>JANRMT010027041.1:61196460-61323401 GCA_026402145.1 Polypterus bichir lapradei
ATCTATCTATCTATCTATCTATCTATCTATCTATCTATCTATCTATCAAGCTTATTAAAAGCCAAATATGCCCCTGGGGTCAAATAAACATCTATCTATGTAATAGTGTACTTAGCAATTACTTGCATTTACAGTGTGGAACTCCACAGTTGTACTACGCCTCGTTTCCTGACGGACCCTTTTATGGACGGACCGGTAGTGTCGGGCGAAAGCATGTGTGCTGTTTATGTTAAGTAACACATGTGTGTGTTAGTGAGAGAGCTGTTTTTAGAGCAACTGATAATTTCATATATTTATTTATATATCTATGTTTAAACACCATTATGAGAATAAGGATTGAGTAAAAACCTTTAAAATGCAAGTGTCAAGTGTAAACGATGTAAAGATTTACAATCTCAGTTGTGGAAAATCATTGCCAGAGGTAAGTACGTGGTTATGCCGTTTTTAAATGTTTCATTTTATATTTGTGTAAGCGAAACCACGCATATTTTCAGGAAATTCATACTATAAGAGAATGCAGTTCTTGGTTATAAACTGTAACTTTCAAGTTAGAATCACACCTATCTGTTAGTCACATTGTTCTTATTCCAAGGCCACTTTTGTACACAAGCAGTAATCGGGATACTGCCGACTAATTAGACAACGTTAAGTACAAGTTTAACTTCTTCTACATGGAACTTTTTCAGATCAGTTTGTACCTTAACATCCACTCTTTCACAAGCTTTGCAGATGATCCAAATATACCCCAGTTTTACTTTTGTACATTTTATAACTTTCGCATAAACATGAGAATGTGTACCTTATACATAGATTTCTAATCGTACAATTAAACGGTTTTATTTTACTACAGTGTAGATTCTGAAATATATTCCTGAAATAGTGTGGCGTAGTTTTTAAGGTTTGGAATTCAGACCCTGTAGTTCTGGGTTCTGATCCTGCTACTGACACTTTGTAGCCGTGAGCAAGTCACATCTGCCCGTGCATCAATTGGACAAACAAAAGAAAGTAAGGAATTGTTTCACAAATGTTGGATAAAGGCGTAAGTCAGACAAGTAAATGTAAATAACTTCATCAATTTACTGAACGTGCACATGCCAGTTCAGAGTGCCCTAGACTCGGGGCCAATCTGAGTAACCCCGCAAGCGACAACAGGCGACCATGATTGTTTGGAGCACACATCCTTCCCAGTAACCTGAGAAAAACACGAGTAGAATGTGGGAGCTTTGTGGTTTGAGTTCTTTTCTCTTGGAAATAAGGCAACAATGCTGATCTCTACAATACCACCTTTAAACTTGGGGCTGAAAATGTTGCTTTCTGTGTACAATTTGTAGATATGCTTGCCTTCTCTTTAATTATGAGTATTGTTTTTGTTTTCTATTTTTGGTTCCATGTTGCTTTGGCAGGACGATTTGTGTAAAAATTAACAAACTGGGTTCATCCCTCAGACTGTCAAAGAGACGTTAGGGCTATGCATATATACATGCATGTGGGTACTGTTATGTTCCGTCCACAATCCACAAAAGTGCTGTGCTTTAGGCAATAGGCTAATGTATGCTCTATGTCAAATTGGCTTTCCAAAACTCTTGTGAAGTACTGTCAGATCACCACTGTGGACAGTGGTAGCTCAATTTTTGCTACAGGAACACCAGTGTAGTAGGTCTTGTAGTTATCCCTGATTTACCTTAACCCATGAGCCTGTTGCTAGCATGAACAGGACTTACGGCCCCTAATGTCTCTTGCTATCCCTCTTTACCATTTCTAGCTGTCTCTACCAATGTGGTGCTCTCACTTCTGTTCCAGAGGGTTACCAAATACATTTCTCTGTTCTGTGCCATTTCTGATGTTCTCTTACTGCCCCAACCCCTTGTTAGCTTGGCACCCCTTTACAAAAGTAACCAAGTATGTGTCCTTCCAGGACTAACTCCTGTGTCTTGCCCAAGATGAGTTCAGGACCCTTGTCACCCTGAAACCTGATTAAAGGGGTTCTGTATATAGATGGAAAGATGGGTGGATGTATTTAAAAAAAAAAAAAAATCAAGGATTGTTCTGTTACAGGTGCTTTGTGACTAGTTCTTAGTGATTGACAAAAAAGGAGAGGGGAGCTAGTTGGGCACTAACACTGGTTAAAAAAATAAACAGGGCTCTACCAGCAAATCTGATTGTTGTTGTTAGGTGTCTTATTGTACTCTTTAAAGGTCAAGTCATTTTCCAACCCATTTAATCCAGACCAGGGTCAAAGGAAGGGTACATGTTCATTCCAGGGTTAGTTCCAGCTTTGCCTCTGATGGTGTAAATGTAGGCTGCAGATCCCTATGGATTTTTGGTAAAACAGTTAATTGTGAAAGTAGATGATTGGATATGGTTTTTTTTTTTTTTTTTTGCACCTCTAAAGAGAGTATCTATCAGAGATTAGGTGGTTACTTTCCACAATACTTGTAAAGTGATATAATAACTTACCTATTAATTACTTACTTTATATTAAAATATAGATCTTTCAGAAGCTCAAAGATGCCACAAGCTTCGATCAGTTGTGAAGAACATTGGTCCATGTATTGTTAGTGTCCCAGAATATGTATTTTACCTTTTGTAAAACAGTATTATATCTGTGTCGATCTGTTGTGAAATGGCCACTTACTTGCCATCTATATTGCTATTCATTCCTTAACCTGCTTAATCCAATTCAAAGTTGCAGGGGGCCAGAACCTCAGCAGCATAGAGGCAATAAAGGCAGCAATACTGAACAGAGTGATCGTCCATTTCAGGGCACATGCTATAATTTCAGGCCAGGTCAACCTAACCTGCGTGTATTTGGTATGTGTGGGGGAAAAAAAAATGGAGTAATTCAACTTTTATTGTAATTCATCCACATGAACGAAATTTTGTTCCTTCCAGTCCCCGGTGCATGGACAAAAACAACATACATTTAACATGTATGAGGTTAACATGTATGAGGTTAACACTTGCTGTATACTCAATATTTAAAGAGACAAGGCTGAGATTTAGACACAGATCTCCATGACCTGTAAGGCAGCAGTGGTAAGATTATACAAATGAAGTAGTTAATTTTGGAGGAAATAAGCAAAACTGTAACACTCTGTGGTTGCAATTTGTACATATGTGTAGATTAAATGATTTCAATAAAGGATAGACAGATGTAAATTAATACACTTAATAAAAAATATGCTCTATTGCTGTTAATAACAAATACCCCATTAGTACTTCTTGGCAGTATTGTGTATTGGCAAATAAGTGCACCTCTTGATGCTGTTTTTTCCTGTCTGAATTTTACTTACCTAATGGGTTAGTAGCTTGTGTGGAGTATTGGTTAATATTATTATTAAAATAACTGTCTGTTGCAACATATTTGTCAAAAGAGAGTATTAGAACACTTGCTTATATTCATGCTTGGTGTAACAAGTTATTCTGAGATGTCTTTGAAGATCTGAACTGGAGAATTCTGGGAAATTCTTCTTTTGTTGAGGCTAAGATGTCTTAACCTGATCCATGGAATGTTTAGTGAAATCTAAGAAGTCTAGTCACATCATACATTAAACAAAGTGTTCAGAGTCCTCCTGTAGATGGTATTGTAGTGGTCTTATTGCACTGTAGTCTACCTTTTTAAAAAACATGATGCACAAATTACAGGAACAGTAAGTTAATATTGTGAGTAATCTTTTTTTTCTATACCTTATGCACTATGTGGTCTTTTTCAAGTTAAATAAAAATGATACAGTATGTTCCATGCTTTACAAAATTGAATATCAAATAATTTCGTTGAAGCAAACTTTAGGTTGTAAGTTTAATTATATCAATCTCTAATTTTTATCACTAACTTTCTCCCTTTATGCATTGCAGCTAAAATTAGTACATTTATTTCTGTTTTGCTTTCAGTGGCTTTCAGACAGAAAGAAAAGAGCATTACTAAAGAAAGATGTTGGTAAGATGTTTTTGAAAATATAAAACATGTTTAATTCCATGTACTTACTGTAGTTGTTGCATAGTCTATCTGTCTATCTAATATGTAATTAATAAAGCTGTAATTTCATGGTAAATGATGTTTTTTAGGATGGCTTCATGATACTCAAGGCTGAACAGCATGAAACACTACTATAGGTTTTTGGAATGTTTAGGTATATGTAATCGGTTTTAATTTAGTCATTTTACAATTGTTTGTTTTAAGCTAGCATCATTTCATATTTAAGCATTGCTTAGTACTTTCACAGTAAGTCACAGTGGATCCAAACAAGAAACTTGTAATTTTAGTTTGTTCAATTTCTCTGCTTAACAGGGATCAGTATTTCCAGTAATTTTGAGTTAAAGAAATTTTTTTACAGGGCATTTCACATTTGCTTAAAATGTAAGGGGTGTTTTTTACAGTCTGTTGTTTTGACAGAAGGATTGGCTGGCAAGTGATTTTTCAAAGACAGTTTCTCCAGTTAACACATGATGTTTACTTCTCATAAAATATCCAAGTACTTGCTTTGCTAGTTCAGCTGCTACTGTACTGAGTGATTTTTGCAAATTGTCATATTTTATATGTTAAGTGGAATTTGTTATTTCTATGCATTTTAATATTTTGATCTAATTTTTATTTTCACCTTTAGCCTTTCATTGTGGAATGGCAGTATTATAGTTTTAAATAAAATAAGCAGATAGTAGTGCTGTTTATAAATTACTTTTTTGATTACATTTTGAACTGTTGAGATAAAGAAAAATACTTGTAAATATATTGCTGTTACACATGATTTATATTTTACCATTGTGTAGGTATTCAAAGGAGAATCGAGCTTATCCAAGATTTTAGCATGCCCACTGTCAGCACATCCATAAAAGTATCAAGGGATGGACAGTATATCTTGGCAGCTGGTGAGTAGTGTTGAAGTATTCTACAGTTTTTGAGAATACTAATTAAATGATACATTGAAATCAGGAATATATTGGTGTTAATAAAACACTGTGTTCATCAGTATATTAAAAACAAGTTTTCCCTAAATGATGTATTTTCAACTGTACATGTATACAGTGTGGTCTAGATCTAATTATGCAACTCTTAATGCAATTTAGGAAAACAATACAATTTTGGGTGATTGGCGCTACCAGTCTGGTCAAGCATTTAGTTGATTTGGGACATCATGTACCTATGCACTGCAGACAGTCCAAATTCCCCCAACATCCTGCATTGCATGTTGTTATAGCGTAATGAAAATTGCATAATTAGATTAGGGCCACCCTATATTTTAAGATTCTATTGTATATGTATCACTCATTACTATAAAGAACTAAAATATGCTTTTTTTTTTTTTGTTGTTAGGTACATATAAACCTCGAGTTCGTTGTTATGATACATGCCAGTTATCTTTGAAGTTTGAACGATGTCTTGATTCAGAAGGTAAGGTATATTGTTATTTAAATGTAGTTTTGTCATTTTTGTAACAATGTAGGCCTATGGAATTCAGTTTGGAATACTTTGGTTTTGAAAGTTGTAATTTTTTAAGTAAGTTGTTCCAGCTTACATATTGTTTACATATAACTAGAATTTTATTAAAACTAACTTCTCAAAAAGACATTTCACAGTAAGTTTATATACCTTGAATAGCAAAACAGTATGAATGCAACACTGATCTAATTCTTTATACTTTTATGTTGAATTCATTTTAATGTGTATATAGTGCAATGAAATTCTTAATCTGCATGTATCCCAGAGGCTAATTACAGTAGTACAGTACCAACAACAGAGTGAATACCACACTATAGATTAAATGCTGCATTAGCCATTGTGGAATACTGAGACGATGCAGGTTCGGCTCCATGCTCCTACCTGTCTTCTGGGAGCCTCTCAATCCCAACACCATTGGTAATGTAACCGGATGAGCTGTGCAATGAGGACAAATAACACTGGGGGTAAGGGGATTGTGTAAAAAGTGTACAAGTGCTTTTATTAAACACAAAACCAAAACAGTATCCATAGTGCAGTGCTCAAAGATTAATAAATAAATAATCCATAAAAACAGGGTGATAAAAGTGGAAGTTAAAAATCCAAAATAAATAAATCCCTTAAAATGAGGTTTAAAAACAGCAGGCTGGAAGCTCTTTTTTTTTTTTTTTTTTTTTTTAAAAGCCCGGTGCCTTCTTCTTTTAGTTGTCGGCTCAGGAGAGTCTCCCTACCTACAGCCACAGCCGACTTCTGGTCCGGTTGATGTCCCCTGGCTATGTACAGCTGTCTCACCGGACTGCGATGGATCACCCAACAGCCAGGGCACTCATGCTGCCTTTCGCGGCAAGCTGTCAACCTTCTTGGTCACTCCATCTCCTTGAAATCGCTCAGCTGGAGTGACCTCTTCCAACTGCCCCATTCAGTGTTAGCCACACACACTCCTTCCAAGGCTCTACTCTCAGCTGCCTGCTTCTCTGCAGCGAGCCTACTCTCACTCCCTCACTGGCTCTCGGTGCCTCCTGCCCCCTTCTTCCTCTAAACTCTGATCTCTCTTTTCTTCTTTTCCTCTATTTCACCCCTCTGCACTTGCGCTCCTATTACTTATAATGGGGACGTGGCACAGGTGTGGCGATCAGCAACTCATGGCATCAATTACGGAACACGGTTGATCCCACTCCTGTGCACTTCAGTGTGGAAACACCCACGACCCATATCACGCCAGGGAACTACGCCGGCCACACTACCACACCCCCTCCTTAAGCTACGAGAGCAGCGATTATTTATTTTTAACTTGCCATTCGTTTAGAGCTGTGCACCCACTAAACCACAAGTACTAATTTGTGTTTTAGACGAGGATTTGAAAAATTCAGTGTCAAGTAACAGAGAAAATGAAGAGGTGAGGCTATATACAAGAAACAATCATGCTGTTATAAGTGTAAGTAGCTTTATGACTTGCAGATAAAAATTGTCCCTGTATTTAATTTGCCGATGCTAGTGGTCTTGTACTGTTTACCAGGAGAGAGGAAAAGGAAAGTGACTGTGCAGGATGGCTGAGGTCTCTAGTGAAGCTTTTTGCTTTTCTATTGCAGTGTATTAGAAAATCACAGCAAATTTGATCAAAATAGGCCATTTAGCCTAATAAGCTTGCAAGGTCTATTCACTTTGATTCTCCAAAATAATACTAAGTTAAGATTTGAAGGTCCCTAAAGTCCTACTTTCCACCACCACACTACTTTGTAATTTATTCCATGTGGCTATGGTTATTTGTGTGAAGACAACATTTTAACATTAAATGTGAAATTTAACCTTAAAAAATTTACATTTGTACTTTAAGTATAACCTAACCCCTTGATTTATACTCTACACATTGTGGTATGTATCCAAAGATCTTAGTACCATTTTTGATTGCTTCTTTACAGTGTCTGGGTGTAGATCATGATATGTCCATTGTGACTTCCAAGTTCTTTTCATAAGGACTACTTTCATGTTTCAAACCTTCCACTGTATATTAAATTCTAACATTTTACTTCCTACAAGTAATACCTTATATTGACTTACTGTCCATTAAATTCCTTCTACGACAATTCTGTACAGATCTTTGCAGAAGTTTGTGAGAGGGAAAAAAATATAAAGTAAACAACAAACCCCCAAACACACACAATAACTTCTGGCTTGGATAGTGGAGAGCTGTTGCTGTCAATAACAAGCGTGTAGATGGCAGTAAGATGGTCAGACCTGCCTAGATGTACATTTGAATACAGTGGGTCCAGATTATTTTGTCCAAAGAACATGCTATTAGAAGTTTGTGCAGAATGATTCACCATTAGAGTATTGATATAAGAGTGAATCATTTCAGTTGCCGATTTTAAAAATAAACATCAACAGGATATTGCATCCCTCTTCTAGGCAGTATTGTAGGTGAATTCAGTCAGCATTTCAAAGTCTAGATCTCATGTATTGGCTGTAATCGTGATGTGCTCACATCTTATATTTCTCATCCACATAAGTCTCCAGACCCTTTCCTGCTTTTTCCACTGTGCTTGATCATATTAGATGAAGCACGTCCAGCCATAATTGGCATGTGAAATAGGAAGTTTATGCCGGTTTGTTACTGTAACAAAAATGCCACAGTACCTGAACTCACTTTAACTTGCTATTAGATTAGACAGTTCTTTCAGCTTAAAAAAACGATTGAACATTCTTCGTTACAAGGAGGTTAGCCAGTTTTGAATCCGTTCCAACTTACTTTTATCCACACTCTCGATCTTCACCTTTTCCATCCTGGGATGAACTGCTCTTCCGGTAAGGTAAAGAGATAGCTCCTTTAGTGGTAATGATCACAATGCTATGAGCTGATTATGGGAATATCTAGTATATCCCAGTTTTATGTTCATTAGAGTTATACACAGATGTTGTAGACACAAGGTACCCTTAGATCCACTATGCTCACCCTGTGAAATTTCTCAAAGTTACAGCTATTCTGAAAAGTGAGACAGGCTGAAGCTCGGGCCCACGGTGACACTGGCATATCTTCAATTCAACTTAAAAATATATTTTAAAAATTCATTTAAAAAAGAAAGTCTATCAAAAAAAAAAAGAGCTTCTGTAAAAATGCTACCATTTTACATGGCATCTGAAAGTATACACATCAATTCCAGCTGATTGTACATTATTTTTTCTTGTTTCTTTTTTAGTATAATCTGCAACCTTGACCAGTTTATTGTTTGTTTATGTATTTATGTATATTAAAATGAAAAATGCCTCTATCACTTATCTCTTAGGGACACCCTTTAATATTACCTAATCCCTAAAAGGTTCCTGTCTCCATAACCATTTGTTTGTAGTGTTTAAGCTACTTTTGTACCCACCTATACACAGCCCTCTGAATTCCAATCTCTTTTAGCTTTGTTTCTAACCTTTCATGTTGTACTTTATTAAATGTTTTCTGAAAATCAAGGTAAATAATGTCATAAGCACCTCTCTGATCATATGCTTTTGTTAAATCCTCATAAAATTCTGGTATATGACTGAAACACAGTCTTCTCCATCTGAAATTATACTTAGTGTTGACATGTGATGCTTGACCTTTTCCATAATATTTGCTTCGAGTAATTTACCAGTGATTAATGTTAATTACTTGAATCAGCCAGATTACCCCATTTTTATATAATGGGTTAATATTTGCTAATTTCCAGTGTTTAGGAATTTCACCGGTGTGCAGTGATTTAAAAAGTATATATTTTAAGGGTTTTATATACTGTATGTACTTACTAATCTTAAGGACTCTGTGATTAATATTATCTGGCCCTTGCTGTTTGTTAGATCTTAGCTTATTTCATTTAAGCAATGATTCTCCCTTTCCCATTTCCAGATCACTCTCTTTGATAGTTCTTGTTACTATTGGGAGGTTATTGTCTTTTTCGCTTGTGTAAAACTCAGAAAAATGCTAGTTCACAGCATTCACTATTTAACTCTGCATATTTAAATTCACCTTTGCGATTTCTTCACCTTCTCCTTGACCATTCCTTTACTACTAAAATATCAGACCTATGGTTAGTACTAGAGTTTTCAATTTCCTGCTGCTAAATTTTGGCATAAATTTGTCCTGTGCTATATGTAAAACACAGGTTTAACTACCCCACATTTCCTCAGCTGTGTCTACACTAAAATTCCTAGCTCATTTTATTACTTTTATTAGGCTTTGTAGCATCTGCTTTAAATTTGCCCTATTACAATTAAATTTAACATTTTTACTTTTTAAATATGCATTCTGTCAAAACACTTTGAAACATATTATGTTAAGGTTACTAGATTTTACTTATTCAATTGCATTTATCCCCTGAATCCTTTCCTGACTATTACAAAATGCCCCCTCCTTGTTGCTTTAGCAAACATTTTTTTCAAAAAAATAGTCATTGCTGTTCCATTGCTCAACTATTTATAAGGCAACCACAGTTAATTGAGTAATTAAAGACCCCCATGATATTAAGATCCTCCTCTAAACTCACATTTCTAATGTTGTTAAAATATGTATATTTAAAATATTGTGTGCATTGGGAGTCTAATGTACAACCTGTACATCTGGGCAAGATCTGCCTGTTTCTTACAGTACTGGCTAGCAACATCCTCCTCAAGTTTTTTACCCAGAGCTCAAGGTGCTGGATATGCCGGCATCTCAAAACTCCTGGGAAGCAGCCTCATCGAAGCATCAAGCGCACGTATACTCGCACAGCTACTACTATCCACCTCCTTCCCATTGCTACTCACTTTCTTTAAGTTACCTGATAAATGTGTTTTTGTCTTTGACTAGACTTTTCCTTACACCTGTCTGTTTTCACTAAGAAATTGTTTCCTCGACATTCCCTTTCTTTCTTACCAAATGCAAATATCAATACAATAACTCATTAAATGTCTCCTCTTTAAATGTATTATTTACTTTGGCTAATACCTGTTGGCTTGCACATGATGTACCTGACTTAACTGTTATTACTTCCTTTCTCACTGGAAAACTCACTTACTATTTACAATTAACATATATGAAGAAGTTTACTTAATTATATGTACTGAACTTAAGAGAGGTGTGAACCACTAGTATTCTGTGTAGAATGTATCACCCTATGTACTTTTTTGAGCTAAGAAAGTACTGTGCCAGGCTTTAATGCAACCAGTGAGAGCAGACTCCCAAATATTCTGGTTGAAGTTGATATTTATAAATGGAAGCTTCTGGGCTTTTTCAGAAATTTGAGGAATACATTGCATTGGTGTACTTTCTTAACAGTAGTTGGGATATGTTCAACTTCAGGTGAAGGTAGTCCAGTCGAAAGTCAATTTTATTTAAAGAGCACATTTAAAAACCATAGAAGACGACCAAAGTGCAGTAAAATAAATAGATTTCATAGCATGTCAAGAGATGAAATGACCATAACCTGATCCATAGCGAGGATCAATCACAGAAGAAGACATCAAGTTAGTTTTAAGCCTCACGAGTATGCCCTATGCTTTCCTCATGTTCTGCGATGCTTTCTTCAGGGCAGTAGGCAGGGCTTACTGCACAGGTGCACAGGTATACCCAGCAAAAAGGTGGAGGGCAGGTATACTCTGGCCTGCACGATCGTAATTAAAATGTTCATAAATTGTCATCTTATGTTTTAAAGAGATTGATGATCATAGACCAGCAAAGAAATGAAGTTTTAAATAAAAAAAGACACAAACAGGGCAATCAGAAGCAAAACAGACTAAAATGAAGGCAGACATAGATGACAAGCCACACATACTGGCGTTTGTTTGTGTTTAACAAATAGAATTAAGTTTTTCAGTGAAAACACTGAAAATCTTTAGGTGAACACGAAGAACAGGAAATAATGGTGCCAGTCTGCACTTGCTGTATTTGCCATTTAAGAAATGCAAAATCCATTTCCAGAGATTAATCAGAACTTTCAAGTCTAGGAGCTTGGTAAATGACTCTAATACAGCAACAGTGCTAAGCTATTGTCTATGAACAGTACTCTGGCATAGCTATTTCTTAATGGAGTGATATTAAATTAAGTCTTCCTTACTACATTAAAATTATATGGTTCGCTATAAATATTGAATGCACATTGTTGGTCAAAGTGGCATTGCCCTCTTCTGTACAGCATGACATAGATGCAGGCCTGAGCTGTTTGGGACAGGTATTACATAAAAAAGCTAAAACATTTAATCATTGCATGAAGATATATAGGGTGGTCCAGATCTAGTTATGCAACTTTTAATGCAATGCAGGAAAACAATACAAGACAAAAGAACTGCTGTTCGACTGACAACCATCTTCCCGCCATTGTGGAATGCAGGGCAGGTGCTGCCATCTATCGGCAACAAAAAGAATTTTTTGTGAATTCTCTATGTAATAAACTTAATAAGTTATAGCGTAATGAAAATTGCATAATTAGATCTGGACCACCCTATATTTGTATAGATGCAAGCTTGTATTGATTTTTTTATTAACATCATTGAAGCTCATTATTGCTAAAACATTTTTCCTTTACAGTTGTTGCTTTTGAAATATTATCAGATGATTACTCTAAGGTAAGTTTTCTGTTAATTACTGTTTTGGATTTAAAAACTGCATTTTGTGTTTTTTTTAGTTTATATTTGACTAATGGTTAAATGTGTTTGATGATCAGAAATATTTTGTGTGACAAACATGCAAAAGAATAAGAAATCAGGGCAAATAGTTTTTGACGGCTATAGCCTGCAGCTCGGTTGCCGTGTGAGGCGGAGTTGCGTCACCCATCACCACGCCTCCCACGTAGTTGGCTGCCTGCCTATATTGTGTCCCCCATACCCAAGCCTCCCACGTAATTGAGTGCCTGCCCATATAAGGCCGTCCATCAGCAGCAATCCAATAGACACGCTGCTGCTACGGGCGTTTGTCATGTCTAAGATGAATACGATTTTCGCGAGATACAAGTTTAGTGAGAAGACACAAGGTATAAACGAGACTTTTGATCACTTTGTAACGGAGTTAAAATTGCTGGTGAAGGATTGTACTTATGCAAACAAAGATGACATGGTCAGGGATAGAATAGCGTTTGGCACAAACTCGGCAAAAGTGCGAGAGAAACTTTTAAGTGGCGGGTCTGAGCTAACATTAAATAAGGCTGTGGACATCGCAAGATCGCACGAGATAGCAAACCTTCGATGCACGTACTGCGAGCGGTTCACGTGAACTGACTGTGAACGCAGTACACAGACAACAAGCAAAAGCTCCAAAGAGCGCTGAACAAAAAACGCATTACACAATTGAGAAGGCAGCAAAAGAATATGAAGCGAGTGACGCATACAAGCATATTCATAAGTGCAGCTACTGCGGAAACAAAGCACACAGTGGAAAAAATCAATGTCCAGCTAAAGGAAGACAGTGCAAACGAAGATGAGATGGTCAGGGATAGAATAGTGTTTGGCACAAACTCCGCGAAAGTGCAAGAGAAACTTTTAAGTGCCGGGTCTGAGCTAACATTAAATAAAGCCATGGACATCGCAAGATCGCACAAGATAGCACAACCACAGCTGAGAACCTTCGATGCATTTACTCCGAGCGGCTCACATGAACTGACTGTGAATGCAGTACACACACAAAAAACAAGAACTCCAAAGAGTGCTGAACAAAAAATGCATTACACAATTGAGAAGGCAGCAAAAGAATATGAAGCGTGTGACGCATACAAGCATATTCATAAGTGCAGGTACTGCGGAAACAAAGCACACGGTGGAAAAAGTCAATGTCCAGCTAAAGACAGTGTAAAAAATGTGGTAAATTGAACCACTTCGCTAAAGTTTGCAGGACTGGGAAAGGTAAACACGTGCATGCAGTGTGTGATGTCTCAGATAAAGAGGAAGACGAGCTGTTTATTGATGCAGTAAGAAAGGAACAACCTTCTAAATCTGAACAAGCCTTTGTAGACATATCAATAGGAAAGTAAGGTGTAAAGCTTATGTTTAAATTAAGTTCATAGACACGCTGCCGCTAAATATTTGCAGGCAAATCCACAACTTAATGACAGGAATACCTGTTAAACATCTTAGATTCACGAGTACCAATTTGGGTAGTGAACACTTCGATGAATGAAACCTGTTATCTTTACAACGGTTGACAAACACGGAATATAACTTGAACACAACACGTCCTCCAAATACTAACCTGATTGAAAGAAATAATGATAATCAAATCCTTGATGACAGCAACACTCATAACAGTCACAAAACAATTACATTGACAATCGTGTTACTTTATTTTTAAAATGTTTCCATTTCTTTTTCATAACTACTTTAACACACTACTCTGCTGCGAAGCACGCGTTTCGCAGCGGAGAAGTCGTGTGTTAAAGAATTACATTTTCTATGTGAACGTCCAAATTTCTGCCTGTGGTAATGTGCCTTACCGGCATTACCAGCAATTAAAGAAAATTAGTTTTGTGTCCTCTGCAGTGTTAAGAGAGAAAGGCTTTGGTTTGGGATAAAAGGAAAAAAGGTGTAAAGAAAGGAAACTTGCCTTTTTGTTTTATATAGTGTAGAGAGATGTCTTCGCTGACGATATGAGCGCCTTTTGGGGACCGTCTCAGTGGGTCTCGTGTAGACTGGAGAGACGGCCCTGCCATTAACAGGCCGGGATGGCACTGTCGGTCCTCCACTCCTGTGTGTGTCTTCATAATCTGACCTGACAACCTCATAATCGTATACGTGCAAAAGAAAGTGCTAAGCTCCTTAATATTAGTTTGCCGCGGTCTAGAAATGGGATCCCGTGTTTGCAGTTGTCTGGGCTATAGCTCAGGGGAAGGAGGAAAAAATTAAGTGTTTACTTTCACTTAAAGCAGAAGTGCAGTCAGCGTCTCAAAGGCCGGCACAGCTATGTGCGTGCGCGCCGGCTGCTCGACTTTTATAGTATTTTTGCAGTGCAAGAGACGCCACTTTTTGCAGACACGTTCACGTGATCAAAAGTCTCTGCGCTCTTTAGAGGTCTTGCTTGTTCTCTGCGTACTGCGTTCATATTCAGTTCACGTGAGCCGCTCGGAGTACATGCATCGAAGCTTCTGAGCTGTGCCTGTGCTATCTCGTGCGATCTCGCGATGTCCACGGCTTTTTTTAATGTTAGCTAAGACCCGGCACTTAAAAGTTTCTCTCGCAGTTTCGCTAAGTTTGTGTCAAACACCACCCTGACCATCTCATCTTCGTCTGAATATTTAGTGGCAGAATGTTTCTATTGGATTGCCGCTGAGGGACGGGCTTAAATGGGCATACACTCAATTACGTGGGAGACGTGATGATGCGAGTGAGTGAGTGAGTGAGTGAGTTTATGTATGTATGTATGTATGTATGTATGTATGTATGTATGTATGTAATTTCCCTTTCAGTAATTGATCTCGACATTTCTGAATACCTGCTAGTATAGTAATGCAGTTTAATTACATTGCTTGTGCTAAGTTGATGTCACTTTGAATACTGTTCCTTCAGAAAGAGAAGCATTTTGTACTACTTTTTTGTCTCTTATTGATGTGTACGGAAATCATTTTATTTTTTTAGTGTGTCACTTATTGTATTTCTTGTGCCTTAAGTACTTAAGTGAAATAATTAAGAAGAGACAGCACTTAATTTCACGAAAAAAGAAAAAAATTCCACTGTGCATTTATTTGCTTATGTTGGTTTGTACACTAGCCTTCTTTTCATGGAATAATTTAAGTATAGTAAAACCTCAATTATCTGTCACTCGATTAAAAATGAGTCTCCATTAACCGCCAGGACAAAAAAAAAAAAACATTGCGCACACCAATTTTTACCTGTTACTACTGCCACACAATATGCTGCAAGATCTGCACATTGGAGCAATTCTCCCTTTTGCTAGCACGGTGTGTTTTTCCTACAGCACCACATGTCATGCTGCATTTTGAAATCACAGTGTCAGTTACATACCTTCAACTTTAATAGTGTTTCATAGCTTTTCTATTTTGTTATACTTAAACTACCAAACCTTGTTGTGGCCGATAAACATATATGTGTGTAGTGTTGTAACTATCACAAAAAATTGAAATTGTTAAACATTTACAAAACGGCAAATGCACTTCAGGTATTGCTTAAATTTATGGAGTAGGAAGAGCAACAGCGGAACGATATAAAGCGTGATGCTGACAAAATTGAAAAATGAGTCAAAAACGGAAACCACTCAGCGGTAATGTTCTTCCGCTTTGTAATTTTCTTTTTAAATTCTGTTACATTGTTTTCTTAATATGTTGTGAATATTGTGATGCACTCTGCAGGAGCAGAAAGTGTAGAATGCTGTGTAAGTGTTTACCAGGTGAAGGGCTGTTGTTCTCTGAGGGGTGGACACGCCTGTTAGGAAATGAGTAACAGGAGAAGTTAGGAGAAAAAGGAAGGTGCGGTGGAAGGAAGTTTTGAGTATGGAGTCAGGAGACAATAAGCAGGAGTGTTTGTGGTATAGAAAAAGACAGAACGTGAGTAGCAGGAGATAATTATTGGTAGGGAAAGCTTTCTTTTATTGTTTTGGAGATGTGCTTTGTAACCCAGATAATGGAGTATAAGACAGGGCACCATTTGTTACAGAACAAAGACTTCAAGTAAAATGTAGAAAACTCCAGTACCTCTGAGTTGTATTTGCTTATTACGCTGGACATTACAATATTATATAAATTAATTAATTGTATTAATACTATATTATTTTTTTTTTGTTTGTTTTTGGTAAATAAATACAACTCTTCGCTAAGTTAATCTACTGTATATCATTTTTAAAGTAGCTGTTCTATTATCCGTCTTTTCTTTTATCCATCACAGCTTTGGTCCTGACCGTGGACGGATAATCAAGGTTTTACTGTGCTTCTAATGGCCAAAAAACATTTAAGGATGGTTTAAAGTCGTGTCTTTTTTGTTACAATATACTGTATACTTTTTTTTTTTTTTTTTTTTTAGCACAAAAGAAAAAAATGGTTAATTTTTTTGTTTTAAAATGTTATTGTTCTACTTTGGGGCATCTTTTGTCATTGAATTATTTTGTACAGTTTATTAACTCTTTATTATTTATTAACCTTTCATACAGCCTTCAGTTATGTTGAATTTAATTTAGATCTTAAGAAGTGAAGTTAACATGTCCCATGATCATTTTCAACAGCTTGTCTTTTTGCACTGTGATCGTTATGTTGAATTTCATTCACAACATGGTTTTTACTACAAGACACGTATTCCAAAGTTTGGTAGAGATTTTTCATATCACTACCCATCATGTGATTTATACTTTGTCGGTGCAAGGTAAGGGGAAAATTAATACTGTCAGATCATATTAGTAAACATTTTATTCTTTATGTATGAAATTTTATAAATAAAATGTTTAAGTTGCTTATATGTTGAATAGCTAGCAGTGTGTTAGAAACCACATTATCATATACTGTTTGTTTGAGGCCACCTCTGTAATCATGATGTAGTTGAGTGTTTTTACTCTTCCATTTGCCACTCTTTGTGTTCTTTTAATTCAGTAGCATTTGAATTTAAAAAATAATCCAGACCAGCATATACATTGCATATGTAATAGCAAGGAAATTATGTAAGTCCTTTGGAAATATTCACATTTATGTATAAGTTTGTCTTAAAATATGGACTGATCTTTCTCTGAGTTAAAATAATGAATATACACCTGATTTAACTGATAATGCACAAATTACTGTTTTTCTTGGACATATTGAATACATCATTCAAGCATTTACAGTGTATCTTTAGGCAAATAACTTGAACAAAAGCCAAAGAGAGTCAGCAAACGTAGAGTCCAGTCATTGAAAAGAAATTAGAGGCATGCTTTAGAACCACTTTGAACTATTTAAAAAAGGCTCAAACATTTTGAGTTTGTTATTCACAAGAAGCATCTACTGATGTAAAGCATGCGTTGCAAAAAATAGATCTCAGAAGATCTATGGTCAAGAACAGAGTAATTTCAAAGAGTTTAGCTATTCATCAGTCCACAGTTTATCAAATTGTGTACAACTAGAGACAATTTAGTACTGTGGCCCACTCTCCCAGCCAAAACGGCTCAAAAAAACACAATGCAGACTTGCTAAACGAGTTTATAAAAAGAAAAATGTTTGTTGAAATCATTGGAAAAGATTAACATCTTTTTGGAGTCTGTGGTAGGATACCAAGGAGGAAGCTACTTTTTAAAAATCATGCATGCCTGAAGTTTGCTAATGACCACTTTGACACTCCCAACACTAATGGGAAAATGTCTGTGGACTGATGAAACTAAGGTTAATATGTTCAGGAAGAATATGCAGTAGTACATATTGCATAAAAAGGGCGATGTATACCAGCATGTAAAAATATTCCCAACAAGAAAATATTGAGACTGCTTTGCTGCCTTGGGCTTGGATCTTACAGATTAATGTCTTATTCTCAAAATAAGGCTGTGTTGAAGCAGTTTTCTATTGAGCAATGGTCCAAAATTTCCCCAGAATATTGTGCAAGTTTGATTTGAAGCTACCGAAAGCACTTGTTAGAGGTTATTACTACCAAAAGAGGTTCAACCAGTTAAATTTAACAATTCACTTAATTTTTTTCACAGTACACTGTCAATTTTGATGGGTGTGTCCAACAAAGACATGAAAGATATAAATTGTTTGTACGAGGGATATCCAGAAAAAAAGGTTATAAGTGCCCTGGAGGGTGCAGGGAATTTTTTTTTTCGAAGGTTGGCATACCTGCGTGTAGGGGGGTCCTAACGATCAAAATAAGCCTGGGACCGCGTCAGTCAGTTGTGAAATGTCATCACAGCAAGCGAGTTCGTCAGCCTCTGCTGAGGCCGTTTGTTCCACCTACCGCCGATGCGAGATTCGTTCGGTCATCAAGTTCCTCACTTTGCGTCGTGAATCCACGGCCGAGATCCATCGTCAGCTTGTGGAAACTTATGGACCTGAGGTAATGTCACGTCAGCATGTTTACAAGTGGGTTAGGTCGTTCAAAGAAGGTCGCACTGACACTCATGATGAAGAAAGGAGTAGGAGGCCGTCTCTCGTTTCAGAAGAGCTTCTGCAGCAAGTTGATGAAAAAATTCGCAGTGATCGTCGTGTGACGATTGACACCCTTCATGAAATGTTCCCACACATCTCACGAAGTCTCATGGGTAAAATTGTCTCAGAAAAACTTGATTACAGGAAGCTGAGTGTAAGATAGGTGCCAAAAATGTTGACTCCAGAACATCGCCAAAATCGCGTTTTGGCTGCACGTGAATTTCTTCAGCGTTATGAAATCGAGGGTGAGGCGTTCCTTGACTCTGTTGTGACTGGAGACGAAACTTGGGTATGTCACTATACTCCTGAGTCCAAAAGGCAGTCCCAACAATGGCGCCATACCCATTCCCCACCAGCCAAAAAATTCAAAGTTCAGTTTTCAGAGCGGAAGATTATGGCATCTGTCTTTTGGGACAGAAAAGGGGTTTTGTTGGTGGATTTCATTGCCAAAGGGACCACCATCAATTCTGAAACATATTGTGAGACCCTAAAAAAATTGAAAAAAATATTAAAGACAAAAGGAGGGGAATGCTGACTCGTGGTGTGTCCCTCCTTCATGACAACGCCAGACCCCATACCGCTCGTGTGACTCAGGACCTGCTTGTGTCCTTTGGATGGGATATTGTTACCCACCCACCCTATTACCCGGACCTTGCGCCCTCAGATTTTCACCGTTTCACCAAACTGAAAGAATTCTTGGCTGGGAAACGTTTTTCCAACGATAAGGAGGTGAAGGAGACAGTGGAGAAGTGGCTTTCGGAGGTGGCGCGGAGCGTATTCGACGAGGGTATAAAAAAAGCTGGTGCCCAGGCTGAAGAAGTGCATCGAAGTTGATGGCGATTATGTTGAGAAATAAACACATATTTTGGAACATACCCTGTAAATTTGGTTGAAATATATTCATTTTTTGATTTTTAACAGCTGTTGTAACCTTTTTTCCTGGATATCCCTCGTATGTTATTAGCTTAAGTATATCACGTTTATCTGTAATTATGACTTTGATGAAAATCATATAATATTTTATGACCAATTATTGTAAAAATCTAGGTTCACATACATCATCTTTCCACTGTAAGATTCTGTCATGACGTGTGCCACTAAAAGCCTTTGAGTTTGTGTCATATTCTTAAAACTAATTCTTAGTGTTTGATAGATAGATAGATAGATAGATAGATACTTTATTAATCCCAAGGGGAAATTCACATAATCCAGCAGCAGTATACTGATACAAAGAAACAATATTAAATTAAATAGTAATAAAATAAAAATTAAAATTTTGGTGATCAACTGTGACAGTGGTAAAGTTTGTCACCAGAAAAATGGCTGGTAAATTAATTTTTTTTTCTCATGTTTAATGCAAGCCTTTAAGACATTGTAAACTATTTGAATTTTGCCAAGTTTAACTCTAGGGGGAGCTATATGTTTTCAGATGGTCACGTAAAATGAGCTAGATACAGCCAAAACACTTTAAGATAATTTTACATCCGGACATTATGTAATCATTCACATCATATGAATGTTTGTAAAGGAATTGTATTCTGACATTTTTATGCTCCTTAATGTTGGTGGTGTTGTGCTATGGAGACCAATAAAATAAAAAGTGAGTTATGAGGTATAGTTTATTATCATTATTGTTTTTGCAGTTCAGAAGTGTTCAGGCTCAATTTGGAACAAGGAAGATTTTTGAATTCTTTACAAACAGATTCTGTGTAAGTACCTGGTGTCGTACTTAATTGTTTACTTTGTATTTTTTAACCCTTCTGTAGTGTCTCCTATAAGCCTTTGTTTACTTGAACTTAAAAATGTAACTTTGTCAGTGTTATCTTGTAGCTTGTGCACTGCTGTAGCAGTATAAGTCTACTCCAGTATTATGCTTTTCTTCTAGAGAATGGCAAAGTTGGCATTGTATATCTTAAGCATGAATTTTTTAGATTTAGTGATGCACATATTGTACTTGTAAAGCATTGTTCATTTACCATGACTTGATTATACTGGCAGTATGTTTACTTGCTGCAAGATAAATGAGTGAGTCTAAGAGTAGTTTCTTGCAAACAAGCAAATAAGATGTCCTTCGTGATTGTGAGCGAAGGTTGAATATTTGAGCACATTTGGCCAGGAGCTTTAGTAATGAAGGCTGCTCAACTTACTTTGTTTCTTAAGGAGCCAACATAAAGTTGGCATGGAAGTCCAAGAGAAGGGCATCTAGTAACTGTAGCTAAAACCACAAACTGATTGTTGTGGCCTTGCAGTAATCTGAAGTAATATGAGATGCAAGGAAAAGGGAGCATCTGCTTGTCAGGTCTGGGTGACTTTTTTCTTGCGTGCACAAATAAACCAGCAGCTCTGAATCATTTAACTGCAAGTGACAATTTAAAATGACAAAACTGGCCATTGGCAACTTCATAGAGAGAATACTATGGTCAGGCTTCATTGCATACAACTCTCCTTATAGTTAAAAATGCACTTTTGCAGGTAAAGTAAGAAAAACACCTTTTGTGGTTTCAATAGACAGTCAAGTGCAAATGTAATTTTCAGCATAATAAGCCCACAGGACAGCTTTGAATCTTCTTTTCCTCACTTCTTGTACTTCTGTTAGGGTGTAAGTGTGGGCTGTTATTTTTCTTGGCACAATTTATTTAATTGATTCCTCAAAGATAATTATAAATGTCAATAAATTTAAAGTATTTTTAAGTGATCACATGAATTATATAAAGGTTTATATCCTAATTGTAGTGGAATCGTTCATGATAAGAATGCTCTAACTAAAAGGGCATGAGTGGTCAATAAATGATTTAAGGAGCATGATTTCAATGTAAACTATTTATCATAGCCATCTCATTTATCAGATCTACAATGTAAACTCTTTATCATAGCCATCTCATTTGTCAGATCTACAAAAAGTGGATCTAACATCATATATTATAGAGTAGTATTATAACAAAGTGTCTTCTACAACCATAATCAACAGATCTTACATTAAAATGTTACCTTCAACATATAAACTTGAAATATTTTATTTAAATAAAATATAACATTGAAATAAAGCAGTTACTAATATATACAACAGTGATTGCAGTCTTCTTAAAGATGCTGAAAATTATTAATAAGGGCTAGTACATATTTTAATTGTAATGACTTCAGTAAAAGTTAATAAAAATCTCTGTATTGCTGTCATGTAATCTCAAGACTGCGGGTCAGGTCATGCTAAATATATATTATGTTACAAAGTATCTGCCAAATAATACAAAGAGTACACAAAATGTGTTTTGCCCTTATTGGGGCTCGTCAGGTGTATGCACTTTTGCATCCCCATGCGGGGATCAAACCTCAGACATCAGTGCCTAAGGTGAGGCCTCTGATGTTGTGCCATGGCGGCTGGTTTGCTTATTTGATAGGGGAAGATTGGAGTATTACATTCTTAGGTCGGATACACAATCTGATTATTTGGATGGTTACTCCCATGTTTGGCTGGTATAATTTTGACTTCTCTCTGTTCCATGACTCCCAAGATCTGATGGTTTACAGTATCAAAGGCAGAAGATAACTCAAGAAGAATGAAAACAAATGATATAGTTTAATCTCTAGCCAACCATAGCATTTTGACAACAGTCAGCGGGGCTATCTCAGTTGAATAGCCCCACATGAAGCTAGACTGATTAGAATCAGGCAGATGTTTCTGCAGAACGAAAGGAGAGACTTGGGTGAAAATGGTATATACCTTAGTTTTATGTAGTAATAAGAGATGGTGATCTTTACAAAGTCAAAAGGTAGAGTCCACATTCTGTTGGATGTGGCACATAGAGTTTCTGAGGTTATATCTGTATTTTAACTTTCCAATCCACAATCCAGTTAAAACATAATTCTCTACTTAAAAAAAAGATTAAACATGAAAGATTCAACATCAAAGGAACACATTTAATGTAATTCCAGAACCATGTTTCAGAAACAGTGGCTTTTTGAGTGTATATGCTCAGTTTTAATTTTCTTCTTGTTTTATCTTTCTTTTAACCACTTTATTCCCCAAGCTTTGAGAATTTTCGTTGCCGTAGCTAATTAAGGTGGTTTATAGAAAAAATAGTTCATGCACTATGATATAAAAATATTCAAGTATGTGTTTTGTGTTTATGTTGCCTAGGGAAAGCTGTGCTTGTGATATCAATCCAGTTCATTATCTGTTTTCTCATGGGACGATAGAGGTACTATATTAATGTTTATTATTTCAATTTGAATACACCTATTTTTTGTAATTATTTCTTTTCAGTGTGTTGTTTTTCTTTTCTAAGGGAAAGGTGGAATGCTGGGACCCAAGAACAAGAAATCGAGTGGGTGTACTTGATTGTGCGTTAGACAGTGTGACGGACAACACAGAGTGGGTATTAACTATATTAGTTTAATCAACGAGGTCTAACCCCTCTACACTTAAATCCTGTTTTATATTTGCACATTAGTCTGGCCTTTGGTAATGTTTGTGTTTAGGTGTAAGAGCTCTGGCATACAGTACATGTCTTAGACCAAGCCAGATTTAGTCTAACCTGTACATTCCTCGTTGAAACCAGATACACGGATCAATTTCACACCAGTTATAACTGTTGTTGTAAATTATGTTCTCACTTTAAATGAGAACAAATTTGTAAATAGTTTGGTTGAATGATTAGGTTATACAAGTTTCACAAAATAAAATTGTAGCACACTATATGTGTGAGAGGAAGTGTTTTGTTTTAAAACAGAGGAAATTGTTTAGCAGTTTGCTGTATTGCTGTTACACAGAATCTCAGACAGCAACTTTTGTAATTTGTTGAGATATAATTTAAAAAATCTTACTATATTTTAACCTGTTTTTAAACTGAAACTAATTCTCAAATGTTTGTATTTTAGGGTGGAAGGTTTACCTTCTGTCTCTGCTCTGAGGTTTAAAGATGCACTGCATATGGCTGTTGGAACAAGCACTGGGCAGGTATTTATTCACATCTACTATCTGTCCATAGTTAGTAGTGTCCTTTCTGGAAAGTTGTTATTTCATGTCATTTTTTGCTGATCACACTTCTCTAAAAAAGATCAGATCTAAGGAACTGCAAGTATGTTCTTGTTATTTCTCTAATTTGACAGCTTTTTCATTTAGCAATTTTTTCTTACATTTAATATTTGTCCTGTATTTGACACATTTTTGAAATGATCCCTAAAAAATAGTAAACAGAGGTTGTAATGTACTTCAGTTTTATGATTCATGTGTGATTCAATTTTAACTAGAATCCTGTTTACAGCTTCACTTGCAGTAATGACTACGGACATTTAAATATTTACGGTACTACAAAGATTGTAGTGAACAGAAGTTTATTTAAGCTTTGTTTTTATTATTTTAAAGACGAATATTAATAATAAGCAGTAAGAAGGCTATAATTGAGTCATTCATAAACCATGAATACTTCTGCTGCTTTTTTGAATGAATAAATGAATACCTAATTTGAGGTTATGCACAGTGTGAAAGAACAATAAAAGCTTTAAAAATTAGAACTAATGAATAGATGTTTTGCTTTTTACACTTTAAATGGTGGTTTAATCTTGGTAATATTGCATTTGGTATAAAAAGTAGAACTTTGATACTATTCTACAACATTAAGCTGCACTTCTTTTCTTGTTGTTTGAATACTGATAATGCTGGTAGTTTCAAAAGAAAAGGTTAGTCTTTTTATCACAAATAAGAGATGGTTCCTTTAAACTTAAATACAGAAAGGGAGAAAAGTGTGAACATTTTTACTCAACTGAAAGGAGCAAAAATAAAGAATACAGTGGAACCTCGGGTCACGAACATCTCTGAACACGTACAAATCGGGTTACGACCAAAAAGTTCGCCAAACTTTTGCATCTCTTCACGACCACACACTCGGGTGACAAACAAGGCAATTTCCCTTCCCTTCGTATGCGCCGATGATTTTCGCACGTGTTCAGTCTCTCCAGAGAGAGAGAGAGAGAGAGAGAAGGCAGTTAAAGAATGCACCGGGCTTGTTTTTAAAGAGACTGCTTTCAGCCTTGTTTTAATCTCGTTGTATTTAATGGAGACTTTTTTCTATTGGATTTTAACCTCCACTTCACTTCTGTTTTTATGGGATAATTTATTTATTGAAGGATTCTGAAAGCACTGCACTTTATTTAATTTGGACTTTGTTTTTGATTGTTGTTTTGTTGATTTTCATAAAAGCACTTGACACTTTTTGCACCATCCAATTGCTCCATTGTAGTGCCTCACTGTTGTGCTTATTGGTAACATTACCGACAGTGACGGGTTTAAGGGCTTCCGGAAGTGAGATGGGAGCATGCAGCAAACCCGCATCTTCACAGACTTCACCTCAAAACTATAATCTCCTCTCCACCCAGTTCCTCCTCACTTCCTTCATGCCAGAACTCGACTCATGCAAGGTTAGTTTTCTTGGTTGTTTATGGTTAGTTTTTGTATAAATTACGGATTTTTCAAATGTTCATTTTTTTCCCTGTGCTTAAAACTCATTAAAAAAAGGGTTTACAGAGAGCAGTTCATAGCGCTATAGCGTGAACTCAAGCAGTGTTAATTTTCTCTGTTCAAGGTTTTCTCAGTGTTATTCAATGTTTTTACATTTAGTTTACTGTTACACTGTGCATTCTATGGTATAATTAACTATTTTTGTGCTTAAAAATCTTTAAAAAAATATATTTAAATACAGTTCATACGGTCTGAAACGGATTAATTGTATTTACATACAAACCTATGGGGGGAAATTACTTTGGGTTACGACCAGAGTTTTGGAACGAATTACGGTCGTGACCCGTGGTTCCACTGTATTCTTATCATCATACAGCATCATCACCATGGCAGTATTTTGTTAATAAATATGGTTATCTGTGTGTTCTGTAGCATGAAGTGAATGCTAAAGCTAGGTTTCTAGAGTCATCTAGTTTAGTATAGGGTGGTCCAGATCTAATTATGCAATTTTCATTACACTATAACTTATTAAGTTTATTACATAGAGAATTCACAAAAAATTCTTTTTGTTGCAGATAGATGGCAGCACCTGCCCTGCATTCCAAAATGGTTGGGGACAGCGGGTGCAATGTGTTTGTCTTTTAATAATTGCATAATTGGTTCTGGACCACCCTGTACATATCTGCGGTGTGTCTAGTTGTCGAAGGTATTGGGCCACTTTCTCTCTGGTGTCATTATCCATCAATTGGATTTTATTCCTTGAGCTTGATTTCTCTTCCCTTAAGAATGGACAGTGTTTACTAAGCGTGCTTTCCAGTCTTAATTCTACTTGCTTCACCTGTATAGAGTAGTTTTGATTAAAAATGTAAGCAATTTCCTTTTCTTTTACTAGCTGAGATTATTTGGCAAAGTGGTCAAGGCTCTGTAATTGCGTAGCAGCTTCCATGCATTTTTTACCTAAGAATAAATTAAATATATTGGTTACTGAAATTACTGAACACCTTCCATGTACTTTTAGACACAGAATTTTACTTCATACGGAAGAACTTAGGGTGCATCCTGCACTCAGTGACACCATGTAGAAATGCTCACTTCACACAAAGGGCTTATTCACACATACAAGATACATGAACCTGCTGCCTAAAAACCTAGGTGCCATTTAAATTACTCCCAGTGACAGTCCCAAGATAACATTGTGCACACCATTACACAGGTGTTAATCCCTTTGTAACTTGCAGCTAAGTTTTGCCAGATACTATAAGAAACTAGAACATTTCTTGTCATTACCAGTTTCAGTATCATATAAACAGAAATAGTGTTGTTCTTCCCATCTTTCACAAAGAGAACATTTGACTTTGCACAATTGTTATAATAATCAGTGGTTTGTTTCTGAGATTTGAGATATTGTTGCTTTTTGAAATGATCACTGTTATTACTGTTGACATAGTTTTCACAAATGTCTTTCAAATAACACTGTGACATGAGCAATATATGACCAGACAAATCGAGGTCTACTTTGATCTGAATTAGACGTTAAGCAGATAGTTCATTGTGATTGTAGAGCAGGACCAAAGAGTGAGTATGTATGTATGTATGTATGTGTATGTGTGTGTATGTATGTATGTATGTATGTATATATATATATACACACAGTCATTACCAAAATTATCAGCACCACTGGTGCATTTTCTGGGAAAATTCCATTTCTCCCAGAAAATTGTTGTAAATACAAATGTTTTGGTATACACATGTTTATTTCCTTCATGTGCATTGGAACAACACAAAAAAAACAGAGAAAAAAAGGCAAATCCGACATCATGTCACACAGAACTCCAAAAATGGGCCGGACAAAATTATTGGCACCTTTTCAAAATTGTGGGTAAATCATTTTATTTCAAGCATATGATGCTCGTTTGAACTCACCTGTGGCAAGAAACAGGTGCTGGCAATATAGCAATCACACCTGAAGCCAGTTAAAATGGAGAAAAGTTGACTCAACCTTTCTGTTGTGTGTCTGAGTGTGCCACACTAATCATGGAGAACAGAAAGAAGAGCAGAGAATTAATTGTCTGAGAACTTGAGAACAAAAATTGTGGAAAAATCTCAACAATCTCAAGGCTACAAGTCCATCTCCAGAGATCTTCATGTTTCTTTGTCCACTGTGCGCAACATAATCAAGAAGTTCACAACGCATGGCACTGTAGCTAATCTCTCTGGACGTGGACGGAAGAGAAAAATTGATAAAAGACTGCAACAAAGGATAGTCCGAATGGTGGATAAACAGCCCCAATCAACTTCAAAACATATTCAAGCTGTTCTGCAGACTCTGGGTGCAACAGTGTTAGCTCGAACTATCCGTCGACATCTGAACGAAATGAAACGCTATGGCAGGAGAGCCAGGAGGACCCCACTGCTGATACAGAAACATAAAAACCCAGACTGGAGTTTGCCAAAATCCTTCTGGGCAAACGTCTTGTATATAGATGAGACCAAGGTAGTGCTTTTTGGTAAAGCTCATCATTCTGCTGTTTACAGAAAACGGAATGAGGCCTGCAAACAAAAGAACACAGTACGTACAGTCAAACATGGTGGAGATTTTAAGATGTTTTGGGGATGTTTTGCTCCCTGTGGCACTGGATGCCTTGACTGTGTGCAAGGCATCATGAAATCTGAAGACTACCAAACGATATTGGGGCACAATGTAGGGCCCAGTGTCAGAAAGCTGGGTCTGCATCAGAGGTCATGGGTGTTCCAGCCGGACAATGAC
Source organism: Polypterus bichir lapradei (assembly GCA_026402145.1). Classification (NCBI taxonomy): domain Eukaryota; kingdom Metazoa; phylum Chordata; class Cladistia; order Polypteriformes; family Polypteridae; genus Polypterus; species Polypterus bichir. The sequence goes on from JANRMT010027041.1 coordinate 61,224,153, forward strand.
CCCAAACATACCTCTAAAAGCACCCAGAAATGGTTGAAGACAAAGCGCTGGAGAGTTCTGAAGTGGCCAGCAATGAGTCCGGATCTAAATCCGATTGAACACTTATGGAGAGATCTCAAAATTGATGTTGGGAGAAGGTGCCCTTCAAATCTGAGAGACCTTGAGCAGTTTGCAAAAGAAGAGTGGTCGGAAATTCCAGTTGAGAGGTGTAACAAGCTTGTTGATGGTTATAGGAAGCACTTGATTTCAGTTATTTTTTCCAAAGGGTGTGCAACCAAATATTAAGTTGAGGGTGCCAATAATTTTGTCCAGTCCGGTTTTTGAGTTTTGTGTGAAATTATGTCAGATTTGGCTTTTTTTCTCTGTTTTTTTTGTGTTGTTTCAATGCACATAAAGGAAATAAACGTGTATACCAAAACATTGGTAACTGCAACAATTTTCTGAGAGAAATGGTGCATTTTCTGGGAAAATTCCATGGGTGCCGATAATTTTGGCCATGACTGTATATATATTTATATGTGTGTGTGTGTGTGTATGTATGTATGTATGTATATGTATGTGTGTTTTTTTTTTTTTTTCTGGTACAGTGCAACCTTGGGCTCCCCCATAGCACTGAGACAAACACCCAGGCTCCCTGCTCAGCTGCACGCAAGCCTGCGCTTGCTCTCAGCCTGTCTCTCTCGTGCTCAGTCGTTCTCGCTCTCTCTCTGTCTCGTGCTTTCTCTCTGTCTCTCTCTGTCTCGCGCCCTCTCTCTCTCTTTTTCTCTCGCTCGCTCTCTCTTTCTCTCTCTCTTCTGCACCGGCTTTCTCTTCCTGCCTTCTCCTGTTCTTTCCTGTTCTCTTCTGTTTCCCTTTAGCCGACTTGCGCTTCTATTTATGAAGAGGACGTGGTAGTCGTGGCAATCAGCAGCTCCTGGGAACAATTACGGATGCGGACCGCTTCTCACCTGTGCACTTAGGTGAGAAACGCCCACATCACGAACTCCTCAGGAACCGCTTTGGCCACACACCACCACACCCCCTCGCTAAGCCGCGAGTGCGGTGATTATTTATTAAAACTGGCCTTTTTGACGGGAGCTGTGGACCCGCTATACCACAGGAGGAAGCTGGGTTGAGAGGAGGTTACAGTTGTGAGGGAGAGTCCCTCTGCGTGATGCACTGAGAACAGTGTACAGTACAGGAAGAGACTAAACATGTGCGGAAATCATCGGAGCGTACAAACCGGAAGGGAAACGAAATAGAGCACAAAGAGTTCACAGTGAATGCACAGGCAGAGACTGAACACATGTGGAAATCATCGGCGTGTACGAACCGGAAGGGAAACTGGCTTGTTCGTCACCCAAGTGTGTGGTCGTGAACAGATGCAAAAGTTTGGCGAACTTTTTGGTTCGTAACCCGATTTGTACATGTTCAGAGACTTTCGTGACCCGAGGTTCCACTGTACTTTCAATGTTGCATTATACCAAGTAAATAAGAAATGTCATGATTGCTTTTAAATTATTTTCTTTCAGATTCTGCTTTATGATCTGCGTGCAAATAGACCTCTGATTGTCAAGGATCATCACTATGGACTTCCAATTAAAACCATTCAGTTCCAGGATAACTTAGATTTAGTTTTATCTGCAGATTCTAAAATTATAAAAATGTGGAACAAAGAAACGGTAAGATTTTTGAGGAAGTAGGATTTTAAAATAAAACACACCTCTCTGATTTCCACACTTCTAATCCAATTCAAGGGTGAAGGGAACCATTGTACAGTAATAAATTAACAAAATATTTAATAGATGTTGTATTTAGGAACCAATATTTTCTCTCCTTTTATATAAAATTCAAAGTTGACTGACTCACTCACTTACTACCAAAACACTATATCCCATGTAGTTAAGAAATTAAAATTTGGCAAAATATACATCTGTATCATTAAGTATCTGCTAAGAAAGAACATTTCAATAAATCAACATTTAGGGGTATACAGTCGGCCCTCGTTTATCGCGGTTAATTAGTTCCAGACTCTACCGCGATAAATGAATTTCCACGAAGTAGAATTCTTTATTTATACATCGAATATTTTCGCAGTTAGAGCATAGAAAACCTGTTCCTGTTCCAGAACCCCCCGCGAAAGGTGAAAATCCACAAAGTAAAAACCATACGTTTATATTGTTATTTTTATATTGACACGCTTGGGTCACAGATTTGCACAGAAACACAGGAGGTTGTAGAGACAGGGACTTTAAAACACTGCAAACAAACATTTGTCTCTTTTTCAAAAGTTTAAACTGTGCTCCATGACAAGACAGAGATGACAGTTCCATCTCACAATTAAAAGAATGCAAACATATCTTCCTCCTCAAAGGAGTGCACGTCAGGAGCAGAGAATAACAGAGAGAGAAAAGCAAACAATCAAAAATCAATAGGGCTGTTCGGGCTTTTAAGTATGCGAAGCACCGCGTGGAAAGCATATCGCATATCATTGAGGAGTTTTATTTAATACGAGTACATAATACGTGCTCTGATTGGGTAGCTTCTCAGCCATCCGCCTATAGTGTCCCTTGTATGAAATCAATTGGGCAAACCAACTGAGGAAGCATGTACCATAAATTAAAAGACCCATTGTCCACAGAAATCCGCGAACCAGCGAAAAATCCATGATATATATTTAGATATGCTTACATATAAAATCCGCGATGGAGTGAAGCCGCGAAAGTTGAAGCGCGATATAGCGAGGGATCACTGTACTCCCCCATAGAAAAACTAAATACCCCACAATCACAAAAATGATTTGACAGATTTGATTTAAATTTGGTGACTTTATAGAAAAAAGAAAAACTTTCAATTTTTTTTTCAATAATAAAATTATAGATAAAATAATATTTTTTTCAATAATAATAATTCAAAAATCCCGTTGTACTGAGGGGGCTATTCTAACACACCACATCCTTTACTTGACACAGCGCTGAATAGTGATCGTGCATAGTTATGGGACTTGCCATGTATACAAATGAAGGCACTAGCAATAAGGTATAACAAATGAAAAAGGCAAATGTTCTGCATAGGACAAAAAGACAGGATAAGGGCTTCAAGGGATCTTCAATTTCACATACAAAAGCTATCATTTTCTCATTTCAAGCCCACCCCCACTCCTCAATATGATATACTAAAATAAATGTACTCTGATCTCCAAGGGCAAGTACTCGACTAAAATGTCATGTAAAATTTATAGCACATTGCAAGGAGAAACAAGATGTCAACAAAGTGTTTCCTGTATGGTTTGACTTCAGCCATTGTATGGGATAATATGATTGCGTGAAGTGGAAGAATAAGGGTTCAGGAAAGCTCAAGCAAGACTTGTTTACCAATACGGCTCTTGAGGAGTTGCCAGGAAGGTAATGAGAAATACAGGAGAAGTGGATTCCTCATGTCCAACACAAGCAGGTAGTGGCTGCATCAGTTTAAATATTAGCACAGCTCAGTTAACACATTGCATATGATCAAAAGGCAGAGGAGCAGACAATTGTACATTTACTTTAGTTCCCAAGATCATTTCTATTTACCTGTTTTCTTTTGAACAATTCTTACTTTTCTCCTGTTTAAACCTCACTCCTTCATAAAAAGTTTTGTACAATTCTTACTTTTCTCCTGTTTAAACCTCACTCCTTCATAAAAAGTATTATAGTGACATATTTTCTCTGTCTACCAAGATGTTACTGCAATACATTTATGAGGAGAAAACCAGTGCTTGAAGTGGGCCGGTATGAACCTGCCAGTACTCGTTTAAAGAGCCTCCAAACAATAATCCTGGCTGTTAGTTTGTTCCTCTTCAACCATTATAAAAAACAACCCCAAAATGAAAATGTTCAACTTATTGCACCACCTAACTGTGCATTCCCAAAATTACATTGCTGTTTATAGTAAGTTAAAGTACAACATAATTCAGTGTTCCAACTTTATTGTCTGGCTGTGGCAATGGCAAAAAAAAAAAAAAAATAGCTTGAGCATACAACTAATGAAAAACACGAAAAGCAATGACCGAGCAAATAATGTAAACATATAATAACAATAGTAAAATCTCCCAACATTCCTATTATTCTTACTGATTACCTGTCTCAATTCAAAATAACACAGTTTCCTCTAAAAGTGTATTTTGTAGTGACCATCAACAAAATCCACAGTCAGTCACTAGGAATAGCAAGAATTGATAAATGGCAGGTGTGTTTTAGTCTAATGCAATTGTATGTGACATATTCAAGAGTAAGGAGCTTCATTGAACTAATATGATTAGCCCCGGTTTACGAATATTGTATACAAAAAAGTACTGAGTTAGTTGCATAGTAATTCTGATACCTCCAATTAACCAAAAGCACTGTAACTGATGGCCATTATCTTTGGATAATTTTGCAGGCAAAGCCAGATAACACTGCTAGTTTAGTAAATAAAAGTAAAATTTATTATAAAGAAGTTCAGCTAAACAGAAGAGACTGTATATCCAGTTGACAACAATGGAAAGGAAAGCAAAAGCTTCAGTGAAAAATTACAGTTTTGATATTCTGATGAAATGGGCTGGTGTATCATACATTTTATTTTCTTCCCTAACGGTATATGTGTATTTATTTTCAAGGGAAAAATATTTTCTACGATTGAACCCGAGCATGATATAAATGATATCTGCTTATATCCTAATTCAGGTATGTAGAACACATTGATTAGTCATTAGTCTTCAAGTGATGTTATATATTTTCTTTTGTTTATTTTCTTGCTTGTCACACATTTTTCTGTTCATGTTAGAATGATGTATATATTTGTTTATGTTTTATATTTAAATATAGTTTCCTAAGTTTCCATTAAAATAATTTCAAAAATCATTTTAAAATAGTAATATTCTGTTGTAATTTTAATTATCGTTTAAGGACTTAAAGAAAAATAATAGAATTATGTTTTCCTTTCAATGGTTTTTAATTTGAAATGTAAATGTGACTGTTTAGGCATGTTTAAGCAAATTTTTGTATTTTTGTTTCCCTTTTTTCAAGTTAATATATTGAAATACTAATTGTAAAGTATCTGGGATGAGAGTAGTAAATGTCTAGCAATTCAGCATTATATTACAAATGACTGTTTTTCTTTTTATTCTAGTCATGCTCTATTTCGGCCTCCACAAAGAGTTTTATTTTTGGTCCTGAAAATTAGTTTTGTTAAAGCATGTCATTGTAATTAAAATTATTATTTGTCAGTTCTCTGTGAATGTATATTCTTGTGTCTGTGTAATACAAGGATTAGCAAACATTTGATCTTCTTTACCCTGAATGATATGTGTTTAACCTACTTGATGTTTTTAGTATAACTTTTTGATATTTCTCTGAAGCTCACTGTTTTTTTTTTAATTATAAGCAATTTATTATTTTTTTAAATGAACTTCTAATTTCAGTTGTTCAATTTGACTTCATAAATACACACTATATACAATATAATATGCATTGTATATACTCACTGAGCATATTATTATTACCACTGGACTAATACTAGGTAGGGCCTCATTTTGCTGTATTGCTTTAGTTGTCCATGGCATGGAATATTCGAAACATTTCTTTAAGATTCTGGTCCATGTTGACAAGATTGCATTGCACAGTTTATGCAGGTTTGCCAACTGCACATTCATTTCTGTGAATCCCTGTTCTACCATATCCCAAAGGCGTTCTGGTGACTGGGAAGGCCACTGAAAAACGCTGACCTCATTGTCATGTTCATGAAATCATTTTGAGAAGACTTTTGCTCTGTGATGTAGCACATTATCATGCTGGAAGTAGCCATTAGGTGATGGGTAAATTTTTGCTATTAAGGAATTCACATGGTTAACAATACTCCAATATGCCATGGCATTAAAGCACTGATTGCTTGGTGTAGACAGGACCGAAGTGTGCTGAGAAGTCATCCCCCACACCAATCCACCATCAGCATCAGCCTGGAGTGTTGACACAAGGCAGGTTGGATGCATGGATTCATCCTTTTTTAAGTGCCAAATCCTGACCCTTCCATCTGTGTGCCTGATCAAAAATTGAGATTCATCAGATCTGGGTACTTTTTTCCAGTATTTAACTATCCAGTTTTTTAAGCTTGTGCCCACTGCAGCCTCATATTTCTGTTCTTGAGTGACACGAGTGTAATCTGACATGGTCATCTGTAGTTGTAGCCAATTCACCTCATGTATTCTGAGATGGTTTACTGCTCACTGAGTTACTGTGGCCTTGCAGTCAGCTGAATAGAGTCTAACCATTGTCTTCTGGCCTATCTCATCAACAAGGTGTTTCCATCACAGAACAGCCAAATCACTGGATGTTTTTTGAACCATTCTGAGTCAACAGTAGAAACTGTTGTGCATGAAAATTCCAGGAAATCAGCAGTTACAGAAATAATCAAACCAGCCCATCTTTCACCAACAATTATGTCAAAGTCACTGTGTTCACATTTTTCCCCCATTCTGTAAAATCAGCACCTGCTCCCAACCAATCTGGTGTTTGATGTGAACAGTAACTGAAACTCCTGGTACCAGTGACCATAGACATATTATCTGCATGATTTTATGCATTGTATTATAGCCCCATAATTGGCTGATTAGATAAATACTGTACATTGTTATAAGCACATGTACCAAATAATTTGCTCAGTGAGTACATATTGTATACATCCATAAGTAAGACATACTGGATGTCTTATTTTTTTAATTTGTTTCTTGTAGGAATGTTATTCACTGCTAATGAGGATCCCAAAATGAATACATTTTATATTCCAGTAAGTATACTATTTAATATTAATGTGGTAAGAAGAAAGAATAGTAGAAACAGGATCATGACAAGATGTCACTCAGATCATTGCAAATAATACAACAATGCATTAGTTTTTTTTATAATATCTTCTGCTTAATTAGTTTTTTATTGTACATAACATTATTGTTATTCTGCTTCTGTTGTAGATTTCTTCATTTGCATATTTGGGTTGTATCTGTATTTAGATATGCTGTTGCATCAGATGTGACAGACTGGTACCAGTGAAATATAACGGCAAGTCTGCATATTTGGCGCAAAGACTGGTTCATAGCTGTCTTAGAAATTTAAATGGAGTTTGTTCAAATATTACACACCTGCCTTTGCTTTCCTTCCTATTATAAATAAAATAATAAAAACTCACTATCCTTCCTGTCAAAAATAGTGACAGCATAATCATGCTGTATGGATGCTTCTATGAAGAAGTATTGTGAGAGAGGAGGGAGACCTAGGGCAGTCTGTTAAGAGAACTGCAACTTGGGAGAACATTTATTTTCAAGAAAGACAACCCTAAAGCTACACAGAAATTGCTTGAAAGGACAGATATTAATATTCTAGGGTGGCTAAGTCAGAGTTAAGACTTCAGCCTAATTGAGAATTTATGTTTGGATTTAAAGATACTGTTCACTTACAGTCTCCATGAAACTTGATTTAACCTGAGCAGTTTTGAAAAATAATGAGGAACAATTGCAGTGCCCAGATATTAAATACTGACTTGATGGAGGAAAATACTTAGACAGTCAATTTTTTTGTTTGTTTAAAAACTGTTGTAAATTTATATGAGTTTATAGAGATTTGTTTTCACGTTGACAAGGGTAATTTTTCTTATGATCTCTGTCAAACGTCCTAATTAATTCCGTGGTGCTTTAATAAAACATGCAAAAAAAGTGAATGGGGTGAATACTTTATTTTGAAACACTGTAATCTGTTGGGTGACCTTGCAGAATTAATATATCCAGATGAAAGTTTAACTTGTTGTTGTACTGGAAGTGTTTGACAAAAGTTATCTTAATTGGTGATATTTTTTTTTGGTACAGGTTAAATACCGTTCTAGTGAATACCGATGTAATGACATTTTTAGAATAACTTATTCTTTTCATGGGCCCAGACAAATGTTCATAGAACATCATGTTAAACTAATCTTGTTTTAACGAAATGTAAATCTTAGTATAATAAACATTTTTTCGACCAAAAATGGCCATTGACAATAATAACATGATATGCAAAAAATATTTAATGCAGCTCCTACATTTTTCATGCCGGGTCTTGGGAACCCCACAACAGGTTGTCTTAAGGAGGGAGACAGACTGTTGTGTAATTTCCGGTCTTTGGCAGTCTTGGCAAGAGTGCAGATACAACATCACACACATAGCCAAATTCTGAGTCAGTGCTCCACCGAGCGCCCACGTGGGTAGTCTTTTTTTGTTTGCGGATATTGTGCTGTTTAAGTTTCATAGTGCTTCTCAAAGTTTTTCTTTGAGATGAACAAAAAATAGTTAGAAACGTCATCAGTTTACACTGAAAGAAAAATTACAATCCTGGATAAAGTTGACTCCGGAATGAAGAAAAATGATGTGGTGAAAGCATTTTGGAATCGAGTCTTCATCTTCACCTAACGACTCGTTTTCATTCTGTATTTTTATACCTGTATTTATATAAAAAAAGTAGCACCTAACATCTTGTTTTCATTCTGTATTTGCATATCTGTATTTCTTTCTATTAAATAAAAAAGTTAACTTCTCATTTTCAAATAAAATATTTCTTTTCAGTTTAAGAAGTGCTGTTTTTTATACAGGTATTGTCAAGTTTGTGTCACAGAGTTGGTTGAGAGACAGGAAGATGAGTCCTGGTTTTCAAGGAAAATATGGGTACTTTAAGGCAGGTACACAGTCTCAAGACTTCATTCAGAATAGGAGCTGTTAGGAGCCACAGCACAGGTGATCGTCCTGCTTCAGCTCCCATCTTCAGATTAGAAGAGCACCAGTGGCTCAGAATCGCCACTGTGGCTGACGCGGTCTGGAGAAGACAGGTTAGGATAATGTAGAATAGCAGATCAAAGCCTGATGTTAAATATTGTGCAGCAAGCACGGTACATGGCAACCCTGATCCTGCAGAAGACAACCAGTTCCTTTCCCCTTGGTCTACTGTTTACCAGACGCATCAGAGCAGCTATGGAGCTGTCCTTGTGCCACTGCCATTAGACATGGCGAATTGCCAGTGGCCCCGGTCACAATACTGTACTATTCATATTTTCCCCATATTCTTTATAACGAAATTTAAATTATAACAAAATATTTTTATGGTTCCGCGAGTTTCATTATAACAGGATTCTACTTGTATAACTTTTAATAATCCTTTAAATATATATAACAAAAAATACTGTTTAATCTTTGCCCTCCTCTGCTTTTAAGGCTCTTGGTCCTGCTCCACGTTGGTGCGCCTTCTTAGACAGTCTCACAGAAGAACTTGAGGAAAATCCTGAGACTACAGTATTTGATGACTATAAGTTTGTTACCAGGAAAGATCTAGAAAATTTAGGTATGTACTGTGTTCGTTGTCGGTTTAATCACTTTGTTATTTTGCAGTAAAAGACGGTGATTAAAATATGCGTTTATAATAAATATAATAGCCTGCAGCAGAATGTACTCTTACTAGAGTACAAGAGTGATGTCAAAATTAATAATTTAACATTGCAATGTAAAGAAAAATATAGAATATTAAATTCTTGACCTCTGTATTTTGAATTACCTAAACTAGAAAAAAAATGTATAAAGTGGATTGAGACATTTTTCTGACATATCAGTTATAAAGAGTTTTACGCATTCCTTAAAAATTAATACCTGTATTTTGCCTCCATTTCTAAAATTTTTTTAAAGGGCTTGTACATCTAATTGGATCCCCTTTGTTGCGAGCTTATATGCATGGCTTCTTCATGGATATTCGATTGTACCACAAGGTTGGTCTAAAATTTTTGTGTCATTCTTTTCCACGTCTGCATCTTTTTTCTTTTATTAAAGGTGCATGACTTAACAATTACTTGAAAAATTCAGGTAAATCCATATTAGCACAGTAGTTTGTGATGATCTTTTAAAGTAGTGGTTCCCAACCTGGGATCCGCTGCCCCCGGGGGTCTGCAGGGATGTGTATTAGGGTGTGCGTAGCAAAATGGAAAAAAAAAAATTCTTACAATTTTATTATTTAAAAAGTTGTAAGTAATAAAGCATTTTTAGCTCACCTTGTATTTTAAGAATATACCCTTCAGTGGACTAGTGCATGTTCACTTATCATTTGTGAGCTCCTACTATATAATGCTGGTTCCCCAGACCAATAAAGCAGTTTAAGAAGATAAGTAGATGGTATAAATCCCCATGTGTTTTTTTTTTTTTTCTTTTTTTCATAAATTAAATTTCTACACCATTTCAGTTTCATGGGACACGCTGTATATATTGCAGCATGTGTGTAAGTCACAATTGCTAGTTTATTCATAGTAAAGTAAAAAAAATGTATATTTGTTTTTAATTTTAGGTGAAAACATTGGTAAATCCATTTGCTTATGAGGAATATCGTAAAGATAAAATTCGTCAAAAGATTGAAGAAACAAGAGCACAGAGAGTTCAAATAAAGGTAAGGATATTTATTTGTATGGCAAAATTAATTAAGAAAACAGGTTTGTTGTTTTTAGCCTTTTGTTTACAAAAAGCATTTTAATAAGGCATCCACTTTTCTGATTTATAAAGCACTTATTTTTCACATTTTAGGATATAACCCTCCCATTTTTCAGTCTTTCAGTTACTTGGTCAGTAGCTAAATTCAGTATCCATGGAAGTTTACACACATTTTTGTTATGTAGTGCTAGGCATATGATACAAAACAAAATTAACAATTTGGGAATCATTTTGTTGAATAAACAAATAAATATGCAAATAAGGTTTGCATGTTATTGTCTTAATTCAGGTGCCATAGTGTACACAGATATTTCCTGTGGTCATTTAAAATTCATGTCCAATAAGCCAAGACAAAGAAGTAGCATTCATTATGGGAAGGGGAGTAAAATGCATTCTAAATTCAGTTTGTCTAACTGGGTACTGCAGTTTTTCTGTTATAAAGTGGTGAAACATGTAAATGCCTCTGTTTTTCTTTAAGTGTAAAAAGGAGCAGCTTTGAATGTGTTTATGGTGAAAGTAAAGTGGCATTGTGGAAAATGACAAATTTCCCAACACTTAAAGAATTGTTTCTCCGTGCAAAGTGCTGTCATTGTTAAATGCAATGGTTTCTTAAAGTATAGTTATCTACAGTCCGTAAAATACATATGGACATACAGTACATAGCATGTAGGGGAAGAGGAATGTGTAGGTTGTTGGTGTTCTGTTAATTGAATGCTACAAGTGCATAACATAGTGTTTGTTTATAAGGATATCACTACTGTACAAGTGGTGTGAAAAATAATGGAAACACCACATTAAAAAGGAGCTTAACTTGAAGCAAACTACATTACTATTAGAAGTGCAACTGCAAAAGGGAATCGTAGTTGGTTGATTGCCAGTCAGCAGGATGGTGTCAACTGTGGAAGATTTCTGACAATTAACACTTGACATCTGAGTTTTAAAAGCAACATGAGGCAGACAGCAGTGTTCGAAAGAGATTAAATAGATGGTGAACAAACTGCTGGTGCATCAGTCACAAATAATCTAAATTATTTTATGTTCCAAGAGGAACAGTTTCAAACATAATCCCAAAAATGGACAAACTACTTCAGTAGAGAGAAAACTTACTGGTCACGATTCAAGGTCCATGAACAGAAATAGGCAGACGATTCACAGTGTAACTGTTAAATGTTTAGTTTCATAAATTACCATGGAAATAAATGGCACCACTGTGACCCACTCTGTACAAAAACTGTACATCTTTTACTTTACACAGTGGAATTTATGACAGGGTTGTCAGAAATACATCAGGAGCACAAAACCTGGACTTGTAAGCAGTGGAAAAAAGTAATGTGGCTCAATCTTTTTATTTCCTACATCCAGGCAGGTTTATGTTTGCAGAAAGCCAAATGTACATTGAACCCATAATGTATGTTGCTAGTTGTTAAACATGGTGGAAGACCTGTAAATGTCTGGGCAGCCATATTATGGGAATCATTAGTCCCAAGGATTGTTCTTAATGATCATATTTGTTTTAGTTTTGATTGGATATACTTTGTTAAACCCAAGGGGACATTTTCTTTTCACATGACCTTTTTCTAGGGGGTCAGAGCTAATGCAGCACAAAGAATGTAAGGCTATTTTACAGGACCTGGTTCAGCTTGTGGTGCTAGCCCCGTTCTCTCAAAATGTTCCCCCTTTCCAGGATGATAATATTATGTACACTTCTAATCTACTGTTAATCCAGGGTGAACCTCAACACTTTCCTTAGCCTTCCCCAACAAGATTGATGCCAGAACAAATTTAGCAGGGAAGCGTTAAGTTTCCCTGAGGAGGATAGTTTGTGATTAAATAAATAAAAATTGACAGTATTTTTAATTTACAACAGTATACATCAGACTGGAGCAAACACACAATTTTCCTACACAACACATTGCCACTGGTAGGCACTGTTGCTTAACAAGCCCAACGGCCAGCAGACACTTTTTCTGTCAGACACCACTTGTAAAATGGAACTTGTAAGCTCATGGGCTCACAAAAGACCACCCAACACTCAGCACTGAATATACTGTTTGGTATAGCAGAAGATCATAAAACAAAATTAAAAAGTAAAAATAACAGGTATAAAAACTGAAGAATGACTCCTTTGTAGCTTGCATGTAGCTAAGAAGGCTATTAAGTTAATGCACTGTCAGCTTAATATTTAGCTATCAGAGGTATCAGCATTGACAGAGTAAAACTGCACCAAGGCTGATGTGTGATATTACTATGTTTAAAAAAAAAGGAAAATGTTCAACTACTGAACATCCTATTAAAGGAGCTGAATTTGAAAAGTTCTGGAACAGAGTCTGTGACACTCATGTAATCAAAAGCGAAGTTCTTTGCTGTCCAAGGAAAATGGTCACATGGGGTGTGTGGTGTTGGGGAGAGGGATGTAGGAATATGGGGAGGCTTAAACTTGTCTAGCTGGGGTATTTGTCCCCACCACCTATCCTGCTCACTGCCCTACCATAGCCAGATGTTAACAATATTAAAGCTTTTTGAGCATTTCTGAAGTGTGGAGTGCAATATAGAATTTTACCTCCTTATCCCATGAAGATTATAGGTATTTCTTCTTGAGCATCAGTACGGTACCCCGAAACCCACAGTTCAGGAATTGGCTGACAGCATTCCAAGAAGGGCTGAATTTGTTTTCAAAGCAAAGGCTGGTTCTAATCCTTATTAATTTCTTGATATGAATATAGTTTTAGACTTTTCTATTATTTTGCTTAACCTCAGTATACAGGTTGATTTTATTGATGAAAAATGTGGTTGCTCTGGTGTAGGACAGGTTTCCTGTATGATATTTTGTGTTTTCTTGTCAAATTTATGGTAGAATTTTAAATGACCAAGTGATCAAGTAGCATTTCTATTTTGATGTTTTAATGTGTTGCTTTACTTTTGGTTTACAGAAATTACCAAAGGTAAATAAGGAGCTGGCTATGAAACTTATTGATGATGATGAGAACCAACAGATGATAAGAAAAAAGAAAGGAAAGGTATTTTTTCTAATTATATCTATATTTTTTAAAATTCAGTTAATGTAGAATTTCCACTTAGAAGAAACTTGGTGACGCAAAGATGAGGTTGATAGCATCTCTGTAATGCAGTTTATTTCTTTCAATGTTTACAGTTCTATTTTAGGTACAATCAAACCACTTAAATAACTGAATTTAAACAAAGCTTATGTTCCTCTAAAATACTTGAACTTCTTGTTTTGTTGCTTTAGAATGTTTATAAAAGCCTTGTACATCAGAATTTGCAGATTTTTTTCCTTAGTCATCTTTGTAGATTGTTCTTTTTTTAACTTTTCAAATTGGAGGCGAGGCGTTAGTAATCTGAAGTCTAGTGGGAATGAAATGGCTTTAGCCGGGACAGTCAAAATCAAAATCAAAGCAATTCATGTTTATGCCCAGGCATCATGTAATTGTTGTTTGGTATGTAGTTTCTTCGTATTAGTTAATCTCATGTATATTATTTTAATGACTAGTAAATTCATTTTTATAGATGCAGTTGTGTTATTAATATGTTTGTTTCTCAGGAGTTCCATTAATGTTTTGTTTTTTTCTTTTTCTCTCATTGGGGCCATATCTGTAAAATAGTGTTTAGGATGTTGTTTGCATATATAATTTTGTTTCATCTAATAGCTTTGACAGGGTAGTTTTTGAGTTCATGGTCACTCCTCTGGTTGAGTCCTTTTTTGCCCAATATCTCATTTTGGAAGCATTGCTTAACTTGTGAACAATTTAGGTGATTCTCTAGTCTTTTCAGTTACAAGTGGTGGAATAGACTTAGCTCCACAGAGCTTTAAATTTCCCAAAACGTTGGTATATCATGTCCCATACTGGTGCCTTCTCACAGTTTTTGTTACATTACAGTTTTTACAGTAGAGTTTCAAATCTAGCATGCATTTTAAAACATGGGGCAATAGTGGAATTCATCTTATTTTAGAATTACCTCACCGAAAAATTTGAAGCAGCCTGCAATCTCTAGAGTGTTGTAGCACAGAAGGTAAAAATGGAATGCTATTTCTGCCAAAAATAAATAAAATGGCAATAATGAAATAATCAAAAGTACAGCAGTATATAAAAAAATGAGTAAATAAATAATATAAAAAACACATAATTAAATAAAATTCATCCAATATTGTGAAATAAAAAGTCATAATTTTATAATCATTAGAGGCTTTATTTCGAAATGGCCTTATTTTTTAGACTGTTATTGTGTTATTTCATAATGCAAATTTTCTGAACAGCAAATTTCAGAATGAGTTTCTTTATGCCTCTTCTATTTACAGCCATATGAATAAGTTTGGGAACCCCTCTTAATTCTTTGGATTTTTGTTTATCATTGGCTGAGCTTTCAAAGTAGCAACTTCCTTTCAATAGATGACATGCCTTATGGAAACTGTAGTATTTCAGCAGTGACATTACGTTTATTGGATTAACAGAAAATATGCAATATGCATCTTAACAAAATTAGACAGGTGCATAAATTTGGTGACCCCAACAAAGATATTACATCAATACTTAGTTGAGCCTCCTTTTGCAAATATAACAGCCTCTAGACGCATCCTGCAGCCTTTGATTAGTGTCTGGATTCTGGATGGAGGTATTTTTGACCATTGTTCTATACAAAAACTTTCCAGTTCAGCTGATGGCTGCTGAGCATGGACAGCCTGCTTCAAATCATCCCAAGGGCTGATTTTTCATCACCCTGCCATACAGATGTTCTTTGTGCAAATTTTGCTGAATTGTAGAACGATGTACAGATACACCATCTGCAGCAAGATGTTCTTGAAGGTCTTTGGAGGTGATCTGTGGGTTGTCTGTAACCATTCTCACGATCCTGCGCATATGCCGCTCCTGTATTTTTCTTGGCCTGCCAGACCTGGGTTTAACAGCAACTGTGCCTGTGGCCTTCCATTTCCTGATTCCATTCCTTACAGTTGAAACTGACAGTTTAAACCTCTGAGGTAGCTTTTTGTAGCCTTCCCGTAAACCATAATACTGAAAGATCTTTGATTTCAGATCTTTTGAGAGTTGCTTTGAGGATCCCATGCTGTCACTCTTCGGAGGAGAGTCAAAGGGAAGCACAACTTGCAATTGACCACCTTAAATACCTTTTCTCATGATTGGACACATCTGTCTATGAAGTTCAAGGCTTAACAAGCTAAGCCAACCAATTTGGTGTTGCAAGTAATCAGTATTGAGCAGTTACAAGCATTCAAATCAGCAAAATTACAAGGGTACTCAACTTTTTGCACAGCCAGTTTTTCACATTTGATTTAATTTCATACAACTAAATACTGCTTCACTAAAAATGTTTGTTTGGAAAACACCCCAGTACTCAGATGTTCCTAGGAAATGAAATACATACCACTGTTATCTTTTTTGTTGAAAGTAGAGTAAATTATTATGCAGGCGGTGAGGGGTTACCAAACTTTTTCATTTGACTGTATTTCAGAATGCCTCTTTTCATAATGGTTTGGTCACTTGCCAGTAAAAAAACAGACCTTCTGGCTGAGTCTGTTCCGATTGGTTAATCTTTTACTGTTTATTACTTTCTCCTGATCATAGGCTGTAAGCGGCCAAAATTATTATCTTTATTTACTTGCATTTCAACTGGCAAACACACAGAACCTGTTACCAGTTGTAAGGGTTAGTTTGAATAGAAATAGATTATTTAACACACAATGAAATTTTGAGATAAATTTATACAATGTTGGAAATTCTTAGACCAAGAAGTACTTTTCAAAATGTTGACATTGATGAAGCACCATCTCTGCACAGAAAATGACCATGAAGAAATCACATAGGTACACATTAATGCAGAATGTCCAAGGCTTGAAATTCCAGGTGACATGCTTCCAGACGAACTTCTGTGTGAATACAGTGCTCATTTGATCTTAACCTACCAAGACCCTCTTCATCAATGTGAACATTTTGAAAAGCACATATCTGTCCGAGCACTTTCAATGTATTATTAATTTGTCTTAAAAGAGCTCCATATTGTGGGCAATAGACTTCTGTTAAGATTGGCAGGGCTAAATGCTTCTGCGACAGTAACCTTTTAGAAGGGGATAAGGATGAAGACTCAGCACAGATTTTCAGTGAGAGGATAAATAGCTCCATGCAGGAGTTGTGGGTTTTTCTTGATGCATCAGTGAGAGAGAGAGAGAGATGATAACAGTGTGAAAAGGGCAGGCAATCAGATATACTGGCAGTTATAGACCATAGAGGGATGGGGAGGGGATAGCTGGAAAGTAACAGAATGTCTTTTACCAAACATTTACCTTGAATTGTAACAGTGCAGATGTTTAACTAGGTATTCAGGCTTTTAAGGTACGGTTCATTATCATCTACTAAACACACCCATTACTTGTTACAGTTATAATACTGTACCTTTAAATTCTATGTGTATTTTGTCTGAAAACTTACCAAAATTCTTACTGCCTTGATATTTTGCCAGTTTGAAAGTGAAAAAAGTAGTGCTAAAAGATCTTTGGTAACATACCAGCTACAATCAGGCAAAAGTAATTGACAAAAAAGGATTGACCAATGGAAAACATTTCAGCCCGTTGGTCTTGATTGACAAATGATGGAGGAGACATTGTGAAATAAATAGCATTGGTTTTAAAAGAACCATTCAGAAATAAATTTCAGATTGCATTTAATGATTATATAATTATGTGGCGTGGTGGGACACTGGTCAGCACTCCTGCCTCACAGTTCCAGAACACTGAATTTGAATGCAGCCGTACTTGTCTTCTCTGTACAGAGTTTGAGCAGTGGCTCATGTGATGCCCTGTGACTTCTTGCCTTGGTGCAAACCATGTGACCTTGATTACAAACAAGTGAATTTAGAAAGTGGATGGATAATTTAAAGATTTGGAAAATTACTTTTCCTTCTGGTTAATGTAGTGAGAAGTCAAGCAAAATAACACCTTTTATTGGCTAACGAAAAAGATTACAATATGCAAACTTTCGTGGAAACTCTGGCCTCTTCTTCAGGCAAGATATAATTTATAAAGATGTAAAAGTGCCCTTTAATTAAGCCAGGGATTAAATGTTCTTTTTCTTCCTTGCAAATGTACACAATGTATATTTTGAATTTACTTCTGTATTTTTCCTCTTTATAAAAATGCACTAATTTTCTAGATATGTATAATCCCATTCTTATATGACAATGTCAAAAGAAAATTATCCAGATAATAAAATACATGTATAGCAAAAATAATTAAATTTTAAAACATGAATTCCTCCCCAAGAACATTTCCATAACTTATTTAGAGAATTTGGTTTATTTATGTAAGCATCTAATGATAAAGTGGTTAGTATCCTGTTTTTAGGACTCCATATAGGCCAGTGGTGGCGAACCTATGGCACGCGTGCCAAAGGGGGCACTCAGAGCCCTCTCTGTGGGCACGCGCGCCTTCAACCCAGCACAGAGTTCGTTACTATAAAGCCAGAGGGATGCAGGACCGGGCTGCTCCCCTCCCAGCTCCCCCTGCGCCGGAGGACTTTTATCACATCACCCTCCCCTCTGCCCAGCAGCCCAATGGGAGCGCTTCCACCCTCTCCTGTCTGGGGTAAGGCGGGCGGCTCACATGCTGCTTGAGGGTGCGGCACGGACTGCAGCCTGTTGAGTCTGTGATTCCCGTGGTGGGGTTGGAGGGGATGTGGTATAGCTGGTCCACAGCTCAAAATTGAAAAGGCCAGTTTTAATAGATAATCGCCGCACTCGCGGCTTAAAGGGGGTTATGGTAGAGTGGCCGGAGCGGTTTCCGGGAGCTTTGTGATGCGGGCGGTCCTCGCTTAAGCGCACAGGTGAGGAGTCGTCCGAATCTGTAATTGTTGCCGGGAGATGCTAATCGCCACACCTGATCCACGACCCCGTAATATAGAAGAGAAACGTGAGGTGGATGGAAAGGGGATAAAGAAAGAGAGAGAGAGAGCGAGCGCACACGGGAAAGGGAATGTAAATGGAAACGGGGGTTAATGGGAAAGACCTGCGTGAAACACTTGAGAAGATAGAAGGGATGACAAAGGACAGCACAGTTACTTCTGAAAATGGAATCCTTAAAGTGTGGAATTCTCTGCCAAATAATTTTAAGTCAATGAGGGCACTTGGGATTGCTTTCCTTACTTTGTTTGGAACATCTTATGGTTGTGAGCAGCTGTTTTCATGCTTTGAATTATATCAGCGTTTCTCAACCTTTAAGTACTTGCGACCCAAGTTTTCATAACAGTTTTAAATGCGACCCCCCAAACGTTTTTTTGAAACCCTAATAAAATGTATTCCTATATTTTTTGCTGCCAATACACCGCTACAAGTTTAAAATTTCCCTACGAATACCGAACTTACGCCACATATGGCAACATTCATGCCCCCTTTTTTGTTACTTTGCGCGGCCCACAGTTTGAGAACCGCTGAATTCTATCAAATCTGACACCAGAAACAGACTAACAGATGACCTGAGTGCTGCATGTGTTGCTCTCAAACTTACAAAGTGTGAGCCAAGGTTAGACAAATTATCAGCATGCATACAACAGCAAAAATCACATTAATTGTTCAAAACCATACCGAATGCAGACTTTTACCTTTCAATAAAAAGTTGTTTGTATCATTGAAAGCTCTGTTATTATGTTTTTCTTTTAAGACAAAAGATGTTAATGTATGAGTTGTTTTCAGGTTAAACCTGTCAGTATTCAGGTTAAATTGCCGTGTTGGCACTTTGTGATAAATAAGTGAGTTTTAGGTTGCAGTTTGGGCACTCGGTTTCTAAAAGGTTCGCCATCACTGATATAGGCTCTCAAATTATATGTAACCATGCCCTATGCTGCATATTGAAACAGTGTTTCTAAAGGCATATTTTTGGTGTAAATTACTTCCTAGGAGTAGGTAGATGAGGCTGTATGTTGAAAGCAAGTTTGGATACTGCCGACTAACAATGCTCTTCTCATCCCATTTAAAATATGTGATAATGCGTATTTATACTTCCATTTTTGCCTCTAAAATTAATACTAGGATGTTAGTCCTAATGCAGTGTCACATTTTATGATTTTTTAAAATTTAGTACAGTTCCTGCATTTTAGGTAATTTCATGCATTTCACTATTTGTCTTTAGAATCTGCCTAGTATTCTCAAAGATGATCGATTCAAAGTCATGTTTGAAAATCCTGATTACCAAGTGGATGAGGCCAGTGAGGAGTTTAGATTGTTAAATCCAATTGTGTCAAAGGTGAATGAGAAGAGGAAAAAGAAACTGAGGAAAATGGAGCAGGAAGCTGCTATGGAAGAGGTAAGACTCAAATGTTTACCAGAGCATTATCTGATATATGTTGCATGTTTGCGTATCTTCCTTTATATCTTTTGATAATCTTATACATGATATTTTTATTTAGTTAAGGGACAGTGTGAAATACTATCTTCTCTAAGAACCAAAAGACTTCAAAAGCAGCAGGTAGACTTGAGCAAACTTTAGGGCACAAATGCACTTCATTAAAATGTAGCATTTGTCATTGTCCTTGATGTTAATTTTTGAAGATTTAGAAAAAAAGGCATTTTCAGGTGATTCCTCGCTATTAACTAAAAACTGTATATGGAATGGCCTGTATTCAATCTTAAGAATTTGGTATTGCAAAGTAGTTACATTATCACCCCACCAATTGTGAGCTTCACAGTTGCACAAGTGTAATGCATATTATATCCCAAGAAGTTTTAAAATTTCTGATGATCAAAACAAGTACACATTAATGATTAGAATGTTTCTTCACTCTACAAGAAGGTCTTGAAAAATGTGCTACTAATAAGATTTACAAAATTGTGGGGTTCTGGTAGTACAGTGGAACCTCGGGTCACAAACGTCTCTGAACACGTACAAATCGGGTTACGACCAAAAGTTTGCCAAACTTTTGCATCTGTTCACGCCCACACACTTGGGTGATGAACAAGCAAGTTTCTCTTCCGGTTCATACGCGCCGATGATTTCCGCACGTGTTCAGTCTCTCCCTGTGCATTCGCTGTGAACTCTTTGTGCTGTATTTCATTTCCCTTCCAGATCGTACGCACCAGTGATTTACACACGTGTTCAGTCTCTCCCTGTACAGTACATTGTTCTCGGTCAGACGTGCATCGTGCAGAGGGACTTTGTGGTATAGCAGGTCCACAGCTCACGTCAAGAGGCCAGTTTTAAATAAATAATTGGCATGCTTGCAGCTTAGCGAGGGGGCGTGGTGGTTGATTGCTACAGCTGCCACGTCCTCTTCATAAATAGAAGTGCCAGGCAGCTAAAAGGAGGAAAAAGAAAAGAAAGACGGGGGTTGCGGAGTAAAGAAGTAAGCAGGAAGCAGTGTGGAAAGAACCGGTGTGAGCGAGCGAGCGCGTACTCGCAGGCAGGCAGCTGGACAGTGAGCCCAAGCAGGGGTATTTTGGCCGACACTTGGTGGGGCAGAAGGAAGCGGTCGTTCCAGCTGAGCGATCAAGGAGCTGGAGTGACCAGAAGAAGGACGGCTGGCTGCGTAAGTCCAAGAAGGCAGTTAAAAAATGCACCGGGCTTGTTTTTAAAGACACTGCTTCGAGTATTGTTTTAACCTCATTGTATTTAATGAAGACTTTTTTCTATTGGATTTTAACCTCTACTTCACTTCTGTTTTTATGGGATTTATTTATTAAAGGATACTGAAAGCACTGCACTTTATTTAATTTGGATATTGTTTATTAAATTACGGATTTTTCATATGTTAGTTTTTTTCCCTGTGCTTAAAACTCATTAAAAAAAAAGTGTTTACAGAGGGCAATTTGTAAGGCTATAGCATGAACTCTTGTAATGTTAGTTTTCTCTGTTCAAGGTTTTCTCAGTGTTATTCAATGTTTTTACATTTAGTTTACTATTACACTGTGCATTCTATGGTATAATTAACTATTTTTGTGCTTAAAAATCTTTAAAAAAATATATATTTACATAGAGCTCATACGGTCCGGTACGGATTAATTGTATTTACATACAATCCTATGGGGGAAATTACTTCGGGTCACGACCAAATTGGGTTGTGACCAGAGTTTTGGAACGAATTATGGTTGTGACCCAAGGTTCCACTGTAAATGGTTAGTACAGTGGTTATGCATATGTCTGTACAGAGCAAAATAACTCTGAGGAATTTTACAGACACTATCAGCTAGGCATGAGACGGTACACATTTCCTATGATACAATTCATATTGCAATTCACTGCTCACAATACATTTTTGAAAAATATGAAATTTTTTTTAAAGTATTGTGTTAAAAAAAGTAAATGTTAACAATTTACAACATAAAATATTCATATATCAAAGTACAGCAAAATAAACTAAAATCAGTGCGGAAATACACAAGTGTTTTGTAATGATTTTCTTTAAAAACAAAATATCAATATAAGATATTTGAACTGCAGCAACATTATACGAAGGTACTGCAATGGAAAAATCATACAAATTTAAATTCATTTTATTTCTTTGTTAACATCAAATTACAGATTTGTACATAATCAGATATTGCTTAACACTAGAATTACCAGAGCCTACGAAAAAACTCGTAGATCCGTCCCACCTTAAATCGCTTCTTAAAACCGCTCTCACCTCTCCGCCAGCCTCCTTTGTCCTGTAAATGTGCCGATAAAAACAAACTGCAAGCAGCCGGCTATTCCATCCCCCCACCGACTCAGAACGTGCACGAACTTCTCCGAGCCCATGCCTCGATTATCTGGGAGTGAAGTGGAGTTTTAGAGTGGAAATAATAGATTGTTATTTGGAACACGCATTTCATGTGTGTTCCGTTTCTACAGTAATCTGTGTAAACACAATGTTAAAACAGAAACTTTTTCATATTTTAGTAATAAATGTCACAAAATGTAGACATAAACTATAAAATGTGTGAAGCCTGACAGCCAAAGAGCAAATACACTTTCATAAAAGGTTCAGGACTTTCACAACAGCTTCCGTGGCGTACTGGTAAGATTTCGTCACTTAGAGCATAGCAGACTTACTGTACCTCAAGAGATCCGAGTTCGAATCTCCGCCAGGGAGAAAATTTATTTATTTTTAACCTTCCCTGTCTATCTATATAGTAATAACGGTAATTTTATTATTATATAGGAGCTTCCCTGTCTGCCTATCTATATATCTATCCCCTTAGCTGTTTTTTTATATATCTATTATACAATGCCTTCCCTGTTTATTTATATATCTAGTGCCTTCTCTGCCTGTCTGTCTGTCTGATTGCATATAGCGCTGAACTTACTGCTCTGTACTATTCTGTCTTCTGCATGTCCTGGAGTACAAAAGAAACACCACCATACAGCAACATGTGCGAACTGGCAAGATCGGGGAAAAAACACGTGGTCACTGATTACAAACCGCAAGATGAATGAAAGAGACAATATATGTAAAAACATCATCGCACTAATGCAATATTATTTGAAAACAAACAGCGTCAGATCGGGTTTGAATATGCGCCCGATCTGACGCTGTTCGTTTTCAAATAATATTGCATGTACTGTGCGTTGAAACTGCTGCACTGAATAAGCAGACTCCTTCTGTAACAGTGTCAGCGTGTATTCAAACCCGATCTGACGCTCTTCTTTTTCAAATAATATTGCATGCATTGAACTATTTTAGAATAAAAACATACATTTGATTTCAGTCAGTCTATAAGAGCCAGTGTAAATGCATGATAATTGTAAAGGTTAAGCTTTTTTTTAATTCAGTTCCATTCTCTCAGTCGCGTCCACGGTGGTGGGGGGCCGGGGCCCCCCATCTGACACTGCTTTTTTTCACATAGACGCGCTATAACTCAAATGTGATTTATTTGGAGACGCACTATAGCTCGAATGTGATTTATTTGGAGACGCGCTATACTCGAATGTTATTTGTATAGGGAAGAAAGTACAATGTCAGGTGCTCATTCAGTGTAATAGGAACCATAGCACAGAGAGATGTGTACACTGCAACAAGTACACATGTCGTGAATGTAGGAAGGGTGTGTGGGAATTGTTAATATTTGAATGTGATGATTTTATATAGTACGGATCGGAATTCAGCAGTTCTTAGCATTGCACCACGCAAGCTGTCGTATCAACCGCCTACTGTAACTTGCTTTATTTTTTCTTCACGTATAGTCTAGAAATAAAGTGCACTTGTTTTGTTATTCTTGTACACCAACATATATTCCTGTGTTTGAGCGACACGGGCATGCTCAAAAAAATAGACGTGTAATGCCACGGAAAGTGAACGCAGGCTCTTCAGTTCGGAAGCATTGGTACGAGAATGCAGTCACAAATACGCTTCAGAGCTTTAGCGCATCTTTATGTGAAAACGGCATTCTCAATTTGGGGGGGGGGGGGTGTAGGGAAGGATCCTGAACACGACTGAGAGAATGAAAAGTGAATAAAAAAAATAACCTTTACAAGTATGATAAATTACACCGGCTGTTACACACTGAAATCAAATGTATGTTTTTATTATAAAATAGTAAGAATAACAGCAGTTTACGTCTCAAAACTGAATCGCGCGGGATCGAACTCATGACCTTTTGAATACTAGTCAGCGGCTGACACCATTATGCTACCGTGGCAGTTGTAGTAAGTAGGTGTCAATGTGGCATGCTAAGGTGGCTTTTTTCTGCAGTTATATTTTTGAATAAAAGCATACTTGTTCTGTTATATTTGTACCTTTTGTAAATGTGTTTGATATTTGGACTTCAGGCTTCATACATTATATAGTTTATGCTTACATTTTCTCATTTACTACTACAATATGAAAAACGTTTCTGTTTTAAAAATGTGTTTACAAGGATTACTGTAGAAACAGAACACACATGAAATGCGTGTATTCCAAATAATGATCTATTATTTCCACTCTAAAACTCCACTTCACTCCCAGATAATCAAGGCATGAGCTGGGAGAAGTTTGTGCACGTTCTAAGTCGTTGGGGGGATGGAATAGCCGGCTACTTGCAGCTTTTCTTTTATCAGCACATTTAGATTAACAAAAGACGCTGGCGGAGAGGTAAGAACGGTTTTAAGAAGCGATTTAAGGTGGGACGGACCTACGAGTTTTTTCGTAGGCTCTGGTAATTCTAGTGTTAAGCAATAGCTGCCCTTGCATTTACTGCTTAAATATATTACTAGCCTGTTAGCTGTGAGTCTTAGTTGAATCTTTGAAGTATTTAAAATATCATAATTCTTCTCAAATAAATAAGCATGTCAGCTCTCTTTACATAAATTGGAGACCTTTTCACTGTGATAGTGTCACCAGCAAGTGAAAATGCTTGCTCATTGTGTTCAGAAGTAGCAGGGACAGAGCATTATGATTTGGCCAAAATAGCAAACATTGAGGAATTCATCTGCATTTTCTCAACACTGATCAGTCGCAGTCATGATGCAGTGGTAGTGCTGTTTTCTTGCAGTGAAGGAGATTAATGTTCACTTGTGCATGGACACATACATATCACATACATGTTACACAGCAATGTCCTGCAAAGTATATCGCTCAAAGCAGCCAATTGCATGCACTGCCACATTGCACTGCTTACAATATGTGTTGCATTGGTGCCTCCTTTTCAATTGTCTTTTGCTGCACTTTCTCACATATATTGTTAGTGTGTACTGTAGAGAGACAAGTCACCCGTTTGACATCGTGCCATGCCAATGCCATCAAGTTTTCCGCCCGCATGAACACCGGATTGTCACCTCTTTTCTTCTTCAGCCTGTCTGGCTTCAGCTGTGAAGGCATGTGTCTCCTGTTCACCCTCACTGTGCCACAAGCTCCAATTCCCCTGCTCTGTAGCTCCACGAACAATTCTGAGCATGTAAAAAAATTGCCCATGTACACAACATGACCCAAATGTTCATAGCCCTGAAGCAGCTCCAGCACAACCTGTCTTGTCAAGGCACGGTTCTCTCCTTGAAAGAAATACTTTCCTGTATATGTAATTACTTTCAGGCAGAAACCAGTGTTTGCTTCTGCCAGTACAAAATCCTTTATGCCATACTTTGTGGGCTTGTCTGGCATATATTGCCAGAAAAAAAGGCGTCCCTTTTATTTTATCATAGATTCATGCACAGACAAATCATGGCCAGGCTGATAAGATTGTTTATATATTGGTTCCACAATGTCAAGCAGGGGCTGAACTTTATACATGAGGTTATAGCCTGTCTCACCCAATGGGATTTGCTTCTGGTTATAACAGAAGTGAATAAAACTTTGCAGGAGCACGTACCTATCACGCAGCATAAGCTGTCCAAAGCCTCCAGGGGAAAAAGCACATTTGGACTAATGCTCTCTGAAGTTATATCACCTGTCTAGTACAATCTCTATTTGTAATACCACAAAGCCCTTCATCTCATCTTTTGTTGTGGGTTTCCACTTTGAAAAATGAGAATGCGGTTCAAGCGCAGCCAGCAATTCAAAAAATTGCTCAGCATACCTTTTTGTCTCGTCTGACAGTAGCTGAAAAGCAGCATCAGGAGAGAGCAGCCTGAAGTAGTCCAGTGGCTGGTAATCTGCCCAACAGTAAGCCATGTTGTCTTGTGAAATCTGGTAGCCAGTTTGGTTCCCACGGATCAATGTCTGGGTATTCCTCCCACGTGAACCTTGCCGTAGGTGTGTCGGCTACGCAAATGCACTAGGCTGGCAGCCGATCAGCTGGGGTGGCATCAGCTGGTGTCTGATCAGTTGATGCCAGTTTCTCACTCTCTTGCTCGATCTCCTGATCACTGTTAACAAAATCAGATTCTGAAAAATCGGAGTCTGACTCAATGATAATGCGCAAAACATCATCTGCTGAGTATTTTCTTTTCTCCACTCGCTTCGCTCCCACGTGAGATGTCGATGCCATCTTACCTCTGTTTACATTTCGTAACTCACGCACACGCAAGGATTAGATAGTCAATGAGTCTAACATTCCTCCAAGCAGAGAGGGAATGCCTGTTACGTAACAGTGAGTTTTGTCGCTATTAACAGCTGAGTGTCACCCTCTACCCCTGGATGTCGACTTTTGTTGACATGTGCCTTCAACCCCTCCTGTCGACAAAAGTCGACACCCGCCCTAAAAGTGTTAAGAAATAGCTTCCGTATGGTGAAAGAATGAAAGTGATTGTAAGCGTGCCTTTTTCAGTTATTATTGTCTCACTGTCTACAGAACAGAAGCATCATTTCATATCTGTGCATCATCATTCAATAATATCAACATCAGGCACTTGGCAATGACTCTTAGAGGTAAATCCACATGGATGAAGATACATTGGCAAACAATGGTTTGCTTTTTGCTTTTTTACCGTTTTTAAAGCAATATGGACACACTTTTTTGTAGTATGTGTGTCTAATCAAGATGAGGATTAATACTCATAACATTTTTGGCTTGACAAATGGATGTATTCGGTCTAAGTCTTTTTAATTCATCTGTGGAGTTGTGTATTCTTAAGCTCCTTTGCAAGATGTAAGATGTGATGCACTGGCACCTCTGCACACACTCTGGTTCTGGGTGTCTGTAACATAACTGAGAGATGAGCTGAGCAAATGAGGACACCACACAAAGCAAGGGGAAGGTGTAAAAGTTCTCCAGTGCTTTTATTAAAATGAACAAAATCAAAACAATGTCCACATGTGCAGTGCTAAGTGTCTTCAATAAATAAATACATAAAAAGGTGAAATCCATGTGTTAAAATCCAGCTTTCAAATGAGAAACGAAAAAAACAACACAGCAATTGTGTCCTTAATGTACAATTAGACGAGTCCAGCCCAACTCCATCACCATCTACCTAGCTCACCCATTGATTACGCAGCCGACGGAAACTCTAACAGCCATGGTCTTCACCACCTGACCCCCCCATCTTAACTGCCTCACACGGCT
Organism: Polypterus bichir lapradei; assembly: GCA_026402145.1. NCBI lineage: Eukaryota > Metazoa > Chordata > Cladistia > Polypteriformes > Polypteridae > Polypterus > Polypterus bichir. Next base: position 61,251,538 of record JANRMT010027041.1, read on the forward strand.
CCTGCCTGACCGTCTGGGGTCAGTCATCCCCCCCGTCATCCTTCATGCTCCCACAGGCATACCTCAGACCCCTTGGGAGGACTCCACCATGCTTGCACCCACTCCACACAAATAATCAGTGGGATGATCCAGCCCCTAGAATGCAACTCCCATTGCTCTTTTGTGGGGCTCATGATCGCACTGCCTTTTTTCCACTAGCTGGCTGACCCATCTTATCACTCTATCTGATGCTGCTAACTCCACACCATGTTTCTGTTCTCTGTCTGTCTTTTTTCTTCCCCCTCTAACCCTTGTGCTTTTTTTTTTTTTTAAAGCGAGGGTGAGGAGCAGCTGCAGCAGTCACAGCTCCAGTGCTAATTAGAGTCACAGGCAATCCTGCCAGTATGCATGAAAGTGTAGGGCTTTCCCTCATACTCCAATGGAACTACTCCTGCCACACTACCATATCCTATCTGAAACACAAATGTCAACTTTTATTTACGAATGCAACATTGCTGCGGACTTTTTTTGTCACACTCTTTCTCATTGCAGGTAGATGATGAGGAGCCGGAAGGAAAACCAAGTGATGCAGAAACCTCTGACAGCTCAGATGATGACAAAGGCTGGGTAGAGGAAGTGCGAAAGCAACGAAAGCTTTTATATTTAGAAGCAAAGGCTAAGCGGAAAGAGCAAAAGAAGCAAGATCGGGAAACCAAGCTTGAGCCACAGTTCTTTGAGATAAAAACTGGAGAGGAATTCCGCAGCTTTAAAGATGCAAGCAGAAAGCAGAGATTGCAAAAGTGAGTTTGTATTGGTTCATAGTTCATTATTATTCGGTATATTTTTTTAATACAAGCATGATGCATTCTAAGTACTGTAGACTTATTTTTCTTAATAACCATTTTTTTAGGCTTGGAGTTATTTACATTATTCATTACCAGTCAGTTTTAAACATACAGCCATGTGTCTTTCGGAAAGTTTTGCTTACAGTGGTGGCATTAGAAATTCTTTAGATGTAGTGCTAACAGGAGATACTTGTTAACTTGAGCTTGTAATTGTTTCAGACCAAATGTGTGCACACTCAGGCATGGAAAATACAGTAATTTAGCACAACATTTTATTTATAATTTTATATTCCATTAAAAAATGCTGGAAAGATTACCAGACATATGTTCTGACAACAGTTTTACACAAGTTATAATCTGTTGCATTGGGAGTCTTCATCAGAATGGGTAATACATCTGGAGTAAGCTCCACATACCGTAGATCCCGGAATACCATCCGACCCGGTATATTAGCCGACCTCCTTCTCTACCTACTAAATTACATGTATTTGCTGATGACCGGTATCTAAGCCGACCCCCTTCTCCAAGCAAAAATTTCTAAATTTCCTTAAAAGTGTCTCTTCGGGTATATTTATAATGTTTATCGGCGAGAATTTGAGACTGCCGGCATTTTTGATGGAAACCAGGAAGTGATTGCGGAGAAGTTTGGTAAAATTAAATCTTTGTGTTGAAACTATATACGCAAATACGGTACATCGGCGGGTGGATTTCCGGAGACTCGTTATAAATTTGATTAACTTAAATACGCAATACCGTGGACCCTTGACTTAAGAACTTAATTCGTTCGCAAAGGCTAACCCATAATGCGTTCCGAACCTCCCACTGCAACACTTACTTAACCTTTTCATAATAAAAAAGGGTTGTATAATGTGCATAATTTACCAAAACACCAATCATTTTTCTAATGTACTAACCAAAAAGTTATAAAAAGTGCCTAGCCTACTTCGATTAAGCTAGGAGCATGGCGGCGCGCATGGTCGTAGCAGCTCAGGGCTCTCCTTTTCAGTGCACTTTTTTGTTGTTTTTGTACTTTTTTTGTCCTTGTTTGTGCACGATCGGTTCGGCGAACATCCGCTACACCCGTCAGAACCTTATAGACATCGGTGTCCAGAGCCAGACATCTGTTTCGAGTGTTTTTCATCACACGCACAACATCCCAGACAACACAGCGAGACCAGCGGGCTCTCGGTGGACTGTTGTCGGGTCTAGGAGACGACACAGATGGAGGAGGGAAAGAAAGCAGAAGCGGGGCCGCAGATCCGGCGTTATGCTAAGGCTAAAAAACAACCACACAAGCCCTATACAGAACTTTTTTCTGCACTGAAGGAGCTGCTTTTAATCTCATTGTAGATGTGTATAGTGACAATAAAAGGCATTCTATTCTAGAAACAATTTCATGCTGTACTCACCATTTAATTTGACATCTTTGGGCTGCAGGAATGGAGGAGGAGGAGAAATTTCCACACAATGTCCATCTTCGTTTCGATTATGATCGCTTTCTTTACCTTCTCTTCCTTCCTTAGCAATTATGTGTCTTGCTTGCATGGTCTTAATGAATATATATAGGTAAATCACTGCAATGACTGAAATTACATCCACAAACACATGTATCTGGGCTCCGACTGACGCTACTAATGCTCTCGGTTGTTTGTTTACAATCGCGCAAGCGGATACACGTGACCGCATCCGTTTCGTAATGCAAGATGTTGGTCGTAAATCAAAACAAAAAAAATTATTTTAAACTTCCCGATAATTTATTATAAATTTTATTAATAAAATCAACAACTAAAACACTTTTTTGAATAAATTCTTTATTTAATTTAAAGTACCGGCATGCAAAGTTACATCTTCATCTGAAAGATGGCTCTGTGGTTTCGTCATTATTTACTTCCGTATTCATCGGCAAAACCGGCATTGCGCTGGAAATTTTGAATCTGAAATGATACTCGTTGTATAAACCGACCCCCAAACTCCAAGCCAAAAATCTAGGACGAAATTCTCGGCTTATATAACGGGATCTACGGTACCTTTCATTTAACCCTTTTTTTTTTTTTTTTAACTGAAACATTTTTCATGGCTAATCCCAAAGGTCTTTCAAATTTCTGGCTGATAACTCACCTTAATAGGTCTGTGTATTTAAATGTATAACTTGTTTTTTGAAGGGGAGTGGAATAAAAGGAATTTTTAAATTTACAAGCAAAAGATTTCTTCAGGTAGTGACTCATATATGTCTTGTGAATTTTACAGTTTTTTTTAATGCAAGAAAAAATGTGAGATATGTTAACTTACATTTCTTCATCAAGCATTTGACCTCTTGCTCCTACCAGCAGCATTCAGTTGTCATCTGCAAACCATTAAGTGAAGCAAGTACCACACACCTAATCTGTTGTCCTCCATGTGCATTTTTTTTTAAACAAATTACAAGCAATTGTTGACTTATGATTTTTTGCATACCCTATTTTGCTTTCTCATCATTCACATCACTTTGTGTATCCAAAGAGTCACATGTTTGTAAAGGACAGTGTTTTTAAGCGTGAAATTCTTTTGAAGGCTGCAGTATTCACCAGCATCTTTTAGCCACTTATGCACGAAGTGTCCTGCTGGTGGGAAACAGACATATTTCAAAGTTGTTTGTGTATCTTGCAGTAAACCCACGAGTCGAATCAAAAGTAATAATGGTATTTTTACATACCCAAGGGTGTCTACTTTCAAATAAATCATAAGTTAATCATGTTGTTTGCTCTCTTTCATTTTTAAAATATATGCTTTGCCCAGTATACCCCCAGGCAGGCAGTGTGTCACAGCTGAGTGAATCTGCTTTTATCAAAGATCTCACCTACTTCAAGCCACATACAGTGAAAGGTTCATTACCATTGGATAGCTGAGTTTCACCCCATTCTAATGATATATAATTGTCTGTCATTGGCCATACATATGACATGTCACAGTTGTACATAAAAGCCAGGAAATATGTTGCTTCTGCAAAGCTTATCTTTACACATATTCAGATTCTCTTTGCAGTTTTGACTCTGTTGAGAACAATGCGTTTGATAAAGGACTTGATGTTATGCTTGATTTGTAAGTATTTTAGTACTTTCAGGCTGGGGATATACTTAACGCTGTGCAATGTGTGCGTTTCAGGGGGAGACTGCTGGTACACAAGCAGTTTACTGTCACTATTTGCACACGTACTTTAAGTAAATCTAGAAGATTCCACCAGGTGGCAGTGTGAGAAATCATCACAATCAGAAAAAAGCAACTAGTTTTTTTGTCTTGTGACTTGAGGGAAGAAAGATGTTAAAGATGAAAATTCTTTGCATTTTGATTCTGTTGCGAAGGTGGAAAAAAAAAAGACGGCAACAGCAACATAGAGGATGGTATGTGAGACCTTTAGATGTATCACGTCATTACGATGGGGAATATATGCTGCTTGCATTGCCTATGCGAGAAATGGATGAAAAAAGCACAATAAACACATTTCACAAACCACATTTAAGTTTGATGATTTGCATTACTGCATCGAACCAGTCATCAAACATTGAAGCACACAGATTTATCCTGTTGGAAGGGCATTGCAACTTGCCATTACATGTAAGCAACGATACTGACATCATGTACCAAAACTTAAACACACACTTCACTCATATTTTTGCTGGTACTGCAACTCACACAAATGTATTAATTTCACATGATGTGCTTCAAAGATTTGCTCCAGGATTATTGAACACTCTTCCGCTGACATCGAGATCAGCAGAATCTACTGAACTGTTTAAATGTTTAATTAAGACACATCTGTTTTAGACAGGCATTTGGCTAGTATGGTGGATATTTTTTTTCTGTAGTGTACTTGTTTTGTATTTTTTTTTGATATTTCATTTTACTCCATGTTTAATTGTTCATGCTTCGTGAATTTTTGTCTGTGACACTTTATAAATACATTTTTACTTACTTTTAGTACAACTGAATCTTCATAGCGTGCAGTTTTACAGTTCAAGCGTCATGGATTCAATTACCATACCCAGTTGCTGTCTGCTGCATGTTCTCCTTGTGTTTGTTTATTGAGCAGTGTTCTTTCAGTTGTTTACAGGCTGTGTTTCTTAGCATACTCAGGGCTACTGTTACAATCTTTGTGCCTCTCGAAGTTTTATGTGAGGACCATATCCCCTGTTTCGTTCAAATGTCATTGTATTACGTTGCTCACCTTGCTGTATTGTAAGGCTCTTTTGATCCTTTTGGTGACAGGGATGGATTTTACCAGGAATAAGTCTCTTGTGCTCTCAACCCTCAGTGACTGCCACCTGCGACTCAAAAGTGGCTTGTGAAACATCAGTTTAGGTGCATGTGTCTGTATGAGTAGATCTGTGTTCAGGGCTGTTGTACTGCTCTGTGCCCAGGACTGCTAGGAAAGGCATTGTCCCCACCCCCATAACTTAAGTTGGTATGAAAATGTATATTTGTACTTAGTTTATTCCAGGTGTGAAATGCAAAAAAAAAAGCAACAAAAAATAAATAAAAATGCACTCAACTTCTGTGGGGCAGCTGCAATGGAAGGCAGGAGAAGATGTATATTGCAGCACAAAAAAACAATTTAGTGTACAAAATGTAAGGTTTCACTTTGTCCGGTGATAAACAGAAGTTGTTTCAAGGACTAGCATGAAAAATAATGTTTAAAACTAAAGGTTTGGATGAGTATATACTTATACATACAGTGGCATGCAAAGATCTGGGCACACTTACTTAAAATGTCTGTTACTGTGAATAGTTGAGTGAGCAGAAGATGGAACTGATCACCAAAGTGCATAAAGTGAAAGATGACACATTTTTTAAATATTTTAAGCAAAATTATAGTTGTATTTCCATCATTCACATGTACAAAATACCAAAAATATGAAAAGGTCCTAAAGCAAAAATTTGGGCACTCAACATGGTCAGTACTGAGTAACACCTCCTTTGGCAATTATTAGAGCTGGTAAACACTATTTAGTAGCCAGCTAAGAGTCTTTCAGTTCTTACTTGGGGTATTTTCACCCATTCATCCTTGCAAAAGGCTTCTAATTCTACTTCTACTGACTCTACCATGAAGGTCATATGTGTTCTGGTGTCACTGCACAGTAGAACAGTACAGTACCACTCCAGAGTCTGCTAAATCTTCCTGAAGGTCTTTTGTAATCAAGCAGTGGTTCCATACCTCAACTTGACCACCACCATTCCTGTTAACAGCCATTTCTTAATAACATTACAATCTGAAAAAAAAAACAGCTACTTGAAAACACTTTGCTATCTTCTTGTAGCTTTCTCCTGCTTTTTGAGCATCAATTATTTTATTTTTTAGATTGTTAGGAAGCTGCTTAGAGGAGTCTATGGCTGTTGATTGTTGGGGGAAAGTTAGAGGAATCAGAGAATTTATACAGCTTTGCAATTTGCATCATCTGAGGTTTCCATAAACCTAATGAGCTAATGAAGGTCTGAGACCTTGGTAAATATTATTCGAGACCCAAAATATATTGGGGTGCCCAAGTTTTGTGTGGTGCTTCTTTCCTTTTTTCACTGTACAATTGTTCAAAACAAAAACAATACACTAATATTGCATAAAATGCTGGAAAGAAATGTTTCATCTTTGACTTTATGCCTTTTGGTGATCAGTTTATGTTCTGCTCACTTAACTATTCACAGTAACAGACATTTTAAGCAAACTTTTACATGCCACTGTATACACACAGTTACAAACTGTGTATTTGCTTTTTCAGAGTGATAGTGTATGTGTGTGTATATATGTGTGTGTAAATATATATATATATATATACATACACACACACAGGTATATTCAAGGCATTCATAGTCTGAATCACAATCTGATTGTATGAGTGGGTTACCTACCAGGTGACGCTTGTGGTTGGTCAGCAAGTCGGCTAACCTCCGCCACGGTGCCCTCTTTCAGTTGCGAGAAGCAGATCATAGAATGGTTGAAATAGTTTTTTTTTTTTACTGTCGAATAATGCAAAGAGTATGCGACACGTGTTTCATTATTTGACAGTAAAAAACTGTCCAAAGCTGGTACATGTTCTGAAAAAAAGCAGGACTAAGAAATCTTATTTAAGCATTTTCTGTATTAGTTTCAGGTGCATCACTTGTGATTCTGCATCCAGTGGCCTTGACTGTGTCACAATTCACTTAACAATTTGTTTGGTGTTTAGTTTACTGATTTATTTAGTAATTTATTTTGAAAGGTTTATTTACTTGTTTGCTTGGTATTTCAATGCTCTTCAGTTCAGTAGCATATTTCCCCTGGCATTCTGAGCATGAAGGCATCATCCCACTCTATATGCATATTAAAAAGAAACAATTTAATACTATAATGCTTGACTGTATTCTTTATTCTTATGTGTTTTACTAGAAAAAAATATTTGATTCTTAATGATGTTTCTTGGCTATTTGTATTTAATAGAAGAATCTAGTGCTTCCTGTATGTTGATAGGAATTTGATTAGTTATTGTGTAAAAACTGATAGACACTTTTCCCCAAAAGACTTAACACTGTTATTTCTGTAAAAAATGGCTAAACAAAATATAAAGTGTAGAAATTGAATACTTACGAGTTTTTGAGTTTTGAAGTAAAAAAATATTACAGAGAATTAAAGTTCAGTGTAGGATTTTTTACTCATTAAAATTATAGAATACTTTTGCAAGGCGCTGTTTACATGTAATACATACTTGAAGCAAGCTGAACTTAAAATATTGTTTCATACAGGACAACACTAGAAGATCGTCTAAAGCTGGATGAGAAATCAGGAATGTTAAATGTTTCAGATACAACTGTTGGAAGCAAGCAGCTGACATTCAGTTTGAAAAAGGTAAGTTTTCAGTATATCACTTTTTAAAGGGATGCCATTCAATAAGTGACACCAATAGTTAATGATTAACAAGATTTTATCATGGGTAATAACAAATATAGTTTGGTGCAGTTGTCTTTATTTATGAATCCATCAAAGTCTTTCTTTAGGTTTTTTTTTTTTTTTTTTTTTTTTTTAAGAGTTAAATTAAGCAAGCAATAGAAGTGGGATGTAATTACTTCAATGCCATTTTATTAACTTTGTCTATTGACATGAAATGCTCTACTTTGCTTATAATGTCTAAAGCATTCTTGCCGTGGTGGGTGCATTTAACAAAGCCATTCTTCCTTGCATTTTAGCTGATTTAGCTATAAAAATATGAATCAAAGGTTTTGTTCAATATAGTTTTTGTTTTAATGTTAATGATACAAGCAGGTCTTGTAAGTTCATGGGAAAGGATAGGTAAAATCAGAGTGTTAACCCTTAACTACTCACACCCTTTCTCAACTCATAAGTACTCACATGGTGTACTTTATGCACCAATGTTAAAATGGCTATATATTTATGCACGCTGTGAGGTTGCAATATAAAATATTGCAGTAATTTTAAATTGTACATGTTTTTAATGTAATTTAATACAATTTTACTGAATAGTATGACATAGTCTAGGACTATCTGAAAATAAACCTGATACACTTCTCCAGTGCTCATTATTCACTGATCATACTTTAATCCACTGCAGGATTTGCACATATATCACATTTCACTTGAGTTGTTAAATGTTCTTTGCAGACAAAGTCATTGCAAGAACATCTCATTGTTGTCATACAAACATAAGTACCCGCGCCGTGTACCAAATGCACCGTATGGAACTTGCGACTGCATCCGCTTATAAAACCGGCTGAGGGCACACTAGAGGGAAACCATTGTGACATTGTACTTGTAGTGACAAGCCAAGGATAGATGGTGGATGCTGCCAAGTAGGTTCAAGTAAAAAGAAGTTGGACAAAAATACTAGATTGGTGTACAAAATACACCAGCACGAGTAGTTAAGGGTTAATGGGACCACTGTCATAGTTCTCAGAATTGTCCATATATCTGTTTTTTAAGCACCTGCTGGTCAGTTTTTTTTAATAAAGATGTTGTATATGGGTATCCTTACATTTGCACTTAAAGTAATTCTCCCTTTTCTAGTACAGAGGAACCTTTTACAATTTATTTTCATTGTACTAATGTTTGCTGTTTCTGACACGTCCCTAACTTCCTAACATAGCTTAAGTCAATCTCCATGATTAAGTCTCATAGAAAGCACAAAAAGGTGGTTTCATTCTGATACTTTCATTCGTTTGCACTGGTGTTATTTTGCTGAGAAAGCCAAACTGACTTCCCTGATCTGTAGTTCCCCCTTTTGGGAAATTTCTGGGCACTTGCAGCTGGCCTGAAACTTGCAATTTTCATATCCTGAATCTTGAACGTATCTTGAACGTTTCTACACATCACTGGTAGTTTAGAGCAAACTAACCACTTCATCATAAGTGACAGTGATGAGAGCCACACATTCCCCATGTGGATTCCCTCAGAGCTTCAACTGAGGCTTGATATCTCATTCATAAGAATCACAAACCGCAAGGAAACAGTAGCCTCATAACCTAGTACATCTGTATTACCTTTCACAATAATCCCCAGGTTATGAGATCGGAAGCCTTTTTCTGGAATGCACATGTATGGACTACATTTTCCAACTCACACAGCTCTTCAGTACCCACAGCATGTAAAGGCAAGCAGTTGGTATGTGGGAAGAAGAAAGCACATTGCTGTTTTTGAATCTCAAAGTTGACTATTGAACTCGGGTTCCCTTGCTTTCACTTTAATTATTCCATCACTGTTGTTACAACATATGGCTTTCATTATTAAATATACCTACAGTACCTTTTATTGTCAGTGCCACTGATACCCACTGAGTTCTTAGTTTATTCAGTTTTTGAGAAATTTTCAGGTTACACAATAGCATAGCTTCCAAATTACTTTTGGGTACTAATAGTGTTAAGGAAGATCTTATCTTCTGGTTTTCTCTCTTTTCTCTTTGTAGTTTCACTCCAGACCAGCAATTATTTAAATGGATATAGTCCATTGTTTGTTTTACCAGTACAATGCTACTGGTAGAGTTTATATACCTTTATCCTCTAGGAGCGTTTGATTTCTTTTTAATTTTGAACTGACTAGACCTCTGGTTTCTGTTTTCTTTTATTGGTCAGGATTGAATCTCCTTTCTCCCCTTTGTTCATGTCAGTTTTTAATGTTAGTGGTGGTCTAGTATCTTCTTAGCCTTCTTCTCATTCCTGGTATAATTTCTCTCGCTTAATATCTCCACATTTGTATTCAATGGCCGCTTTGTCCATTGTTATGTGTAAGGTATCCTATAAGCCCTCCTTGCCAATATTCTTTGTTTGGAAGTGTGACCTTCCTTTAGCATCACTTCTTTCATGTAAATTTATTTTTTAATAACATCTCCATACCGCCTATAAATCTGAACCATCAGCATGTCCGGTTTAAAAATGTAAAATATTAATACCTTACTCCCTGCAAGTATCATGCCATGGGCTTGACTATATAACACAACTGTCATCTTGGCGTATCAAATGTCCAAGGAACATTGCTCCATAACTTCATAGATTGTCTTCTGGTGTTTTCTTCTTGGTCTGTGGTCTCTGCTCCTATCTTTTTTTTTTGTTTGTTTGTTTTTTTTTATACACTTATTTTTCCTGGACCTTTACAGACTTCCATTCACTTCTATCCCAAGCTGAAAATATACTTCAAAAAAGGGAAAACAGAACAGAATGAATTGATGGAAAATTCCATAAAAAATGTATAACTAAAAAAATTTAAAGCAAAATAAAAAAAATAACAGCGTAAACCTACAGAAAGAGTAAAGAGTATCTTTGGAAATAAATCTTTCAAAATGTGCCTCAGATAGCAAATGAAATAAATATTTTACCCAATGATTTATTAAAAAAATAATGATTGAATGAATAAATGAATAGAAAGGCAGACGTAGAAACAAGTCTTAAAATTGAAGAGTCAGATGTGCTTGCAACACTAGGTGTACAGTATGATAAGTAAGTTTTTGAACAGGTACTTGGAATACAAGTCAAAAGCAAAGCATGCAATATAATTTGCTTAGACTTTCAGAATGCTTTTAATAGAGCTCTACTCCAAAGGGGAATTCTAGATTTATAGCCCATTGGCATCAGAGGTAGCTTACAAAACTGGTTTTCAGACTGGTTGATAGGTCAGAGACAAACTACAAATACAAAGTGGAGAATGCACTACATAATGTAAGGTCATCTGTGAAGTCCTTCAAATACAAATTATATGTAAAGTATAATACGTATTATATTTGTATATATTTGTATTATATGTATAAATATATACAAATATAATACAAATACTGGGAAAACAGAAAAGACCTGGATGTTCTTCAGAGGAGGCAAACATCTCAAAAATACACTTTACAAAGAGAAGTGCAAAGTCCTACCTATAGGTAGAAAGAAAATTACCAGAGAAGTAACAGTGACCTGGAAGGAGGAATATGTCTCAAAATGCATTAATTTCTTTTTTTTTTTTTTTTTTTTTTTTTTTTTTTTTTTTTTACTTTTTAAGTTTTATTGTCATATACAGAAAACAGTATTTCAAACTTTCTTAGTAAAGCCTATGGTTGGAAATGAATGCTGTTTCTGGCTCTTTTATTTTTACAGTGTTTCAAAAACGTAACTGTACCCATTTAAGTTAGTTTATGAGTAACTCATTCATTATGAATATAGGAAAAAGAATAATTCTAAACTGAATCTCATTCCTAATTGCCATACTGGTTGATGAGAACATTATATATCATTGGTATAATTATGCTAGCATTCTAAAGGCTTCCTTAAGGCTAGCATAGAACAAACAAAAATAGCTCACTGAAGAGAATGACATAAGTAATATTGGAAATTACCTTAATAGCCTCTCCTTTAAAATGACAGTTGTTCTTACCAGTCACAAAACATTCAAGTAGCAATTAAAACTCTTGGATAGGAAAGAATCCAGCACTTAGAACAGCCGGTGTAGTTTCAGGTATCTAAGAGGACCAAGATTTTTGGCCTGCACTTTGACACGGGACAACCAATTGGGTCAAAAGTTGACCTGAACCTGTATTCAAGGGGATTATTTCTGAGTATAACTAATAATACAAAGGGCAATATTTTAAACAAGTAAATACAGACAATAAGCATTCAGGGATATCTCCAGTAAAATTTAAAGAAAGACCTGCTTCACAATAGCTTGTCAGAGATATCACAAGAACTGATAAGTAATCGGAAGTGATTTTGTATCTACAGGCTTTAAATGACATGGGGTTTTTGCCAATTTTCACTCTAAATACATTAAAACTAATTCACTGTTTGGATTGGTGCCTTGTCCAGGTGGTTTTCCTACCTTGTGCCCAGTGATTGCTGGAATAGGCTCCAGCTTCTCTGCTGTATAGGTAGGTTAAGAAAATGGAGGGATAGATGCATGCAATTCAGCATTAATTCAGTTGGCAGCCATAGATCATAATAACTTTGCTTTATCTATTCAAAGTAGCTTTTAGCTTGGAGACACAGTAAGCAAGCAAAAGGCTACAAGCAAAGTGACATTTCAGCAAAAACACATGAAGTGGAATATATTTTAACTAATGAGGCTAATAACATTGAGAGATAGCACAATAAATAGAATACATTCTTAATAATGCTTGCTATCATTGGTTTTATTAAATTCTTTGTCCGTCCGTTTTTAGCCAGTTTAAGCAGCTGCATATTTTATTTTACATTATATATTTGATTTTGTGACCTTATACAGTATTCTGCATCTCTCTTTTCTCAATCCACTTTTTCTGGTGAGGGTTGCAGTATATTCTGTACATTTCTTTCTTCTAGTAACTTTAAAACTGATCAGCCATCCTGATCTAAAATCATTAGTTTACTTTTTAGTCATGTGCTGTTTTATATAATTAATGACTGTTACTTTCCTTGTATTTAGTCTGATCAGCAACAAAAGCAACTTGATGCAGAGCGACAGCACCAGCTGGAGAGAAAGAAACTGAGACGCGCTGCTGGCCATTTACAAAGCAAACCTTCCAGAGGCAGAGGCAGAAGACCATTTTAAATCAAACCACATATAAACAGTTAAGAGGGGCACTGCAGCCCTCACAGCAAATCCACATGTTTTTGGCAGGAGATGTGTGAAGGAATTGTGTCATTTTAAACTGCTGAAAGTTCTTCATTTCAAGTTACTAGTAGACCTTGAAAATAAGTAGACACAACAGCTATGTTTGGATCTCTTTAGTGATCCTGGTAATTTTCAGAGAATAATTGTATTAATAAATAAATACAGGTTTAAAAAAAACAAAAACTTGTATATACTTGTTTTTGTTAATATTCTTATAGTTAGCTACTTTTTATTATTGTATTGTACATTACATTACTGAATATTGTCTTAATAAATGAAAAACTTATTTGAACACATGGTAATGAAGATTCCAAGATGATTAACTTGTTCCCATTAAACAATTTTATGGTTGTTGAATCCTTTCTTTAAAAATATACATCATGTTTAAATTACAGTGTCTGAAAGAATTATCAAAGTGTAACCACATATAATATGAGGCTTAGTGCCTACACAAAATGTTATATGTAAAAAACAGATGTTTATTTTGTAATTTGGAATGGCAAATACTACTGGTTAAAATGTCCACAGCATGAAAACTTAGCAACAGAATGCATACATTACTTTAGCTTGTTTCATACTTTTTATACTTTTTCTAAACAAAGTCACCTGAAAAGTGTGTAAACTTCTAATTGTAATTAAGATTTTCAACCATCACATCTAAGGTAACTAAAATTAATAGATTTTCAGAGAAATTTAAAATGTGATACGAATTTTACAATTGTATTAAAAATTGGTTTATATTAAATATCCATGCATTTCCATTAGGTAGTCCACATCAGAAGACTTGCTTCTTACTACATCTTTCCTAATTGCAGTATAAAACCTTATTTTTTAAGTGATCTTTTTGAAGTTCCTTGCAGTTCCTAAAACAACTGCCAGATGGAGAGTCACACCAGTGAAATAGCAGCATTACAACTTCTTACAGTGAAGAGTCTTCTCATTTTTCTTCTTAACAGGTTGGTTTTCTTTTTTTCCTTAAACTATTGAAACTTATTTCCAACTCTCACAAATATTTTAGATTACAGATGAGGCAATACAAAACTCTACTTATATCACATCATTCTATAAGTTAGAGCCTGTGCTCTTTTTTTCGGGTGCATTTTATTTGCTACTCTTCAGTTGCTGTTTGCGTGGATTTAGCAGCAACTGAGAAATTGAGTCCGTTTTCGTCCTAAATACTGATTGGAAATTCAGTTGAGCACAAAAATGTGGGAAACTGAGTCATAATACGTAGTAATTCAGAGAATTCCCATAGCACTTGTACACGGCAAATTTCCAGTGGCTTTTTACAAACAAAAAGCCTGAAGACAGACTGCAGTGCTGTGTTGCTGCTTTTATCTACGTAAAAAACATTTTTTTATTAATTGGTAAGCTCTGGGTGGGGAATTCATGTTGTGGCATTTGTCATGGACCATTTGTACATATTTGGCTGCATTTTTACATACTAATTTCCTGCACTGAACAGTTAAGATTTTGATCCAGGTGATTTAGACATTTATGCTTAAGTTTGCTGTAAAAACACACGTTGGAAATAACGAGTATTAAGAAAGCCCATCTGTTGTTTTCTACATGATCTAAAAAGTGCCCTTTTTTGAATGCATTCTTCCCTGAAAAAAATTAAATTCTCCTTATTATGTATTTATCCAGTTGTTAGCTGTATAGGTGAAAATAAAGATACTTTTGATTTTCTAGCTTATAAAAAGCTAGCTCTAAGACAGTATATTTTAACTTTGCATCTTTATTTGTATAGGAATGTTAACCATCATGCAATGCCCTGTGTGGACTTGTAAATTTGTGGACACTCTGATAATAGACAGTTAAGTTCAACTGTTGAATTTTTGCCCTTGTAGAGTCAAAAACTATTGACATCCTGTACTGAAGACCTCTAGTTTATAAGGGGGGCGCAAAGAACAGTACTGCAAATGTTTAAAAGAGTAAACTATATAAAATCTAATTAAAACGGGTCTTTATCTGAATGTGTTTAGAATATTTTTCAATTCATTTTTTATATTATGTGAAAAAGATGTATTATTTTAAAACTAATTTAATTTTAAAAGTATTTGTTAGTTTAATATAAATGCAAATACATTACAGTTTATTTCAAGAGAAATTAGTGGCATCATTCCAAAATCACATCAAGAGTTTTCAAATTACAGGTGCCGGTCATAAAATTAGAATATCATGACAAAGTTGATTTATTTCAGTAATCCCATTCAAAAAGTGAAACTTGTATATTAGATTCATTCATTACACACAGACTGATGTATTTCAAATGTTTATTTCTTTTAATTTTGATGATTGTAACTGACAACTAATGAAAGTCCCAAATTCAGTATCTCGGAAAATTAGAATATTGTGAAAAGATTCAATATTGAAGACACCTGGTGCCACAATCTAATCAGCTAATTAACTCAAAACACCTACAAAAGCCTTTAAATGGTCTCTCAGTCTAGTTCTGTAGGCTACACAATCATGGGGAAGACTGCTGACTTGACAGTTGTCCAAAAGACGACCATTGACACCTTGCACAAGGAGGGCAAGACACAAAAGGTCATTGCTAAAGAGGCTGTCTGTTCACAGAGCTCTGTGTCCAAGCACATTAATAGAGAGGTGAAGGGAAGGACAAGATGTGGTAGAAAAAAGTGTACAAGCAATAGGGATAACCGCACCCTGGAATGGACTGTGAAACAAAACCCATTCAAAACTGTGGGAGAGATTCACAAAGAGTGGACTGCAGCTGGAGTCAGTGCTTCAAGAACCACCACGCACAGATGTATGCAAGACATGGGTTTCAGCTGTCGCATTCCTTGTGTCAAGCCACTTTTGAACAAGAGACAGCGTCAGAAGCGTCTCGCCTGGGCTAAAGACAAAAAGGACTGGACAGCTGCTGAGTGGTCCAAAGTTATGTTCTCTGATGAAAGTAAATTTTGCATTTCCTTTGGAAATCAAGGTCCCAGAGTCTGGAGGAAGAGAGGAGAGGCACAGAATCCATGTTGCTTGAGGTCCAGTGTAAAGTTTCCACAGTCAGTGATGGTTTGGGGTGCCATGTCATCTGCTGGTGTTGGTCCATTGTGTTTTCTGAGGTCCAAGGTCAACGCAGCCATCTAACAGGAAGTTTTAGAGCACTTCATGCTTCCTGCTGCTGACGAATTTTATGGAGATGCAGATTTCATTTTCCAACAGGACCTGGCACCTGCACAAAGTGCCAAAGCTACCAGTACCTGGTTTAAGGACCATGGTATCCTTGTTTTTGATTGGCCAGCAAACTCGCCTGACCTTAACCCCATAGAAAATCAATGGGGTATTGTGAAGAGGAAGATGCAATACGCCAGACCCAACAATGCAGAAGAGCTGAAGGCCACTATCAGAGCAACATGGGCTCGCATAACACCTGAGCAGTGCCACAGACTGATCAACTCCATGCCATGCCGCATTGCTGCAGTAATCCAGGCCAAAGGAGCCCCAACTAAATATTGAGTGCTGTACATGCTCATACTTTTCATGTTCATACCTTTCAGTTGGCCAACATTTCTAAAAATCCTTTTTTTGCATTGGTCTTAATTGATATTCTAATTTCCGAGATACTGAATTTGGGACTTTCATTAGTTGTCAGTTATAATCATCAAAATTAAAAGAAATAAACATTTGAAATACATCAGTCTGTGTGTAATGAATGAATCTAATATACAAGTTTCACTTTTTTAATGGAATTACTGAAATAAATCAACTTTGTCATGATATTCTAATTTTATGACCGGCACCTGTACATTACCATGAGAAACAAACAATTTAGCCCACAACTTTCACACTTGCCTGCAGTTGCTGAATTTTGTTGCCTTAAGGATGTTGGATTATACAACAAGGAGTAACGGGATGGTGGATTATGTGACTTCCTCACCACTTTTCAACACAGTTTCAGACTTCCAACACATCATGTTACGTGCTAACTGCATTTTGACTGTCAACTGATTGTATGCTTGTCAGTGCCAGTGGCTGTATGAATGTTTTCGAGGTATAACAAGCTCAGCTATAGTGTGTGTCTGTCTTTGCACATTTTGTTGTTTTAGGACTAACCTGAGACATTGGGGCAATAAGCCTGTTCTGTTTGAAGGATCCTAAGCACCAGTTTTCCTTTTTTCCTTGTTGCCGTATTGTATTTTTAGCTGGTTATTCACTCACACATGACCAGCCCTACAACTTAAAATCAAACCTTTTACATTTTCTTGTGGCTAGTAAAGGGTGAGCTTACAATACATGACTGATGGTCACAGGAATAAAACGTGGCTGTCCAGAACTCTTAAGATTATGTATTGTAAATGAAGGCTACAGCTGAAAATCACATGGAAAGTCATGTAGTGTGATGCTGGCCTTAGCTATTAGCTAATAAAACCTATTTGAAATATTTAGTGGTCTTTTCTCCTATTGTCAAACATGTTATATTCTTTTGTAATTCTGTTTGTTAAAGATTACGCAAGTAGATCCTGATTAGTAATTTGGTAATTCACTTAAAAGCACATCTCAGCCTATAATTCCAGCACTACATGTTTTTAATGTTTAGCATAACATTCAATTAAAAAAAAAATACATTGGTATTATACAGTCATATTTTTATTAGATTGCAAAATGTAGTCAGCATTGAAGTTCAATCAGTATTCCACATTTCAGTGTTTAATTATTTAATAAGCATTTTTGTAGCCATATATATAATCAGCTTACAAGACGACATACTTTCACATAAAATATATCCATCCATCCATTATCCAACCCGCTATATCCTAACTACAGGGTCACGGGGATCTGCTGGAGCCAATCCCAGCCAACACAGGGCACAAGGCAGGAAATAAACCCCAGGCAGGGCGCCAGCCCACCGCAGATAAAATATATTTTATTTCTAAATACCTTTGCATATTGTGATTACTTTTCATGTTTATTATACTGTACATTCTTGCTTTTCTGTTTATTGTTTTGCTGTACCAGTCTGTGAGAAAGTATTTCTTGGCCTCAGCTAGGAGAAATTCAGAGAAAGTTTTTGTTTCCAGAGATTTCAAGCCTTGGGGGGCAACGCTTTCTAAACCTTTTTTTTTTTTAGATTGAATTTTACATTTCCTGATTTTTCCTTTTGGCAGTTTCTACAGAACACCTATTTTGTGAAAAATGTCAACATTTGATTTTTATCACTGAAAATATATCAGAATTCCATACATGATCATGTTAAACATGTGATACTGCTGAAAGAAACCAGTTATATGCATTGCTAAATCACAATGCTTACACTAACTGTTGTACTGCTGACAGTGGTTTTCAGCAGCAGTCTTATTGTTACATTCTTCTGACAGCTCAAAGTCATCAACCCCTACACCAGACATCTTCTGCAGAGTATTCTTTTTGACCAGAACAACTGCAGGTTTTGATGCCACACTGTAAGGAAATTTCATCGCTGAATGAATGGCTTAAGTTTACCTTGCAGCCTTTGCTGCCATCTGGTGGATAAAAATGATAAATTCTTGGAGGCATTTCTTGCTATTGTTATCACCCTTTCATCCTGAGTTTTGTTGAATACTTACTTGAAAGAATTAAATTATTGTGATTGGTCTCTTGTATCAAAAAACATTATATTAAAATTACGTCCCACCACTGAACCTTGGACACGCTGTAACACCACAAGCAGTGACCTGCTTAACCTTGCAACTTTTGGAGTAATCATGCCAAATAACAGAACCTGTCATAAATTTTAAGCCGAATGATGATTTCATATAAGCTAAGTACACAATCATTATCTGTTGTTTTTTTTTGTTGTCAGTGAGGTTATTGTTGCAGCTTTACACATTGCATTTTTCATCATTAGACCTGGTCGATTTATGGGGATGCAGGATACACCAAAAAAAAAATCAATCCCACATTCCAACAGCCCATGGTCAGCTGACCTCGGTGCCCCTCTACTTCATAATGCACCAGGGCAGTGACAAACACCCATGAGCTAAAAAGACGACAGTTGATGTCTGACATGAAGTACTTTGTTGACAATAACACATCCACTTCAAGGCCCTGCTCTGGAATCATGAACAATAACTTTGTTCATTAATGAGCTCATAACATCACAAAAAGTGCAGTCTTGCTTTTACCTGTGTATCTGTCCCAAAACTGGGGCTGTAGTCAGTTGTGCAGATATGAAAGGCAATAAATAGCAATTACTTTCCTAATCACGTAAAAAAATGATACAAAGAATTAAAAATGACATTGCCTGGCTAAAAAAAAAGTCACACACTCTAGTATTTTGTTGGAATGTCTTTAGCTTTCATTACTGTACACATTCTCTATGGTATCATTTCAATAAGCTTATGCAATATCAACATTTCCATCCAGGGCGGCATAGATTTTTTGCCAAGATCTTGTATTAATATGATGGGAGAGTCAGACCACTGCGTAAAGTTTCCTCCAGCACATCCCAAAGATTGTCAATGGGGTTAGGGTCTGGACTGTTTGATGGCCAATTCATGTGTGAAAATAATGTGTCATGTTCCCTGAACCACTCTGTCACAATTTGGGGCCAATGAATCCTGGCATTGTCATCTTCAAATATGCCTGTGCCATCAGGGAAGAAAAAAAATCCATTAATGAAAAACAATATCTTTAATATATTCAGGTAGTTAGCTGACCTCATTTTGTGGGCGCATAACATTGCTGAACCTAGACCTGACCAACTGAAGCAATCCCAGATCATAGCCCTGCCCCCAGACGCTTGTATGGTGGGCACTTGGTGTGATGGGTACTTCACATCATCTGCTTCTCTTCTTTCCCTGATGCGCCCATCACTCTGGAACAGGGTAAATCTGGACTCATCAGGTCACATGACCTTTTTCCATTGTTCCAAAATCCAATCTTTATGCTCCCAAGCAAAGTGAAGCCTTTTTTCCCCAATTAGCCTTATGATAAGCAGCTTTCTTAAGGCTGCACAGCTGCTTAGTCTCAGTACTTTGGGCTCTCTTCACATTGTGCGTGTGGAAATGCTCTTACTTTCACTGTTAAACATAGCTGTGAGTTCTACTGTTGATTTTTTATGATTTGATTTCACCTAACGTTTAAGTGATTTCCAATCATGATCATTCAGGATTTTATTCTGCGCACATTTTTTCCTCTAAGATGATGGCTCACCACTGTGCTTCCTGGTTTTAAAAATGCGTTGGACAGTTCTTAACCCAAGTGTAGTAGGTTCAGCAGCCCCCTTAGTTGTTTTCCGTGCTTGATGTAGGCCAATAATTTGACCCTTCTGAAACAGCGTAACTTCTTTTCCTCGACCACAGAATACGTCTTCTGACAAACTTGTTTAAGAAATGAGAAGCTACTCACTGCATAGTTAGACGTAAATAACTTGCTACCAACCGAAACAAATTAATCACTGCAGTACTTATCCAATGGAATACTCGTACCTATTTGCTTTGTTAAATCCAGGTGGTGAGTTGTTTTTTGTTATTAATTTTATTGATTCTATTGAAATCACACAACATTCCATACAAATAGATCAATTTTACAAAAATAGGATTGAAAACAAATCAACTCCCACCCCTGAGAAAGAGAGCATGGGCAGCAGAGTAAGACTTAGAGGTTAGGTTAGGAGCACGCACCACACGACAAACCAACTCAGGATCCAGATTAGTACTCGAGTGCAGCCATTCAACGGGTGATACCTCAGCTCCACACTAGTTCAGATGGAGTGGAACAGTGTGAGGTTTTTTATGGTAGCTGGAGTGCCAATTCTGCCACCAACCCCCAAGTATTTCCCTGCAGGTTGGAGGGCCAACATGCAGGGACAGATGCAGATTAACATCATACGCAGGACAGAGAGTAAGACTTAAAGCTAGTAAAAATAAGTAAATAGATAAATTAGTAAGTGAATAAAGATAAATGGAGAAGAAAAATAAATGGGGAGAAAATCTGCTTCCTCAGTGCTTTAAAAGCTTATTCTGAAATGTTATTGTTTAGATCCTGCCAGGTTTTGAAAAATGTCTGCACATATCCTCTGAGTGAGAATTAGATTTTTTCCAGTTTCAAATAGTATATGACATCAGTTACCCACTGACTTAAAAGAGGAGAGTTAGGATTCTTCCAGTTTAGCAAGATAAGTCTGCGTGCCAGTAGTGTGGTAAAGGCAATCACAGTTTGTTTGTCCTTCTCCACTTTAAGCCCATCTGAAAGAACACCAAACACATCTGTTAATGGATTAGGAGGGATTGTGACATCAAGGCTGTCTGAAAGGAATTTAAAGATTTTGGTCCAGAATGATGTTAGTTTGGTGCAGGCCCAAAACATGTGACCCAGTGAAGCTGGAATTTGATTGCAACGTTCGCATTTTGGATCTTGCCCTGGAAACATTTTGGATAATTTTAAACGAGACAGATGTGCTCGATATATAATTTTGAATTGAATAATTGTATGCTTTGTGCATATGGAGCTCAAGTGAATTCTCTGCATTGCTACTTTCCACTCTTTTTCTGAGATGGATCCTTTTCCCGTTGTCCTCTTGGATCTTTGAATGGGAGGGACTGTAAAATGATTTTATATATTACAGAAATGCTGTCTAAGTCGTCGAAACTGAGCAATATTTTTTCCACCATAGAGGGAGGTGGGAGATGAGGAAAATTGGGCAGGTTCTGTTTAACAAAGTTTCAGATTTGAAGATAGTGAAAGAAATATGCTGTTGGAAAGTTAAATTTAGAATATAATTGTTCGTAGGATGCAAAGACGGTGGTGATTTTTTGGCTGGGTAGTGTATTAAGCTTACTTAAATCATAGGTTTGGCAAAGTAGCACTTAAATAACGTCATACAAACATACTTTTTACTTTTACAAATAAGGTTGGCTACTCCATTCTTATCTTTAATCGCGTCTAATGTAGTTGCCATACTAATGGCGACTCTATTATGCTGTTAATTTGCAGTGGCTGCTGCTATCCATCCATCCATTATCCAGCCAGCTATATCTTAACTATAGGGTCACAGGGGTCTTCTGGAGCCAATACCAGCCAACACAGGGCACAAGGCAGGAAACAAACCCCGGGCAGGGTGCATACACACACACTCACCAAGCACACACTAGGGACAATTTAGGATCACCAATGCACCTAACCTGCATGTCTTTGGGCAGTGGGAGGAAACCCAGTCAGACACGAGGAGAACATGCAAACTCCATGCAGGAAGGACCCGGGAAGCGAGGCAGCAGCGCTACCACTGCACCACTGTGCCGCCACTGCTGCTGCTGCTATTATGCTGTCAATTTTGCAATGTCCAAGTAATAAAAAGAGTACACGACACATGTTTCACCCTGGGGCTCATCAGGTTGACACACCTTTTCTTCCCCTTTTAGGGATCAAACCATCAGTGCCTGAGGCAAAGCCTCAGATGTTACGCAATGGCGGCTCGTTCACTTACTTTGACAGGTAGTACATAACATGTCTATGATCTGCTTCTCACAACTGAGAGGGTGTGGCAGATGTTTGCCCACTGGCGACCAACCACAAAATATCATTTGACATTTTATTTTCAGTATCACAGCAAGAGACTTACTTGGTGACTTGGAAGTGTTTGAATAACATTTTGCCAAAATTTCTTTTGTTTTTAACCATAAACCCAATATAGTCCATGCTAGCCAAAAAATTGTAGTTTTTTGTTTATATAAAATAGTTTCTGAACTCCTGCACCTCAACCAAGTATAACTGTCAGCTCACACTTACTAGAACATTAGAACAATGTGGATGAGAACAGGCCAATCAGCCCAACCAAGTCTGCCAGTCCTGTCCACTTAATTCTTCAAAAAAAAGACACAAGGTCTTGAAGAAAGTGAAGAAAGCGGTGCACGAGATAAAACCTTTAATTCTGCTGGAATCCAGGCACTTCCAGGCAGGTGCCGCAAGTCCATTGAGAAGGGTGGAGACTACATTGCGAAAAGACATTATCAGTTTTGTTAAGTTCGTTCCATTTTCTGATAAATCCCATCTCCTACCTTTAGCTTGACTCCCCCTCGTATTACGAATCATATTTAGAATAATGTAAAAGCACACTTTTCCAGCAACATTACAAGTGTATGTCTGCTCTTTAAGTACTGGATCATTGTTTGCTTTTTCACTCTCTCTCACACACAAACAAACCCTGTGCATGGTAAACTATTATGTCCATGTTCTCAGGATGGCTCCGCCCCTCTAAAGGTCCACAGACTCCTCCCTCTCTCTCTGTGTCTCTCTGTCTCTCTCTGTCTCGCTCCTCGTTTCCGTGTGGCCCCACCAGAATTTTCTTGGAATGAATGCCACTGGCAATTCGCCACATCCACAGCTATGAGCACTTTGGTGTGATCAAAGAGTTGGACTCAACTCCAACCTTCTTAAGCTGACACTTATGGAAAACATTTACACTTTAAAATTAAAAGAACTTGAAGAAACTCAGTGCTTTTTTTGAAGAGTAATATCCAAATGGATGTGTTATAATTGCCAAGAAGAAAACACATACTCTTCATTTTAAGTACCTGTACTGTCACGTTTACAGTATACAGTTAAATTCTCACTTGCATGTCCGACCACTCTCAAGAGCCATAATAAACAAGAATGTATTAAAATAACTTAAGTCTATTAAATCATCAGCACAACTCAAATTACCTATTGCATCTCTTACTGAACACCGTCAAAAAGGTTATAATTAAGTTATTTACACGCTAGTGATTGAGCTGGTAATTCAGACCATTGAGAGTATCAGTGAGGTTAGGGAGACCTTATTACCCCTGAGGGAAATCTGATTTCAGCAGGAATGCCCAATAGTAAAACAATGCTCATCAGACAAAAAGATAAGCTATGAGATAATAATGATATCCATTGTTATAATCAAAGCTAACACAAAGGATTCCTACTGATAAGAATATTGAATAAATATTTTAAATATGAAATAATTAATTGTAATAAATATTTTTATTATTTAAAAATAATCTGGATGCATTGCATTTTAACAATGATTACTGTGTATTATACTTTACCCAGCCATATAGAAAAGCAAAATTATTTACCTCGATTTTTTTTTTCTTTTTTTTTTTTTACATTTAATATTAAGTGGGAAAAAAGCTTGGGTGGTTTTCAGCTTCCTGACTCCCGCCACCTCCAGCAGTTCCGTGTGTTAAATTGAAGCGTTGATGCCTAACATGTGTTTTGTTTAATAGCTGCCACGTATCCCAGACAGCGAGACTACGGCCACCCAGTTCAGTGCACAGCTGCATAAAAGGGCCCGTTCTGTTTAATAGTTGGATGCCTCCATGGAATTAACACTTTTCTTTGCTTTGTATGTAATATTTTTCAGAGGGAGCCTAATGTTCTCTGTTTCATTTTCAGTTGCATGTTTGCAGGTTGTTCGGAGCATTAGGCACTCAGCTCTATTAGTCTAACATCTGGCATTTTTTTTAACAGGTCTTGCGTGATTGAGATCTGCGAGCTTATTGCAGGTGACTTACTCCAACACGCTCACCCTCAAGCAATGCATTCTTTCTACTAGAACATACCAAAGATTAGTAATAACGTAATCTTGGTAATTTTTTTCTTTTGTTTTTTTTTGTAAATATTTCATGGATTAAATCACCTTGTTATGTAAGCCAAGATAAGCATATTTTGTAACTCATTGTACTTCATGTAACCTGTGATGTCAACATTGGTAATAGCCACCTTCACTATAGCATTTGCACGCTCTTCCCATGATCCTGTTAATTGTCTCTTAGATACAAACATAATTCATGTTTTAGCATTTAAACTGACTACAAACTTTAAAAAATGAAGAGAATTTAGAATCTGATTCACACAGTATGTGGCTCGTTATAAAAGTGGGTAAATGTATTAATTAAATAGATTCTATTGCACTTATTTCTCAATCAGAAGAGGACAGCCATTAGTAAATAAAAGCCCCTTCATTACAACTGTTGCTTCCTTACAAACACCAAGAACCACCTGGAAAGAGAACAATGCTGACAGCCTGGTTGCAGTTGCTGCTCCATTTTAAACAAGAATTCTAAAGGAGACATAATGTCAACAGTGATCAGAGGACAAACAGGACATGTAAGTGACAGATAATGTGCATGGTTACCCTCATTGACAATAAGAAGGAAACACCTCAAGGGCAGTTTATTCTTATTGTTCTTATGAATTGATCAACATCTCTTTGCCAAAGTGCTACTGTACTATTCAGAGGCATTTCGGAATAACGGGCCCGTGGGTCACAGTCCTAACAGTGATGTATAACGTAAGTAATAAGCTTCCCTCAGTCATTTGCCCTTGGGGATTAATGAAGTATCTATCTATCTATCTATCTATCTATCTATCTATCTATCTATCTATCTATCTATCTATCTATCTATCTATCTATCATATAGTGCAAATCTATCTATCTATCTATCTATCTATCTATCTATCTATCTATCTATCTATCTATCTATCTATCTATCTTATTATTAAATTGTTTATATCAACCTTAAACCTTGTCATCTGAAGCAAATTTATTTGACTTTTCTATCATATGCTCAATATAATTACTCATCTTGGAAAATATTTATATGTTTGCTTCTTGTAGTTGGTGAAGTTGTCTTTATGCTGGGTGGTGACATCCTCTTCATGGCTGATCAATTGGGCCTGCAGTGTTCTCTATTCTCTTAGAGATGTGTGTGTGAACATCTCCAACCTGAACTCTCCAGTTTAGTGATCAGTTTTGAAAGTCATCACCAGTATTAAGTTTATATTTATTTACTGATTGGTAGATTAATTGATTGATTGATTGGCTGAATTATCTATCCTGTGAGTTTGTATCTTTGTTTTTATGTTTCTGCTGCTGTAGTCGCCTGAATTTCTCCATGGTATTAATGAAGTTTATCTAATCAAATTAAAATAAGGACCATCTGTTTTTCTCTAACTTATTTTTTATCATTCATTTTCCTATCTGGTTCAAACGTTCAGAGTGGGGGCCATTCATAATATGCCAGCAAAGAAGTATGAAAAGTCCAGTACCATTTGCTCCCACAAAGGTAGCTACAGTGATTTTGAAAAGAAAAGAAAAGAAAAGAGATCACTATCAGGAATACATCTGTTATGGGCCAGAGTCCCCAGCCCTAAAGAGTTCCAAGTACTTCCAAAAATGCCCACTGGAGGGGGGTATACCGTCAAATCTCTGCTAGTAATAAGGGTAAGCACCGAATCCTTATAAAATAAAAAGGTTTATTTCGCAAAAAGATCTATAAATGCATGAAGCGCTGCAGAGCACAAAAGGAAACAAAGGAGTTGCCAGTAAGGGCAATCCAAGGTGGACAAGTCCCAAAACAAAATCTCAAGAACTGTCGAAATGTGGAGCAGTAGGTCAACAAATCCAGCAAGTCTCTAAGTATCCAAAATTCACAAAAAAAAAAAAAACAAAAAAAAAAAAAAAAACAACACAAGAACTCAATGAACCACCAGGAACTGTGGGAGACACTCTGGATATATAAGGTGGAGGGCAGTTAATAATAATATTATTTCGTTACATTTATATGGCACTTTTCTCACTGCTGGTGGTGGCTGGCAGGTGGTCCAAGCACAACATACATGGAATGAGGTGTTGAAACAAAAACATAACCAATAGTGAATAAACATAAATAAAAATAATACATACAAAAGAATCAGAAATTAGCAAAGATGACATAAAACCTGAGAAGGAGTCCTGGCTGAGACATGACAACATCATTCACAACACATTACCCAGCATCTTGATTTTCACCTACAGCTGAGGTGGACTATACTGAATTTGAGAAAATCGCCAAGGAAGCCCATATGTGCTCCTTCCGTTTTGTGGAATACAAACCAGCAGCATGACACTCCTGTCTAAACCATGCACAGAATCCTGGTGCGGAAAGAACACGTATTTTTGTTGATAATTGTTTTGTTAATTGTTTGCTGGCCAAACACTGGATATCATGCACCTGACCACACGGTAGTTAGCACTGCTGCTGGGGATGCAGTGCGTGTAGTCTGCATATTCTTTCCATGTTATTGTGGCTTGTCCTGTTTCATCTCAAAGCCATTTGATTCTTAAATCGAGGCATTGCCATTTTTATAGGCACTTCATAGCCTGCAGATTTTGCTGGGCTGCAGGTGGCTGCAAGACTCTTGTTTTACTTAGCATACCTATAAGGCAGTGTCAGAGGGTATCACTATCATATGATGCCAGTTGAAACAGAACATAAACCTGCATCCCATTTCTTGACTGATTTTTTTTTGACATGAAGCCAGATTTGTTGTAATGAATTATGAACTGCTGTGAGTAGGCAACACAAATATAGCAAAAAGGGTGAAAGGCTTTCAGGAAACCCACATACCAGGCCAGAATCTTCACAGACCTTCCTAAAGATAGGCCTCACCTTAGCACTTTCACTCCAAATTACTAGTAAACAGGAAGACATCAGCCCCCACGGGCCCAAAATAGGGAACAGGTGTTAAAAGTTTAAAATAATTTAAATGTTTCAAAATATACAAAAATGTCTCTCAAGGGGGATGAACTGTTATACCTCTAGCTTGACAAGGAGTCTTTATAAATAAATGATTTATTTATATTAAGCTAAAGAAGAATAACAATAGCAAAAATGCAACCCACCCTAAACCATAACCTAATAATCAATATCCATAAAAAAAGAAAGCAAAATTCCAAAAATTGGAAGAAATCCAAACAATATTACCACGAAAGAACTGCATTCTCCAATTTGAATAAACCACTGAAGGACCAACTCTTCAGTCTGCAATATAACAATATAACAGCCTGCAATATAGGGGTTCCACCCACAAAACATAAGGCATATAAACATAGAATACATACACAATATATAAATGCTGAATAAAAAAATATGCATAATATTAAAACAATTGAAATAATATAAAAAGAATGTGAGAAATAATAATAATAAAAATATATTAAATAAACTCACAATGGACACTGTGGTGTAGCGAATGCCCTGACCGCACCAACAAGGTGGTAGGGCCTTGAGATCCAAAGGGTCCCCTCATCAATCAGACCTTCAAAAAGCTAGCCACAAAAATAAATATTTAATGTTTGAAAACATGACATATTGGTGCATTTTTAGGTTAAACAAAACAGTGAGAAGCTGTCATGTTGTGTCTTGTGACAAGCAATAGGTTTGATGGGTGGGAGTGATAATGCTTGATATCTGTATAAGTTAGCAAGTAGACAACGAAGAGCTGCATCATGATATAAAAAAAGAGAATAACTAAGTTCTGCTCAGATCAAATGATTGGCACAACCAGCCACCTCTTCCCATTGAAAATGATCACAAGCCCATTAACAAAGACAATCTGACAATCTGAGCAATCTGACAGCCCCAAGTCCAGGTACAAATAATAATATTTAGTGTTTCAATAGAAATACGTGAATAATAACATTGGGTTCCCCAAATGTTTCA
Source organism: Polypterus bichir lapradei (assembly GCA_026402145.1). NCBI lineage: Eukaryota > Metazoa > Chordata > Cladistia > Polypteriformes > Polypteridae > Polypterus > Polypterus bichir. The sequence goes on from JANRMT010027041.1 coordinate 61,279,887, forward strand.
GAAGTTAACTCTGTATTATTTTTTTTCTCCAAAAAGTACAAGTACAGCACAGGTTTACTTTAATTTTATAACCAAGTAAACATTTGTTTGAATAGTTACTGACAAGCAGAGAGGGGGGTGAGTTTAAAATGTGGTAGAACACCATATAGTGTGGACAGCATGGTGGCGCAGTGGTAGTGCTGCTGCCTTGCAGTAAGAAGGCCAGTGTTTGTGTCCTGGGCCCTCCCTGTGTGGTGTTTCTGCTTTCTTCCTCTCTCTGTGTGGGGTCCCTGTTGTGCTCCAGTTTCTTCCCACTTTTCAAAGACATCCATGTTAGATGAATTGGGGATGCTAAATTGGCCCTAGTGGGTGTTTGGTATGTGTGTGCTCGCCCTGCAATGGACTGGCACCCTGTCCTGGGTTTGTTCCTGCTTTGCACCCTGTGCTAACTGGGATAGGTTCCAGCACCATCCATGACCCTGGTCTGGATTAAGCAGGGTAGAAAATGATATGACCCATGTAAGGTTTTTCTAGGGACTGACGACAAAAAAAGAGTGTTAGATACAGGAAATTGTCACTGATTTCTTGGAATTCTATTAGAACAGGTCACTCACGGAATTGATTTTGGTTTTTTTTTTTGTTTTTTTTTTTATTTTTAATTTACACAGATGTTATTAAGATTAATACTTATGATCTAATTTGAACTGTCCTGATTTGGACTATGCAAATTGATTAGCATTTACAAGTAACGATTAGCGACCCTGTAAACCTATAATAGCAAAGCAACTATCCCGGCCTCCCTTTTTTTCGTCCCCAGTTCCTCCATCATATGATTGCTGCATAGCAAATGCGACATACCCAGATGCAGGTGAAAAGAAGGGCTGAGGCGACTCCTGATACCTGTAATAGACAAAGCAACTGAAGGAACCTGACAGATGTTGTGGTTTAATCCGGGATTTTTCCCCTGGTTCAAGCATATTTTCTTTTAATTTGATATTTTTATTGTTGCTTGAATAAGTTTGTATATATTATGCTACTTATTTTATTTTAGTCTCACTGTCTAATGGTCTTGAATATGTTTTTCACTTATTATTCTTTTGTATGGATGTATTAGGTTTATTTATGTATTGATACATTTAGTTACCATATATACTCGCGTACAAGTTAGGTCTTGAAACCCGAAAAATCAATCACAAAATCAGACCCCGACTTATACAGCCATTCAAAAATACGACACTTTATTTTTATTCTTTTATTCTTGCTTCCTCCAATCTCGCATCAGTCTCTTAGACACATCAAATTTTGTTGCAGCAGCGCAGTTTCCCATTTCTTTCTCCACTTCGACGACTTTTCTTTTAAAACCAGCATCATATTCTCTTCTGATCGTAGATAAGGGATGCTCTTACGATAAAGGTGTATGAGGGTGTGAGATACAAAAAACACCAAACAGTGCAAACGTCGCTTCAGAATGGTTCAGGTATTACCGTGTGATCACGTAGACACAATACATAGAAAAAGAGGCAGTGTGCTCCGTGGTTGCTCTCTCAGGTGGGCATTAGTATATCATAATCTCTTGGATCAATAGCGTGAGTTTTCCACATTTGACTTACACGGCTGACTTCATAAAATACTGGAAATTGTATGGTAAAATCAAGCCCCGACTTATCCACGGGAGAACTTAAATGCGAGCATATAAAGTAGTTGCTCTGTCGCCTTTATGCAGCAGGTTAGGGAATGGAGCAACCATTAGGTATCTGTTATGTGTAACCCCGGTTTTCCCCTCTGGCATACACTTAAATTTCATAATTTTAAGTCCATTTTCTTTATTTTTGACTCTTAGATTATCACTATTTATATTTATATCATTGTTTATTTTGATTATTATTTGCCTAATTACATATTTTAGTCAGTTTTGTTTATTATGTGGTTTCTATGTGCTTGGTTCTGCCATGTCCCTTGTGTGGGTGACTCCCCAAAAGGCGGAGCTACCTGTCAGTCTCCATTAGGACTCATGGGAATTGAAGTTCCTCTGAGGTACATTGTACTGTATGTGCTTGGTGGTTAGTGAGTTCTTCCTCTTTTTGCTATTGCTTTTTTACATTTACTGTTTTGTGACTCCATTTTTGGGATTTCGATTTCTGGATATCATTTTGGGACTTGTATGGAGAAACTATTAAAGTCTGTGGCTTGGAAGCCTCATTGTAAGGTAGCATAATGTCATGTCTTGAAGGCTGGAGCCTATCTCGGTGGCATCACATCCTATTATGTTTGGTTTTAAGAACGTGATTTTGTTAAGTTGCCAGAGGATAAAATGAAGAGACTCAGTGCCCAAAAGTTAAAGTTTTAATCCAACAACTGGAAGCATCAACAGGAAAACAATTAGTCCTCCGAACTTTTCGTTTTCTTAACACTCTCCCCTAACCCTCTTCACTTTCTCCACCTAGTGGGCAAAGTACAGAACATATTCCCCCTTTACTTAAGAATAGTACAATTACAGTAGGTAGTTAAACATCACTAGCATTGTAATGATCACTGAATTACATCAAACATTCAAATTTATGTAACAAAGTCCTCAAGCCAATGAGGGAATCTTCTCATACGAGCTGGAGCAATGTCAGAAACATCAGGCATTGTTGTCAATGTAGACTGGGGCATTCCCTGAATGGCACAGGTGTATTTGACTTAGATTAATGGAAAGAATGACATTTTTTCCATCTGTCAAAAGGTAAATACATGGACCAATTTCTTTTTTAATTTCCGCAGGCTATGAAAATCTTGGGTGTGCTTTTGGAACGTATATTGGATTCTGAATACGCACCTTGTCCCCTTTTGAAAAACAGGAATCCGTGCACCACATCTGGTATCTGTATAGTTTTTCATTTTCTGTTGAAGGGAGGAAACTCTCTTACCAACAGTGTCATCATCGGCCTTGCAGGCAATAGGAGGAGGAAGGACATTGAGGCGTGTTCGCATTTTCCGGCCATGAAGCAATTCAAAAGGAGAAACTCCAGTAGCAGCATGTGGTGTTGCACGATATACCTGAAGGAATTTTTAGATGGCAGGTTTCCAGGGTTTCACTTGTAAGATAGCAGATTGGATGTAGCCTTTGAAAACATGATGAAATATTTCAATGGCACCATTTGCAGCTGGATGGTATACTGAAGTGCCTATGTGTTGTATATTTCTTTCTTTCAGAAATACTGCAAAGTCTGTTGATGTGAATTGACATCCATTATCTGACACTATGGAAGGTGGATCTCCAAATCTGCTAAAGACTGAAATGAGGAAATCTATAACATTCTGAGCAGTGACAGAAGCAGTGAAGGCAACTTCTGACCACTTGCTATGATAATCAATGAGGGTTAGAGCATAACGACAATTCCCACTAGACCCACTATATCTATGGCCAACTTTTGCTAGGGTTCTAATGGAAATGGAACAGGTTGTAAAAGTGCAGGAGAAGGATTAGCTGTCTTGTCAGATGACTGGCACAGTTGACAATTTTTAACTTGAGCTGCGACCGTATCATCTATACCTGGCCACCAGTATAGCTCACGCAGACACTGTTTAGTTCTCACAATGCCTTGGTGACCTTAATGAGCAAGCGCTACCAAGGTATGCGCAGAGAAACGGGAGCAATGAGATGGACACCATAGAACACAAACTCGTTTTGTGCACTAAATTCATCTTGTAATCTGAAATATGGATGCATAACAGTCAACTGCATTAAGAGAAGAAGGCCAACCACAGGTAATCTGATTTTGCAGAGCAGACAACTCACTACAGGAGGCAGAGGCAGAAGCAAACTCACCAGGTGAGAGGGCAGTCAGAGCAGGAGACAACATTGCCACAAACTCAGGTTCAGTTGCAGAAATGTCCTCAGCAGCAGCAGGCAAAGGCAAGCGAGAGAGACAATCAGCAATGTAATTCTGTGACCCAGGACGGTAAGCAACAGTATAGTTGAAACACAACAGTCATGCTGCCTAGTGTGCAATCCGCATGCCTGCACGATCAGATCCTTTTGAGGACAGTAGAGTGGTCAACGCTTGATGATCAGTGCGGAGGATAAATTTACGACCCCACAAGTTAGTCCTCCATTTTTCAACAGCCCACACACATCCAAGAGCTTCTTTTTCAACTGTAGAATATTTCCTTTCAGTAGCAGTAAGAGTCCTAAACGCAAAGGCAACAATCCGCTCCATATGGTCAGGTTGGAATTGAGCTAGGACAGCTCCGAGCCCATAATCAGACGAGTCATTGAAAACTATAGTAGACAAATGAGGGTCAAATAAGGCCAAAGCTGGACTGTCAATTAGCAACTGTTTCACTGACATAAAGCTGTGCTGAGCTTCCTCATACCAGAAAAACTGCATATCTTGGTGGAGGCAGGTGCGTAAGGGTTCTACAATGGTGGCAAAATTTGGGATAAACTTATTATACCAAGATGCAAATCCAAGGAATGAACGTAACTTGGTAACATCAGTTGGAGTTGGAGCATGCAGAAGAGCAGCAAGATGCTCCTGATCAGGTTGTATCCCTTGTGCTGTAACAGTATGACCCAGAAAACGCAGACTGACCTGATTAAAATGACATTTTGACTCATTTAACTGCAATCCTGCATCTTTTATGCGTTTAAGAATTGCTTGAAGTGTCCGATCATGGTCGGCTTGTGTTCGTCCTCACAAAATTATATCATCTAAGTAGTTTGCAACATTTGGCAGCCCCTGCAAGATTGTAACGAGCATCTTTTGAAAAGCAGATGGAGCAGATGCTAACCCATATGGGACCCGGCAGAACCTGAACAGTCCTTTATGAGTAATAAAGGCAGTCAGATCACGGCTGTCTTCATGAAGCAAAAGCTAAAAGTATGCACTTTCTAAATCAATAGTGGAGAACACTGTTGCTCCTCTCAGCAATGACAGCATTTCATCAATGTGAGGAAGAGGAAAGCTGTCTGTAATAATAGCTTTATTTGGTTCTCTCAAGTCAACGCATATACGGATACCCCCAGTCCTCTTTTGGACCACCACAATAGGCGAGACCCAGGGAGAGGCATCAATGCTTTCAATAATCCCAGTTTGAAGAAGGCGATTTAACTCTGCACTGACATCATGCCAAACTGACAGTGGTAAACAAAGTAATTTTTGTCGTACTGGAGTAATAGAGTCTAATACTTTAACTTTGTGTATGAAGCCTTTTGCACAACCTAGGGCAAGCGGAGGTGATGGACCTGTAGAAAGACGCATGACAGGAATAGAGTTTGTGGTAGCACATGGTAAGACAGTACTGCCATTAAAGCAGAAATGTAGACCCTTTATTAAATCCATTCGTAACAAAGCAGTCCCAGACTCCACTATGAAGACTGATGTAGAGCATGCAACATCATCTTTGGACACAGTAACAGGTAAGGAACCGGGCACAGGGAGTGAAGAACGTGAATAAGTCACTAGCTTAACTGAAGGTGGCGGTAAAGGTTCTCCTTGAAAGTTTGCATTATATATACAGATAGGCAAAATGGATACGGATGATTCAGAATCCACAGTTAGATCCACGAGTACAGTAGCAGTTGACGTTTTCATTGTGACACTGCAACGGATTCGGCAAACCCGTGCAAAATGACCAGTCTTCTGACAGTTTTTACATTTAGCAGAAGCAGTAGGACAGTTTTTATCATTTGCAAGATGCGTATCAGATCCGTAGTGATAGCAAGTACGTACAGAGGCTGCAGGAGGCGCAGCAACTTTAGGTTGTGAAACTGGCGGAGGCTTAAAAGGTCTGTTGCGGCAGTGGCCTGCAGTAGATGCAGGTTTAGTGTGTAAAGTTTGTACCGGCACTGGTCTATCTCCCGAAATAAACTTTGCCTGCTCACCAGCAGCTTCAATTTGCATAGCAATCGTAATAACTTTATCCAAAGTCAAGTCAGTTTTTAAAAGTAATCGTTCGCGTATGTGACACATGTTCCACCAACTGATCTTGTAACATTTCATCCAGTTTAGTGTCAAACTCACATTTAACTGCCAAGTCACGTAGTGCGGCAACATACTGTGAAATAATTTCACTAGCAGCCTGAGCACGTTTTCTAAAAGCATGCCGCTCAGCAACAACATTTCTCCGGGGAACAAAGTGAGCTTGTAAAACCATAATGGTGTCCTCCATTGACATATTTTGATTTAGAAGCATGTAAAACAATCTCTGACCTTCTGTTCCCAGACAATGAAGGAGAAGTGCCTTCTTGCGTGCTTCCGGCCATTCATCTCCTGATGCACCAAGAACCAGCATGTAGTTGCTGAATATTTTCAGCCACATTTCGAACGGTATAATGGGTTCACCCAGACATGGCTGAAATGGCGGAGGAAAAGGAGTAGCAGCAACAGCTATTGTAGACCAGTAGAAGCAAGTAAGTACATCATCGCCAATTTGTTAAGTTGTCAGAGGATAAAATGAAGAGAGACAGTGCCCAAAAGTTAAAGTTTTAATCCAACAACTGGAAGCAGCAACAGGTAAACAATTAGACCTCTGAACTTTTTGTTTTCTTAACACTCTCCCCTAACCCTCTTAATTATCTCCACCTAGTGGCCAAAATACAGAACATAATAGATTTAGGCAGCGGAGAGTCAGTGTTGCTGTTTAGGTGTGCCAAAGCAACCATTCATAACTAGGTAAAGATCTGATAAACATGAGTTTGTTAAATTTTTTTTTGCCAAAACCAAAACATTGTTCAAATATCATATTCAAAATTTTTATTAAAGTATCTACAAGTAACCAACATTTTTATTGAAATGGTTACAAAACTGACACTTTTTTGCATTTCGTCCAGTTTTCCTTTTATCAAACCCATATACCGTCCATCTATCCATCCGTTATCCAACCCGCTATATCCTAACTACAGGGTCACGGGGGTCTGCTGGAGCCAATCTCAACCAACACAGGGCGCAAGGCAGGAAACAAACCCCAGCCCACCGCAGCCCATATACCGTATTGTTCAAAAATCATTTGTCGAGAATCAGACCAGTTGCTATTTAGCTGAACCTAATATTTGGTTATCGGGAGTTGCTTTAGCACAAGTACCAATTACAGTGGTCAGAAAGTATTAAGACATTTTCACTTACTGTTCACTTCATTGTTTTTAGGTTTGTCACTTTTGCCCTTCCATCTACACTCAATAATCCATAATGACAAAGTGTTGAGTCTTCCCCATTGTATGTTTACTTTTTGTTTAGTATTTACAGTCATTTTTCAAGGCAACTCAGGCCCCTTCTTCATCTTGCCTGAAGAAGGGGCCTGAGTTGCCTCGAAAGCTTGAATATTGTAATCTTTTTAGTTAGCCAATAAAAGGTGTCATTTTGCTTGACTTCTCACTACATCCATAATCGCTACCATGGTACAACACCCTAATACTACAGTCATTTTTGAAATGTATATTTTTCTTTATGTTCCATTTCCAAACTTTCAACAATTATAGTGGAAACCTCATTATTAACATCATGAATGAATATTAACCTCTTTACTACAGTAAAGTATATATTCACATGTGACAAGATGCTTCAATGGGAACAAAAGCCAAAGCAATCCTGGCATGTACAAAATCCCAGCCTTGAGCACTCTGCCTCCCCTCCCTGCTTATATATTTCATGCTTTTGCACGCTCTCTTCTATGATTATGTAAAACTTCCTGTTGTGAGGAAACATCAAGTCAGGTAAACCTCAAGTAAAATTGTTAATTATGTGAGACTAACCGGTTTCAAAATATTTGAACGAGAAAGCTAAAACAGCCTTAAACTTTAGAGGGTATTTTAAATTTATTTAGAATATTAAGGATAAAATACACTCAGCATTAAATATTTACTTGGTTAACAACTATAAAAATTTAACATTGTTAAATCGGGGCTGGAGCTTATCCATGCAGCATGGAGCACAAATCAGGAATCCACTTTGAATATTGCATGAGTTGATCACAGACTATAAAAATATTTATTGTAAAATGAATCGTTTATCATAAGGCTATCAAAATAATTTAAGATAAATATTCCCTGCACCATTTTTTAATGTTTTAATACATATCCTGATTCTTTTAGTGTTATATTGAAAGGAAGAATCCAGGTAGAAACTAGAATTCAAAAATTAAAACCGGCGCTGTGTTTATCTGATTGGAAAAATTTATGAGAATGTTTAGTTACCTTATACATGTTATAATGGGAGGTAACACTGGATTGATGTCCCGGCTCAGATGGATGGCACTCTTTTTCCTAAATGGGATTATAAAATAGATGAATGGAGTAAACAGTGTTGCACACGTGTGCATGGGAGGCAGCTAAAGGGCTCAAAAAAAAGGTATTTTCCAGTCGGACCAGGGAGTGGCAGAGTGCACTGATCCTTTTCTTTCTTCCCCGCAGACCAAATGTGGGAAGTTCCGCCTGGGGCCTATGACATCACTTCTGGTTCCACCCCAGATGACGTTACTTCTTGTTCCAACCCCAGATGATGTCATTTCACCCTTCCAACTTTAAAACCACCTTGTTTGTAGCATAACCTCAGTTCTGTTTTGGACTCTTGTCTGTAAAGACCTTTCTCAACAAATCCTCAAATTTTCAGCCACTTTCCAATAATACGAGAGGCTGACCTTTTAAGATATCAAGACTTGATTATTTCTACAGCAGCCTTCCACGGAATAACTGATTTCTTTGTGCAGCGTTGAGGCACTCGGGGTACTTCTGTAGCCAAACATAAAAAGGGCCTCCTCATCTCATTTAGAATCAGAGCTGGGAGGAGGAGGAGGTCAACCCTTGCTGGAGGAGGTTTAGGAGAAAAACAAAGGATTTGTGACTCGTGACATGTATATTAAAGTGTAAACTTCTAATAAAATGTTATTTGAATCTGTGATTGGAGTTTGTGTAGTTGTGTCTCAAAGGTTTGGGTTCCCAAGATCCCTCCCTAGTAGCCACAATATACTTTAAAAATGAGTTTTCATTCTCACTGCTCCTTAATGATGTTTGTAGAAATTAATAAAGTATTTCAAGTAAATACATACTTTTCCCATTCATCAGTTTCCTGATTCCCAATTTGTCCAATTCAGGGTCATGGGTGAAGCGCAGTCTACCTAACATGGGGCATACCCATGCACCCAGAATCATGCATACCAAGCCAATTATTATGTGCCAATCATCCTGATATGTTTGTGTTAAGGAAGGATACCGGAATAAATTCAGGAAACCCACACAGACCCATTCAAAGTGGTCACAGTCAGTGACCCGGTCGAGTCTCCAGGAGGTGTGTTCTGTCAGGGTGCCATCCTGCTGCTTGTTCTCTGAAGCTCCTGGTGACTTTATTTGTGTTTGATTTTTCTCACATGTTTAATTATTTGTAAAAGCGCACACAATGAAGGCAACTGAATGTAAGAAAGTGAAGTCTTCAGAGGAAATACCCAGAAGCAAGAACAAATGGCAGTTTATTGCTACTTCTTTTTTAATTAGAACATGCTGACATTGTATTTAATGATTACTTGCCCACTTTCTGTACTGAACATGAGGCACCCGGGTTCATTTATTTAGTAGTGGGTGCAGAGCAAGATTTTACCCTGAAAGAGGCAACTCAGCATTAGGGCTACTAATACTCTACTCTGTACCTGTAGTTGGGGCTTTTCAGCTGCCCCCCCCATATCTGCTGGTATTTCTTTGGACTAAATCCATGAGAATGGCATTCAACTGTCATACAAATGAATGTGTACTCCTGCTTAAATTTGACGGTCACTGCTATTATATTATAATTACAAATGTCACTTATTAACGATTCTGCAAAACCTCAGAAAAGCTTATAAGTTGAGTAAAATGATTAAAGCAGTTTTAAAGCAATTTTAAGCATAATTGATTTACTGTGACATGTGGAGAGGTCTAACCATATCCGTATATCAGCCAGGACATCTGCCTTTCCTGATATGTGTATTTAAAATCTGTCTCGGTGGTCTGCAGGGACAAAAAAGGGAATAACCCCACCCTCCTGCTTCCTGCTCCACAGCTGCAGCTTTTTCCAAGTTGCACTCTTCCCTTTGGAAAGGTGAGAAGCATCCCTTCCAGTAATCATCTCACTTCCCTCTTGTGAATGATTTGGTCAGGGAGCTGGTCACCAGGGATCTCCTCATTGGACAGCTATCGTTTGATTTTTTTCCAGACAGGAGATGAAAATAGGAAGTATTTAGTTTTTATCTAGGCCCCCCTTCCCCCACACCCCCCAAATGCACTTTTTGTTTTAAAAATAAAATGTGAAGATCAAAAGGTCTAGGACTGATGAATATTTAAGCACACATTCCGAAACATCTGCTTTTTGTGATTTATTATATCATGGATAGGAGATTTTCAATTGCAATTCCATACTGTCTATTTCTGCACTTAAATCTATTGACCTGAAATGAACCATTTTCTTTTTCTAAATTATTCAGTGGTGAAGAGGGTCCTGTATTATTCTCTACCTTTCCTAAATAATTAAATAACGATAATTTAGTAAAGACTTTTACTATAGCTATTTTATATAATATTTATAATGAGAAAAAATCTGAATTGACTAGTAATAGTAAATAGCAAACAATTAATGATGTAGCCCTTTTGAGCATTTTGTTTGGATAAGAATTGTGAAGGAATGATCCAATAAATATTTAGGTGCAAATAGACAATTATTATTTTGGTTTTGTAAGCAGTGTTATTGTGTCTAAACAAATCAGTACATTTACCACTGCTGCTGTATTCTTAGAGGAGTGTAAAGTTACACTACACCAGTCTCATCCATGGAGCATACAAATATTACCATTCACACTCATGGTGACTGTTTACACAAACATAATATATATATATGGTATATATAATAATATATATATATACAAAGGTGTCACAGTTTAAGGAGTACGAGGTAGAAGAATTGCCTGTAATGTAACTTCAAAAAACAAGATACAGTAATAATATCAAACAACTTACTTATTGTCCAAGATGAGCAGGTCATTTAAATTCCCAGCTCAGTATTTAACTTTAACATATCTTACTCCAGTCCATGTTAGTGTGAAAGAGAGTAAACCAGCAGTGCCAGCACTTGTGATATTTAGGGTGTCATTCCCTTTTGCTTCTCTTAAGCCTCCTCTCACTTTTTAAACTTTTATACATTCTGTAGTGTCTCACTTATTTCTTTCTTTGTATCATTCTGACATTCTTTCACAGTAGAAGAATACATGTCTATACCTTGAATTTGTTTTTGTTCGTACACAACATCATTTACCTTTTATTATTGTCTGGATGCCACATGTACACTATATGAACAATTGTGACACACCTGTTAATTATTGAATTCAGGGGTTTCAATCAGACCCATTGCCACAAATCAAAGCACCTAGCCACCTAGCACCAAAGTATAAAATCAAGCACCTAGCCATGCAGTCTCCATTTACAAACATTCGTGAAACAAAGTGGGTCATTCTGAAGAGCTCAGTGACTTCAAGCATGGTACAGTGGAACCTCGGGTCATGACCGTAATTCGTTCCAAAACTCTGGTCGCAACCCGATTTGGTCGTGGCCCGAAGTAATTTCCCCCATAGGATTGTATGTAAATACAATTAATCCATTCCAAACCGAACAAGCTGTATGTAAATATATATTTTTTCAGATTTTTAAGCACACAAAACATTGAATAACACTGAGAAAACCTTGACCAGAGAATGCTCGAATCATTCTCTTTAAAAACAAGCCTGGTGCATTCTTTAACTGCCTTCTCAGCCTTACGCGGCCGGCCCTCTATCTCTCTCTCTCGCTTGCTCTCTCGCGCTCTCTCTCTCTCGCACGCTCGCTCTCTCTCTCTCGCGCTCTCTCTCTCTCTCTCTCTCTCGCTCGCTGAATGCACAGGGAGAGACTGAACACGTGCGGAAATCATCGGTGCATACGAACTGGAAGCAAAACTGGTTTGTTTGTCACCCGAGTGTGTGGTTGTGAACAGATGCAAAAGTTTGCCGAACTTTTTGGTCGTGTACATGTTCAGAGACACTCGTGAACTGAGGTTCCACTGTATTGTGATAGGCTGCCATCTTTGAGTTGAGACAGTTCATGAAACTTCATTGATGCTGGATTTTCCACTGTGAACTGTAAGTGGTATTACTGGAAAGTGGAGGCATTTAGGAACAACAGCAACTCAGCCACATTGTAGAAGACCATGTAAAGTCACAGAGTGGGATGAATGACTTCTAAGTTGCACGATGCATAAGAGTCGCTAACGCTCTGCTGAAGAGCTGAAGAGTTCTAAATTTCCACTGGCATTAACTGTGCGGGGGGAGCTTCATAGAGTGGGTTTCCATGACCGAGCAGCTGCATGCAAGCCTCTTATCACCAAGTCCAATGCCAAGTGTCGGATGGAGTGGTGTAAAGCACATTGCCACTGGACTGTGAAGAAGTGGAAATGTGTTTTATGGAGTGACCAATGACACTTCTCTGTTTGGCAGTCAGATTGGCAAGTCTGGGTTTGGCGGATGCCCGAAGAACGTTACCTGCCTGACTACATTGTGCCAACTGTGAAATATGGTGGAGGAGGGATAATGGTGTGGGGCTGTTCTTTCAGGATTTGGGCTAGATCCCTTACTTCCTGTGAAGAGCAATCTTAATGCTTCAGCGTACCAAAACAATTTAGACAATATACTTCCAACTTTGTGCAAACAGTTTGGGGAAGGCTTTTATCTATTCCAGAATGACTGTGCCCCGGTGCACAAAGCAAGGTCCATAAAGACATGGTTGGATGTGATCAGTGTGGAAGAATTTGACTGGCCCACACAGAGCCCTGACCACAACCCCATCAAACACCTTTGGGATGAACTGGAACAGAGATTGCGAGACAGGCCTCCTCATCCAACATCAGTGCCGGACCTCATAAATACTATATAGAATGAATGGGCACAAATTCCCACAGAAACACTCAAAACTCGAGGAAAGCCTTCCAAGAAGAGTGGAAGCTGTTATAGTGTCAAAGGGGGGACAAACTCCATATTAAAGTCAAAATGCAATGTCAGTAAAGTCCCTGTTGGTGTAATGTTCAGGCATTCCAATACTTTTGTCTATATAGTGTATTTCAGTTGAGGAAGTTTTCAATTTTACATTTATTTTTAAACATTTAACTTCTTCTTCTTCTTATTATTATTACTCTCCTCCTTCTTCTTCTTCTAAAGCTTTCCCCACTTGCATGTGTGGTTGCTTTATTGGACCAGCCTCCTCCACTAATGTCTGTTGTATACTTCCCTGAACGAGACCCCTTTCTCCATTAAACCCTCTTCACACAGTCCACCCATTTTCTCTTTGGTTGTCCTCTTCTACTCTGTCTTTACACCTCCATATCCATGATTCTTCTCCCCTTATCGCTCACTTCTCTTTTCATGTTATGCCTATACTACTTTAACCTTCTTTCTTGTATTTTCCTTGAGATATTCCCAACTTTAACTGTACCTCTGATTTTCTCATTCTTGACCATATCAAGCTTTGCTACTCCACACATCCATCTCAACATCTTCATTTCTGTAGCATCTAATTTCCTTTCATGCATCTTTTTAACTGCCCAGAATCCTGGTCCGTACAGCAATTCTGCTGTGACCACTATTTTATACACCTTCCTCTTCACTTTTTCACTGATTCTTTGGTCACATACTGTATTTAATACAAAGGATACATTTTTCATTTTTTAAACCTGTTTGGTTTATTTATGAATCTAGCTTTCCATCCTCTGTTATGGGCGATCTGTCAAATTTGAACTTTTCTACCCTTTTAAGTCTTTCTCTCTGAAGCTTAATTTCTCCATCTTGTTCTTGTTCATTAAATCTTAGATATTCGGTCTTTTCCTGTTAATCTTATGGTCCCTGCCATCCACAGTGCCACTGTTCCAATTTCTTTTCCTCAGTGTTCTTAGTGGTGCCACATTGCATGATGTCACCTTTAAATACCATGTACCATGGGGCCTGATCTTCTTTTCCCCTAGTAATAACATTCACAACTAGAGTAAAAAGATGTGAGCTTAATGATAACCATTGATTTAAACCAACCTTAACTGGAAATCCATTTTATTCCATCTGTTAGGCCTCCTTATACATATCCTTAACTATCTTTATGTACTTGCCTGATACTACCTTCTCTCTCATACATGTCCACATTTCTTGCCGGGGGAACTCAATCATATGCTTATATTTTAAGGCTCTATAATGTTAATTTGCGAATTCCTTCAACTCAAAGCAGACATCACAAATACATCACAGATTCATCAGTCAATCATTACATGGTCCTACCTAAAAGTAATTACTATGCCAAGAGGACCAGAGAAACTTGATTTTTTTCCACTCCCTATTTTCCAAAATAGGTGTGCCTGTCATTCTGACATTCCTAGAAATAATTGTGTCAGATTGCATTTAAGCTACAGTAGTATTTATGTGGCAAAAAGGTTACAAAAATAATTCAATGTATTCTGAATGGAAGGAATTTTACCTGAGGTGCTCTTCTTCTTCATTGTTTAAGTCACGTAAACAAGTGAGTGTGTACACCAAATTAATCAGCCTAAAGGTATTTAGCCCAAAAAAGGTTATGCAGGTGTCTGCTTCTATCATATTTTGTTACTTGTCTATAATGTTGGGCCAAATGGATCCTGTATGCAGGAAAAGGTGGCAAGGGGCAAGTGCAAGGTCTTACAATGCAGTCACGAGCAAAACACACAACGTAATTAATGCAGGTAACCATACAAACAGCAACTGATGAGCAACACCAGGGAGCTGGATGCCTTATGTATATACTGCCAGAAGTCATGAGAAAGAAATGTGAGTGAAACTTTTCACATTTACCTCGGATAATAAAAGGCAGGCTACCCAGCAGTTTGCATGTTTGCCTGACCTGTTACTAAGAAAATTAATAATGCCAGGGAGTGAGTGTTATAAAGGGTATCACCTCTTACCCACTAGATGGCACACAATCCTAGTAGGGGACTTGTATGATTGTGCTGTCCCAGTGGGGTCCTAGCTTGGTGTCTCTGAGGTGACCCCAGAATAATCTTTAAATCTGCCTTACTGGAAGAGAAGTAAAACAAGGCCTAACTAGAGAAGGTGAATCATGTGTACAAAAGACGCAGACTCTAAAAGCACTCTGATTTGTTTGTGCTTATTACATAGTCCTTCCCTGATTGAATCCTGCTCAGTATAACATTTCATACCTCTTCACGGAAGAAAACCATATTCCAACATAGAAGTGTTGCTTTCTATGGTGCTTGTTCTGTTGCTTACCCATATATATATATAAATGATGTTTTGTACAGTTTGAATGCTGCATGCATTCAAAATGGAAATAATTTACCAGTTGTCACATTTCTACGATAAATTCTGTGTCTAGTGGCGTTACCATCTCAATGTATTTTTACGCTAATGCACAAATGCCCAATGTAGATGAATGTCTATATCATATACATTTTTTGTTGTTTTAGTGTGGATGGAGGTACTTTCATGGATGATATGAAAACACTAGTGTCACCATTTTAAATCAAAATGCAGTACTATGAATGTAGCTTATTCCATATGATTTGCAAGTTCATCAGAGGAACCATTTACAACCCACACTCAATTAACACACATGTTTCTGGGGATGTGGGAGAAAAACTTGAGTGCCAAAAGAAAATCCCACACAGGCACCCACTAGGTATTGGATAATGTGATTTTTTTAGGCTCTATTTTGGGCCTGGGCATGAAGACAGGAGTGCACCTTTACCATGTACTGTAGTTACCCAAATAAACATCCTCATGATGAAGTTTCAAGACCTTAGTAACTGAAAAAATAAGGTCTTCTCCCAGTTGGTAGGTGTGACTTTCCTTTAAAGGCATCTTTCCAGGTGATTTGTCAATGCAATTGCTGGCTTCAGTTCAGTAGTCCCCAACTACTCCCTCCACTTTGGTAAAGTCCCAAGAAGCTATCAAAAGAAAATGGCCTTCACTTTCCCAAAATGACCTTGTAAATGACACAGTATATCATGCAAACAATGAGCATTTCAATGACATTTCCTCCAGGACCCAGAGATCTAATTTAACTAAAACTCTGCTGGCATAAGCAGTAGTATATATAACATTTTACAAAAGATTTTCAGTAATAAAATGGAGTAAGTATGTTTCAACTTTACATATGCAGAATTACACATGATTCACATTTCAATGAGTAAAGAAAACAATACTAAACCAGTCATACTTGTACATCTCCTGGAAAAGAGGCTAAAAAGATTAACTGCACCAGGGTGCATCAAATGTACATTTTTTTATATTTTTTCAAGTATTATTTTTCTTCATAATATATATAAAACTGTTGTTCTAAAGTGTACTTCTCTGACACCATAACATCTATTATCACAGATATGTGATCTACGGTCTTAAGCACTAGAGTCTACCAGCAGCATTGGGTACAAGACAGGAGACTCATGACCATCACAAGGTACACTCACACACACTCATACGCTGTCAGTTTAGAGTCACTAATAAATCTGCTCACTATCTCTAAGCTATAAGCTGTAAGACAAAAGCACCTAGAAAACAGAAAAAACAGAGCTGATGTCCCAGAGCAAAAGCCTTCTTGCAATGGTGAAGCATCAGCTTTATAGAGTCCGAAATTTATTTTTTTCAGTTTGAGACATTTTTTTTGCCAACCACACTTACTTACAATAATCATAAAAACCCCGAAAAATTGCTTCATTACAGTTATAGTTCATAATTATAAGTCAAAATTACGTACTACTTAACTGAATATACACAGAGTCTAGTTCTTTTCACATATATTACCTGGGAAATTCTTAGGTTAACCATCCAGGAAATTTACCGGGACTCACTCCGTCCCACATACAGTAGCAGGGCAAACTGGAAGTTTCCTGTTTCACCAGTTTTCTGGAGAATGAGATAACAACTAGGTCAAACAGCTTTGCCTCTTCAGTATAGCCAGGAACAGACTTGGAGGGGAATGGGGAACATGGGCTTGAATAACTGTTCGAGTGTCACCTAGTATTTCTGGGGGTACCACAGAAAATCTAGAATGTAATGTACAGTACATTACAGTACATTAGAACATTATAGCAATCTAGATGAACAAAAGCCATTCAGCTCAACAAAGCTTGCCACTCCTATCCACTTAATTCTTCCAAAATAACATCAGGTTGAGTTTTAAAGGTAAACTACAACTAGCTACTACATAAGAACAGCATTTACTGTGAGAGCATGCAGTAAGTGAATGGCTAGCCACAAAAATCACAGAAACAGCTTTTGAGATTATGACTTGTGAGACAGAGAGAGAGGAGTGGAGTATGCAACGTCAAATCTAAAAATTATATGTGACTAGGGGGCTCTACCCCCTGCTCGCTTCGCTCGCCCACCCCCGTGTTTGGTTTACCGGATATACAATACAATACAATTTATTTTTTGTATAGCTCAAAATCACACATGAAGTGCTACAATGGGCTTTAACAGGCCCTGCCGCCTGACAGCCCCACAGCCTAGACTCACTAATAAGACCAGAAAAAATTCCCACAAAAAAACCCTTGTAGGGAAAATAATTGGAAGAAACCTTGGGAAAGGCAGTTCAAAGAGAGACCCCTTTCCAGGTAGGTTGGGTGTGCAGTGGGTGTCAAAAAGAAGGGGCTCAATACAATACAATACACAGAACAGAACAAATCCTCAATACAGTATAAAAATAAAAATTTTACAAGTACAGAGCAGAATTTAACAGTAGATGATATCACATAATATGATTTGGATTTGTTTAGAGTCCTGGAGACGTCAGCCATCAAGCTGCCTCCCCCATTTGGCCATACCACATCTGAAATAGCACTAATCCGATGAAAGGACCCCTCTTTCCCACGATTCCTGTGATCCTCCATAAGGGATGATTTTACCTTAGGCAGGCAATATACAATTTAAAGAGATTGTTATTTTCTTGGGAATTGTTACATATGCATTATTTTCACTTTTACTTTAAAAATTTTTGTAAAAACAATACTTGTCCTTTATTTTTGGCCCCGTGCGTGGTTACATCTCCTTCTTGCTCATGTTATGAGCGGCTGAACGCACGCTAAGGATATGCCTTTGGATCATTTGCTGTCTTTTTGCTGCTTGCGAGCTGCCTCTTCTGCTTGTCGCATGTCATTGTTTTAAGAGCTGGGAGCACATGATGCTTGTCTGCCACATGCAGTCCAACAACTGCTAGGGTTAGACGTCTGTGGACTTCTGATGGCTCACTGCCAGGTCTTGAGTGATGTTCTAAAAACAATACTTGTCCTTTATTTCTGGCCCTGGGTGTGGTTAAATTCTTTCTTGCACGTATAACCCTGCTCGCATTGTCCTGGAGTCGGTGCTGTCACGCTGCCCTTCGATCTTTTTAAAGCCTGTACAGCCGCTCTCCTTTTGCTGCTTTGTGTCTCTGCTGCTTGCGTTGATCATAAATATCCACCTGACCGAATTCTGTTTTCTTTGAAATTAAACTTGTTGTTGCTTTAACTTTTGCGAGTCCACAGATTCCCATAGCATATGTTCCATTATTGTGTAAATCTACATTTTGTGCATTGAATTTTGTGAATGCGAAAAGACGTTTTCTGCTCTTTTACTTTTATTTCTGACCTCGCTTTGTCCTGGTATTTTTTCAATTACACCTGGTCCTGATGATTTCCTTTTTTTTGCGCTAATGCGATCTTTTATTTGTCAACATTTCATTTATAACGTATTGTCCGTTATACGCTTTATATGCACTGAGACACCTGTATCTGTGTGTGCTGCTTCCCTTTACAACACTGATTTTTTTTGCCCATTCTCTTTCGTATCGCGTTTTTTTTATTTGTCTTTCGTGATCTTAACGTGAAGATCATGTATCGTCTCCTAGTCATTCATTGCACGGGATATTTTTTTATAATAGAGAGACAGCCAACAGAGCATAGCACAAGAACAGCAAGTGATCCCTCAGAGGAAATAAAATTCTGTTATGATACCTGCCACCAAAAAGCACAAAAAGAGAGCAGGCATCTAGAAATTCACACAAAAAGTCCAGACCAACCCTGATTGATGCTTGAGCCCCAGGAATAGGTCTACCCCAGGCAGGCCTTCCAAGTTTTAAAATTCAAAAAGCAGAGGTAAAAAAACGGGCAATATAAAAATCAAAAAGTGATGTAAATCAATGTCAAAGCTGCTGAGTATGCTTCAACTTTGAGTTATATACTGCAGAGGTCAGTAGCCCAGCTGTCAGATTAGGTGGTCCCACCTTTTTATGCTCCACATACAGGCAGCAGGGAAGACAGCTAAAACAATAAGTACAAATTTGACATAAAACATAACAAAATTGCTAAAAACCATTATCAATAACAATACTAATATTACCTAAAAACCAAGATAAAACAGAATTAGTAATATGAAAAAATATTAAACAAACAGATTAAATACACAACAGGCTAACTTGAGCCAGGGTAATACCACAGCTGTCCCACACTATATGCCATGTATGATCCTTCAATTATTTGTTGTGAGAGACAGTGAAAGAGAGAGTAGGAGAGAGTATATATACAAACATCCTGGCACCAAACTGTCTTCACAGTATCACATATTTTCACCTATCAAGGTGAAACAGAAAATTTAAAGCAAAAATATAAATAAATAAAAAAAAACAGAAAGAAAATAAAAACACACCAGCAAGTTTAGTTTTTCACCACTGTGCAGGCTTTAGGCACTTCAGTTACCATAAACTTCACAGTTTACTGAGATACTGCCAGCTCCGTAATTATATAAGGTTCTTATCGCTTCATTGTGAAATGACCTTAGCAAAGCAGAAGTAATTTGTCAGCAACAACATTTTGTTCTTTTACAAATCTATCATTGCGTCAAAACATGGTATTAAGTGAATTTCTCAATTCTATTTCTCACTACTACTGCAAAGTCATCTGTGACTTGTCCATAATGCGTTTCAAATAAATGTTTTGTTGACCAGCACACCTCAGCTTCATTGCTGTTGAATTTTACCTTCATATATGGAGGGGAGACCCAAAAATACCAAGACTAAGTCAACAGCACAGGAGTATGGTGTCATTCACAAATATTCTGCTAGGTACCATGTGCTTACATGTCTGGTTAATCAGTCCATCAAGTGGCATCACGCTGAGTTGACCAAGTGCATACTTCCAGATATTTATTCTACAATTGTGCAGATTACCTCTGTGACGTTTTTTTCCAAGCCATTGGGGTAAATTTTTAAGAGACAATGGTGATCACACTTTTTGACATTAATGAGCTTGTTCATAAAGAGTTTGTAGCCCGTGAATGGGATATTTAACATCAGGAAAAGAAAAAAAAATATTTGCAGTCATTGCACACACCACATTATTAGTCAGAGACTTTAACCTAAAATAATGTAGTTGTTGCTTTGAAACCCTTGTATTCACTCGATCTTGCCCCCTGTGACTTGTTTTTGTTTCCAAAATTAATATTGAGACTTAAGGGAATAAGACTTGCCACCATGGAAGAAATACAAGGAAAGAACTGCTGGAGGCACTGGACAAAAAGTTAACAGGAATGGGGGAACGCTGGGACAAGTATATTGCATCTCAAGGAGAGTATCTGAGTTTCTGAAAGTTGTACAATAAAGTTTTTTAACAATTCTGTGAATTTTTGGGTCCAGCCTCATGCAATAATGGCAAAGAAAACCATGAGCTCTTCGAAGCTGACATCAGACCACATGTGTACCCTTTAATTCGGTTTCATTGTGCGCTATGAGATCAGTTGCTGTGAACGTCTGTTGGGCGCAGTCACCATGAACAGATTGAAATTCTATAAGAGATCATCTGTACCTAATATATCTGTTGTCTGTCATGGGGATCCAGGGAATGGAATCTTTGAAGGTTGTCCATTGCAACGTTTATCACATCACACACCTATTCAGAAGTGACAGCCTAGTTTACCGTTTTATCATCATTGCTGCATTCTTTACCATCACTAGAACAAGAAGCTATCACACTCTACTTGCCTTTTCTGAAGAACTGTTGCTCTATCAGATGATAGATCACTTTCTTTTTTACATGCTTTACGCTCAGATAGTCTGTATTCTGCTTATCATGCTGCCATAAATCACACCATCCTCTGTCTGTAGGATCTGTACACGGGAAACAGATTAACTCTGTGTGACAGTGCATGCACTAATAATAACAGATGGGTCAGTATACCAACAGGAACATTTCTTTGAAAAAACAAAAATATATTTTTTCATATATTTTGATCAATTTTGGGTCACCTATAGTCAAAACTACCCGGGCTACAGCACAGATTAATCCATGCAAAGGTCTAGCCATGAGTGGGGCCTAAAACACTTCAGCATATAACATAAAAGGCTTTAGCTTGGTGTAGTGGGCATCATCTTGGCAGAAAAGTGTTTACATGTTGTTTATGTTTGTAACTTTCCTTTAAAGAAATGCATTCGAATATCATACTGTTTGCACAGCTTGAACAGACCATTCTGACCTGAAGGGAATTGATAACAGATTTGAGAACAGAGTGTTCAGCTACAGTTCAGAGTTCAGAGTGACTGCACCAGTAGCCAGTAAAAAATTAGAAATAAACTTGGTAAATAACTCTACCCTGCTTTAATGTATGGCGCTGTGAGAGATTTAAACTTAGAAAACCCATAGAAATGTTGATGGACACACCAAAAGACTTGAAGAGTCACACAAAATATTATATCATTGTCCTTCACTTCCCTGATCTGGCTCAGTACGATTTTGAAGGCTGTAGAAATAGGGCCATCACTGCATTTTTACGGGCTCTTCCTCAGTTGTTCATACAAGGCAATGCAAGCCTTTCTTTGTAAAATAACCTGCTCAGTATCCATTAGTATCATTTACAGTCTTAATATCTATAGGAGAGCATAACAAAGGGGGTTATCATAGACATTGATCTCATGTCTAATAAGAAAAGGTAATTCCTGCACAAAATAACAGTTGATAGTGGAGTTAGTGTCACTGATTAGTTAGTGTCACCAATATGTCACTCACAATACCCTTGTATCAGGTCCTTCCTGTAAATTCAAAATGAAACAACAAGTCTCCTGCAAGTCTAAAAATCTTATTTACTGAATTTCTTGTAGGAAGTGGCCAGCCATCTACATAAGTGAAACAGGGAGATGCCGAGCAGACCATTTCAGCGAGCACATTGAGTTAAGATCAAAGACCTAACAAAACCTATTGAAGACCACATCACATCGCTTGATCACACTGATATCTCTGTTTGTGTTTATTCACAGGGCTTCAAAGACACTTCTTAAGAAAAACAGAAGTAGCTAAGATCATTCTCAGTCTGGTATCATACATTTCTCCAGTTCTCAATGTCCAGCTAAATTTTTAATCTCTCCCTTCATGTTCTCTAATCTCAGCTTTTTCACGCATATTCTAAACTTTGACTTTGTTTCCTCCTTCACCTCCTATGTTACCTGCTTCTTCCTTTTAGGTTGCACCCCAGATGAAGGCAATACAGCCGAAAGGTGGTGTCTTTACTCTCTTCTCTTCTTGGTACTCAAATGTGGCACTGGTGCCACGGCCCAACTGCCAAGTTGTTTTGCCTGCCTAAGGTAAAGTCATCCCTGATGGAGGATCGCAGGAATCGTCGGGTAGAAGGGGTCCTTTCATCGGATTGGCTGGCCTAGTGCTATCCCAACTGTGGAATGGCCAACTGGGGGAGACAGCTTGATGGCTGAGGTCTCCAGGACTCTAAATAAATCCAAATCATATTATGTGATATTATCTACTGTTAAATTCTGCTCCGTACTTGTAATATTTTTATTTTTATACTGTATTGAGGATTACTTGTGTTGTGTTGTGTTCTATGTATTGTATTGTATTATATTTACCCCCTTCTCTTTGACACTCAATGCACGTCCAGCCTACCTGGAAAGGGGTCTCTCTTTGAACTGTCTTTCCCAAGGTTTCTTCCATTTTTTCTCTACTAGGATTTTATTTGGGAGTTTTTCCTTGTCTTCTTAGAGAGACATGGCTGGGGGTCTGTCAAGAGGCAGGGCCTGTTAAAGCACATTGCGGATCTTCTTGTGTGATTTTGGGCTATACAAAAAAAAAATTGTGTTGTATTGTATTTACCCTTCTTTCCTTTTCACTATGGAATTAACCTTTACACTTTTTGCCCTTAACAGTTGATAATGTCCATATTGATGCCTTTAAATTAACCTGGTATGAGTAAGTGTGTGTGTTCTTGTGATTGGACCAGTTTTAAATAAATAATCACAACCCAAGAGCGTGCAGGCTTGAACTGGGTGAGCATACTTCGTTCCAGGGTTGATTGCATTGCTTGGCTGATTATGCACTCATGTGCAAGGCAAGCAGATCAGTCAGATGCGGCACTTGTGCTTCAGAGGTAGCGGTGCATTGCACCTGCGTCCAATCAGGCCATTTCAAGAGGAGCCTGCACAGCAGAAGTAGAGAATGGAAACAGGGATCAGAAAGAAAGAGAGGAATGGAGGCTGAAATGAAAGAAAAGAAGAGAGAGCAAGAGTGAGAGGCAGGACCAGGAGAACCCATGTAAAAGCAGAAGAAAGGCAGGTGGTCGGGGTCGAGCCTCATGGCGAGGAGCCTGGGGCTGAAGAAGAGCTCTCCAATTGAGCACTGCTAGGGAGTAGGAGTAGCCCGTTGAGCAGTGTCTCCCGGTGACCCTAAAGGACTGGCGGCGAGAGATGGGTGTGTGGTTTGGCTCAGTGCCCCAGGGATGCTGAAGGCCTGGCAATGAGAACCCAAGCCAGGATTTAGAAGGATGACTGCACCTGTCGGTTGGGCATCTCCTCTGCTTACTCGAACATGAGATCTTGCTGCAGTTTTAGAAGGAAGCAAGGGTGCTCTTTTTGTTTTAGGAAGTGTAGGCATAAGTTTGAAATATGTCACTATAATCTGTGAAAAACATTTTATAAAACCTGATTTTTAGTAAGAAACATGCTGTACACATCCAAATTAAGCATGTAAACTGACAGGGAGAGTGACATGAGACTGCCAGGCAAGCTATCTGACAAAAAGATAGACTAAGATAAGTGGAAACCACTCAAGGCCATGGGATGCTGTAACCATGTGCTATTTTCTATGCATGTTGAGCCAGCACAAAAAACTTTGCCTCCTTATTTGGAGTGAAATATGTCCTTGTATGGACTTGCATTGTCGTCTGATGGGGCCCTGGACTTGGAGAAACAATATAAAAAGCCATCACTCAACGTGCTGAAGCCATTGGACTGATGGTTGATGTCGCCTGAGAATGCCTTCCACACTTGCAGTGACGATAACGACAAACTCCAATCCTTGGAGTCAAGTTGGGTCATCGGCTTCATTCGTCTTTGTACTGTCTGCAGTGTAAGCTGACATTAAACTCAAGTTAAGTGTATTTCACCTACAGTAAGTGATTATTAATTAACATCACCGCCATATCATTGGGGAGGGATGTCAACGTTTAATTTATATCTATATATATGTAGGTTAGTACCACGCTGCAGTCACTAACAAACCCATTCTCAGGGAGCATGTGCCCCCTGCTGCACACAGAAAGAAAGAACTGTTTCTGATTTATAACCTTGTTTTTAATGGAATATTTATTGGATGACCTTTAATCTCCACCATCACTTTGATTTTATTGGATTATTTATTTAAAGACTGGATGCAGCACTATTTGTTTGGATTTTAAATAAAAGCACTGCACACTTTTTGCACCTACCCCTTGGCTGTATGTGTGTGCCCTCATTTGCCTGGCGCATCTCAGTTCATGACTGTCGATTGTTCGAGTTCAACAGGCTCCCGTAATCAACAGGGAGTATGGAGCCAACCAGGACAGTTCTCAGAAGGTCTGATGTGATATCCATCTTTGTAACTCTTTACATTACTTTGGATAAAGGGAGTTGAAAGCGATTGATAGATATTTATGAAAAAAGTACTCAGTCACCACCTTGATTGACCAGAACAGAGAGTGCGTTCAGCGCTGACATTGGGGTATATAGGGGTATACAAGACCGCCCATTGTTTTGGCAAGCATTTGTGAAGCAACTGAAATTAATCATGTATAAAGTAAGAAGGGATCTGAAGAGGGAGAGTGTGTGTTCGCAGAGACTGGATGGCTGGTAACTGTCAAGGTGTTTAAGCTAAAAGTTTAAGTGTGTAGTGCTCACAAGAAACTTACACACCCTTTCTTTCAAAACACTTTCCTGTTAATCCTACAGCACAAACACCAGAGATAAATCTTATCACATTTAGAGCTGCAACAAGATAAGTTAGTTAGCAAGGATCATAGACCAAAATGAGAACTTGGAACCATACAATTTTAAGCAAGACTTGACTGCAAAAAATAAAATGTGCAACATTTGCTCCTTATTGTCTGATCAGGCCAATATGTCACTTTTTAGAAATATGTGAACCTGTTCTCCAGAAACAGCAGCATATATTGGTATTTGTGTGTCTGATATTTAGAACTTCACTATAATATTCACAATTTCCAGCATTATTTTTTTGTTTGCTGCGGTGGGTTGGCACCCTGCCCGGGATTAGTTCCTGCCTTGTGCCCTGTGTTGGCTGGGATTGGCTCCAGCAGACCCCCGTGACCCTGTGTTCGGATTCAGCGGGTTGGATAATGGATGGATTTTTTTGTTTGAATGATTTAGTAGAAACAGCTGTTGTGTGGATAAGAACATGACAGAAGTCAGTTTGAAACTTTGAATGGAGGAGTAATAACATGTAAATGAACTGAAACTCTGTGTAATGTTTTTATTTCTGGCATAGGCCCCAACTCTCATGACTTTGCAGTGGATTAAGCAGGTTTTATAATAGATGGATGGAGGTGAGCCATCGTTAAAAAGGAACAAATTTACTCATGAAGGGATCAAAATGAACACTCTGCTTAAAGATGACATGTCCTGAAATTGGGTGAAGCACAAATAATTAACCTACCTTTCATTTACTGTTTAAAATGTTTTTGTGCAGAGTTACTGTCCACTGAGTTTCAGTTCAAAGTCGACATGCCACTCAGCTCCACCAACTGCATAAGTCACGTGACTTCCACACAAAAATGTTTGCTTGAAAGTGGAAATAAGAATAATAATAATGCTTTGCATTTAAATAGCATTTTTCTCAATGCTCAAAGTGCTTTAAATAGTGAGTGGGGAGCCACTTCCAACACCACTAATGTGCACCATCCACTTGGCCACCATTTTGAGCCAGTAAGTTCACCAAAAATTAGGTGGTGAAGGTGTGAGAGATAATTAGCCATTTAGAGGCAGGGGATGATTAGGAGGCCAGAATGACAATGCCATGATAGGCAATTTAGCCTGAGCATCGGGAAACGCCCTACTCTTTACAAAGGACACCCAGAGATCGTTAATGGCCCCAAAGATTAAGGACCCTGGTTTTACGTGTAATCCGAATGACAGCGCCATTTTTACAGCTCCGTATCCCCATCACTGCGCTGGAGCATTGGCATCCACATTCAGACCACAGGGTTAGCACCACCTGTTGGCCTCACCAGCAACTATTCCAGCATCAACCCAAGCTTTTCCTGGTTGCCTCCCCATCCAAATACCGGCTAGGCCCGAACATGCCTAACTTCAGGTGGATGACATCATCTGAAGTGCAAGAGGTATGGCTGCTGGGCAAATATTAAATGATAAAGCACCAATTTAAAAATAAAAAGGGCATCTATCTGCCAAAGTGACCTACCTCCAAGTCCAACGTACTGTGCTTATGGTGGCATTGCTCTTCCTCTCCCTGACTTCTCCATTTCCAGAGTTGTGTTTACCCATCTCCATTTATCATAAAAACCATGTGCAAATAACAATACACGATACTAATTTGAAGAAATAGTAAAGTCTGATAACCAGCAGCCTGCTACTTGCTCTGCACTATCTTGGTGCCACAGAAAATGGCCTCCTTTACAAGAGACATAATTGCACTCCACCCGCAAAGGGTACAGGACTCTTCACACGCCACTTTGCCATCTACAGCAGCATCAACACAACCCGTCCAACACCTAAAACAGTACCACTCCCTGTAAACACCATCAAAAAGTAACATGCAAGAAAAGGTATCTTATGAACAAAATGATATGCAACAAAACACCTTACAGGACCTATAAATCCATCACAGTTATCGTTACACCTTGGGTCCTCGTGGTTCATTAGGGTTTAGTGCTTGAAAAGTACAAATTAAGCCAGCACCACTTTCAACACATTGTCACATTGGCGAATTGATTTACTTGCAAATAAGTTATTTAAAGTCAGTATGTCATCTAAGCTTTAACTAAATTATTGATTTTTATTTAGGTAGGACACTGCACAGCAAATGGCATTACACAACACAAATCAAATGCAATGCACAAGGAATTTCTAATGAAAAATGAAAAACTAGAAAGAGCCTGCAGATGTTCTGGCATGAAGGTTCTACGAAGGGCTGCATGGATGGTAATAAGATACCAAGGGTAAGAACACTACCAGACTGGCAAAGGAAAGGAAACTGTCCTAGAAGAAACCTCCAGAGGAATGAGAGAACCACACTGGTGTCTGGAACGGTACTGCGGGTGACAGTACAGATGTCTGCAGCCTGGCTAATATTGTGAATATACAGTAATGAAAGGAGCAGTGTAAGACCTGGTCAGATTTATGAGGACTAAATAAAACAAAATAAAACAATGAAAGATGAGAAATGATGGAGTCTGTCTCAGTGATAATGTGGTAACCTCCAGAAAGAGGCCTGCACAAATAGGCCACAAAAATCACTATCAATGTGATTGTCAATGCCTCTGAGCTACAGCTATGAACTGCCATTGGGCTTCACCAATTATAAGCCACAGTGTCCCAAAATTCAGAGCTGTCAGATTCTGCAATATGCTGGAAGTATTATTTTGTAAAGTATTCCCATTCCTGTTCAGGAGATATTCATTTTTGTACAATTCTCTCTGTTACTTTCTATTGCTGTGTTTTCCTCCATCATGTTTTTCCAGGTTTTAGTGTAACCAGGGAAAGGCAAAAGCTTTGCAGCAGCCTGTGACAAAGATAATACCATGTTATAAAACCAAGGGGCTCAGATTTGTTGCTCATCTGTTTTTTAAGATAAAAGGGAAGACTTTGCTCCATTTATAAGAACTTATACCAGTTTAAGGATTACAGGTTGTGACTTTTCTGAAATGCTGACTTCAGGCTTTGGTTTTGCCCCATTGCTGTTTAACTGCCAATTGCTTGACTCTTACTTGCTCTTATATTCAGTTTGGGCTCACATCTCATTTAACTCTGCCACTTGAACCCTCTTACAGTGATTATGTCTCATTTTAATGATCAAGATATTTGGTGATCGCAGTAGTGTTTGAAATAAATCACTTTTCAATCTGGAAATCCATCTTTCCTACTTTATTCCTTGCAAGAACAGTGTACAGTGTGAGCTGCTAACTTCAAAAACTGCTTGTGAAAGTAATGGTTTATGGCACCAGGGAAGCTAAAATCCATGATGAACTTTACCTGAATCATGCCATTCTTTGGTCATATACAGTGCCCTCCTTATGGGACAAAGATATATTTTTCCTTTATTTGCCCCTCTGCTCCACAGTTTAAAATCACAAGTCAAACAATTCACATGTGATTAATGTGCACATTGCAGACTTTCATTTAAGGCTTTTTGCATACATTTAGGTCACACCATGTAGAAATGACAACACTTTTTATTCATAGTCCACCATTTTAGGGTACCATAATGTTTGGGACAGTTGGCGTTTGTCACTCCTCAGGTGTGTTTCATTGCTTCATTAGTGCAGCATAAGATGCCTAGGCTTGCTAATATCCTTTGCAAATCAAGGAAACATTTGTATGCACTTTGCAAAACATTATGGATGACACTGTGTGTAAAGCTAATGTGTACAGGTTATTTCATTTGGACAATGCAGGGGCACAGTAATCGATGGTGCAAAAGCAATGCTGCTCATGTTTTCTTTTTTCATTGCCTTTCACTTCTTGCCAAGGGGCTAATGTGCAATTTCTTCATTTTAGCCAAAAAATAAAGATTATCCATTCAAATAATAAGTAGACTTTACTTTTGTTTTTCTTCGCAGCAGTGTCTTTTTAAATTTTCTTTATAGATATAGATGCCGACTCTTAGGTAACAGTATTTGTATTGTAGCCATTTCCGTGGTCTTCTGTCTGAAAACAATAGGAGATAAAAACCAGTTTTGGCTGGTTCATGGCTTGAACAATCTACACAGTTATCAAGTTCCTGGCTGCTCATTCACAATCACTTTGATGTTGTCCCTGGAAAAAAAAAGTCTCTTTCCCCAGCTGCTAAAACTTGCATTTTGTTTAGTGTATCATTATTTCCATATTCCTAGCAACTGACAGTAAGAGCTGGTCAGTTTATTTGTTGTTTTAAAAGAATATAAAAGAAGAAGTAAACCATTTAACTACATACCATCATTTATTGTTCCAAATACATTTGTGCTAAAGGAGGCAAATTATTTAATGTGACATCTGAAGTTTTTACAAGTGAGAACTCAAGCTAATCCTTCTTCAAAAGGGTTTCAGATCTCGGCAGACAGGCTGAAATTTCAGGATTGCTGCATGGTTTTTATGTTTTCTCATCCTTCATGTCATTTGTTCTGCAGACATGTACTGTCTGGCCAAATATACACTTTATATTTACCCATCAGTGACTTAGATGTGGTTTGATGTGCGAATCAATGAGTTTTCCACATTCTTCCACAAGGCTGTGGCTGTGAGCAAGCTTCCATTTTCCCATCTGAACACCCAGCTCAATTTCTTTCTTTCTTTCTTTCTTTCTTTCTTTCTTTCTTTCTTTCTTTCTTTCTTTCTTTCTTTCTTTCTTTCTTTCTTTTATGTGCTCTCACACTAATCACCATCTAAAATTCTTCAAACAATGCATTGCTATTTTGTATGAAGCAAAAGCCTATTGTGGTAGCCACAGTTAAAAAACTGGTATCAGCCTTGGAGGGCATGCCAGTCCATTTAAAGACTCAGTCACTCAAACCAGTGCATTTAATGTCACATGCATGTGCTAAGGGAGGATGTCAGAATGCCCACATTAAAACGTTCACAAACATGGGGAGACTATGTAAATGGAGACACTGACAGGGCATGGAAAAGAACCCAGGAGCCTGACGCTGTCCATTGCCTGAAACAGCATTAAGAAACAACTAAAATGATAAAAAAAATTAAAAATGCAAGGACAGAAGATACATGAGAATTAGGGAGAACCAGGAAATATTAATGATGAACATGGGTTTTTAATGCAGAAGTGGTGGGCCTGATTGAATCTGAATGTTGAGACATCTTGTGTCACAAGAATTGAGATAATATGAGAGTTTCAGATATCATCGGCCAAGAGTAGTGAAAGGGCCAGCTTTAGCTTGTTCAGACTGTTGCATATGTTTACATGACTACAAACAAGTTGTTCAGGTTGTTCATTTGTAGGACATTCTACATTAAGTGAGTAGTATGTGCTTGTAAGAGACACATGGAGCACACAAATTAAAATTGGGCCAGCTAAAGGCAAGTTGTAGAGTAAATCAATAATATCATACTACAGTGATTATGCTTTATGCTTGGTCTCTAGCCATGATGCTTCATCTACTACAATGTTCAGAATCATTCTGTTCTGTATTGTGCTGTCTATCAGACCATTGTGTTAATCCACCCTCATCCAACAATTCAAAATCCAGTTTTTTTCTCTGCTCAAAGTGTCAACCACATAGAAAATATTAATAATACTAATATCAGAGATCTTCTTGTTGTTGTTCTTCTTCTTTCGGCTGCTCTCATTAAGGGTTGCCTTAATGCCTTGCCTTGCCTTGGCAGCCCATGTTAAGTCCCTATGTTTCAGCCACAGCCAGTGACTGCTCCGTTCCGCTACAGTGGCAAGCTCTTTGATTGCCTTCCGTTGAGCCTGCCCTCTGATCCCTACTTCCTTCAATAGCCTTGTGGTGGAACTGGCTACAAACCCTCTGCGTCCCACCTCCACTGGCCACACTTTGACGTTCCAGCCCCGCCCCTCTGCTTCAGCTGCTAAACAGGCATATCGCAGCCTCTTCCATTCGAATGCCTCATCGATAGCATCCTCCCATGGGACTGTCGTCTCGACGATGAAGACACACCGACAGGACTTGGACCAGAGCACAAGATCTGGACGCAGGTTAGTTGTCGCAATTTCGGGTGGGAAGGTGAGCCTCTGGTTGAGGTCCACTTGCAACTCCCAGTCCCGGGCTGGGTTCAATGGACCATTATCTTGGAGTAAAGGCTTGGACCGCTGTTTCTCCCCTTCCTGCATGAAGGTTGTTCTCCGTTGGATGATACTTTGTGCTTCTAGAGGCATGGCGTTAATGTTTACTCTCTTGTTCTCAATTTCGGCAGCCAAGCATCTCAGCACTTGGTTGTGGCGCCAGGTGTATCTTCCTTGAGTTAAGCTGGTCTTGCAACCCACCAGTATGTGTTTGAGGGTTGCTGGGATAGCGCACAGGGGACATGCTGGATCTTTTCCATGCCAAAGATGTAGGTTGGTTGGGGAGGGCAAGACGTATGTGGCTCTGATGATGAAACTTAGTCTATTAGCCTCCATGCTCCACATCTCGCTCCAAGTAATTTTCCTCCTCTCCACACCATCCCACTTCATCCAGCGGCGTTGTTGGGCTTGGGAGACCGCCTTGGCACACCTGGCTGCTTCCTCCTGGCGGCGGACCTCCTCCATCACCATTTGCCGCCGCTCCATTGGAGAAGCCTTTTGCCATGTGGGTGTTACTGCTTCGAATCCAAAGCCCCCTCTACCATGTTGGACATGCCCCGCTACATCCCGGTGTCTGAGGGCAGCCTTTGCCTCCGCAACTACTGTCGATGGCTTCCATTTCCTCCCTGTTGCTAGGGTTGGAGCAGCACCTCTGACAACTGAGTCCCGGGATTCTGTGAGAGTCATTTCCAGCCTTGATTTTGCACATTTGTACTCCTCCACCAGGCTTGAGATTGGCAGAGAGAGGGCTCCGTTACCATACAGGCTAATGCTGATGAGGCACCTCGGCAGTCCAAGCCACTTCCTCACTTGTGCGTTCACTAGTCTCTCCAGCCGGTTGGCCTGGGATAATGTGACCTCATAGATAGAAATTGGCCACATGAGCTGGGGCAGTAGCCCAAACTGAAAACACCACAGTTGCAGCTTCCCTGGAAGGGCAGTGTTATTGATCTTATTTAGGCCGTTGATTGTATCCTGCCTGAGTTGTTGCACCTGCTTTGAGTCTTTGAGCTCTGCACTATACCAACGGCCAAGGCTTTTGATAGGCTTCTCCAGAACTGTTGGTATTGGTTCGTTGTTAACCTGGAACCTCTCATTGGTAAGCTGGCCTTTGACTATGGAGATACTGCGGGATTTGCTGGGTTTAAATTCCATTCGTGCCCACTTGATGTTTTCCTGAAGTTTATTTAACAGACGTTTGGTGCATGCGTTTGTTGTTGTTATTGTTGTCATATCATCCATGTATGCCCTGATTGGGGGGAAACGTAAACCAGCCTTCGACCGTTCCCCTCCAACCACCCATCGGAAGGCTTGAATAATGAGCTCCATCGCCATGGTAAACGCCAGTGGAGAGATGGTACAACCCGCCATTATGCCTATCTCGAGGTGCTGCCAGCCGTTGTTCTAGTCTGTGTTGTCACACAGAATTGCAGGACCTAGAAGTAGGCTTTGACCAGCCTTGTAATTCCCTCTGGGACTTGAAAGAACTTGAACGCCGTCCACAAGATCTCATGCGGCACTGACCCAAAAGCATTGGCAAGATCTAGGAAAACCACGTGCAGATCTTTCTTCTCCTTCTTGGCTCTCTGTATCTGGTGCCAGATGACATTTTGGTGTTCCAGGCATCCTGAAACTCCTCTTATCCCTGCCTTCTGCACTGAGGTGGCCACAAAATTTTTCTTCTGCAAAAACGCTGAGAGTCTCTGGGCCACAACACTGAAGAATATCTTTCCTTCCACATTCAGGAGGCTGATCTGGCGGAACTGATCGATGGTTGAAGAATTCTTCTCTTTGGGAATCGGGATACCTCCTGCCCGCCGCCATGCCTTCGGTATGACTCCTTTCTCCCATGCCACCTTCATTAGCTTCCAGAGGTACTTCAAAACGCCTGGCGCATTCTTATAGAGCCTATATGGGATGCCATTGGGCCCAGGGGCTGAGGCTGCTCTTGCCCGCTTTACTGTCCTCTCAACTTCGCTCCATGTAGGGGGCCTTAATTCCAACTGGTGCTCAGGTGGTTGAATTGGCGGCATGTCATCTGGAATACTGGCTGGCACATGCCTCTTGTTATCGGAGTAGGTCTTCCTCAGGTGCTCCTCTAGTTCCCTTATGGGTGCTTTTAGGGTCCCAGTTTTCTCCTTTACGAAGAGATCTTTGACAAACTTATGGGGGTATCTGTAGAAGCAAGTCCTCGTTCGTTCTTTCTTCTTATGTTTCTTTCTTAGGCATTCTGCTCTTCGCAGTGTTGCAATTCGCTGCCTAATTTCGCCCTGTAGTGCCTAAAGTCCTTTACTTTCCAATTCTGTGGCCTTTTTCCATTGTTTTCTCAGTTTCCTTCTTTCTTTCACCAGTCGTTCGATCTCTTGTTGTCTCCTGGACTTTAGGTTGACGGATGGATCCTTCTGCGTCCTAAGATTTGTGCTTTTCACCCCAAATCTGTCTGCTCCATAGCTGTAAATGATCTCCCCGATCTTGTCCAACTTTCTTTTCACGCACCCTTTCAGCCCCTCTAGAAGATGGACGAGGTCTGTGTCTGTGGTTTCCCACTCCTTTTTTTGGCAGGATTTAGGCCATAAGATTTGAGGCTTCCGTCCCTTCATCTTCCACTCTACTGCTATCTGTGGCTGGATGGGTTCTGGACTCATGAGCGTTGGCGGCTCTGTGCTTGGTTGAGCTTTGTCTGGGGTTCTGATACCCTGTGGACTGTGGTGACTAACCTGCCACTGGGCTTCACTCGACTGATTTGCCCTACCTCTAAAAAAGTAGTGGTCAATGCGAGGCCCCTCACAACGCTCTCTCAGGCACTTTTTCCTGCCCTGGTGGATCTTGAGACCCTTCTCTGATGTTAACTTTTTTCCAGCCACAGATGCAGCTTTGAAGCCTGTGTCCCGCCCGTTCTGTTACTCCATCAACTCTTGTGCTGAACATTTGATTCATTGTCGATTCCGTTCCAAAGTCTGTTACCGTAAAATCCGCCGTCGAGTCATCTTCCGGTCATCTTCGCAGACTCAGGGGCTATTTTTCCTTTTGATCTTGTTGTAGCCATTATTGGCTGGATCCAAGTCACTATATAGTGCAAGGCTCCTGCTAGCACGGGTAGTTAACCCATGCCAGCCCCTTTGGGGTCTATTCCCTCCTGCCAGCAGTCTCTTCAAGCCGTCACCAGGTCTTTCCCAGGTTGTCAGCTGCCCTTTCGCAGCAGTCACTGGTTTTGACACCAGACATCAGGATTCTTACTAGAACTAGTTGTTAAAATCCCTAATTTTTCAGCACAACAGTTGAAAGGAGAGGTCATCTTGAGTGGAGTGAAATTTGCCACAGATTGCGTGGTGAAACCAATGTGACACATCTTCAGTTGTGTGCCCCGACTTCATTGGGTGTTTCGGCCGCTTATCACAAGACACCCTTCGCCGGGGTTGGCCCACCCCTGGTTGATCAGACCCGGGTGTGTGTAGCATGGTGACACCACTCAATCAATTGGCAGCCCATGTTAAGTCCCTACGTTTCGGCCACAGCCAGTGACTGCTCCGTTCCGCTACACTGGCAAGCTCTTTGATTGTCTTCCGTTGAGCCTGCCCTCTGATCCCTACTTCCTTCAATAGCCTTGTGGTGGAACTGGCTACAAACCCTCTGCATCCCACCTCCACTGGCCACACGTTTCAGTCCCACCCCTCTGCTTCAGCTGCTAAACTGGCATATCGCAGCCTCTTCCTTTTGAATGCCTCATAGCTAGCATGAGGAAAGCAGTAGATTTTTTTTTTTTTTTAAGAAGGACCAGGTGACAGAAAAGGAAAAACTGTTGTAAGAAAAATGGCTGAAGTCAAATTAATAAACAAAAACAAAACTGAACTAAGTCAAATACATAAATTAAAAATCAAAGTAGAATAAAACAATGAAAAGTCTTTTGCCCTGAAAACCATTTTAGAAACCTAACTCCTAACAAAAAAAAAAAAAGTTGTACAGCATTTTTTAGGAATCCAAAGTACTGGACAACAAGAGGAGCACAATGTCTTTTTATATACTTCCTATACTCACCTCATAACATACAACTACCTGGCACCATGTAATGGTAACAGTTTTCGTCCACAAAATGGCCTCTAAAATCAAAAACAATCTACAAGATGGTGGCATGCTGTGATAACATTGTGGTCAAATTATAAACAAAATATTAAAAAGCTATAATAATAACAAGAAAATAATACTAATAAATTCCCACACATAAAAAAGTAAGAAAAAATATAAACAAAAAACAAACAAACTAAAATCATAAGACTTATCTACACTTGCATTTGTTAGATATAGCTAGAATAATATAGATATATTATTATGTTACAAATTGCAGACAGGTAGAGACACTTTTGTAATAGTAGAAGAAGCTACAACAAGAGCACAGAGCTTGATGGAGCCCTATAACAAGCATTGTGGGAAAACAGGAAAATAGCAGAGTCCCTCCAGTTTTTAGAGGACAGTGTGGAACTCATATTGTTGCTGGGCTCCAATATTGTGTTTACCATATCACTCAATGGTGTTCATTCACCAAAAGAGCAAGGGGACCAAAAAACCCAGGAGTAGTTCCCAGAGTCCACCTGGAAGTGACTCAAGAATCTGACAGGGCTGAGAGGACAAATTAACCAGAACTCAACTGACAGAGAGTGGAGAGCCTGGAGATCGAAGGTGGCAGTACTGGGGAATGTGAGAAAGGGGTAGTTTTGGAAGAAGTGAAGGTAAGTGGACTAGCAACCACATATGACAGTCAGGGATTCCTGCTGTATGGGCAGGTTTGTGGGAATTATGGTCTTTCATTACTTTACTCTTTCT
Organism: Polypterus bichir lapradei; assembly: GCA_026402145.1. Classification (NCBI taxonomy): domain Eukaryota; kingdom Metazoa; phylum Chordata; class Cladistia; order Polypteriformes; family Polypteridae; genus Polypterus; species Polypterus bichir. The sequence continues at coordinate 61,315,961 of JANRMT010027041.1, forward strand.
GTTCTGTCATTTTATACATATGGCCTTGTTGTGTTGTCTCTGGCTTCAGTGACTACTTGTGCATTGCTCCATAGTCGTCTATGTATTGAAGGGTTTTAAATCTAATGGGTCAGTTTTGAAATGCATTCTTGCTTACATTGAAGGTACTTTGTAATTTTGTGCACCACAAAAATTGAATGAATAGTTGATTCATTAATTGATCCAGCTGATTTGGGTTTTGAGTTTATCTCAAACTGATTATTACCCTATGATTTATTGATTTATCTTGTATTTAACTTTTAGTAAAGCTTCCCAAAATACTGTGTTCTGCAAACATTATTATATTAATATTGGTTATTTGATATGACATAAATAGATAAGGGCCAAAACCTAATATCCTACATAAATGATGACCTCAACCTTAAATTTTCTTGGTTTTTATGCAAATTGCCTTCCAGAAGTGTTGCTGTATTTGTTGTTAATATACCATCTGTAGCACCTGGAAAAGTGTGTTTTGGTTGGAAATATAAACTATTCAATCTTGTGCCATAAATGATGTTTATCTTGTAACTCTGAACTGGTTTAAGTGCTAGGTGCACTGTAGGTAGGATCTGACTATTCTAATATGCTTCCTTGTTTTCTTTACTTGATGTGTACAAACGTATTCCAAATAAAGCTGGTTTATTTGAAAGAACATGAGAACAAATTTGAAGGAGCATGAGAACATGCACATGCTTGAGTATACCACACAGATCTTTAAAGTCTGTGCACTTTCAAATAAAAAAATGGTGCATAGGTGCATAGACTTCACTATCTCATTAAGTAAAATACTGTTTTATCTGTGTTAATTTATGTGGATTAATTTAGGAGAAAATACGAAAACCCTGATGTATTTGCCACAGAAGCACATGAATTGGCATTGACATGAGAGTCTTTCTCTCTAGGATGCAAACTCAGGGTTTCTAGAATCAAAGTATCTAAAGGAGAACTCCATGAGGCAGTGGTAGAATTTGGTACCTTGTGGTATGTATTTCCTCACCCTCTTCCTGCTACAATACTGTAAGTTAGTCTGGGTGTTTGTTTCTGTATTGCATTTGATGCTGATAGATACGGATAGGCTTTTTCAATATATGACCCTGAATTGGAATAAGCAGGCTTGACAATGATTGGATTCCAATCCAGAGTCATATGGAATTAAAACATAGAAAAGTTAGAGAGAAAGATAAAGAAACCTATCACTATCTAGAAAGGAAACAAAGAGGTAGCTAAAATGGAGATTTCTATATTATTGACCCTGAGATTGATTGTACATCCCTGATTGTTCCAACCTTTTTTTTGGAAGGTCCAGCCTTTTTTTTTACTTGTTAACATTATTGTCAACCTCAGCATATCTATCTGTATATAGAACAAGATGGTAATCTTGTGTTGATATTGGCACCTGAAATGCACCAATCCCAAGGAGGCATCAAACACTAATATTTACATTTCTCTATTATAATTAAAAAATCCTGGGATGAGACAAGACTTTTTAGTCTGGGACAAGACGTGACTTTTTCAGAGAGAAACTTTCATGTCCCGCGTGACAAGACTTTGTGCCAAGAGATTTAACCACACCCTGGGCCGGAAATAAAACACAAAGAGTAGATGACAAAGTAGAACGTCGTAAAGAATTCAAAAACGTTGGAGCGATACACATGCAGAGCAGGTTAGAGATAATGAAAGTACTAAAATTTGAAAATCTCAGAAAATTGATAGTAAAGATCACATTAGCACAAACAAATGGAAATTATTACTCGGTGAAATAACAGAACAGCAAAAAGAGATCGAATATATTGTCCGGATTTAAACTTTAAGTCGGATACTTGCAGATCATCTAATTTGTGTTGTGTCTTCTCAATGAAGAGGCGTATTCGCAAGAATTAAAAGATTTCTTTGGTGAAAGTGAAATCTACATACGTGAGCAGCAGCAACGTGAAGTGGCTGGTGCGTAGCACAGGCCGGGGAGGTTGGCAAGCGAAGCGAGCAGGGTGCAAAGCCCCCTAGTACAGTAAATAATAAGGAAATTCCACTTAAGGCTGAAAAATGTAGTGCACTTAAACATCTACAGTAAAATTGATACCCTTTTGAAAATTTCCACTTTCAGCTGATGACGAGTAGCAGCATACACTGTCTATTCAAAGCTATAGGAAATGTTCAGTTCAATTTATTTTTGGATTACATTCTTCAAAGAGTGCCATCTCAGAGCACTGTAACAAGCTGAAGGGTACATTGCAACTACAGACTGCCAGAAAGATATACAGTACAGTATGTGCAAATATTTTTTGGTGTTTTCATTATGGCAGCAGAGTTTTGCCTGAAGTCCACTGTAAACTTAAACAGGTGACATTTGTAGTCAGCATACTCTTAAAACAATTAACAGTAATCCATAAATGTGAAAACATGGCACATACAAAAAGAGCAGCGGTAAAGTAAATAGAGAAGGGGCCTATTTAAAGAACAATACTGAAGAGTAAATTTTAAAAAGGTAATGGCAAAACTGGGGAAGGGTAGCAGAATGTTACATACTTCTTGTTTTGAATTCAGCAGAGAAAGGATGGGATGCCCCTGAGCAGGTAGAATGTTTGTTGCCCGGAGTTCTGAAGGATTCATCATAACAAATTATTTGCTTCAAATTTATTCTCACATTCATATTGTTAAATAAGATTCCCTCTTGCATGTCTAGTGACGGTAGTATAATAAAAACAACAGCCAAGGAATACGGTACTGTGAACTCAGACAACATATATAAAAAACTCTAAAGCATTATAAATACTTTAAGAATTAAATAAAATCACAATATCTTATGAAAATTGGTATATGGAGCAAAACAATTTTGTTTTTCGTTTAACCCATAGAAACTATGTACAGTGTTATTTAGGTTGAAGAGACAGCTGTGCAGGAATGTGTACTGGCAGCACGTGCTGACACCGGCCTGCCGTTTAGCTAAAGAGGGATTAAAGAGTAAAGGGATTGACCCTAAAGGCAGCACAGTCTTAATTAAGGAGGAGTGCTGGAAGACGTCACAGCCCAATTAGACAGGCAATTAGAGCAACCATTCTTTTATTATTTTTACATTGTTGCTATTTTCTCCTCAATACTTCACAATTATTTAAAAAGAGACTTGACAAGCCTAGCAAAATGTCAATTTTTATTAATCCACAATACTGTCAGATTACAATTCATAAGTAAAACAAAGAAAACAGCCTGAGTCCAGCTATTTCACCATATACATAATTATGACTTCAACTTATTACTGCCTAGATTGACCTGATTATACTGCATAAAGCATTTTACTTTCTGGACAGTGAGAAACTAGAGAAAGAACAACATTAATATTCCAGTCTGGCAATGACTGACGAAGGATAAACAGAATGTGTCAAGGAGGAAGCTGTCTCTGCTTTTAGGGCTCAGTCTAAATGGCTTCCTTTTCTTCTGTACTTCTGTAAAAAAGCCAAGAATTGAATTTTCTGCTGCTGCAGCTGAAAACTAACTGAAACAAGTGCCCTAAACTGGCAAAGGCAGAGGCCAAACTTTTCACAGTACATTAAAAAAAAAGCTTTACACAAAAGCGATCCTCCTGTTACTCTGACAAGATTGAATAGGAAATGAAATATGTTTGAGTCTTTAGAAAGTCCAGCCTCTTTTCTTGGAAAATATACCACCACCTGAGGCTGAACTGTGGGAGTTTTACATTCATTTGCTTCTGACACAGTTTTCCTTTAAGTTGTAGCACAAGTTGTGCACAAACATTGGAAATGTGTACAAGTCAAGAGAGGTGATGTTTAAGCTTTATAATGTAGTAGTGGGACCTTATCTTGAGTACTGAATGCAGTTTTAGCCTGCACACTACAAAAAAGACAGAGCTGTGAAAGAGGAAGCCCCAAGAAGAATGACTAGGCTGATTCAGCCTAAAGTAACAGAGATTAAGAGGTGATGTGTTTGAAGTTTTTGACATTATGAATGGAATTAGCACAGATGATCCAATATGTTACTTTAAAATAAGTTTGATATGAGGGACAGATGGACACTTGTTAGGAAAAATTTCACACAAACTTTGGAAAGCTTTTCTCCACATAGAGAATCATAAAGACATGAAATAAATTACCCAGGAGTAAAGTAAACAGTCGAACTTAAGGGATCCCCAAAACTGGACTTAATGTCATTTTGGATAAATTAGGAACCTATAATTGGTGAGCTCAGTTGTATTGAATTGTTCTCATCAAAATTTTTTGAATATTCTCAGTAGATTGTCCTTCATTATCATCATATGGTAGGTTTTGTGTACAGTTGTAGCAAATATATCAGCATCATCATCAAAGACAAGTTACATTACAGATGTTTCTATTTATATTATACAGTGTATAGTATATTAAATATATGTTAGAGCAATGGTTAGCACTACTGCCTTACAGACCCATTCAATGCCAGCTCCAGAAGAAGAGAAATAGCTTGCCTAAACCATGTAGAAGTCAGACTGAAGACTAGGGGGAGGTTGTCAGGAAGGGGAGACACTAAAAATGACACAAAGTCATCCCCTCCCCAACACCACAGACTGCGTCTATTATAATTGAATAATTGTCATCCCCCCAAAAGTTTGCCGCCCTGCGTGACCACCTACTTCACCTATATGGTATATCTGGACATGGATCCAGTGTCCTTGGACACAAGTTGTTTCTAATACTTTACAGTTTTGCATTAAATCACTTTATATTTAATGTCACATTCATAAAAAAACTGTTATGATTGAACTTAATAAACACAATCCTGTACGGAATATAAAGAAGATTTCATCAATCGTACGTGGTATCTTATTCATGTTAAGGTTCAGATTTCAGCATAACATTAAAAGAATTAAAACCAAGTATTCATCAAGAGTAATTGTTATGCATTTATAATTATGTATCAGTAAGAATTCTCACTTTTATGAAAAACAAAATAACATAACATAAAACAAAATTACTGTGTTATTAAGTAATAGATGTATCATTTCCATACAGAGTATAGCAGTGGCAGCAAAGTTATACTGTAATGCACTCAGAATATAATGAAATTCTTACTTGGAAGTGGAAGATGTCACCACTCTCTGGTGCTATAATAAACAAGAATGTGTTAAAAGAGCATTAAGCATCAGTAATAATAATAATTAGTTACATTTATATAGCATTTTTCTCGCTATCCAAAGTGCTTGGACAGAGGGGAACCACTTCAAACACATTAATATGTAGCATCCACCAGGATGATATGGTGGCAGCTATTATTGTGCCAGTATGCTCACTACGCATTAGATATTAGATGGTGAATGGTTGAGAGAGAGAGAGAGACAATTAGAGACAGGGGATGATTAGAGGGGCAGAATAGGCAAATAGGCAGGGCAGTGATGTGCAATTGAGCTAGGACATCAGGATAAACCCTACTTTTTTCAAAAGATGCCTAGGGATCTTTTATGGCCACAGAGAGTCAGCACCTTGGTTTTACGACTCATCTGAAGGATGTTGCCACTTTTTACAGATCAGTGTCCCAGTCACTGCACTGGGATCCACACACAGACCACAGGGTTAGAGTGCACCCTGCTGGCCTAACCAACACCTCTTCAACCCAACCTTTTCCTAGATGGACTCTCATCCAAGTATTGGCCAGGCTCTAGCATGCTTAGCTTCAGGTGGATGACCTGTTCTGAAGTGCAGGTGGAATGGCTGCTACCTATACAGAGTATTGCATTGTATACGGTATAGTATGGTATACAGAGAACGTAAAAAAGATATAAAAACTAAAACGTTTAAATATCATTTTTTTATTTTTATTCTGACAATATAACCAAACAGAGTGAATCTGACTTTGAGATTTAAATGAGTTAATTCAAATTCTTTTCCTCTTTGTTAACTGTGCAATGCATGACAGAAGATGACATACAGGATTCTTAAATGTAAAATGGAGTGTTGCTGCCTCACAGATCAACACCCCAGTTTTGAATCCCACACCTTTGTATGCATGTTCTTTTCATATCTGAATAGGTTTTCTTCCCTCATCCCCAAAGAAATGGATGTTAGGTTCACTTGGCAATTATTTGAGCACCTAATGATTTCTTTCTTTTTTTTTTTTTTTTTACTAGAGCATTGGCAGCAAATCCAATGCAGAGATACTGTAAGACCAGCTTTAGACAGTGGCCAAACTGCCTGGCTAGCATATAGACCTCTTCTTGTTTCCATAACAGTCATACAAAGGTTAACAACACAATGCACACTAAAAGAGATAAAATCTTTGTGTAGTACAGTGTTTGGATTGAAATATATTCTCATGTGCTTCTATATTAGCTATTTACATAGATTCAATGTATATAATTATGAACATAACCCCCACGAAAGTTGAGGACTGACTGTACATGCTTTGGAACTGTTTAATGATAAGGATTCCTAAATCATGATAGATGGGACCTAAGATGGGACTTCAGTTTAGCGTATCCTGACTAGAACTGCTGATTAACTGTGCAGACTGTATCTCTGTTGTTAGTCATTAGCACTAAAACATAAGTAATATGATAGTTAGAATTTGTTACTAACCCTCACCCATTCTGTGTCTCTTCTCTGTACTCAAATGTGGCACTTGGTGCCACTCCCTTACTACCAAGTTGTTTTGCCTGCCTAAGGTCAATAGGGGGAAGCAGCCTGATGGCTGAGGACTCCAGGACTCTAACCAAATCCAAATCATATTATGTGATATCATCTACTGTTAAATTCTACTCTGTACTTGTAATATTTATTTACTGTTATACTTTTTTGAGGATTACTTGTGCTTTGTTCTGTGTATTGTATTATATTGTATTGACCCTCTTCTCTTTGACATCCACTGCATGGCCAACATATCTGGAAAGGGGTCTCTCTTTGAACTACCTGTCCCATGGTTTCCTACGTTTTTTTCCCTACTAGGGTTTTTTTTTGGGGGGGGTGTTCGCTGTCAAGAGGCATGGCCTGTTAAAGCCCATTGTGGCACTTCTTGTGTGATTTTGGGCTATAAAAAAATTAATTGTATTGTATTGTATTGTAAGATTACAGTCATAGCGTACACAGACTTTGGGTCAATATGGAGCTTATATACATATCTTTGGGATGTGGCGGGAACCGCACATACTGTAAATCCAAGAGCTGTGAGACAGATAAGTCATTAGAGCTGACCACAAATGTGTCCTTAGTGTCTTCACTTACAGATAAGGGGGAAGCTGTCAAGGTACGAGTATTTCTCAAATGATTGTAGACATTCAATGCGTTTGTTCTAAGATGAAAGGTGAAAAAGAAAGGGAATGGTGAGATCTCCAAAGTCTATAGTGATAGTGAACATGTTTAAAGGCAGGAATATTAATCAGTCCTTTTGTCAAAGTTAGCGATAGATAGATAGATAGATAGATAGATAGATAGATAGATAGATAGAT
>JANRMT010027041.1:61323801-61367075 GCA_026402145.1 Polypterus bichir lapradei
AAGAATATCAATAAAAAGAAAACTGTAAATGTACTTGTGCTATCCCAGGGATTGGTTCCACAGCAGTGTGTTGGCAAAACATGAGAAATTACTGCTTTGGCATAACAAATATTTTAATCTGTGGCAAAGTGTTAATGTATATGAACAGCTTTTTAGTGCTGTAAAAAGATTAGGAGAGGTTCTTTGGTTTTTATATCACATATTCCCTGTATTTACTGTAATAATAATATGAAATAATTTTCTTCAAACTGCTTCTCTTTTGATGGAGAACAAAGAGCACTAATTCAGTAAACATTGCATTTTACTATATTAGCCTTTCATTGTTTGAGCCCAAGCAGACCCTAAAACTGCACAGGATGTTCTATACTGTAAATATAATACATCAGTTTTCAGATATACACTGCAGACTTCCTAATCGTGACCTGGGCTGAAGAAGTTCTGTCATAGATAGATGGGTGGATGGATGGATAATTTCCCTTTAAGCCACCAGGCACTGCACTTAAAAGCAATGGTACTCAGTATCCAAGATTGTATTGTCTGCATAAACAATATTTTGAAAGAACTGTGTAATATTTCACTTCAATATTTTAAAGTCAGAACTGCCTCTGTGCCATTTTTAGGCTCACCCGCACTAACACCATATTAATTCAAACTAACCAAAAGTGACTGCACCACAACAGCATGTAACACGTGCTGCTTAATGTCCCCTTTATCCCCTAAATCGCCTCCCTGCTCTTCTAGTCTGTATAATAAGTAAACAAGATCAAGTGCCTCTGTCTGACAGGAATCACCTGGTCAAATTCAGATGATGTCTGGGTGTTTCCAGCAATGATCAGGTTTCCCATTACCTACGACCCCCAGATATCCCCCTTCCAGGATTTAAAAATCAAAAGTGTCCTTCAAATTAATTTAATATATACACATTTTTTTTTTTTGCTATGAAGATTACTATTGATCAGCAACCCTGAGTTTAAACTATTTAGGTAGAAATGCAATAGAAAAAAGTGTTAAAGAGAGTACAATGTCTTTAAAGCTACGTGTCATTGGGAAGAACGCAGCCCTGCCAGTACTGCATTGTTTTGGCTGGGATTTGTATCTATCCAATGGCCTTGCTTTCAAGCCAGTCTGATCCAGTTTAAGTATAAATCTCAAGGGCCTGACACATGGTAATTATACAAGGTGCTTCTTCTGAAGCTATTCACTTAGTCAAGTACACTGGCTTTGAGGCACCGAGTACAGGCCCATTCCTGTAATCAGTCTAGCAGTTCCAGATAACAAACTGTTTTCTTAGCACTGTGTTTTAAAGAATGTTATTGAAATGTTTTAAACAAGCCCATTATCACTATGTGGGCTGTAAATCCACACAATGAGATTATTAAAGTTGCTGTTTTAGTTTGTGTAATTTGTGTGTTTACTTATACAAATGTTGTATCTGTTAGTAGCTCAGCATTATTATATTATAGTGCTTCATGTCTGTACTTAGTGTAAAGTCCCAAACAAAAGAAACTGGTTTGGACTGACCTGAACAGTTTGCACATGGAGATAATACAAAAAACAATGCAATCTGGAAAAGAATTTGCAATACTAAACTACCAAAACAGGTGGTTTAATGGGGTGGGCTGGCAAGGTCCTACAATAGTCAATCACCTTTCACTGGCTACAGTTTAATGGTACGAAAAAAGATCCTATTACCCATTACATGATCTTTCATGTCAGGTATGCCTACAAGGTTCTAAGAAAGGAGTGACTCTCTTGGGTTGTTTTTGTTTGGTTTAAGCTTCTTCACTTGCAATGGGTAATTTTATAGTACTTGTTTCAAAACCGTTCCTGGACTGATGTTTACTTGAGCATATTGACCTCTTTTATAAGCCACTTTGGATAAAAGCGTCTGCTAAGTGAATACATGCAAATGTCAATGGTGGATTTTTCTAATAGGACAATGACCAGTCGCATATGACTGGATGACGTCAATGCCTCTGGACCATTTCCTCTCAGTTGCACAATGTTTGTCACAGGACGTACACCTGTCTAACATTAACCTATGATTCAAAGTCACTTGTTTTAATAGCCATGCAAATGACCTCTGCATGTGCTGTAACCTAAAACCAAGTAAAAGTGCATATCACACAAAATTACAAAAAATGTACAAAAACACAAGGACAGACTAGAATTGAGGATTTAACCTACTAGTGAGGGTCCCGCCAACTAAAGGTACTGACATAAAGTGATTTCACAGTCAAGAAGGCATAATCCCCCTCCTGTACCTTGTGACTAATTCCTGGTGCAGTTGAGGCAGCAGTAGGTATAGTCAGGACTGGTTGGAAGCAGTAGTGCTGATGTCATTGTTGGCTTACAATATGGATGTTTCACAGTTTTTGCATATTTGGTTTTCTTTGTCAACAAACCCTTAACTTTCATCCATGAATGCAATTTTTAGAACGTTTCCATGAATACGGGGTCTTGCTGATCCCCATCTTGCAGACCATTTTAAACTGGTTAAATCTGCCTAAAAAGCAATACAATAACTTCAGAAATTTTTATTACCTCTGAAATTAAGTAAATGTGATGTAAATTTTCAATGGTTTACATGTTACCTTTGTAATAGTAATGCATGTTCAGTGTTCACCAAATCATATAAAATACAGTCATAATAGCACTAAAACAAGACGTCAGTTACACGTCTGATTCGCATACAGAACAGTCACTCAGAATCTGCCTCAACTTCAACTTGTTTGCAGGCCAGACACACAAGGGAACGCTCTGAATGTTCCTGGCAAACCAGAGGTTTGCACTGGGAGCAAGAGTCCTTTACCTTTCTCTCCTTTGCCCTTGGGCACATGTGACAGCATCACTTCTTAGCTACATTTGCTGCATCTCCACGGGGCTGTTTCATCATCAATTTTTGTTTCCTCATCACTTGACACAGTGTCACTTCCATCATCATTGTCCTCTTCATTTGAGTTGTCTGATGTATCGAAATCCGACAACTCCTTCATTATTTCAGCCAGGGCTTCACTTGCATTGAATTTCTTTGTTGGTCGTTGACTCATTGTTCATAAACACATCAACTGGACTTGCTCCTCAACAAACTATACACCAGCAATATCTCAGGCAGGACTAAGAAAATCTAAACCAAAGAAAATACAAATTTGAATACAAAATTCAAATATAAAATGAAGCAGAAATGCTCTTACAAAAATGGTAACATTTCTATGAATGGGGGGGTCTCGGAGACCCCCAATTACTTTGTGCTACTGTAGGACTTATTTGCACTAAGCTATTGAGAAGCGGATTTCGGCACATTTTTCAAGACAACACAAAGTGAAAAGTCAGAAAATTTCATGGCCGTCGTATTACCTTGAAAGGGAAAGAATTTGAAAATCTGTGACTGGGGGTCTTGGAGACCCCCTCATTCATGGATTACGGTTAAAGAAAAAGCTTATAGAGCCATAGAGTACCTTCCCCCAAAGTACTCCAGGAAGGTCACAGCACTATTGACTTACTATATATATATTACATGCAGCAACCAGACTCACATTTTTATTTTATGAGTCTTTCAACTCCAACCTATTGCAGTTTTTCTGTGGTAGAAACTATGGAGTGTTTTTGGACTTCAAGTCACAGGTGTGTCTTGTAATGCTGCTTTTAACCATGATGCTTACAAACGAAACAGAGAAAGTCAACTGGGTTTGGAAACCACTATGTCACTTTCGCATAGATTTACAATAGCAGTCACTTATTTCGTTACTAGACTCCATACTACACCCTTGTGCAAATTAATTGAAACAGACTCTGGAAACAACAAAAATCAGTTCTTCTCAATGTTTTGATTACAAATAATACTCATATGCTCACATGATATGACCTTCTAGACTCTTGAGAAGCAGCTGGCTGAAATTTGATATGGAATTCACCAATTTTGAACAGTCTTGGAAGATTTTGGGGTCTCTGTACCAAACTTGAATTAGGGCCTGAATCATCATCTCCATGATTGTGCAGTCCATTCCACAAAGTCATTGCTGACAAACAGACCACAAATTTTCAATCGTGTTCTGATCAGGAGAGTTTCCAGGCCACTCCAGTATGTTCATTTGATTCTAATTGAAAAATTTCTTCACTTGTTTCAATGTGTGACATGGGGCCAGATCTTGTTGAAAACCACCGGGTCCCTTGGGAAATCATTTTAACAGTTCTGGAATAACTTTTCTGTGGAGAAGTTCAATGTACTGTTGTGAGCACATCATGACCTCAACTGGGTGCAAGCAACCAATGCCATAATAGCTGAAGCAAGAACAAAACATCTTCTTTTCTCTGTGTTTCACATGATCCAGTGCTTTTCAACAAGATCAAGGCAACAAGATCCTGATGCTTATTGCCTCGAAGTTACGTAGTGTGTCACTGGCCTCAAACATAATTCTTTGGGCTGTCTGAGGAAAGCTGAAGCTAACACAGTCAGATTGCACAACTTGGAATTTATTTGGTACAAGATGTAAATCCAGGTTACTGTTGTTCTCCATGAGGAATTTGCATGTTCTTTTCAGGTGTGCAAAATGTTTCCTACAGGAATGATAATTTTCCTGGAATCTCTCCAAAGAAATGTGAGTTGGGTTAACTACTGATTCAAGATTGAGTGCATTGGTGGACCCTAAGATGGACAGATGCCCAGTCGAGGACTGCTTCCTGGCTTGTGTTTGATGGTGCTAGGATAGGCTCTGGCCCTCCATGACCCATCAATGGATTGACTTTCTGAATATTATGCTACATTATAAAATATATACATTATTTTATAGCCAAATCATGCTGAAACCTCTAATAGAGAAGGCTAGTCAAAAAAATAGCGACCTCCATATAAAAATAGGAATATCTATGGAAGAAGAAGAAGCCTTCTTTTGTTAACACTGACTGTGTCTCTATGTTTTAGTTTATATTGTTAACTAGGGGGTTCCCCCCTGCTCGCTTTGCTCACCAGCCACTTCGCGCCTCTGCCACAGGCGTTGTGAAGAGGGGCCTGAAAACACGCCAAGAAAACTCGGTCGCTCCTCCAAAACCTATCTCTTAAACGGTGATACAATGGGAAATAAATAGCTATTTTTACCTCCTCTTTGCTCAATCAGCTGCTGTCTTGCCGCGGCTGACGTGCTCCGTGATCTGCATCTCGTGCGGTGCTTCAAACATTTAAAAGCCTGTACAGCTTAATTACTTTTTCTTTTTTCTCTTTTTTTTTTTAATTATTTTATCTCTACCCTAAACGAGACTGTTCAGCATCAAACCCTTGGTTTATTGTTATTGCTATTATTGCAATAAGACTTATTATGCTTATTCTGGACAAATTTCTAACACCATCTAACACCATCCCCCGGGTTTATTATCTGGGTGTATTATCTTAATGCACTAAGATTGCTGAAGACTATATATATTTTAAGTGCACAATTTTTTTTTTTTTTTTTTAGACTATATTGGTAATAGATATCTCTATCTTTTAACCCTAAAACGCCACTGTGTGGGGGCTTGTTTTGCTTTGGACGTGCTCTGTCTGGTATGTCAGAGGACTGGGACTGTGTGAAGTGGGTTCTGGCCTCACTTGGGGAGGCAAAAAGGGAGGGTGGGGGGTTAAGGGGGGAGAGAAAGAGAGCAGGCTTGATCTATACCTAATCTATCCTCTTAATCCTTACAATTATAACTACCAACGTAATAATAAGCTGCATGGCAACAACTCTAGGGGAAATAGGAAATTAAGGCCGAAGCTGTCTCACTTCCAGTTAAGACTATAAAATGACATTAAAAACTCAGAATCAATGTCTCCAGGATGGGACAGTTAACTTCGTGAGCTGGAATGTTAAAGGCTTAAATCACGAATTAAAGAGAAAGAAAGTACTCTCTCACCTAACAGGTCTAAACACAGACAAGGATGCCCCTTGTCACCGCTGCTGTTTGCGATTGCCATTGAACCACTGGCAATACATTGTTGAAATACTGATCAGATAAAGGGGATTAGCAGAGAAGGACTGGAACAGAAAATTTCATTATATGCAGATGATATGGTACTGTATATATCGGAACCAGAAAATTCTGTGCCTGCAGTCTTAACAGCACTCACAGAATTTCAAAAGATCTCTGGTCTCAGAATTAATCTGAATAAAAGTGTACTCTTCCCAGTGAATTCTCAAGCATATAATATTAGATTAGATACCCAACCTTTTATCATTGCAGATCAGTGTAAATACCTAGGGGTAAACATCACAAGAAAACATAAAGCTCTTAATCAACAAAATTTCGCCGTCTGCATGGAAAAAATCAAGCAAGACTTGCATAGATGGTCAACCCTTCATCTCACACTAGCTGGAAGAATTAACACTGTTAAGATGAATATTCTTCCTAAGCTCCTTTTTCATTTCAAAACATTCCAATATACATTAATAAATCATTCTTTAAGCAATTAGATTCAACAATAACCTCATTTATTTGGAATTCAACACATCCACGCATCCAAAGAGCGACCCTACAAAGACAAAAGGCAGAAGGCGGCATGGCTCTACCTAACTTCCAGTTTTATTACTGGGCAGCAGATATACAGGCGATAAGAACCTGGACACAAATAGAAGAACATACACAGGCTTGGTCCGCAATAGAAGTAAAATCCTGCAGTACTTCTTTGTATTCCTTGCTCTGTGCTCCAATAAACACACGTTATCGGCAATATACTAATAACCCAATTGTGCTCCACTCACTTAGAATCTGGAACCAATGTAGAAAGCATTTTAAGACGGAGAAGCTTCTATCTGTGGCACCTCTGCAAGAGAACTACCTCTTTCAACCTTCGCAAACATATGCAGTTTTTAATATCTGGAAAAAATTTGGAATTAACTTGCTTAGAGATCTTTAAATAGACAACGTCTTTGCATCCTATGAACAATTACATTCCAAATTTAACATTCCAACTACACATTTCTTTCACTATCATTAAGTCAGGAACTTTGTTAAACAGAACCTTCCAGATTTTCCTCATCTTGCACCTTCATCCATGCTGGAAAAAATATTGCTCAATCTCAAGGACTTAGACACCATCTCTACAATATATAAAATCATTTTACAATCCCTCCCTTTCAAAGATCCAAGAGGACACTGGGAAAAAGATCTCTCAATTAATATATCAGAAAAGGAGTGGAAAGTAGCAATGCAGAGAATTCACTCGAGCTCTATATGCGCAAAGCATACAATTATACAACTCAAAATTATATATCGAGCACATCTGTCTCGACTAAAACTCTCCAAAATGTTTCCAGGGCATGATCCAACCTGTGAACGCTGCAAACTACTTCCAGCCTCACTGGGTCACATGTTCTGGGCCTGCACCAAATTAACATTATTCTGGACGAAAATTTTTAATTACCTTTCAGACAGCCTTGGTCTCACAATCCCTCCTAACCCATTAACAGCTGTGTTTGGGGTTCTTCTAGATGTGTTTAAGGTGGAGAAAGACAAACAAATTGTGATTGCATTCACTACACTTTTGGCACGCAGACTTATTCTGATAAACTGGAAGAACCCAAACTCTCCTCTTTTAAGTCAGTGGGAAACCGATGTGTTATACTATTTGAAATTGGAAAAAATCAAATACTCAGTTAGAGGATCCGAGAATATTTTAAAATAAGCTCATAAAGCACAGAGAATTTATTAATTTAGGTATGTTTGCAGGTCTTAAATTTCACGCCGTTTGGCTTGCTCTCTCTCAGGGGTGGGGATCGATTTGTTCTTAACTCAATTTTTCTTTTTGTAAATATTTGATTGATTTGCATGGATTGCAATAACATTAATAAAAAGGAAAAAAAAATTGAAATAAATAAAAAAAAAATAAAAGCCTGTACAGAAGCTGTCCTACTGCTTTAACCCCGGGCGTGGTTAAATCTTTTGGCACAATGTCCCGTCTCGAGAGACGTGAGTTCTTGATATTTTTTAGTTTATAATTTAAAAACAGAATAAGAATCTGAAAATTAACAACAACACATTAAAGTTCGATAAATTCTAAAAAGAATGATATCAAAACCATATATATGTAGGTTTTAAAATAAGCCAGATATAAAGCGTGACAAAAAACATGACATTAAAAACGTCACCGTTGCACTTTCAGGCTTAGGATTTTATATATAGAGAGAGTAGATAGAGTAGATTCACACATTGGAAGCAGCTAGTGTAGGGTTTGGGTGTTGCTGCCTCCCAGCTTCAGGGATCTGTGCTTAGCCATTCATTCTCTGAGTGGTGTTGGCCATGTTCTTGCAGTATCTGTGTGGGTTTTATCCATGTACGCCATACTCCTTCCATACTCCACTGACTTGTGTGTTAACTTCAATAGAGACTCTAAACTGGCCCATTCTAACTCTGAGGTTTGTGTGTCTATGTGAGTGGCCCTGGTGATAGACTGGGTGGCTTTCTGCCTTTCACCCATTGCTGCTGGGATAATATTTGGCTTTATGTAGTCCTGTAAAGGGGTTGATAATAAAATGGATAAATGGATATTCAAAAATGTGTGACAGCTTTATTTGTGTTGTTCAGTTTCCATATACTTCACAAACGTTAATTAGCCTGCTGTTAGTAAAAGTGCCCTGCAATGGAATCGCAACCTGCTTAGTACTGGCATCCTACCTTGCTTTCAATAGTCCTGTTGCTTCTGCATTCAGGACCCTATATAGGATTAAGCAGGCCCAAAGAACAATTAAATTCACATCCCAATGTCTTAAGTAAACTTTTAGATTTGTAGTATCATCAAAAGACAGCCTGCTTTCATAACAAG
This sequence comes from Polypterus bichir lapradei, assembly GCA_026402145.1. NCBI lineage: Eukaryota > Metazoa > Chordata > Cladistia > Polypteriformes > Polypteridae > Polypterus > Polypterus bichir. Next base: position 61,332,590 of record JANRMT010027041.1, read on the forward strand.
TTATTTTACAATACAGTATCTGATTTTTTTGTCTATTGTCAACCTTATTTTTGAACGACAGATGCATTTTAAGATATGAAAAATACAATCTAAGAGATCTGAGAATGCTTTGCTTAATGATAATTTATTTTTTGGCACACTATATTCCCTTTAAACAGGAGGCAAAGATGTGTAACATTTGTTATAAATCCTGCCACTTTCTACAGTTCAAGAGTGTTTATTTTTATTTTCTAAATCACTTCCTTTCCTGATGGGTGTTGAGGTCATACCCAGTGACCCCCCCCCCCCCCCCATTCTGTATGCGTGCAGAGCCTTTAATAGCTCTCAGCAGCCGTGTGTTTTGCTTCTTCCTTCACATCAGAGAGACATTCAGCGGGAAATTGGCAAGATGTAATAGTTCCTTTGGGCGCTCCTTCCTTCCACTTGTCTGTCTTGACCTGCCATATGCTACTGGTAAAGTTGTTGCCATCTGCATTTGTGCTTCAGAGTGACGATCTACAGCAAAATCACATAACATAACCTGGGCTATAGATGAGAGATGAAAAATTATAAACTGTGATTACAACTGATTTATTTCTATTCATTTAGTAGGTTAACTACCCTAGAGTGGAGTCTGTTTTGTCTTAAATCATTTTAGGATCTACAAAAGGTAACTAGATCTTGAGAACTGATTATAAGGATGAATGTTTGCTCAAAGAAAAGGTACTATTGCTTCATAGTCCCTAAGCTCAAATTGCAGGCCCCAGGTCTGTGAAATGTTTATACAACTTCAACTTTTGGGCACAGATGAAGTAAAAAAACAGTATTGTGGACATATGTGTTCTCTAATGGATTGGTTCAGTAGCTCAATTAGCGTTGTTTCCTGCCATGTGCCCAGTATTGCTAGTGTAGATTCCTAAACCAACACAACCATAATAAATAAGTAGATTTTGGTTTTGCTTATATGCCTGAGTGTGTCCTGTAATAGGGCAGTGTCTCATCTATGGTTTTTTCAGACTTTACATCTGGTGCTGTGATGAAGTGGCATCCCACGTACGACTAGTTCATATCTTGCTCCTGTTAGGAGGAAGAGAAAGTAAGCTGTTTCAATGAGAATTTTAAAAATGTTTAAAATTCAATCTGGTCTGCAGTAGGTTTGGATGTTCCCCTTGTGTGCCTGTTTTCTCTTTAAAGATTCTAGTCACATGGTTCTAGGTTGTTATGCAGCTGTATAATACCCTTTAGATTGTTATGCCAGGTAGCTGAATGGCATGCTGTCTAGGAGTTGTGCCAGTGTTATCAGAATAAAATTTCAGAACTTATGGCATTAACACTGAATGTAAGATTAAAAATATGGAGGCAAAAAAATTATAAAATGCTTTCCATTTAACCATTCATACATTTTCTGAAAGTGTCAGAAGCTGGAGCTCATCCCTGGACCATCAGGTGCAAGGCAGGAGCCATCCCTGAATGTGACACCCAGCCGCAGATGGTACACCAGCCCATTTGCAGACTCCACTTATACACACACACAAGCCAATGACCCTAAAAAACATCTTTGTAACCATCCATAAGTGCAGAGAGGAACAAAGCCTAGGAGAGGGCGCAGTCTGATGTCACACACAGGGACATACACAACTTGCAGAGAGGCTGCAGCCATCTTGAGGGGCACAGGAGGTTCTTCTGTTGTTCTGCACAATGAATAGGTCTTTTGTGTCTTTGTAACCCAAAGGTCACTGTTTCGTATCTCAGGAGCAGCACGAAGCCAACAACACCACAAAAATCCTTCAGCAATGCCACATCTTTGGAATATGGGAGGAAACTCACTTGGGTAGAGAAAAGCAAACTCCTCACAGACAGAGAACAGAAATGGATTTGAATGTAGGAGTTTAGAGCCGTGAGGCAGCAATACTAACTGCTGTGCCACTGTGCCACCTTGGAACACTTTCCTTCACAGCACAATTACTAGCAAAGAAAAGACAATGGTGACCCCACCCAAAGCTGAACTAGGACCTTTGAGGTAAAGCTAGGCCATTCTGACCAAAACCCCAATACTCTGAATAGCTGCAGAGACAAAGGTTATTGTTGTTTACTTTATTATGTATTTAAGCACACTCAAAAATGTAAGTATTCATCCTGTTAAATTACGCAACCAAAACCTTCTTTTCTTTAAAGCAGTTAAAAGCAGAATCGGCTGAAATTACTTTCAGTAGGTGTTGTCATCAACATCTCAGGCTCTGTTTGGGCAGCCTCCCCATTTATCCTACTTGATGTCTCAGTTGCCTTTTACAGAGTCAGCCATTGATTTGATGTGTACAAATGGTAAGCATCTGTCTTGCTTCACCTTCGCTAATCTCAATCAAGTCTCTTGATAAAGTTGTTTCTCCACCATACAAAAGGGGGTGGACTACCATAGGTTCACCAAGATTAAATTTATTTAGGCTTATGTTCTGATCTAAATGAATACAAGGGCGTGTCTTAATATGTAAGTAATAAAAGTGTAAATCATTCTCCCTCCCTTTAGACTATGAATTTCTTTTTCAGTGTGATTGAAAATGCGCAATTCATGTCACTAGAGTTCCATTAAGCAAGCAGTTTCATTTAGCACAAGGTCATCAGAAGACAAGGTAAGTCTAAACACGTTAGAAAAAATGCTAACAACCTCCTCTATCAGCTCTGCTGGAGCCAATTCCTAAGCACAACGTGACAAGTAGTGGCTGCTCACTTAGTTTTGCTTCCATACTGGCATTTGTCAAACATGGTTACATAACATTCATTTATATAATTAATGTCATTGTTTTATCTTTTAATTTCATATTTTATTATTTTAATAACTGACATTTTTGCCCTTTTTGTAGGCATTAAAATACTAACTGAAAACATACAGTATAATGACTACTGTACACAGCAGTTTTATAGAATAGACTAATCTGAGCTGCCACTCTTCCAGCTATACATAATGAACATAAAAATACTACAAAGAACAATGGAGAGCACTATAATATCCTCATTTTATTTGCACCCATCCTAATATTGAATCCACTCATATTTTCTCTATTTTCTGAATCCTCTTATTGTAATACATCACTGCAGAAACGTCCCTGGCAGCATTATGTGCAAGGCAAGAGAACCAGCCCAGAATGGAATGGCAGACATCACATTGTGCACTTACTCGTGCATCCACAGCCAGTCATATCGGGACAGTTGAGAGCTGCAAATGAACTTATCATGCATGTTAGAAGAAACCCATTGGGCCAAGGAAAATGTACTGGATCCACAGTAATAGTAACTGATCACCAAACCCATGTCTATGACATTGTAAGTCAGCAGTGTTAATCACTGCACCAGTACCACAATGTCACCCATGATCCAATTGTTATTGATACATAATTGTAAAGTGCATCAAGATTTTTAATCTTGGATCTGGAACTAATAAAAATAGATGGCTTCAGAAATTTTGAACTTCCAGCCATAGCTTCACCACTCTGTTAATCAGAGGTCTTTCATCCTTTAAATTACATCAGGATATTTATATATAGTAACCAAAAGAGTGAACACTTTGCATGATTCAGGCTGAGCAGTGCAGCACATGGCTCCTTATCAGACAGCCAAACAGCTGCACTGATGTCTAGCTCAATTCTACAAGCCCTTGTCTTAATGCAGGACTGGAGCCTTTGGAAACCTTAACATTGTTAAAAGTTATGATTGGAAACAAAAGCCCACACATTTCTGAAGCTACAGGCTGTCATTATAAACAAAGCATTCAAGAAACACACAACTATATTGTGTCTCAAACCTTTTTTAGTAAGGCTCATATGCAGAACTTCTGGCCAGACTGGAAAACAGAAGACTCTCTGTTGTGGAAAACCACAGACTCATTTGATTTTTAGCATGCACTGAGCTCTTTTTCAGCTTCTCTTTTTCCTGTTTTAGATTTGAAATAAATTCTGAGATTACACGCATACAAACAAAAGGGGTCAGAGCCAAAGCCTTTGTACAACACAGAACCCAGACTGGTGACTATACATACTTATGCAGTATATACATAGTAAAAACTGTTCACCCTGTAAAGAATTAAACTACTGTATTTTGATTCCAGTTATTTTACATTTTATCAATTAAGATTTATTTTTTTATTTTTCAAACCCTTCATCTCTGATGACCAAGGCAGAAGCACATGGTAAGAATATATGTTGACTGAAAGTTAGTAGTATTAAATGTTTTTGCTATAGGACCTAAAAAATATTTATCTATTTAAATTATTAGTCAATGAAAGGACAAGTAGCCATCTGCTGCCCCACTCTAAAATTAATGGAAAGCAATATTTAGAAAAACATTGAGCAACACGTACCTAGAACAGGTGTATTGGGTACAGAGGGGAAAGGTCATGTCTCACTAATATGCTAGAATAATACAAGGAAGCAACAAAAGCATACAATAAGAGATGAAATGATATGATATTATTTATCTTGATTTTCAGAAGGCTTCTGATAAGGTACCACATGAAAGGTTAGTGACCAAACTAAAACAAGTGAGAATTCAAGGTATGAAGGTGCATATTTGTCTCTCACGCAGGAAAGAAAGGATTATGTTTAAGGGAACTTTTTCAGATTTAGGTAATGTTAAAAGTGGTGTCCCTCAGGGATCAGGGCTGGGGTCTCTGCTCTTTGGAATATTCAATAATGATCTAGACAAGAATGTAAATAACAATCAGTAACACTTTAGTTTAGGTAATGCAAAAATGCATCTATTACTGTTCTACTCTTATGTAACCAGACCTTAGCAAAATTTTTTTTTTTTTTTGGAGTTAATTATGCTTATTAAGTGCCGGTAAAGTGGTTATTCAGTTCTGTGCAGAATACCAGCTCTGTGAATTACTTATGAATATGAAGGATTTACAGGTCTTAAAAAAAACAGCAATATTTTTTATATACATTTATAAGCATCAACTAGACAAGAATATAGTATAGACGCACTGATAAGCAGTGTTCTAATTATTAGTTTAATATAATTACGCTACGAAAGCCAGAACCAAAGTAATAGGTGGGGAAGTTTTCTGGGTAGAGCAAGAACGCATTCGGATTAATAACGAAACGAAATTATAAATTGTAAATTAGTTGTTTATCTTCCTAGAAATTATTATCGGTGTAACGTTTATGTTTATTTTTGTCATTGCCTCATACATTTCAACTGCTGTGTCTGATGCAGAAGGACAGTCTGAACATTATTTTTCAAGCATTTCTGGTTAAAAATCAGAGAATTTGACTTTTTTCATACATGAGTGATATTTTTCCGAACCCTGCTGCTTACACACGAATTGTACTGAGCCTTGTGGCCAATAATGCCGCCCCCAAATATGTGCCCCGGGGCGGACCGCCCCCTCCGCCCCCCCCCCCAGCTATGCCACTGTTGTGACTGTTCCAAAGAGATGTTATTTTAGTAGGCCATGTTGCGCAGATGAATAAACACTTTACTAATGCTTTGTAAGTGTGATTATCACCAAAGAATGTCTTTATTCATATTTTGTTACATGGCAGTATATAAGTAATAGATGCATTTTTACACAACCTAAAATAAAGCGTTACCCAACAAGTGCACCCCTGGGGCCTCATGTATAACGCCGTGCGTAGAATTTGCACTATTACATGGCGTACACACAAAAGCCGAAATGTGCTTACGTTCAGAAAAATCCAGATGCAGGAATCTGTGCGTACTCCAACTTCAACATTCTTCCGCTACATAAATCCCGATCAGCGTGAAAAGTAACGCTCGTGCACGCACTTTATGTAACGCCCCAACTCCTCCCAGAAATACGCCTCTTTGAATATGCAAATCAATATAAATTGCCCTTAAGCTCAGCCTTCTGTGAAAAGACAATGGGAAAGGCACGGGGGAAAATATAAGAAATTCAGCAAATACCAGGTGGAGGCAAAGGAAAAACATACTATTTGTTCAAATAAACCGTGGTATAATCAACAAAAGGAAGTTGATCGAGTGACATAGCGTGTTGGACAAACTTGAAAGCTCATGTTCACAAAATCGCACAGTGCTGGAAATAAAAAACAAGTCACATTTCAAAGTCGCCGTGAAAAGGCGAGTTGTAGCCCACCGTCTGAGTATCATATGAAAGCTTATTAGGGTACAGAGAAAAAAAAGGCACACAGTGGGGAAAAAGCACAAAATGTCAACTTCAATCTCGAAATTTCCACTTTAATCATGTAGTTTATTTTGTCATTAAAGAAGTATTTAATTAACCAGTTTCTCAAATCACATCGTAATTAAAGTAGCACGTTAAATGCTTTGTTTTGTATGTGATCTCCTATGTGCTCTATGTGTGTGAATCACTACTTGCTTCTTAAACTGGCTCTCTTCCTCCGACTGGACACAGAATCCATTACATCCATAATATTACAACTCTCTGAATAACTAAAATACTGAGATGTATACATGATATCATTTTCATGATGATAGGAGTTAAAGCATGTTATTAAACATGGGTTTCATGCGCAGTGATTGTGTACGACCTTCAATGAAATAATTTATTGCAGCAGTACTCGGGACGGCTCTAGGCTCATGGTGGCCCTGGGCAGAGAAAGAATCGGTAGCCCCTTCACCCGCTGATGTCAATATGGTATCTTATGCACGGTGGATGGCCACGTCCGTTGCAGACACTGCATAGCCGCCTCGTTCTCATGACACAAGCATTTAACTTTTGCCGAAATTTGTCGCTGCGTTTTTAGCTGTGTTGTTATTTTGTCTCTGTTTTATATTCAGTATATATTGGCGTAGCCGCCCCTGCAGTCCTTGTTTTTCTTTATCCAAGTAACCGATCGCCACACAATCAGCTCTGTAATAGACGTTAAGCCATCTGTAAGCTTAGAGCGCCAATTCTTCAAAATGTTTAAGGAACATTGAAATATCTTCGTAGTACATGTTTAATTATTCTATCCTTCATGCCAGTCCCAGTGAAGAATATAGATTATTTAAATGAAGTTAAAGTTTTATCTGTATAATATAATAAACATATTTTGCTGCATTTCATCTTAAAAATGATATCGTCATCATACGTAAATACGCGCTTTATAAAGAGGCTCAGGTTGTGCAATATTATAACTGTAGTGCAAGTTTACAGTGGGGTGATTGTACTTATAAGTACAAACAGTTCTACAAGGAGCAATTGATTGAGTGTGTTTATAGTTCTTGGGATGAAACTGTTTCTGAACAGCGAAGTCCGTACAGGAAAGGCTTTGAAACGTTTTGCCGTGGCTGAGGTAGCGTGTGTTTGAAGCTGTATACCGATAATTCTCTTTCCGATCAGCTGCTGTGATTCCCACTCAGATACAGTGATATAAATACTCCGAGTGGTGCAGTGAGAGTAATACGGAAAAAGATGATCTGCTGTGGCAACTCTTAATGGGAGCAGCTGAAAGAAGAAGAAGAAGGTGCAGTGAGAGTAACAACGCTAAAGCAGTTATGGTATTTGGAATACTATGGCTATTCCCTGGACTATTATATTGTTACAAGTTAATTACAATCAGATGCATTACACTAATAAACAATATGCGGTTTGTTTCAGTGTATTTATAAAGCCGCGTCAGGAAAATAAGGAGTAACCACACAGGAACAGTAGCACTGCTTTGACGCTGGGTGCCACCAGTCTGCAAAACCGAGCGGAGAACTTGCGTACACCAGGGCATGAGGTACCGTGGAAAAGTGCGTGGCTTTATGCCAAGTGTAGGTTTTATACATTGCGATTTGAACGTGGAAACGGGAGTACGCAACATTTCTGTGCGTACGCACCGTTTATACATGAGGCCCCTGGTGAGTAGTTGTTGTAGTGAGTAGATGCAGATTTAAGAAATGAACGCTTACCTCCATCATTGATGTCCTTTATATTCAGTCAGAAGTGGAAGAGGTGAAACTTCCAGGCTGTGAGTGGAGCATGTACCATCAGTCCAGAGGGAACTGGGCGGTCTCTTGGTCTGGAACCCCTACAGATTTTATTTTTTTTTCTCCAGCTTTTGGAGTTTTTTTTTTGTTTTTTCTGTCCACCCTGGCCATCGGACCTTACTTATTCTATGTTAATTAATGTTGACTTATGTTTATTTTTTTATTGTGTCTTTTATTTTTCTATTCATTTTGTAAAGCACTTTGAGCTACATTTTTTTGTATGAAAATGTGCTATATAAATAAATGTTGATTGATTGATTGATTGATCAGTCTGGTGATGGATCTGTCCTGGTTGTAAAAGAGTGGAAAATATAACTAAAGCACCTTCTCATGTTTGGAAGTGGTACTGCCCAAATTGTAGCCGTGTAGCTGTCCATAATCATGTTTATCTGACGATGGAAGGGTAGATAATGCAGAATAAGTTAAATAATTACAGAGGTGCTTGAACAATTTACAGGCTTGAGTAGAGTTGTGGCAGATGAAATTTAATGTGTACAAACGTACAATAATATATTACATGTAAGAGTTAGAAATGTTAGATCTGAATATGTAATGGGAAGATTGAAACTTGAAAGTACTCCTTATTAGAATGATCTAGGAGCCATAGTGGATGTACAGTATTATCTACATAAAGACAGTATGTGGAAACAATCAAGAAGGAAATAGAATGTTAAGTTATATACAGTATTATGATGTGTGAAGTACAAGTCAGAAGAGGTTATGCTTAAGCTATATAATGCATTAGTGAGGCCTCACCTGAAGTACTGTGTACAATTTTGGTCTCCATATTACAAAAAAATATAGCAGATCTGGAGAACATCCCAAGGAGCGTGATTAGGCTGATTCTTGGACTGACAGGTATGAACTATGAAAAGAGACTGAAGCAGTTTAAGCAAATGACTATTACAAGGTGACAAAATTTAAGTGTTTAAAATTAAGAAGAGAATTAGTTCAGTGGATTCGAGCTATTACTTTAAATAAATATGTTAACCAAAATATGAGGTCAGGGTTGGAAACTTGTTAAGGGCAGATTTCACAAAAATGCTTTTTTGATGTAAAGAATCAGAGACATTGAATAAATTGCCAAGTAGTGTGGTGTAGAGTAGGACTTTAGGGACCTTCAGATCATGCCTAGATGTTATTCTGGACCATCAAGATGAATATGGGTGATGCACTTGTTGAGCTAAATGGCCAGTCCTCATCACAATTGTTCTAATGTTGTACTTGGTCTCTCCAAATCCAGTATCTTGCAGTTGCCTTCTGGTTCTCGAGCAATAGATGTCAAAAAAAATCTAGTTTAAAACTCTTGCTTTAGCCTGCAGGTCCATGAATGGCCCTGCTCCCTAATGCCACAATCTCTGGACTCGCCTTACATCCTTACAAGCAAGGTGTCTCTGCTTTGATTCAGTTTGTTCACTGAATGTCAGTCCTTTGACCACACATGTTAAAAATAAACAATGTTTATCAATTCCAAAACCCAGGCTGCTGAGTGAGTTTCTCATCACTATCTATACTGCTCCAAAACTGATGTTCAGTTGCCTCTTGTAGACAATTATTTTCACAATATACCTTGATAATGCTTATGCTTTCTAACCCTCTGCTCTCTGAATAGCTATACCACATGAATCAGCTGTAATACTACTACTACTATTGCTACTGCTTCTACTACTATTACTACTAATAATAATAATATGAAGAAGAATATGTGTCCTCAGATTCATTCCCAGACACCTCCCTCCCTTTCTCTTTGTCTCCTTCTTGTATTGGTGTCCTGTATGTTTCATTTTCTGGACACCTCAGTGAACCCTGCTTTCTCATACTTTATTTTTGCAGGTGTGTTTTTTTCTCATTTGAAGTTTTTGTTATTTAATTTCCCTTTGCCCTGAAGTCTCCTTAGTCTTGGTGTTTTTCCTTTAAGCCTTTTACCAGATCATAATAAGTAGTTTTTCGCAGCGAACATGCTGTGTTCTGAAAACCTGATGTGGCCAGCTTAGGTGAAGTTTTTTTTCTAAGTGCCCCATGATGCTTTGCAAGGCCAGTGTGACATCACAATGCTGAAGCAGTCATGCACAGTCATGCTTGCTGTAAGATTGTTGCTGACTTGGCCATTGCCGGGTCACAAGCCCATGAGGAAAAAAGAAAGCCTTATCAGACTTGACAGTGCTGTCATTTCAATGCCCCATTTCTAACAGAACTCATTTCACCAAGGTGAAACCCCACTCTTCCACTCGAAGTTATTTCAACCCCCCAGATTTCCTTCCTGCATAAATAAAAAAACTTGCAAGATTTTCATTTGAGGAGTATGTTAGCTTACCATAATGAGAGTATTACAAGTACTCCAACCAGATATATAATACTGATCCCAGTGTGCTGGCAGCACAGTAGCGCATGGCTAATTATGCATGCAAGTTAGCCAAGTATGCAGCTATACCTCAAAACTAGTCTGAAAGGAGCTCTCCTACCCTTACTACCATCATCAGAAAAAACAGCACACTCTATTAAACAATAAAAGCAAAATTTTTATAAATATTTACAAGGTGCTTTCTTCAACCTGATGAAAGTATCTCCACAGATAAATCAGAAACAATACAGATGTTCTAACTGCACCCAGAGCCACATCCAACTTACCATTTAGTGACATGGCCAATGTGTAACACAATATTGTATTGGTACTCTGTGAGCACAATGATCTATATTTTATTTACTTATTGCTAGATTGTGTTTGCTTATTGTATTTTGTTTGTAGTATTTTTTTCCATCTGTATCTTTTGCTGTTTGAGGCATGGTGGCGCAGTGGTTAGCACTGCTGCCTCACAGCTCAGATCACATATTTCACATATAATTGGTCCAGCATAGTTGGCAGAGTTTTCTCTTGCCCTCAGAGACACTTAAAAGACCACTGCATCATTTTAATTCTCCCAAAAACTAGTTTAGTTCCTCCTTTCCCATTGACTCTGCACTTTGCAGAGTTTGGTGAAGTTCACAAACACTTCCGTGATTTTGCCAAACTTATGCCAAAGTGAAGCCTGTGGGATTCGCTTGTCACTAATAATAAATAAATGTTACACTTTTCCAGGATGAGCACATAGGAGGTGAATTTCATGCTAAACAAATTCCAGCTAAATGCAATTTTTTAACAATATGGATCTCACCATTTAACACAGAGTACATGTACTGTAGGAGATAAGGAGAACATGACCTGATTGATACACCATGCTGGGTTAGAAGATGTCCAGAAATTCAGTGCAGTTTAAATGAAACTTCAGTCGGCTTGGTTAACAAGACAAAAGGAGCTGCTTTTACAGAATAATCCTTTCCCACTGTTCGCCTCAATAGAATGGTTTACACAGATGAGATGTCAAAGCCTGTCTTCTGCAAAGTCAGCCCTGCTCAGAGGTTTGCTTCAAAGAACCGCTAATGAATTATAAGCAAAAAGCATCATGCTGTTATGAGAAATATCTGGTTCCAGGAAAAGCATAACCCAGTAGACTGTGTTGTCCATGTACTGAAGTTCAATGTTCCAAACAAAAAGACATCATTGTGAAAAATATTTCTCTGTCTCTGTAAAATAGCTGATTTGGTGGGAGCTGAAAGCTTTATGCTTGCCCCCTGGATTAATGAGGATTTGGCAAGCCTACCAATAACGCATATGCTTTGGCACCAAAAGACACAAGCTTAATGTAATTTAATTTGTGTCAGCTTTTAAAGTTCTGAAAGATCCCGCTGCAACAAATATGGAAAGTGATGGTCTACCCTTAAAGCAGAGGTAGCAAGCTGTCATTGTATTCACCTTGAAAATAATATTTAAGTCAATTATTACAACAGACCATACAGTGCAAAAATTTATTCTCTAAAAATGTGCATTTGCCACTTTTAGTTTGTGTGCTGACATTTATTGCAAATTAAAATTGTACTGGATGAAAGGCACTTATCAATTATCAAAAACACTTCACAAAGCACCAAATATTCAAGACTTCCAAGATATTTTAATCACATTAGATCTGAATTAGCATAGCCCACTGGTGTCACACCTCATGTTTATATGGAAGTTTTACAAATGTCTGTGTGGTTTTTACCCCTTGTCTTAAACATACATATTTTACATTAATTGATGACTTCAAATGTTGGTGATCCAACAGCAGGATCTTGTACTGGAATAAAACAGGTATAAAAAAGACATTTTGATGTGTAGTTTAGTTACAAAAATAAGTGCAATTAATTAGCCAAGTATAGGACAGACTGGCATTATACACTCTGATCTACCCAGAATACAGATCCTTGGCATAAAATGCCAGAGCCAGACAATCTTGATATCAGCTAAAAGTCTTCAGTTTCCATGAGGTGGCCCCTCTTTGGAATGCAGCATCTGCCCCTTAGCTGATAAGATGACCGATGACAGGCCAAGTAACACTCAGAGACAGCTCTTTGATGCACCATGAGGACACTCAAGTTCAAACAAAGAGCCCTAATTCAATTAGTGGCAACCCTGATGTGCAAAAGCTTGCTCCAGTTGTCAACCAAAAAGGATGGGCTTATGTGCACATAAGAAACCAATGGCAAGATGTCTGTTCCTTCCCTTAAAAACTGTTTGCCCACATTCACTTGTCTCATCAAGATCAATGCTCTCAACCTGTTCATAATAAAAGTTTTCCACAGCCAGAGCCGATGATCTTTAGGGTTTGACTGTAACAAAGGTTGGAGCAATCCCTTTTACTCCGAAAGGCAACACTGCTGAACTTAAAGGATGGAAGACTTATTTTTATTGGGGTTGGATAAGGGTGCCATTAGTCTAAACCTTGTTGTGGAATAGCAAGTACATTTACAGAGAGGGGGAGATTGTATATAGAGCCATGCATTCACATTGCTAATGAGTAAAACTGACTCATTACCAGCTGACCCAGCTGTAACTTTGCTGCAACTGAAGACACTGTATGTTAAAACCTTGAACAGAAAACTGAAGTACCGCTCACAACCAGAAGGTGCAACAACCAAGGCAATGAAGGAGGAGAGCTCAAGAACAAAAAAGAAAACAAGCCGAAGATTCTTACACGTGTCTTGAGAAAGCCAATCGAGAAAGGAACAAAGAATCACTTACACAAAAACCATACTGTTAAGTACACTTTTGATTCTGAAAACTAGTAATTGTAGCTTACTAATTAGGACAAAGCCAACAAATATATTATGGTATCAGTGTCACAGTAACTGAAAGGTAATAACCTTGTGAAGGATACATTCTAGCTGTTAAAGGTTTCTTCCTAAATCCAGAAAGAAAGTGCAGAGCATCATCTGGGGCAGATAAGCCAGTGTAGACTAACTGTGCAGACAAAAGAAGTTTAATAACTAGGTAAAGAATTTATCCAGCTTAACCATATGAATTGAAAGATCAGAATTCATAAGATATGTGCCTTTTTCAATAGGATAAAAAAGATCTACTTAAGCCAAGACATAGAACTCAAAATTTATGTGCCTTTTTCTACAGGGCAGAAAAAGTTCAACTAAGCTATCATAATTTTATATTTTGTGTAATTTGTTATTGTCCTTTGTCTATATATACGTATGCTGAAAATCTATATATACTTGTATATATTCATCTTCTATTATCCTTATGTCATAAACAGATTGTATTACAGTACAAAGTATTTTGTTTATTACAATAGGTGTGGCTGGATTATTTGCTGAAAATAAGTCTATTGCCACATCTGTATCATAACAGAGAAAGTTAGATTTCATGTAGGGTTTCGCTGGAAGCCAGTTCATAAATTATAAAGATCTCTTCATATTTCTGGAATCCCAGTTGGAAAGTGAAACAGGGATCCTCCACTCTGCCAACATAAATCAGCCCAGGGGATGGGGATCAGTTAGTGATTGTTGATCAGTTAGTCATTGTTTAACCCGCTCAGTCCTGAGCAGGGTTTGTGGGGGGTGCTGGAACCTATCCCAGTAAGCACAGGATGAAAAGCAGGAATAAACCCTGGGCAAGGTGCCAGTCCATCACAGGGTGAGCACACACATACCAAACACACAGCGATAAAACATTAAGGCCAATTTAGTATCACCAATGCACCTAACCTGTATGTCTTTGGACTGTGGGAGGAAACTTGAGCACTCAGAAGAAACCAAACTGGTTTAAAACGGATGATTAACTAACTGAGTGATTAGATTAATCCTTTTCCTTCACAGGTCAGCATTTTGCCCATGTTATTGTCTTAAGCATCTTTACCAAAAGGCACTTTGCTAGCAATGATTTCAGGAAAGTTTAAATTTATGAAAACAAGACCTAAGTGATGTAAGTTGTTAATTCCTTGCATTATGTAATGTTTGTAAATGAACAGAATGTTACAAATAGGAGGGTGGAAAATGTAATTACAGTTTTGACATTCAGTAGGAATGATTCTTCTAAGCAGACTTATAAACTGGAAATGGATAATTGGACACCTACATTACTTATAATGATGACAGCGAATGCTGAAAGCAAAAATATGTCAGTGTGAAAGACTATATTGACATTAACATTGGCTAACTATACATTTAAAAAAAAAACTACATCTTACTGTAACAATCAGCACCTTGTTATACCTGTTGCACTTAACATTTGTCACACACGAGCAAGTAGGGAGCAGCTAAAAAACCCGACGGGCAGTGCAAAACCACAAGGCAGGGGGTGACGACGGTGTACTAACCAATCTCTCTTTTATTTTAACAGGAAAGACGAGAAAACACCACTGTAACTTGAAGTCCCTGCCGCTTCCGGGTTCTTTTATTTTCTCCAGTCCTCCTTGATGACGTCATGCACCCCAAGATCCCCAGTGCCTCCTTTCCCGGCTATCCCATTTCCGTTCCCACCTCATAAATGCTCCGTGTTGTCTCTCATTCAGTGTCTGTGCTGCACCATTTGTGAACTGACTGTTATAAACTTGCCTTCATCTACAGTATACGGGGACAGATTCTCCAACCCTTAATCTTGTACTCTTGTGTCTCTTTTACACATTTCAATTCAAACTAATTCAGTATATCTGCAAAGTTAAGCTGAATCCTGTAATAAACACTAATGTCTATGGCTAGCTTCTGCTTTGCTCCTGAAAGCTTTGTTGCCTAAGACCATGGAGTAGAATATAATAGATGAATTACAAAGCACTTCAAGTACAGAACAAAAAAGGTGTAGGTGTAAGAACTGCCCTGCATCATTGGAAACTGTGTTATATTACATAAGCCTTCTAATAATCAAAAAGAAACCTCGACATTACAGGCATGCAGGTAGGCCATTTATCTTATGCAACCACAAACGACAAATATATAGACGATGGACAGTCATATCAGTGTTATCCTAGGGATTAGGGACGTTAAGGTACTGCAGCCTTTATCAAATTCCCTGCTTCTTTATCTATTGCTAAGTAATGCATTGCTTCTTCTACCTGTATGGCAATTCTGTTTTAGTTTGCTAAGGCTCATGCTCTCTTTAAATGGCATATAATATGCAAACAGAGGTATACTCTGTAATAATTAATTAATAACCAAGGAAAACATCTGCTATAATGTAAGTGCATACTGCCCTTATTCATTGATCTCTCTGGCTAGTATAACAATATCGGCTTGTTTAATATATGATGAGCAGTGCTTGAAGTGGGCCGGTACATACTGGTATTCCACAAAGTGGAGAAACTCCTTGTATACCTCCTCTCCTTTTTTTTTCCCACTTCAAGCTCTAGTGATAAGTCCATTTTCCCAGGGGTTCCTGCATTTTTCCCAGCTTTTCTATTAAACTCTGATTACAGTTCATGTTATACTAAGAAGTATATAAGCCTGTAAAATCAATTAATGTCAGCTAACAATCATGAACAGGTAACAGCAGATTAAGCAGTTAATTTCTCTTTTAAATGGAAAAATTCAACAATCATCTTCTCTTGTAGAATGTTCAATTGTAAATCTGGTAAGTTTGTTTACTTTTTGAAGAAGAATGGCTATAAATTATTTGGGATGGAGAACAGTTTCAGCATTAAGCTTTTTCAAGTGACCATTCATATTTTAAGTGTTTTATATACAATGGTAGTAACAAAAAATCCACTATTCAAGATGTACAGTATGTGTCTGACAAAGGCAAAAATACACTGATAAAATTATCCAAATCATATGGGAATGAATTCCTCAACAATTGTGTGTATACATCACTGTGTAAAAGTTAGGCACGTTAGATATTTCACAAAAATATTTGTCTCAGTTATTTATTTTCTCTTCTAGATTAGTGTATCAATAGAAAAGCATATTTTAGAGTTCTAAATATTCCTTTTGCAAAAAGCAAAGCAGTCGAGTAAGATATCTGAAAGTGCTTAAAGAAAGAAACCACCTTAAAAACAGACCGCTTTACAGTTTAAAAAAGTATGATCTTTGTAAGCATACAGCCAAGTGATTGGTTAAGCATATATAACGAACTGGTGATAGTAACCATAGACATAATGTTTAGGTTGAACCAAAGTGAATAACTGAAACAGAAACAGCTGTGTAGTGGGAATATAACTGTGCAAAGGACAATCTTATAGCAAAGCAAAACTGAGCATAGCAACAAGACATTAAATTGTTATCCTATAGCATCAAGGTCTCTTCCAAGCAGAACTTTTCTATCAAACACTTGATTCCAGATGTGCTGTCACAGTTCTTCAGCAGAAGCACAAACAAACAAGCAAGGCTGAGGACTAGAAACACATTGCTCGGCCACAGAAGCCAAGTGTAGGAAATGAGAAATACATCAAGCTTACTTCCCTTCAAACCTGGAAGATAACCAGTATCACTAGTGTAACCACTGGAACCCTGGTACGGTACACCCATCTACAGTCCAGTGGCCTCTTATCAGAAGCAGTCTTCATGGAAGTGTTGCAACCAAAAAGCCATTCCTCTGATCAGGAAATTAAGCCAAATAACTCACATATGAATGAGAACACAATGACTGGGATGCAGGAAAAGGGCAGCAGGTGGTTTGGACTGATAAAAAATTGAAATATTTCGTTCTGATAGAAGATATTGTCCTCTGTAGGTCTGGAGAACAGTACACTACAGAGAAATGCAGAGTGTTATCAATTGTGCAATACCATCAGAGAGGTGTCTAGTCGGGCCTGACTTCATTATGCAGCATAACACTGATGCCCAACACATGGCCAAAATTCTTCTAAACTCCCCTCAGCAAAAAGAGTAGCAGGGAATCCAGAAACAGATGACATAGCAACCACAGAGCACTAATCTTAAAATTATTGAGCCAATCTGGGATTGCTTGCAGAAACAGAAGCAAGTAAGACAGCTAAAGCCTGCAATGGAATTGTAGCAAGTTCTCCAAGAGGCCTGGAATAACCTACCACCTTTAGTAACTGCATACAAGTGTATCCTAAGAGAATAGCTGCTGCTTGTAAGGCAAAGATGGCTATTCCAAATATTGATTTCATGGATGTTTTTTCTGCTTACTACATTTTCTTGGATGTTTCTTTATAATTAAAACTTACTTGTGACATTACTTTTGAAAGCATTCTGCTTTACAGCATTTTTCCACAATTGTCCAAGACTTTTGTACAGTACAGTATGTAAACATGTGTGTGTCCACAGCTGCAGTATACATATATATATAGCTATTTCTGTAGAACAAAATCTGTTGGAGTAATTTTGTTCAAAACCAATAATCTTTAAGAATCTGAAAATGCTAATAACTGTGGCTAGTTTTATTCCACTGCAGTAATTAATTTTCAAGTTATCATATTTTCAAATTCTTACCGTGACACAAAGACATGCTTGAAATATGTTTGAAACAGGCTTTCTATAGAAAGCTCACACTCAAAATTTCAGCTCAACAAAATACTTTCACAATATGCTGTGTATTTATGCCTGTGATATGTAAAAGTAAACAAGGTCTGATCCGAGCAGCATAGTGTCATAAGTGTGATTGGATCTCACTTACCGGGACTAAATCTAAGGTGAAAAATCCTTATTTTTTGCTTCTCTCAAGAATATTCAGTCATGTTGATTATAGCCCTGCTGATAAATGGTGTACCAAAACTGGACAAACATGCAATAATAGAAAGAGAGTGAGAAAACAGTTTATCCACAAGACAATGACTAAGGACCTGTCTGCATTATATTTCACTATTGTTGTTGTTAATTCATATTTAAAAAACTAAATGGGAACAAACTTAATTAGCTAACAGTTTCCTTGAGTTTTCCATTAAAACTTCCTTCACACTATCCTGTAGAAACATATCTGGATTCAATTACTTGGCATTATTGAGTTGCTAGTCTTCATGTGCATTTGGCACCTTCAGATGAGGTGTTGCTGTACTTGGTAATACAGTACTATGAAATCTACAGGCTAGAATTACAAATTGCACACATTTTTCAGTCACACAGTCTAAGGCACCTCTAACCAATGAAGACATTGCATCTTATCTATCTGGTACACTTGCATAGAACATTAACTGAATGAGTGCTTATCCCCAAAGGCTCAGTCAAAACAGCTTTAAATGAAATAACCAAGAACATAATGGAGGGTAACCCTTACTGCTACTTTTGTAGATGGAGCATGGCAACGTCTTGCTTTTATACTAGTGAAAAGACAGAAACGACAGAAAATAATAGATTGTAGGACATCAAGAATAAGACACAATTAGGACTCAAGCACAAGGAATGGCTGCCAGTAATCAGAACTTTAAAATATTAGAACAATCAGACAAAATCAGGCCTTTCAGCTCATGAAAGCTTGGCAGTCCTATACATTTAATCTTTGTAAAAAAACATCAAGTCTAGTAGACAAGTCCCTAAAGTCCTACTGTCTACCACACTACTTGGTAGCTTATTCCAAGTGTCTATGGTTCTCTGTGTAAAGAAAAACTTCCTAATGTTTGTGTGAAATTTACCCTTAACAAGTTTCCAACTGAGTCTCCGTGTTCCTGATGAGCTTGTTTTAAAATAACAGTCTCGATCCACTGTACTAATTCCCTTTATAATTTTAAACACTTCAATCATGTCACCTCATCTTTGGGAATAATGCACACTCTCTTCAGTACTTGTTCAAGTCAAATAATAGGACATTACATGGTGACCAATCACCCAAGGAACTCATTACTAAAAACTGTTGTGATTCAATTGTGATTCTGCCTTGTGCCCTAAGAATGCTTATAATCTCCAGTTTAGAACTGCACCATGACAGGAATCAGTCCTGAAGTATGAAGAAGTCAGTAAGAAAATATGTAGGATTCTTTGGGCTTGTTTAATTGAAATTAAGAGGTAGTATCTTTATTAGAACCACATATTGTTTTACAGGGATTCCATGATCATATGAAAGAATTTTGATGGGTTGGAAAGATAGATAAAGAGCTTTCCATGAAATGCTTTCTGATGATGAGATAGACAGAGCAAAACCAGATGTTAAAGTGAAGAAATAACTTTTGAATTATAATCAGGATGGAGTAAGACAGATACTGAAAATCATCAGTGTGTTGCATTTTCTATTGCTAGTTCATACACTAGTTGGTATTATGTATTTAGAAATTGCATTTTTGCACTTCTTTGCCATCAAGTCATACATTATTACTTTCTTCTTATGATGAACTCTTTTGCATCATCATCATTTGCCTTGTATTTCGTTAATACATCCCTCAGATTAAACAAACAAACGAAGGAATTTTAGCATTTTCATTGGATTCTTTTCATCTTACTGGCATTTATATTCCTAATGATGTAAATTTTAATTTTTTGTATTCTGATTTATACTTAACACTATTTTAAGATTTATAGAGGTCCAATATAATAATCTGAACCTTTGTAAAAACAGCTTATACAATTATCTCAGATATGGTTCTAATATTTAACCAGCTGTGCTACACTTTGAAGATGGGTTGAAATCTAATCAATGTAGACTTCACAGTTAATGTTTGCACTGCACCATGCAATGCAGATGTTTCTATTATATGTCATTTGGTATGGCATTCGTGAAAGCAGTGTCAATGTTTGTGACAAAATGCAGTGCATTTTATTACTAAAAATGTTTGTGATTCACCATCTTTTGGAATAACAAGAGACGTAGCTACCGGACAGACAGACAAGCAGACACTTATCCTTTTATTAGAGTGGATATTAGCACCTCAAAGGATATAAAAATTATGTTGACTTTTAGGAGAGATTTAAAGATCACCATTTTATTATCTGTCTTTTACTTCCCATGGCACTTATTTGTAAATATAACACCATCATGAAAGGCCCAGTTATGGTAATGGTGTCTGCATCTCTAAGCCATTTTTTTAAATTTTGCACTTAACAGAATATCATAAAGTAAAAAATCTTTATTTTCAAAACATGGAACGTTTAGTAAAAGTATTGAGGACCTAAGTGTCATGATCTGGGAGTCCTGAAAGCACAGGTACCAAAAACAATTCCATGGTTTTCCACAAGAGAAACAAAAAGGGTCAAGACGAATCTTGATAAAAATAATAGGTTTATTTTTACAAAAAGCTGTGTAAGCCCCAAACCTCCAAAGAGCATAAGGATTTGGCTTAATGGCAAACTGATACACAATAAGCAGAGTCCTATTCTGGAATCCAAAAATCATGGTTAAAAACAGAACAGAGGATCAAAACTATCAATAAGCACAGCATCAAAAAAATAATCCAAAAGGTATAGTCAAAAGCTGAGCATAGTGTTGAAATTCTGGAAAACACAAAGCAAAGCAATAGTACATAAATTAATCAAAAACACTCTCAACTTCCAGCGCATTCAATGAACAAATCAGGAACTATGGGAGGCCCTCCTTTAACTGGGGTGGAGGGCCTGTTCTTGGTGGTGATTGGCAGGTGGTCTCGCCCTTGGGGAGCCACCCACATAACACAAGGGACATAATCAAGGCCACATTCACTTATAAACAAACACAAAAAATGTACATAATAAACAATAATACAAATAAATGACATAACACAAAACAAACAAGAAATACCGCTTTAAATCTCCAGCCAGGGGAAACACGCTGGCTCAAACATGGTGGGCAGTAACTAGAGTTACTTTTGTTTTCACTTTGGATTAAAAGGACAAAAAAATGGACATATTACAGGGCAGAGTCAGAATGAAATTCTAATTAACAGGATGGACATAGACATCAATGGAATTAATGATGCACAACTGTATCAAAAGCACCTGATGACCCCAACTCTCTTGGTTCCAATGTTATAATAGTTTTGCCTTTTTATATTAGTTTTTATTTCTATATTTTTTCTGATCTTACTTGGAAATTCAGTTTAGTTTTAGTTTTCCTTCATCTCATATTTTTTAGTTTTAATTTAGTTTTTATTTTACAAAGACATTTCTATTTTATTTTTATATATATTAGTTTCAGTTTAAGTTTTAGTAATTATGGTACCGTTAAAGAGCTACTATGGAGTTTAGCTTTTGTGTCACAATGAGACATAACTGTACACTTAGTAGGTTTGGGTATTATATGAGTGTAATGTTAGTGGAAGCTTACTACACTACACTACATGGTTTAGTATCTGGTGTTGTTTTTGTATGATAAAAACAAGCATAATCAAAACCAGGTACTTATTATGAACAATTTTACACAATTTTATTATTTTAAAAATATTTTCTATGTCATGTGTGCTGAACAAATCTGTGCTGACTGTTGGCACTTTTATTTTCCTTATTGCCCAGAATGGGCCAATTTGTAATGAAATTTAGGTGAATTTTAAGGTGTGAGGGTTTTTTACTCTAAATGTCTACAGCACACAACATATCCTGCTCCAGTGACAATGTGCTTATAATGAATGCCTTTGCATTCAACAATCTCAAATACTGGGCTTTGTTATTTTCTACCAGCCATATTGATCTCAGGCGCAAACAATTTATAGACTGAATTTTGCCAACTGCAGGTCTGAAAAGATATCAAAAATCAAAAAATAAATTCTACTGTGTTCTGACAGGTGTGATCATGAAAATCACAGGGGCTTAGGAAGAACAGGGGTCTTATGCTTGAATCAGTGTGCAGACCCCACCTAGCTGTATTGAGGATAACAAAGAAAAATAAGCATGTAGTGTCAAGGTTAGGGGCAGTGAGACTTGAATAGCCCATGCATAAGAACAGTAAACCCATAATGAGCAGAGCAAGAGCAGGTAATAAGAGTATGGACAGCCACAAAACAACAGAGACAGCATCTGAGATTAAGAACAATATATACATTATCGAAACCTGTTTATCCAGAGCTGGATCACAGGAAACCTGGAGCCTACCCCAGCAGGTTTGGATGCAAGGCAGGAAAAATCCCTGGTATGCAATATGTATGATATGGTTGATGTTAAGAACAAATAGAATATGATATTTCAACTATCTGTTTTGAGAGAGAGAGAAACATTGAAAAAATGGGGACAGATATTTTAAAACATAATTCTGCTACTGGATAATTTTCACAATATCAGATATTTTCAGCTGTGAATATTAACTAAAAAAGAAATGAATAAATATAGCATAAGTACAGAAAAATATTAGTATGTTTAGCTTTTCACCACTTGGCAGACTCTCTTCACCTACCTACCTGTAGTTCAGTAGAGACATTACCAACTTGGGAATTTTACAAGGTTTGTATTGCTTCATTGTTAAACAACATTTTTAAAACAAAAGTGATTGGTCAGCAACAATATGCTGATCTTGTATGATGACCTTGTCAGTCTCTTGATCAATGCCGTTTTATTTTTTAAAAATCAGTAGTGGTCTCCCCTAGACTTTCTCATGTACTCAGATATAGGGATGGATATTTGAGGAGTAAACCGCAAGACAATGATTATATTATGTACATTAAAGAACCATCAACAACAAATCAAATCAAATTAATAATATATTGAACATTTATTATAAAAGTAAACTTTAATAAATCAGACTCTTCAGGTGTATGAATAAAAAGAAATTGAGTATGTTTTCAGGTAAAGTACCACTTCCAGTTGATGGATTTTTTCATGATTACTATACTTTCTCTATACTTCGTATACTTTATGTGTGAAGTGGCAGGTGAATTACTGTCAACAAAATGCAGCCACCTGAGAAATAAACTGAAACGTTACTCGATTTGTCCATATGGTAAAGTTTTTGTTGACCAGCACATTCCGATTTCAGCCATTTGAATTACATCTTGATATGCAACAAGTGCAAAGAAAGGAGGCACGTAAATCGCTTTCTATTCCACACGCTTTATGCGTATATTCAGCTTATTATGTCACCGCAAATGCTGTGTGAATACCTGCCTTCTGTCACAGCCGCCATTCATTGGATGGATATATGCGGGTGGCTAATGGTGGATGACTTTAAGTTTTAGAGTTAAAAGTTATAAGGGTTATAAACTAACATCAAGAATATTCATTCAAAAACGAAAGGTAAAATTATTTTAAGTAAATTATTTTATTTCAGTTAGTCTTTCTAGGTTCTTTAATAGTTTCATTTAATTTTAGTTGTTCATTTTGGTTTTGTTAATTATTTTATTACAGTTTATGAAAATGTTTTTTTAATAATAGTTTCAGTTTTGATTTTAGTTTTCGTTATCTATAATAATTTTGCTTGGTTAACTGACTCAATTTCTTACTTGTGTTTGTGAGTGGATGAATATTAACTCTCTTAAACGAAATAAGGAGAAAACAGACATCTTAGTTATTGGCAAAAATTGATATAGTGAGGGTATTAGAAATAAACTTGACCCACTAGGCTTAAAAGTCAAGATGAAGGTAAAGAATTTAGAGGTAATTATTGACTCTAACCTAAATTTTAAATCACATATTAATCAGATTACCTGGACAACATTTTTTCACTTAAGGAATATAGAAAATGTTTGATCCCTTATAACCTTGCAAAAAATTAGATTACAAGATTACTGTAACACAGTCCTTTCAGGACTACCCAAGAAAGTTATCAATCAATTGCAATAGTGCAAAATGCAGCTGCTAGAATCTTAACTAGGAAAAGAAATTCCAAGCACATCTCTCCAGTTTTTATGTCATTACACTCGGTACCTGAGCCATTCAGAACTGACTTTAAAATACTGCTTATGGTTTACAGAGCCTTAAATAATCTCGCTCTGTCCTATATTTCTTAGATAGACCTTAGATCTTCAAATGTGTTTCTGCTTATAATTTCAAGAGCTAAACTTAAAAGAAACGGTGAGGCAGTCTTCTGCTGTTATGCACCTAAAATCTGGAATAGCTTACTGATAGAAATTCACCAGGCTAATACGGTGGAGCACTTTAAAAACTGCTATAAAGCAATTATTTTAACATGGCTTTCTCATAGTTATATTTTAGTGTAACCCTGTTAAACTATATATGCATTGAATCATCTTTTTTATCGTGGCTCCACAATCCGTACTAATTCCTACTTTTCTCTGCTGTTCTTTTTCTGGTTTTCTGTGGTGGTGATCTGCGCCACCGCCACCTGATCAAGGCACCATGCAGTCCTTACATTGATGGATTAAAGGTCAGAGGTCCACATGACCATCATCATCAATTCTTTCACGTGAAGCCTGAAAACCATGAGGGCTTAATTAGGTAATTTATGTTAGGTAGAATGCCCAGTGGGGGCTGGGTGGTTTCATGGCCTTGGAACTTCCTGCAGATTTTGTTTTTTTTTTTTCTCTAGCCCTCTGAAGTTTTTTTTTTCTGTTCTCCTGGCCATCGGATCTTACTTTATTCTTTGTTATTTAGTATTGTCTAATGTTAATTTTATTTTTTATAAACTTTTCTTTTCTTCATCTTGTAAAGCACTTTGAGCCACACCATTTGTATGAAAATGTGCTATATAAATAAAGGTTGTTGTTTTTGTTAAGCTAATCAAATGTCAAAGCAAACCACAGCTGAAGATGAAGAAAGAAGGAAGTGTCTTAATACTAACTTGTTTTTCTAATTGAGTGCTGCTATCTTGTATTGGAAAAGCGTGATGACCTGGCATGTCACATAATCTCTGTGTTACCAGCAAAGGGCATGATATAAAGGACATGGTTGTTGCCTTCCAAAAATAATCACAAAATGGTGTCAATCAAACTCAAAACAGAACATAAAATGACTTTGCTAAAGGAAAAAATGAATAAACCTGCTAAAATAAATATACAAAAATACCAGAAATGAAGCAAAGTGGATTAACAATGAGATTCATCACAGTAAACAACATTTTGAAATACTATGATCTAAAAAATATATTTTTTTATTTGAAATCATTATATTTAGGATTTTTTAATAGAAGTGTCCATATGGATTTTTATTACAGAACAGCCTGCAGTAGTAAAAATATAATATTTTGGCACTGTATTTATTTTGGTTTTTTGACTATTGTGTTTTCCTTTCTGATATTTTGGAGTTGACCTTTTATTTTACTTACTAGGATTTTGGTATTTGATTACTTACTAGTTTTGTTTTGTTTAAGGTATAACCATTTTGTTTTTATTATTATTTCTGAATATTTCTTTGTAAATAAATCCTTAAATATAAATTAACATTTTTTGTCATTTATATCAGGGAAGTTATGGTTTGCTTGCTGTTTTTAGTTTTTCCTGGAAATTGATTAGCCTGTCCCTTTTGTTAGGCCTGTGCAAGCCTGAAGGCTGCTTCTTGAGCTCAGGTCAGCTCATTTTGATAATAGGCCTCAGTGAACTATTGAGGTGTTCTGTTTTAGTCAGGGCTTCATCCCACACTCAATCACTTTTTTTTTATTTTTTGAAAGGTTTTATATATTATTTGGCATATCAGGCTTTTAATTTTGGTTTTGGTTTTGTTTTGTATTTATATAATATTATTCATCCATCCATTATCCAACCTGCTATATCCTAACTAAAGGGTCACGGCGGTCTGCTGGAGCCAATCCCAGCCAACACCGGGCACATGGCAGGAAACAAACCCCGGGCAGGGTGCCAACCCACCACAGGGCGCACACACACAATCACCCACACACCAAGCACACACTAGGGCCAATTTAGAATTGTCAAGTGAAGCGAACCCGAGTCTCCTAACTGCAAGGCAGCAGCACTACCACTGCGCCACCGTACCGCCCTATGTAATATTGTGATGTTTTTAATTATTTAGTATTTTTGCGCTATGCTAAAATTGCATATAGTTAATTTATTTGCTTTTGTTGTCTCCTTTATGTAGAGCCAAAGTAGAGTACCTCTTGATCATGCAGCTGGGGTACTACCACAGCTGGTATTTAAAGAGAAACTTCAGATTTTACTGAAGCTTTGGCACTCCATTTATGTTCTGAACTCTTGTTTGGATTATTTTGCTTCATTTGGATTTTCATTTGGCTTGCCCTACGGTGGACTGGTGCCCTGTCCAGAGTCTATTCCTGTCTTGTGCCCTATGCTAGCTGGGATAGGCTCCAGCAGACCCCCACAACCCTATTGAGGACTAAGCAGGTTAGAAAATGACCAAGTTACTAACCTTCCTTTATATTGCTGCTTCTGGTTATTTAGATTTGTTTGGTGTTAGGTTTGCATTTTTTTGGTTTATTTACCAAAGTTTATTTGATACATTTTTCCTGCCTCACTTTTTCTTTCTTTTTGTAATATTTTTTTTTAAATAAAGGTACCTTCTTTTTGTTGTCATTTGGGATCAGCAGTTTCCTACTTTCTCTCTTATTCTTTTTGGGCAATCAGGATGAGTGGACTGCACTGCACTGGCAATCGGAATGTTGTCGGTTCGAATCCCTTAAATGCCAAAAGGGACTCTACTCTGTTGGGCCCTTTAGCAAGGCCCTTAACCTGCAATTGCTGAGCGCTTTGAATAGTGAGAAAAGCGCTATATAAATGCAAAGAATTATTATTATTATTATTTGGGGCTAAGCTATCTGGGGTGAAGTCTGACCTGGGTTAACTGCTGGTCCGGCTGTTGTGCATATTTTGTTTTTTTTGAGGCCTGTGCTTCATTGCACAAAACCTCAGTCTAAGTTTTATGTGGTGAGCAGAATCAAAACAATTTTGAAGCCTAATTATGGAGCCCATGGGCTGGGTTAACATTTGTTTAGGTAAAACTTCAGAGCAGGGTAAAACCAGAAAAAGACAGCAAGAAAGCATACAGTCTACAATTCACAATCACAGGGCTCTGGCCTGGAGGTTACTCTTAACAGACGGGTAGCCTTGTTACTTTGTTTAATGATAACAAAAAAGATTCTTTCCAAGAACGGGGGGAAGTACAAGTTTCTTAGAAAAAATCAGATTGCTGACAAAAATCATTGCAATTATTTATAATGATGAACACCAGGCAAGTTTTCAGAAGGGAAACTTTCTATATATAATATCCTGACTATATGATCCTGGCAAGAAGTCAGACATAATGAAATTCAGGCTTAGTACATTTTATTGCTTAAAATGCATTTTATTTGTACCATCATGAAAAACCTGAGTAAGGATTATTTAGCATTAATTAACCTACTGTTGAGTGCTGATTACCTCCCTCTTTTTGGTTTATACAGGTGAACTCTATTCTTATTGAGGGTCCAAACTATTAAAGTTCCTGGAGGCCTGTTTTACTATAATTTGAGAATAACTGAATTGGTCCTGTTTTATCAGGTGTGAATAAAGGTGCTATACTGCGACCGACCCGACACAGATTCACTGAGGCACGTGTAAAATAAAACCAATATTTATTTTTTCTTCACCTGTGGGGCATGTCTTCCCCGTGAACCCCACAGGCAATACACAGTCCCAAGCACACGCACAAATACCAAGCACTTTCTTCTTTTGGCACCACCACTCCTCCCAGGCAACCTTGTCCTCTTCCACCTGACTCCGGCCCCTGAGTGGTGGTCGCTGGCTCCTTTTATAGTTCACCCGGAAGTGCTCTAGGTGCTTGATCACCAAGTTCCGGCTGCACTTCTGGGTGTGATGAACATGTTGCCCAAAGGGGCTCAGGAGTCCCAAACACAGCACCCCCTGGCGGTGCCTGCGGGGCCCAACAGGGCTGCACCCAACTTCAATTCCCATGGAGCCCTGTGGGACACAGAGGCACTGCTCCAACCCAGGGGGCGGCCATCTAGTGTCCAGGGGGAGGTATTGCACTGTCTAGGGCTGCTCCCTCTGAATATAGTGTGCAGGGGCGTCCCGGCTGGGCATGTACCCTGGCCGCCTGCCACAAAGGCCACTCACCTACTAACGTTGGGGCTAGGAAGTCTAATATTAAATCAGAAGTAGACAAATCTTTTAATCAAATATGGTCATTTTTCATTGGGTTTATTCAGTATATATCAACATCCTAACACAGTGATCTAATTCACATATTTTTCCCACCTACTCAAAATTTACTAGATGCTTTTGGTAGGAGAAGCCATGCTAAACGATCTGCAGGATTTGAAAAACTATTCTGCCTTGAGAATGCATCAAAAGAAGAGACATATTTTGATTTTGAAGCCTACAGATTATTGAGACGGATGGAGGTTACAATTAAATGAATCTCCAGGTCCCGGTGTGAAGATTCTATGGTTCTGCTGCTGCCAGCTTTGTAATGCTTTGCTGGACTGAGACTGAACTCAAAATTCTAAGCTTATTGCCTCATGTTCTATTTTTCCATAAATTGACAGTTAAAATAATACTACAATCTTTGAGATGTACAAGAAAAAACCTGGAGAAATTCCCACAAGGACTACAACAAGCTCCTTTCCACTGTTCCACAATAATTGTTTAGAAAGGGGTCCAGCCAAACTAATATAACTTCCAGATGAAGTCAAGACATTTTATTGAGAATGGAGAGGATAACCAGAAGATTAAGGAAAATGCTTTTTACCTTGGCTTGTTTTGCTCTCAGTTTCCACTGAGAGTTTCTTACCATTGCCTCTGCTCCATTCTTAGTTTCTTCTTTTGCCAAAAGTTGTCAGAAATCTATCATTTTACTCCTTACAAAAACTCATCATTCTGTCATGCCTGTTGTCATGGTATGTTAGCCCCTAGCACTCTGCTGTATAAGGTCTATTTTTCAAGCCAAAGCTAATTTTCAAAGGGGCAGGTGTCTGACCACTCCTGAATTGTCTGAATTTCTCTGTATCTGTAATGGTGCTATCAATTCCTTGCTGGATACACCGGGTCTGTCTTGTTTTACTTAGTTACTATTTTAGGATCAGAGCATTGTTCCAGATTACTATAAGGTACTATTATGTAGACTTTGACTCAGCTACAGCCTGCTAAATGCTGTAAATTATTGTCCAGATAACTAAAATTTGGAAGCAGCTTTTCTTACAGCATAGGAAAGCAAAAGTGGTGTTTTTTGAAAAAAAGCTGAATCAAAGTAAGAAAATGTTTTCTAGCCATTGAAAAAGGAGTATGTGTTGGTAGATTTTACCCAAGGCTGAAGAAAAAAAAGCTGAACTTTACATTAATGGATACATAGCAGTTGTCATAAACTCTACTGAATAACTCTTCTGTATACATTGTTTCCATGGCAACAAAACTTTATAAACACATGACAAAACACGTTTCCAAAATCTTGTAAAATGTCCCTGGCACTCATCGTTATCACGGCACTTTTAATTATGGTTGTACACAGCTGCTGGAAGTTTTACGTCACTGGCGAAACTGATTATAGAAAGTTTTCATTTTTTATTTAGATAGGAAAATTGTTTGAAATATTTTCACTTACAGCAGAAAAAAATACTTTTAGCAAATTATTGTCTTTATGTGTATTGTTTCCATACACACACACACACACACACACACACACATATACATATATACCTGCATTTTTATCATTCTTTAATTTAATATTTTTTTTTATCAGTATGCTGCTGCTGGAGTATGTGAATTTCCCCTTGGGATTAATAAAGTATCTATCTATCTATCTATCTATCTATCTATCTATCTATCTATCTATATATATATATATATATATATATATACAGTCAGGTCCATAAATATTTGGACAGTGACACAATTTCCATATATTTGTCTTTGTATGCCACCACAATGGATTTGAAATTATCATTATTTGATTAAAGTGTAGACTTTCAGCTTTAATTTAAGGTGTTAAAAACATAGAAACATGAACGTAGAAACATGAGGAGTGGTCAAATCAACTATTTGGTACATTCTGGTGAACTCACCAAAACCAGAAGGTCTGGAAAACCACAGAAGACAAACTGTGCTGGATGATTGTAGAATTCTGTCCTTGATGAAGAAGAACCCCTTCACGACATTTAACCAAATCAAGGACACTCTCTGGGAGGTAGAGCTACCACTGCCAAAGTCTACAATTAAGAAATGACTTAATGAAAGTAAAGACAGAAGTTTTACCACAAGGTGCAAACCACTGGTAAACCACAAGCATAGGAAGGACATAGACTTTGCCAGAAAACATTTTTTAGAAGCCAGTCTAGTTCTGGAACATTTTTCTTTGGACAAAGGAAACTAAGATCAATATATACCAGAATGTTGGAAATAAAAGAGTATGGAGAAGAGAATAAATGGTCCAATGAATACTTCATCATCTGTGAAACATGGTTGAAACAGTTGTATGGTATGATCATGCGAAGGGAAGTCAGTCACTAGTGTATATAGTATGACTGCTGGCATAAGTATCAGGAGGAATTCTGAAGTGTACAAGGCTCTGCTATCTGCTCAGATTCAGCCAAATGCTGCAAAACTGATAGGATGACGCTTCACAGTACAGATGAACAAAAAGCAAAGACATACTGCGAACAATGAACAAGTAGCAACTGAAGAGAGATGAAGTAAATGCCTGGCAAAGTATCACTAGGGTGGAAAGCCACCACTTGGAGATGGCCATAGGTTCCAGACTTCAGACAGACATTGACTGTAAAGGATTTTCAAACAAATATTGAAAATGATCATTATATTTATGATTATGTTAGTTTGTCCAAATACTTTTGAGCCCCTGAAAACAGGGGGACCATGTATAAAAATGTCTGTCATTTTTAAACAACTCATACAATATTTTTGTTAAACCCCTTGAATTAAAACTTAAAGTCTATACTATACAAATCAATTGTGGTGGTGTACAGAGCCAAAATTATGAAAATTGCGTCACTGTGCCAATACTTATGGACATGACTATATATATATATATATACACTGTACAGCATACCATATAGTGTATATACACTGTATATATCATAGTAAGACTCAACCTAGTTGGAAACAACAGTTACAATTATATTATATACAGTGTTCTGTTATTTGTTATGAACAAATCCCTTTTGGGGTTACAGGAACAGTAGACATCTCTAGGTGGGTGGTAGTGTTTTTCCTAGCCAAAGGGCAGGCTAACTGCAACTGAGAAGTCATTCCTTAGAGATCAAAAATAACCCAGGAAGTACTTATGAACTGGTACATATTAGTGTGTGGAGTGTGGAGTCAAGAAGAAGAGTTAAGTGAGCAGTCAATAGGTGGGTGGTAGTGAGTTCAGAGTTCAGATGTTAGGAAAGCAGGAAGGAGTTATTCCATACTTGTGGTGGGGGTAAATGCATTACGTTACCTACCTTGTAGAAAGAGTTTTAATCACTGCTTATTCTGGCATAAAGGGATACAAAGATAATTATTATTTTCCTTGTTATTTTGATGTTTTATTCTTCTTACTTAACCCATTCCAATGTATTCCGTTATTGGTTATCAACGCATATACAATTGATGATCAAAACTTTCTAAGCCTGAACCTGAAAAGACAGTAGAGTGCTTATTTTGTAAGTGGCCAGAAATTAGCTCCCATGTCCTTAAATACATGAATTTCATATGTCTGGTATTTGTAATTTGTTTTTTGTTTCAGAACTAAAATGACATAAATGGCAAAAACCACAAAATTGTATATAGTTGAATTCCTCACCTTCAGGGAGTCATTTTATGTCACAGTCAACAGATGATGTGCAGAATTATGTCATCGAGGACATCTCTTGAAGATTATCCAAGGTCTTGCATGTCTACAACATCAATAACCGAAGACAATATTGGTAATATGGAGTAAATCATATTGCATCTTCAGCAAACACATAGCAAACACTAAAGGGATTTGTTATGTGTCCGTTGAACCCATTCTCCATAAAGAAATAAACATGAGTTGATATGTGCATAATGGGTGTCCAGAAATGTTTACTTCTGAAATGACCCATCACTGTATGTAAAACTGTAAGTAAAATCTGAAGCTAGTGAATTCACACTTGGAGAAATTTAAGAAAAGCTTCATAACTTAGATGAAACATGGGTACATCAGTATGACTTATTAGTCCAAACAGCAATCCTAACAATGGAGAAGTACCCTAGAATGGGGCAGTGAAAGAGTAGCCTTCAATCTTAAAGAAAAACAAAGGACTTACTGAAAGTGCCTGAACACAGTGACTTGTTTGAAACAAGAACAGACTCCAAGAATTTGAGGAGATCATTCTTAGTCCATATTAAAGACTGTCCTGTGTGGATCTGTACTGAGAATTCTCTGTAATTACATGAGACAGTGAGGCCAGCTACTGAGAAAATAAACAAAACTTGCTGTCTCCACATTTCATTTGTTTGGGTAAATGGTAGAAATTGGTCTGACCTTCAAAAGATAAAAGAAAAACACCTGTTCTAGAGACAGCTGTGAAAAAATTTACCAAGCATTTTATTGAAAAAAGTCTCCTCTTTTATTGTTTTTATACCAAAGACTATTAAGTAATATTAGACAAACAGTATATACTGTATAAACAATCTGATTTTTAGAATTTTAAAAATATATTTACAAAAATAACACTAGTCTTTAATGTGTTAAAATATTACGCTGTACATAAATTTTCAGGAGTATAAAAAGTGAAGTACTAAAATTAAATTCACTTAAACAAGTAAGTAAATAAAAGTAAGTAAGTAGAATGTATTTATAAGGCACCTTTCAAAGACATTACATCACAAAGCACTGTACAATAAAACACACATAAAAATGCCACCTAAATATAACAAAACAAAAAAAATAAAAAATAAAATAGAATAACAAGAGCAAACTAAAAATAAGCAAAATGTCCAGGCAGAGACTATTCAGTTGTGTTCAAAACACTGCTTAAACAAAAATGTTTTAAGTTGCTTACTAAAAGAATCAACTGACTCAGCCATACGCAATGATGACAGAAGAACATTCCAAAGCCTTGGCGCAATAGATTGAATAGCACAGTCCCCACATAGCTAAAGCTAGGTACGAGAGATGACTAAGAGGCCCTGATGCCCAGAGCTAAGTGCCCAACAGGCTATATGGCGGTGCAGGAGGCCAGTAATCTACTCAGGGGATTGTCCACAGAGAGCTCTATAGGGAAGCAGCAAACTTTTAAGACAAATTCTGTAATAAA
This sequence comes from Polypterus bichir lapradei, assembly GCA_026402145.1. Taxonomy (NCBI): domain Eukaryota; kingdom Metazoa; phylum Chordata; class Cladistia; order Polypteriformes; family Polypteridae; genus Polypterus; species Polypterus bichir. Next base: position 61,365,801 of record JANRMT010027041.1, read on the forward strand.
CTGGAAGTCAGTGCAATGCATACAAAATGGTAGTAACATGCACCCTCTGACTTGATCGATTTAAAATCCTAGCAATTGCATTTTGGATTAACTGTAGCTGAGAAAGAGAGGATTTGTTCAGACCAGTATACACGGCATTACAATAATCAAGACATGAGGAGATAAAAGCATGTACAAGCATCCGCAATTCTGGCCATGAGACTACAAGCCTCAGTTTAGAAAGGTTTCTTAAATGATAGAAACGGGAGCAGCTGTCAGACCTTACATGTGAATCTAGGCTTAAAGACTGATCAAAAATAACTCCTTCAACTTGGCAGTTGCAGAAACAGAAGCCATCTTCAGACTAATCTCAGAGTGAAACCTAGGGACAAAACAATCAGAACCTCAGTCTTTCCTGAGTTCAACTGCAAGTAGCTAAATTATTAACCTGTGACAAGCAGTCAACCAAAATGGACAATTTTTCATTTTGATTGGATTTAAATGAGATATGAAGCAGTATATCATCCACATAAAGGTGATATGAAATGCACTTAAAAGAGTTTATAATCTGAGACAAAGGATGTATAAGGAAAACAGAAAAGGCTTGAGAACCAAACCTTGTGACACTCCACAAGTTAGAGGAGAAAACATTGAATTTGCCTAAAAAGTACATGACAGTATAATCTAATGAAAGAGCCACAAAGCTCCATTACAAACAACAGCAGACTTGCTGTTTGCTAACTTACAATTGTCATGCAAACAGCTGCATTTTTTTTAACTGTGGAAATTTTAAAATGCCTTTTAAACAAATGGATCTCAGGAGACAGTATAGATCAAAGATGAAGAAATAAAGTGTGACACCACAAGGTTTCAGGTTTAATCCAGATTTCTGAGTTATGCCCATTTGTAGGCCAATTCCAGAAATACATCAAATATTAATGAATTGGACATATAGAATTATGGGATAGCATATTATTTAAACAAAATTTCCAAAGTATAAAGTCTTTAATACTGCAACCAGCATCATTCAGCACTGGCAAAAGACTAAACTTCACCATTTGCTACAATGGTCTTTACTTTTTTATGTTTGTGTTAAGAATAATGCAACTAAATACTTTTAACTTGCAAGTTCAGTTAATTAAGTCTCAATTTAGACATTCCCATTGGCAAAGACAAATAAGCAAGAATCTAGTACTTTACTTTTGCAGTCTGGTCACATACAGTGGTGTGAAAAACTATTTGCCCCCTTCCTGATTTCTTATTCTTTTGCATGTTTGTCACACAAAATGTTTCTGA
>JANRMT010027041.1:61367475-61388814 GCA_026402145.1 Polypterus bichir lapradei
AGGGGGCAATTACTTTTTCACACAGGGCCATGTAGGTTTGGATTTTTTTTCTCCATAAATAATAAAAACCATCATTTAAAAACTGCATTTTGTGTTTACTTGTGTTATATTTGACTAATGGTTACATGTGTTTGATGATCAGAAACATTTTGTGTGACAAACATGCAAAAGAATAAGAAATCAGGAAGGGGGCAAATAGTTTTTCACACCACTGTACAGAGATAATTAAGTAATATTACTTAACTAGACATTAAGCCCGTTACAATAACGGGAGCTAGAACAGTAGTGCATAAACTTTAGTAGGAACAGTCTATATTAAATGGCAAGGGACCTTGTATGTGGCTGTAATATGCGTCCCTGTATTGTGTGCCTTTAATTTTCTCTCGCAGTAATACTGGTTTGTATTTCTGTAAAATGTCTGTATTTTCTCTGACAGTAATACAGTGGAACTGAAGTAATTTCCCCCATAGGATTGTATGTAAATACAATTAGTCCATTCCAGACCGTACAAACTGTATGTAAATATATATTTTTTTAAGTTTTTAAGCACAAATATAGTTAATCACACCATAGAATGCACAGCGTAATAGTAAACTAAATGTAAAAACATTGAATAACACTGAGAAAACCTTGAACAACAGAGAAAACTAACACTGCAAGAGTTCGCGCTATAGCCCTACGAACCACTCACTAAAAACACTTTTTTTTAATTTAATTTTAATTTGAGTTTTAAGCACAGGGAAAAAAATGAACATTTGTAAAATCAATAATTTAATAAACAACCAAGAAAACTAACATTGCAACAATGCACACGTGCGCCTGTGTGTGTGTGTGTGTTTGTCTCGCGCGCCTGTGTATGTGTGTATGTGTTTGTCTCACGCGCCTGTGTGTGTGTCTCTCTCTCGCGCGCCTGTGTGTTTCTCTCCCGTGCGCCTGTGTGTGTGTGTGTGTCTTGCACGCCTGTGTGTGTGTGTATATTGTAACAGAGGCCATTTTTCTGTTGTTGTTGAGTGAAAATGCCGTTAACATATATGTTGATACAGTTTCCCCGGTTCTCCATTGGATATCCGTGAGCCACCTTCCACTTAAGGCTGGTTTATACAGTTCTTGAAGATGCGCGTGCAAAATTATTTCTAAGTATACAGCATATAGAACAAGATCCCTGTCAAAAATAACTTGTAATTATTTACGACAAATTTATATTTCACACGTATGAATTATGCTTGCATTTCTCAAAATTACGCTTGCATTTCAGGTTGGAGACAGAGCACAGCTGGGAGGAGTTCAGAGCTCAGAGGGGCACATACACAGATTTCAGCCCTGCCCATGGAACGTTAACTGCATTTGCATAGTTAGATGTGGGCGACTCAGAGTTTGTCGCTCCATCCCATCCTGTTTGCCACTGCTGGGAGATTAACTCAATCTGCCAAAGCACTTCTTTTTTTTCTTCCCAACACAGTATAATAGGAAAAAGAATTACTATGAAAAACACAGATACGATGGGGTAGAGGTGATTTAAATTAGTTGTAGGCTGCAGATAAAGTGCTTGATATACTGTATGCCCAAATGGCTCTAATATGAGAGCAGATAAAGGTAAATGATTTCACTAAACGATAGTGCTTTATTTGATGAAAAGAGTAAGCTAATGGTGTTTTTTATGAGAATAAATAAGTAAGTAGTACAATTAATGTATATGAGATATACTTGAACAAAGTAATATACCCCCAAAGTAATGCAAAAGGACAAATTTCACCTAAGAGATCAATTAAGTATCAATAATTACTATTATTATTTAAAAGGATTCACCAGTTCACTCAGAGCAGGCAATTTGCTATGGTTTTAGTAGTAAATTAATTATCACATTATTTGAACAAGATCAACCCAGGATCATAAAAAACAATCAGTCCATTACCTATACATTAGTCACAACTAAATACTTACTTTTTGTTTTAAAACCTTTGGCTACAACCGTATTAATAGAAAATAATGTGGAAATGTATCTTAAAACAGTAATTTGGAAATTCATCCTAAAAACAGTTCATGCATTACAATGCAAATCTTCACACTCTAAAAAATGTGCATTAAAGCACTGTAACTTGCATGAAATAAACTTACATTACTTAGGTGTTACCCTGGTTCAATTCCTACAAACTATAATGATGTAACAACACATTAACAGTTCATTTAAACAGAAGACAGCAGAAATAAACTCATTCTAAAATGTATAATAATTTAATATTTTGGAGCTTACGCAGCATTTTATGAATCGATCATTTCAGGAGGAAAACAAAGAAGTGGTGTGGCAGATTGATTAAATCTCCCTGGAACGGAAAACAAGATGGGATAGGGTGACAAGCCTTCAAGATCTAATTATGCAAACGCAGATAACGTTACATGGGTGGGTCAGAAATCCTAACCCCACCCATGTATGTGCATGCCCCTCTGAGCTCTGCACCCCCCATGACAGTTTCTTGATGCTTGAGGATTGTACTCATAATTTTCAGAAGCAAGCATAATTTTAAGCACAAACATAATTTTCAGAAGCACAAGTGTAATTTTGAGAAGAGCAAGTGTAAATGTGAAATGAAAAATTATCATAAATTATTACAAGTAATTTTTGATAGTGGTCTCACTCCATAACCGCGTATTCTAAATGGCGAATTCAAAGGAGAGGCTGTTTACACCTGTCCCAGAATGATTGACAAAGGGCTGACTATGACGCAACAGGTCATCAAAACACAAGGAAGACATGCAAAACATTTGAAATTCATCTGCCCATCATGTAGGTCCCCTGTTATGAAGCTGTGCCCTGTGGAATTCAGTGTCCCTTCTGATTTGGTGCAGGCACACTGAGGTGTGATTGTCACAGATCTCCTCATGTTCAAGCATTTTTGCATGATGTTTCTTTTTTGATTTTAATGCATGCTGCATGCAAAATGTCATCCTGTGTCAGTAAATATGCATGTGCAGCCACCTATCCTCTGCTTCCTCACATACATGTGATGAACTCTGTGTCTTAAGGTTGCAGGTGTATTACATGTTATTGTCATTTTATTGGGGTGCTCTGTGATTGATGGCAGACAGTAAACTTTGTTAAAATGGTATCGATAATTGACACATTTTTAGTTGTTAGTTCATTCGTTTTGGTGTGAGCACTATATGTTTTAATAAGAATAAAAATAATGATAGGTTGCATTTATAGAGTGCCTTTCACAATCCTATGGTCGCTTTACGTATAGATAGGGAAAAAAGATCATACAGAGGATAAAAGGTTGTCGAAGAGGAAAGTTTTGATTTAAAGGTGGAGAAAGAGGAGCAATCTCAGAGAGATTGAGGAATTGAGTTCTAGAGTTGAGGGACCATAACACTGAAGGAACTGCCTGCCAGGGTGGAGAGTCTGGCGTGTGGGACAGTAAGGAGATTATGGCTTGAGGACCTGAGAGAGAGCAACAAGGAGTGTATGGAACTAGGAGCTGAGTGAGGCAGTGAAGGCTTCTGTATAGATTTTACAGGCAGGTCAATGAAGAGGGAATTACAGTAATCAATATGAAACATTATGAAAAAATTAACCAGCATTTGAGCATCATTAAAGGACAAAAATGGACATAGTTGAGAAATTTTGTAGAGATGATAGAATGAAATTTTGTACAGAGACCTAGTGTGTAGCACAAAATTAAGTGATGAATCAAACAAAACACCACAGTTTCTGACAACAGGAGCAGGTTTGACAAGTGTACCATCAATAGATACAGAGACGTTGGATGCCTTGGAAAGTAGGGTTTCTGGGCCTAATAGTAACTACTTTATTGGCATTAAGTTTGAGAAAGTTAGTTTCCATCCATAACTTAAATTCAGTAATGCAGTCAGTGAGTGTGCTGGGAGGCGAGTCTGTAGGGGAATGTATACTAAGATATAATTGTATATCGTCTGCATAGTAGTGGAAGTTAAGGCCATGTCTGTGAATAATCTGACCCAAAGGAAGGATATAAAGTAGAAAGAGTAATGGCCCAAGGACTGAACCATGAGGGACACCATGCGACACAGGTGAGGTGAAGGGTTTAAATCGGCCAAATGCGACAAACCGTTGCCTATTAGAAAGATATGATGTGAACCATTGAAGGGACCTCATTAACAAAGAAACATGGACAATAAGATTTAGTAAAAAAATTAATAATAGTAATAATTATAATTAGTAATTTATTACTTGACGCTCAATATATTTTGAAGATAAGTCGTTAGGATAAATGTAATAATCCACTTTCATGACATATGTGGTGCCTTTGTCTTCAACATTTACTCAGGTATACATTTCCATCGGAAAGGCTTTGTCATGGTACTCAGATTTTACCTCTGTCATATAAGTGGTTAAATCTGTGTGAATGAAATAGTTTAAGTTCTATCAAACAAAAAAAACATCCCTTGCCTGTCATGACCACTCCTTTAAATTGGGGGAGGATCTCATCTTCACAGCAGGTATCATTATCCTATAAAACTCTTTTTCCTGTATATTTCATGCACAGTTGATCATAGCAGATTGAAACTGATCGATCTGCACTGTGTAGTTAAAATGCTGCACAGTATCTTTAATAAACCTAAAAGGCAGTCTTCTACTCATTTTCACTGTTGAGCCTTTGCTGTAGAAATTTGTATCCCTGTTAGCTACTTGCAAACTCAATGCTGTGTACCTGAAATTGATCAAAGTGTATTTTAAAAGACTACAAAGTTTTCTGTATCACTTTATTATTTAATGGGCCTCTCCATCCCATCCACTGGAGGAGACAATCATTACCACAGCTGAGCCTTTGTCATTGAAATGCTCTTCTGTTTACAAATAAAGACTGGGTAACTAAAATTGAGTTAAACCTATTTAGAAGTATCCATGAAGTCATTTGTCACTTTTTTCTCCACTCTGCCCTTTTGTCCTATTCACTGGAAGGGACACTTATTGCTTAGGTTGGAGCAGAGCCATTGAAATGCATGCCCCCTGTCTGCTGCTTACAAAAAGAACACTGGACAGCTGAAATTCTTCAAAATGTATCTTATAAGGTTGTAGAAAGTCTTCTTTATCACTTTCAAGTCTACTGTGGCCTTCACTCCCATCCACTCGGGGTGCACTCATTTTCACAGATGGAGCAGAGCTATAGAAATGCATACCCCCTGCCTCCTTTGAGTTTGCCTCAAGCTGCAGCAGCTATTGACAGTTGCATTCTCACAATCAAGGGAATACCAGACAGACCATTAAGGAATAAAAAGTTGCAGGAGTTTCTGCAGCATGCTGGGCTAGAATCATTTGCTCAGCATAAAAAAGTGGTACTCCAGGATAACACACAGATCTCAGACAGATTGAAAACTAAAAAGCAGGGAAAGTCAGTGAGTAGTACCAATAATGGCATTACCTTTCAGAATATCCCACTCAAGGGTGCAAGTCTCACCAATTTTAGAGATAACCTTCACTTGCATGTTGAGAAAACAGTGGAGGTTACAGTCAAGGAACTAGTTTGAAAATATGAGGGGTAATCACAGCAAGGAAGCCCACACAGATCTGAGATCATTTGTCGCTTCTCAATCTTCTATCATGATTCATGGCCAGATGATTTAACACTTTTGGAGAAAATGAGATTGACGCTTTACTTAAACGGTATCAAGAAGTCTTATTGAAGAATGTATGTGATGTCAAGGCCGTACAAACAGAACTGAGATTGCTAATAATTCTGATTAAGGGCCAATTCCCAGACAAGTCTTATAACAGTTTGAGGAAAGTCTTACTGACAAAACAGCCTTATTGAACAGATTTACACAATATTCTACATTATGTTGAGATGCTTGTTCTGCCTATTTCAGCAACTCAGTGTGAATGTGGCTTTTCAGTACAGAACAGAATAAAATCAAAAGTGCGAAACCTACTCAACGTCATAACCTTGGAGGATTTAGTCAGAATCAGCAAAGAAGGCCCAACACCTGAGCAGTTTGATCCTGAGCCCTGTGTCAAAAACTGGCACACTTCAAACAAGAAGATGGCCTTCTAACACTGACATTCTGATGGTCAGTGACACAGATCGGAGCCTGAGTAAAATACACGGTTCTTAATGACTATACATAGTTTGAAAGTTATAATGACATTCAATTACCCAAATCATCAAGGCAGACATACAAGAATATGGGAAGGATACACTGCAGAGGAGAAGGAAAAGAATTAGGCACACATACATGTAGGATAGAAAGATAAGAGACTGAAGGATTAATATTTTACACATTTGATTATTTGGCACCTAAACCAAAGCTACTGGCTCCTAATTTTTTTTTCTTTTTGGAACCACTGGCTCCTTGATGTGAATTTTTGTCTGGAATGCTGCATTGTTTTTCTATTGTTAAGGCCACACTTCACTATTATTAAAAAGCTCCATTTTAAGTTAACCTTTAAATACAAGTTACTTAGAAATCTGTGCCTTTAGGCTTTGAGAGGACGTACTTTTTTACTCTGGAATTTAAAACTAAATGTTTGAAAAGTAAAACACAAGAAGCAATCAGGCACTAATTTAAAAATTGTGGCAAATGTTCATCTCATTCACCAAGAATCTGGCTATTCATCTCACAGTATATGCTGATGCTTGTATTAATATTTTATACAAATACAAAAACACAAAGATTTCATTTGTCTTAAAGTGCATTGGCTGACCTTTCTTATGGTGTGACATGATATCTAAATACAGAGAGTTTAGTATAGAGGTGATGGCACTTGACTTTAAACCACATGGATGCTAGTTTGTCTCTCATCTCTAAGTCACAATGTGAACACATAAAAAATTCAACGTGCCCTAATCTAGCAAGTCATCTTAGGTAAAAGTATCCACCTATGCTGCTTTTTAAAGGTGATTATGTTTAGTCCTAAACATGGTTATATACAACACTGTTCTAGTAAAATGTCATATACATTGGGTGAAACAATATGAAGCTGCAAGACTTGATTGTGATGACAGTGCAATGTTTCATATAAACTACAGTAATATAATGTGAAAGTACATTACTTTCTGTCTGCTTCTACAGCATTTGTAATTGAGGCATTCATATTTACACTATCAAAATGTGTTGCAGTCTGATCTAGTGATGATGAACACCACTGATTTTGAATTGAATTGAATTGAGCCAAACTCGGTGAAATGCATTGAAGTCAACATGCAAGGAGAAACTGAAGTAGATTGTAATAATGCAATGATCTTTTAACTTCTTTAGCATTATGTTTATCTCATGAAAAAGGAGCCAAAAGCGCTGAATTTTTTTCAATAACAAAAAATGTTTTTATGTGTAACAGAAACATGCAAATACCAAAGGGTCAAAATAATCACAGCAGAAAAAGTATGGCTAGTGTCCACTGCTGTACTGATGCAGATTTAGTATATATGCTTTGTATAATATGGTTTAAAACAGTCATCAACGCACACAGTTACTGTTCAAGCAGATGTTGAAAGATTTTTTTGTAATATTTTTTTCTGTTGCTTGTGCATAACTTGGTAGAATGTCATGCCTGACCCAAACGATCAACACTGCTCATTGTGTTAAGCATAGGGACTTCCATGTTTCCCCTGAAATGGACATTGACAGTTGCTGCATAATGAACAGTGCTTAGGAGGCAGATGTCTTTCTTATCCTTCATCTTGATCACAATCATTTTGCCTTTTTGCTATTCAGTTACTGCACCACATTGTAGCTTGACGCATTCATGTGACCAGAGTCACCACTTATGCTACAGCAGTTTGGTCATACAGTGCTACTTGCATTAGTTTTCCTTTGAATTAAAATCTCAAGCAGTTCTGATGAGGTATAGAAATTGTCCAGTGTTATACAGTAACATTGGGCAAGCAAAGGTTCTGCCAGTGACAGCACAGATGATGTAGCGACACTATATTGACTGTTCTTGCAACCCCACTTGGTCCCTCTACCGGTGTAAAGTATCAAGGTTCAGATGTACTCAGAACTTTTTTGTACAGCATGACCAAATCTCATCGTCATCACCATAGCTCGATTCGAGCAATGGTCCAGTTTCAGTTTGATACAACAGATGATACAGAGGATAGTACAATAGAGACAAGAATATAGAATGGAACTCAACTAAAGTCATCATAATCACCAAAGGAACAGAACACAGTTGCAACTTTATAATACATGGAATACATCTGGAATAGGTAGACAGTTGCAGGTAACTTGGAGGCTGGATTACAAATGATGGTAGATGTGAAAAGGTTATAAAAATTAGAATTAAAATAGCCAAGGATGCCTTTGAAAACAAAAGGTATTTATAAGAGGAGACCTAAATATGGTCTTGAAGATGAGACTATTGAAGTGTTACATATTTTCAAGAATAAGATATGGATGTTAAATGTGGATGTACAACACACAAACAATGGTGCTAGGGGCAAATGCTAAAAATCAGCAGGCAGCAAAACATTACAAACACTTAAGTATTAAAAGGGCATGAATATATTCAGTATTAACATTTGCTTCACACCAGCTTTTGAAATGTATTTTGCAATGCATGTTGTAATCAAATTCATTGCATTTTTCATTCCAACAGATGGCTCATTGCTAACATTAGCATTGCTATTGAGAATCCTGTAGCAAATGTCATATAATTCAGACAAAAACTGACACTATAACTTAATAAAGGATCATTTAAATAGAGATAATGGGAAATAAAAATGAATGATAGAAAGTTTACTAATCTCATTTGAGTTCACTAAATATTCTGGTGATCTCCTCTCATCAATGTAGCAATATGAGACAAGGAATAAATTGTGTAAATAAAAAAATATTCTATTAATAGCTGTAAAGAGGGCACACTGACCTCCCAGGACCTTTGTGGTCACACCATCATCTACTTTCTTCTGTTTGAATCTAATGGGATTAGTACTTTCTCTTTTGTAGTTCCTATTATTTTTTCTATTTAAAAATTAATTTATTGAGTTGTAGTGTTGAATGTATACTCCATCTGTTAAAATGAAAAATGTAATGTATTTTATTAGTATATGCATTGAAAAGGGCTGTTGAGAATGACGCCTTTAAGTGAGTGTTCCGTAAATGACATCGTAAATATTGTAAATTGCAGTTACACTTTGTTGAATTCATCTGAAATTAGATAACGCTAGTGCTCTTACATGTAAGCACATTAGCCAGCTAGTTTGTTGGATGAATTTAAAGATTCCACTTAACCTGCATAGGTTAGACAGTGCCTAGGCCCCAGTACTTCAGAGGCCACGGTACTTTAGAGGTATAAAACAGTAGCGCTATCCATGAGGGATACAAAACATGAAATAAACTTTAAAAATGCAATTATTTTTGGAAAAGTTCTTGTTGAAATTAGACAATGTGTTGTTTTAAATAACACCTTTCTTGATATTGCACAATAACAAAGTTCTGTAATAAGCAAACACAAGATACCACATCAGACGAATTCGTGTATTAACTCAGTTTTGGAAAAGGGTGAAATTAAACAGCAAAATTAAAATGAAGTGTTGGAAATCACTGCACTAAATCAAAGAGAGAAGACGAAGCTCTTCATCACTTAAACAAAGAAAGTTAAAGATGTATTCTAATGAAAGATACATCCCTTTTCTCCTCTAGCATGTTTTTTAGGCTTTTGAATAATTATCTTTCTTTTGCAGGAATGTAGCAGGAAGTCATAGAGGTTAGGAGCATGCGCTGATACAGCACACTGCTGCACCCACCACATGACAAACCACCTCAAGATCCCAGATTAGGACAGCTATGCAAAAGGTGACACCTCAGCACCACACTAGTTCAGATGGAATGGAACAGTGTAAGGTTTTTTATGGTGGCTGAAGTGCCAATTCTGCCATCAACCTCCAGGTTTTTTCCTGCAGGTTGGAGGGCCAACATGCAGGACTGGATGCAGATTAATGTCATACCCAGGACAGAGCAATTGAAGGCTAAGGGCCTTGCTCAGGGCCCAAAAGAGTAGAATCATTTTTGGCATTTAAGGGAATTGAGCTGTCGACCTTCCAATTGCCAGTGCAGATCCCTAGTCTCAGAGCCACTACTCCGCCCTGTGGGGCACTGTGGCTAGGGATCTGCACTGGCAATTGGAAGGAAGTCATAATGGACAGAAAAAAAACAATCAGGATTTCAAAATGTCTATTAAAAAATTTGATATTTTGATTACAAATATTTGTAGAACTTGCTAACATTAAATTTAATGTCTAAACTGGTCTCAAATTGAACACTGTCTAAGGTTCTACAAACAATGGCACATTTAAACCTATCTCTAAAATCTTCAAATTAAGTGAAGCAGGCGGAAGGGGATCTTTTTAACCTTTTAAAAGTAAATTGGGTTTCTATTTTATATCTGTTTTTATGTGGCATGTTTTCATATTGTTTGTGTGCAACTATGGGTTCATCCACTATTTGGAGCAGAAGGAAGGTGATGATGGATAAGCAATCAGGCCTCTTCAACATCTGGAATAAAAACATAACATTAATACAGCCTCTCTTATCAAAAATCACTGTAGTACTGAAGATGAAAATAAATATTTTGAAAAGTTTTCAATACTTTAATACAAACGTATTGCTACAAGTCTTGAATTTACTAGCATATTAATCATCAAAATCTTGGAAGTCTTTTTTGATTACCTTGTTTTACATGTCATGTTATTTGAGATACAATTGGTTACATATCTTAAAAGAAAAGTGACTTGCTCAGGGTCACACAGCATCAGTGGCTGGATTTGAACCCATAACCTCAGAGTCTTAAGTCCAAAGCTATTGTTATCAATTAAATAAATGCCACATTGTAGGTGCAGTGGTTAAAGTTAAACTTGCACAGCTCCTGATGAATGGATTCAAATCTGAACCTGGTCATTTTTGTGGAGTTTACATTAGGGTTTTTCCCTGGAGACATGTAGGACTACTGTGGATTTGTGCTTTAGTATAACCTAAGATGGACTTGAGCCTGGTCTACACCTGGCAACTACCTTGAGCTCTTAATGACGATGAACTGGAACAACCAATTTCAGCAAAGAAAAGGATGGCAAATGTAGCCAAGGGATAGTAAAAATAAGAATGGATATTCATTTTATGTAATTTGTTTATTAAATCATACCTACAATGAAGGCACAAAACAATTTTTCATCAGAATCATTGTGTGTTGATTTGGCATCCAAATTCTGATTCTCTCCACTGAATACATTTTAATTTTACAAGTTCTATGATGTTCTCCTGCCACTTCCCAGCACTTGAACCATGCTTAAATTTATAGCTGCTAGTGTGCCTTTTGTTTGGGGTTTGTTTCCTCTGCTTATTATTGTGGTCTCCAATGTACACTCAGTGTCTAATTACACTGATGGATTGGTGAGACTAAATTGTCCGGGTGTGGATGTGTCGCTTTTAGGGATGGTTTCTGCCTAACGTTCTTTGCTGCTAGCAAAGTGTAACCTTTGGCTGTTCATTGCCTTGAAAAGGAGAAAGTATGAAAGAGAAAAAAAAGTTTAATTTGGGGGTCCACATGCTATAAAAAAATGGCAGGGGGTCTTGTTCTGCTCATGGGAAGGGACTAGATCATTAGTCACTCTATTGATGTACACTTCAACAGCCAAGACATGAACATCTACACAAAGTACTTTCCTGTTGCCATATTGTATGGTACAATTTAAAAAAGCATATGTGCAGTTTAAGTGATTTGTTTTGGATCACATAATAAGAAAATAAATGAGCTCTAAACTAAAGTCCTTGTCATATTAATCTAGGTGCCCGTCTACACACCTTACACTATGCAGTCTTCTGTTAATTAAAATAATACTACTTTAATATCTTCCTCCCTGCACATATTCTTTCTGTTCTCCAGGTCATGTTTTAAGAGACCAGCCTGAACCTGTCATTTTTTTCTTTTTTGTGGTTAGTTATGCAAGATATGAAAAGAAGTACACTGAACAAAAAAAACTGTCAATTTTGTTTATGAAACTGGGATGAAACTCTATTATAGTCTGGTATAACCGGATGAGCATAAACACATCCTGTTACCAGATATAAGACTTGCGTAACTCTTTGTGTTAAATGCTGTTAAGCATTGCCTAAAAAGCAACCCAAAGAAAGTAACCTGGTTACATTATACAAGTAATTATCATCCTATACAAATATTTATCCTGCCTATTATTATATACTAACAATATGCTCACAACTGTAAAATCGGATACATTTGATGAAATTAGTATTTACTATAGCAGAAGCTAGTAACAATCCACTCATAACCACTTTTATGCTAAATTAGCTTCAGAAAAGTAGTTCAGCAGATAAATCTATCTGTTATCAATACTGGCTGAATCCCAATTAAGTTTACAAAGTAGCCAGAGACTCTCCAGAAAAGAACTGAGAGAGAGGTTGGGTTGGGAGCATACGCTGATAGCACATTGCAGCACCCACCACACGCTGAACCACCTGGACTGGGACCCAAGTGCAGCAAGTGACACCTCAACACCACACTGGAACAGCGTGAGGTTTTTTACTTGGGCAATAAGCCAGTTAAAGAAGACCGCACATTAACAGCCGTATAACATACAAATAATCCTGGAGAACTATAGGACTGTAAATTGATCTAAAATTGTGTTGTCAAAAAGAGGGCTGGAATCAAAACACAAAAGGACATGTCTGAGAACTCTGAAGGAACAACAGCCTGAATTCAGACAGAGTGCAGTACCCATCATTTAGACAATAATTGTTTGGGCACTAAGTTGCATATAACATCTTGCCTGAAGAAGGGGCCTGAGTTGCCTCAAAAGCCTGCATATTATAATCTTTCTAGTTTGCCAATAAAACTTCTCACTACATCTAATATCTAATATTCTTATATAAATAAACGATAATTAAACTATACTAATATTAATTACGTGTCACTTGGTCAAGGATACCTTTTTTTCTAAACATTTTTGCTGTGTGCAATATAAAGAAAATTTAAAATATATTACCCAGTTTTAAAAACTAAATAAATAAAAGATGATTATTGTGGATACAAAGCCTTTTGGACATTCGGAGCTACCTTTAAAAGCCAAACGTATTTGTATATTATATACATTTTTCTCATTTTATAAACAAATAGGAGATTGATGTTAGCACATAAGATGTTTATTCTTCACCACTCATACCCTAAGTGCGTAAAAATATCAATGGTAATGATTAAGGTATTACGTTCCCTGTGCTATGTGTGGGATAATAAATTAAGTTTTGACATTCGTGCAGCACTAGGGTGTTGTACTGTGTTAGCCATTATGGATGTAGTAAGAAGTCAAACAAAATGACACCTTTTATTGGCTAACTAAAAAGATTACAATATGCAAGCTTTCGAGGCAACTCGGGCCCCTTCTTCAGGCAAGATGTCACTAAAATGTAAATAATCAATACTCTGAGTTGAAATGGATATCAGTCATTTTAGACACACTGGAAGGGATCTTAACAGAAACTGAGAAACAAATGAGGCAGACTCAGACACAACTGCTGCTGGATAAACTACCTGCTTCGACTTGCTTTCATTTCTGTGAATAGCATACATCGAGTTTTTTTAGCTGCCTGTGAGTGCTCCACACGCTGGGTGCGGCTACTTGAGTGGCAGCAGTCCATTCGGCAGCAAAAGGAAGTACGTCCTTTGTCAAACTTGACAGGATTTAAATAAACAGGAGGTAGATACTTTTAGAGAAAAAAGTAAATATAGAAGTCCCACGCAGTGCTTGCCCTGATCTCATTAAATCTGAAGAATGTGACAGAGGACAGCAGAAAGTGACAGAGATTCCCATTACTCTTGGAATGGCATGTTTCTGCCTTCCATGCTCTTAACTAGCTAGTGCTATAGTGCCTGTCAATGGCAGGGTGAGAGACTAATTCATGGAACACAATTACCTTAAGCCACATGATCAAATAGCCATTTTACACACTGTAATTAAGTGCTTATGTCTAATGGAACATACCTGTTCTGTGTAAGCTGGTCAGAAGGATGTGGTGCTGTGGCCTTTGTCTACAGATTGAGTATCAATATATTTTGCAATTTGTCTAATAAAGATTTGCATGTCCCAAATTATAGTATTCTATATAGCTAATTTATTCCACAGTAACATTTCAGTGTTTACCCAACATTGGAGTGCTAACATGACGCCCAAGTACTGGGCATACGTTGTGGTTTAAAGACATGGAGCCTTCCCTAAATTTTTTATTCCTGTTCAGGTGCTCAGAAAGTTGTTGCTTATGCAGTTTAGAGTCTCTAATTAATTAATGTTTAAGGTCAAAACTGAAGTATAACTAAAGAAAATCCAACCCACACAAAGCATTAGAATCCAGGACTCTGGAACTGTGAGGCTACAGTGCTACTCACTGCACCACCATGCCACTATGACATATCCCTTTAAATCTGCATTTTTCAAATGGAATACAGAATATACAGTATTAAAATAGTGTTATAAAGCATTATTGAAGAAAATACCTGACTTATGAGAATGTTCCCTAAATTTTATTTATCAAATTTATTATTTCATTCCATTATTTAGAACAAGCAAATAATTGTGCAAATTTTATTGTGTGACATACAACTTCAAACTTGATAGTCCAAATAACAATTAGTTATTTATATGATTTTGTTGTGTATCACAAGGACCACAATAAAAAACTTAACTATGGCCATATGCAGATAACATTCATTACAGACAAGCGTGCAATACAAATACATCACAAAGTAATGAACAAAATTAACATTATACAGCAGCCCTTTGCTATTGTCTTGGATTCTGTTGTGAGGTGATTTCACAGAGTGGACTTCAAGCTCACATCAGACAGTGTCAAGCTTATTTTTTGCTTGAATCAGAGCTTTGATGGCATAGAATCCAACAAAAAAAACTTGTGACTAATTTGTTAAGTAGATTACATCCAGCACATGGTATAGACGCTAGTGTTGACCCAAACAGAAAGCTAAAGATGAACCCTACTATCAGCTAGCAGAACCTAAGTGGGAACTTTAAAATAAGCTGGTGGAAGCTAAATGTGAATATCATAATGATATGATTCTGCTCCAAGGAGCAATTGATTTTGTTTTTTTTTTTTTAATAACCCATAACACCTACTTAGGTTTCACTTATATACTGTAGGATATAAAAAAGAAAAAAAAAATGTAAGAATACAAAATGGGTCCAGGATGTCTTGTAATTGTAACAAGTTAATGGACAGGCTCATTACCTCTACCTGTGACTACCTCTGAAATAATAATAAAGCACACCTTGTCACATGGGGCTAAAATATGCTGCAAAACATTTCTTATAAAGTTATTTAGATTTTTTGCAATTTATTGTAAAATAATATTAATATCAATGACCATTACCTGCCTGATTAAATGTCTAAAAAGTTTCAATGTGAACTTTAAGCACTTTTGGATTAAAAGGTACTCCTTATCTCTTTTACAACCCTCACTTTCAGTTTCAGACATCATATATCATTTCAGAGAGATAACCAAACATTTAAAGACTTGAAGTGTAGATAAACAGAGATCCGGTCTTACGTGTCCTTTAGAGTTATGATGGCGGAGTGAAAAAGAGAATGAGAGCAAATTCAGTTGCAGAGGAAATGTATTTACACCTAATGCTGGTCTCACAGCATAGCTGAAAGGTTGTGCTTTGAAATCTGCAGGGTTATCCAGCTGTATTTTGCAGCTGTGACCCTGTTAACCATATACCTTATTTATTTATTCACTAAATAAAAATGCAGTAAAATTACTTTAAGGCTTAAATTCAAAGTTATTCCATGCTGAGTGGTGATTTATTTTTCACTGCACAACACTATTATCGTTAAATTAATACTTTCCTTAAAATCCACTGGACTAGTGTCCCATTTAGGGTTATTCCATTTAATGCTATTGTGACCACCCTGCAGTTGATGATACAAGAATAGGGGGCTAATCCTAATAACTCCTCAGTGTCCTAATGTGACAGCAGGTATTTAGATGAGTGGGCTGTGTAATGCTGATATGTACTTAGTCATTCAGTACCATAACAAGGTTTGAGTGAATGAGGCTAGTGAATGTGCTCCCTGATGTACTAGCATCCATACAGCTTTGCTTCCTGTTTTTTAAGAATCACTGCTGAAACAGGCACCCACTCACTGTAAATAAATAAAGCAATTTCAGAATATGTATGGATAAGACAATTCTTTAGGCATGCAGAGCTGTCTAAACCCATAGTGAAGTTTTAAATTTAGTACAGATTCTGATTACAGAAATTAATTCAACCATCTATTCACTTTGTAACCCACTTATATTGCTCAGGGTTATTGGACGCCTGGATGATAACAATTAGCTCATGTGCAAAAGTATGAAAAGCCCATTGGCTTTAGCATCTTCTAATGTGCTTATAGTCAGTAACAAGCAAACAAAAGCAGCAACTTTCAAGCACAATAAATATATTTATACATATATTTAAATATACAACTGAGAACATTCTTTTCACCATGTGCAATAAGCGTATAAATCATAAATATTTACATTTATAAATATTCACTTTCTTCATGCGGAGTAATAAAATGACAGTTTTAAATTGCATGTGAGTGAATAATAAACTTGCATGTACAACGCCCAAGGCAAATGTCTCAGCACTGGCCCAACTTACAGATTTGTCTGGGAATGTACTGTATCCTCTTATCAGCAGGTTCAATCAATGCTTTATACAAAGTAGTTATTGTAATGAGCGTTATTACAAGTTATCTTATTTGATAATCATTTTTACCTGTAGGAGAAAAAAATACTCTGCCCACAGCAAAATTAAAATATTCTAGGTTTGGGAAAAAGCAGTCTCAAATTTGAATGGAATATAAGAAAACATTGAGAAAATTGCAGTGCATAAATAAGAATTAAATGCTGCATGTGAACATCTTAAAAAAAAATCTTGTTTCAAGTTAGATTAGAGTTAAATCCCAAGGAGTCATATGAATGGTGAAAGGTACACAGTTTATAGAGATTAGGAGGCACAGAGTTAAATGGGTGTCTACTAGGAGAAGTGTTACTTTGGCAGAACCGACTAAACTGCCAAATCAGAGTAACTCCATGAATTTACGAGTTTAGAGGTTTATACAGCAAAACTGTGCACCTCCATGGTTCTACTAGGTCAGCGTTTCTTAATGTTTATGGTCTTGCAATCCGGTGTTTCTTTTTTAAAGTTATTGATGACCCACAAGAGCAGTCCCCCTTGGTGTAATGAGTGTGAATATAATAGTTTTATCCCCCTTTTATGAAATGATAGTGAATGGAAGAGCTGGCTGGACCACTTTAGTGAAACAAACAGGGTCCCCTTCATGAAATGTGTGCAGATACAAATGGGGATACATATTGTACACAAGTGCAAATAATTTAGGTGACCCACTCACACATCCAACGACAGCAACCCCCCAAAAGTGGGTTGCGATTTAGCGGTTGAGAAACAATGCAGGTAGAAAATGTGAGTTATAAAACATAGGCATGTGTATATATGTAGGCAAGCATCTGCTCTTATTAGTCTAGAGACATCTATTTGTAACTACCATTAGTTTAATTTGTGATTCTCCTTTTTGAGCATTATAATGGCACCGATTTCATAAAGAATTGCTTAATTTTCTATAAGCACTACTCTGCCAATACCTTAAGTGATTGTACTCTGTTTATTTCTGCAAGTGATTAATAATACAAACACACAAATTTAAAATGACAAGAATAAATAAAGTTTCTCGACCTGATTCACAATGTATTGGGTAAAATTAAGACAACACTTTAAACTTTCTGCAATGTAACAACTAGCCAAGTTGCTAAAGTGTAACTGAAAAATGAGAAGAATGAAGAATGTTATAAAACTTGGAATGACAAAGTACTGTGTAATACGTTTTTTTCCTAAACAGATTAAATACCAGGCAAAAATACAGAGATATCATATGCGTTTCGACCTGGACCTATAGCTCTTTCTCCTATACAAACATTATAAGCAATCATAATTTCATTCAGTGTTGAACTTCATAATCCACACCGGGGTTACGGGGAGTTTTATGCACAGCTGTTTCTGGACAAGCATGAACAACCTAAATTTGTTACTACTACTACTACAACTACAACTAAGTAGATTTCAGACCACACTGATAAAACAGGGTTCAACAACACTCACTCACAAAACACATACAGGTTCTAAAAGTAGCTGATCACAGGCAGTTTTTGTGGACTTCTTTATGAAGTTCAAGTCTGCATTTTCTGTCAGCAGAGAAGTTTTGTATGTAGAATATGCAACTTAACCTCTGATGCAATTTAACTCCTTAGCACTCAAAGCAGTGCCTACACTTGAAGAAATGTAAATGTAATTTGAATTTGATCTGAATGAAGTGGGCATATATGAATGGTTTATGCATAAAACTGTGAACACGATTCAAAGACAAAAGTAGACTGAATTGTAAAATAATCCATCTTTTAATACAAGTGAGTGAAACTACCAAAAATGAGTTTCACATTAAAAACTGTATGTGCTGATAAAGCACTAGTAATAAATAGTTAGTTTAAGGGGAACAAATGACATGTCTGCCAAGCTAAGACTTGAAAACTGGCAGCTGTATACAAAGGAATTTAATCCAATTAATGTTAATAAGCTCCTAGCGAGAAGGCCTTTTTCTTTAGAGATACAGCAGGAGAGGGGCCGGAGACAACTAAGACTCTAAGCTTGTTGTCTGCACTACTGACTTGACAACTGCTGCCTCCAGACACTGACCAGCCACTTAAGCTTTTTTACGTATCACCTGCTGTTTGCCCCGATTACAGATTGGAAATGAAACTGGGCAGTTTAAAGTATAATTAAGGCAAAATAAATATATATAGTTTTATATAGCTAGTACCTAATGTAATTAAATTATCTCTACACTCTACTAAAATAACAAGATATCATTAAGCATTTGCTGTAAAGAAAGCAAAGAGAAAAGAAGAACACACAAAACAAATAATTAACAAAACAGATAGCATGTAATATGTTTAATATCTGAAATGTGTAACAATTAATAATAAAATTTAAGTTTGTTCATCAATCCACTTATTATACCCTATTAAGTTGTGCATTTTATTACATTTATGTTCATGATGGTGCTATAGAGTAGTGACATTTTGTATTTTATTTGAACATGCAGTTTAGAATTCACTGTATTTGGTAGAACTACTAGAATTACTATTATCTTTGGACAGGGTTCACGGGATCCACGGTATATGATGGGCAATAGTGGACACAAGACAGGAAGCAAACACGGACAAAACACCACTCCACTAAACAAATAGATAACATTTAACCATGAGAAATGAAAACATGCATCCCTATCTAGGGTTTCTGGTTAACATGCTGAAAAATATCTCAGAGTTGGAAGAAGTCCATGGTTCCGTTGTATCAAAATAATGGCTCTTTCTCAGGCTTTTAAAAGGCTGGCCCATTTCCATGGTTGCTGAAAACTGAAAGTCATTACATTTAGCACGCCAAAATGTTTCAATTGAAGCTGCTGCTCTTGTGTACGGAGATCTGTTACAGTTAACATTGCATTCCCCCTTTCAATCTTGTAGCCACAATAAAAGCAAATAAATAGGCTGATTAGGATGTTAATAAGACTAACAGAATGCAGAACCTGAGCCAAACATCATTGTGCAAGTTTTTGTAAGTAGGACTGTTTCTTATTCTGAAAAGGTGAGGCTACAGTATACTATGCCTCCACCCATTTTCTGAAGCTGGTTTATCTATTGCAATGCTACAGGCAGCCAGACCCTACCTGTCCTGGTATTATCTGGAACACACCACAGCAATTGATGGGATCCAGCACATTATCAGACTCAATTAGTCATCCATTGTGAATTCAAAGTCACAAAATGTACAATTCCGTGTATATGGCATGCACACCAAAAATCAAGACTAGGTCTGCTAGGTGAGAAAAAAATGTACATTTTATTTTTATCAGAAATAAAAAAAATATACCTAATATAGTTTTATATTTTTTAAACCAAGAACTGCCTTATGTATTTTATTGTGGATGGCACAATATAGTAGGAGGTAAACATTGGCTTAATTTCTTCTCAGTTGTTTGTAATACATAGGTTAATATAAAGATCAAAAATGGTTTACTTATTTTACTTTTAAACTTTTAACATATTGTATGCACACATGTTTAGGAAGATGGATTGACCTTATTTTACCTCTGTAAATCCCACCACAGGCTACTTATAGCAGGGATTCCCCCCACGTGACTAATAAAACAAACAGTCTAATCTGGGTTAGTTTACCCTGCAAGATGAGTCTTCACAGGCCTTACAAAATTGTTTACATTGTGATTCAGTTAAGACTGACCTAACTACTGCAGTTCAATGTGGAAATAAATCTTAATTGTTTAGTTATACTCTACACAGAAAGTAAAATGAAATGATTAAATCTAGAAAGGATTTAAGATACAAAGAAAATTAAAACTCAATATTTCTAGAAAATTACATCTTGGCTGAAGAAGGGGCCTGAGTTGCCTCAAAAGTGTGCATATTGTAATCTTTTTAGTTAGCCAATAAAAGGTGTGATTTTGTTTGACTTCTCACTAGAAAAAAAAGAGTAAAAGAAAAAAGAAATCATCTTGATAGCTTGTAAGAAGCAGAAGGGACCTCTGCAATGTCCTTCAGTTCTCTGTTATCAATTATTTTAGATATGTGGAAGCTTTAATCCACTGCATTGATAGCATTTTATATGCAACCTGAATATGACTACATACCTGACAACGCAAACTTTCTTTCGGCATTTTGTTCACCTTGAAATGACCAAAGATACATGACCTGTAAAAAGAAAAATGAATTGCATTGCAGGGTAACAAAAGGAACTGAACACAACAACCAAACAAAACATTGACACCATATCCTGCTCTCAGTTTCGGGTGTGTTTTCACCTTCCTTTAGAAGTTTACTCTTGTAGTATAAAAAATAATTTATTTTAAACTTAACCTGAATTTTAACATTTGCTGCTTGTAACATTTTTTAATGTTTGAACCTTTAACAACAGAGTTTTGTACATGCTAAAGAAAGAGAATTAACAACAATTTATCCACGTTCCTTGCTTTCAGAAATCAAGAAAAGAAGTTACCAAAACACTGTATTTTATTTACTTTTGCAATTTCTTTTTGTTGCCATTTGTAAGGCATTAAAAGTTACAAATTTGCATAAAATGTGCTATATAAATAAATGTAGATATTATTGTTGTTGTTATAGAGACACCTTAGTTTTGCACCAACTAACAACACAGAAGCAATGCAGCATTGCAGGTGAGCGGTCAGACCATGTCAGAATGGACTTCTAGAACA
>JANRMT010027041.1:61389214-61471071 GCA_026402145.1 Polypterus bichir lapradei
TATATATATATATATATATATATATATATATATATATATATAACAAAAGGGGAACATAAACAGAACACTTCATACTACATACTATAGTCATTCCATGATATTTACAGTTTAAAACAAAGGAACACATGGGCTTACAATTCATAATCAGCATTTATGGGTCTGCTGCTTCTTTAAAACCAGTCAGATTTAGTTTTTAAACTTTAGTTCTAAAAATGCAGAACATGCTTTTTAAACAAACACAAATTCCATCACATTTAATATCTCATCTAGTGCATTTCTAAATATCCTATTGGTTATCTCTAATTATGTGGACATACAGCTATGTTTATTCATAAATCTATACTATTAACTATGAGACTTAATACATTTCATGTTCAGAGGAGGCAGGAGGCAACCTTAAAAGGGGTGCTGGTATTATCACAGACTCTTATGCATATTCTTCTTTACATTACATTTCTTCCCGTTTCAGTGGAAAGTTGTACATAGTTTTAAAATAAAGTTGTACACAGTTTTAAAATCCACAGCCCAACTTTTAATATTATACAAATGTAATATGTCTGAATTTTATTTCAAAAACTTTTAACATGAAGCAGCATTGAAGAGAGGAGACAATGTCAGTCCCAAATGATGTATAAACTTGTTATTTAACAAGTATGGAACACACACATATTTCTTACATGAATATGGATATTGATAGACGCATGTATACCTGCGTAATATAGTTCAAAATAAAAACTACTCTTGCAGTGTATAAAGGCAGTACATAAATATATTTTATTATAGTAGTATGACGAGTAAAACGAAATTTCTGAACATTGTTAAAAAATAACAAAATCTTTTTCCCATTATTTTCTACACGACTATCTTCGTATCAAGTGTTAAGTTGAAAGTCTGTTTTTTATGACAGTTTGAAAGACCTATTTATCTTAAATCTTTTAAAACTGCTCGATATGTTTCTTAATGTTAAATGTTAAAAATACTCGTACATTCCCAATTTATTTATGTTAGTTAGTGGTATACTACAATGATCTTCTAAAGATAATACCTTTGCCTGTTGAGTTGTTAATACTATTTAAACCTAACGCTACGTTTTTAAAATTAAAGTTTCTTTGAAGTCTTTCATATGCTGACGTAACCAGGTACTGTCTGTAACCAGCGCGAAATTCCGAGCAGCCACGGCCGCTACTGGGCTGGACTAGTAGTAATGGTAAAATGAAACGTCACCACAGGAAGTAAAATGTGTGTGTCACAGAGCGCGTGGAAGAAAGAGCAAGAGAGAACCGATCGCGGCCGGTTTCAGCTGGAGGGTTACTATGACGACTGAAGTGTAGTTATAAATACCGGCTTTTTGCACGCACTTCTTTCAGTGGTCTTTCTTAGCGGCAGACGTTTGGGTGTTTAGGACGTGGGGTTTATTTTTTATTTTGAAAAGTTTCCGTCTAATGGACAAACTCTTCGTAAATGCTTTTTAAGGTAAGACTTTTTCCAGTTCTTTTCTATAGCTACATTATGTTTGCGTTTCATGCGGCGCAATAAGAGCAGTTAAAATAATTGCCCGGTGAGTTAATTTATAGACAAAGGCCTCAAAGCAGTGCGGAAGAAATCCTACTTGGAAGGGGGTTAAAACAGTGGGGTTTTTAACTTAAAATGCATTTTTAAAAATTTCTTTTAAAATGGAACAATCGCTTCAAGCCATTTTGCGCCTAAACGTCGTAATCGATCAAAATGCTTGGTAAAGCTGGTCCTAATTTCTGTCTTCTTGAGTGGATGGGTCCTGTTTAAATTTCGGGATTCTGACATGCACGATCTGCACTGTAAGACTTCGTTAATTTAAACTTGGGCACCTCGTGTGTGTTTGTGTGGCTCCATCTGATAGCAGTGCAGATGGATTCGCTTCCGAGTAAGCGCGCTGAGTGAATGAATGGAGAAATGCGCCAGAGTCGATAGAGGAAGTCGATGGCCCAATCTCTCCACTATGCTGGTGGATGTGAGCGCCCAGTTGTGTCGTGGCTTGAAATGGGCGAATACCGGGTTGATTGTGCTTTTTTTCTTATTACAGAACGCTCCTTTCAGGAAAGTATATATCGGCTTCTCGGAGGGCCTTGGCCTTGCCTTATATTTGAAGGTTTTTAACTTCACCGGCGAGCCTCCTTGGGCGAACAGCTGAGACTTCGCCATAAAGAGATCCCATTTCTTTCTTGTCCATGTAAGTACACATGAGAACTCCATTTTGGGAAAGGCGGTGCTGGGAGATTAAAAGTAGTGAGTCGGCAGAAGCCGGGGGGCTTCTATGCGGGTATTGCGATTAGATTTTATTTATTTTTTTTTTCCCCTATGCAGTTTGTTGCATTTTTGGGTGATCCTGCTGTAGTTCACCTCCTCTTCTCTGTTAAAAATGAACGGATTTAGTGATGCCGACTTCGACTTCTCATTCCTTGAAGAGGGCTTTGTTGCCAGAGATATTGTGGAGCAAAAAATTAATGAAGTGTCACTTTCGGTAAGACCCGATTGTTTTAAAAACATTTTAGTAATTATAAAATGACTGACTGGCTTTAAAAGCGTGCCATTTGGATATCTGACTCCCCCTTTCCTTTCCAGGATGACAAAGATGCCTTTTATGTAGCAGACCTTGGTGATGTCCTAAAGAAGCACTTGAGATGGGCACGTGCTCTTCCTCGAGTCACTCCGTTTTATGCAGTGAAATGCAACGACAGCAAAGCTATTGTGATGACCCTTGCTGCTTTAGGTGCAGGGTTTGATTGTGCCAGCAAGGTATGCTTTTGTTTGCCACCCAATACAGAAAGTCTCTATTAACATGAAGAGTAGATTTAGGCAGATGTAAAGTTTAGTGAATGTTAGTTTCAAATTTGGTGTTTTCTAGACTGAAATCCAGCTGGTTCAGAGCATTGGAGTACCTCCTCAGAAGATCATTTATGCAAATCCGTGCAAGCAGGTGTCTCAGATAAAGTATGCTGCTGCCCATGGTGTGCAGATGATGACTTTTGATAGTGAAGTTGAACTTGCAAAAGTTGCAAGAAGCCACAGTAATGCAAAGTGAGTAAAAGAACAAGTTTAGTTTTTTGTAAATGCAGGACAGTACTGTTGTATGTACTTTCAGCACAGTGTAGAAAACTAACTGCTTTAACATTTTTTAGGTTGGTACTCCGAATTGCTACTGATGACTCAAAAGCAGTCTGCCGCTTGAGTGTGAAATTTGGCGCAACACTTAAAACTAGCAGACTTCTGCTTGAGCGTGCCAAAGAGCTGGGTGTTGAGATTATCGGAGTGAGGTGAGTTTATTTTTGGTGTGTGGTTTTTTAGTTTATTTTTGGGGACATTCACTCAGTTTTGTTTTGTGTTGAAAAGTTGTTAGTTTACCCATATAGCATTATAATTAACATATATTCTGTCAAACTACTTTAGTGTAAGTCAAATTCCCAACAAATTTGAGTAAACAAGTCATAAATATGCATTTGCAGTTATGCTCTTTCAGGATAAATTTGCAAAGGTTTTCAAATTCACAGCTGGCTATCATGCTTTATTGCTAACTGGGCTTCTCAGAACTATGGCTTAGGAATGCTTATATCCATGTGTTAAGTAATACTGTTTATTTTACAGTTTCCATGTTGGAAGTGGCTGTACTGACCCAGAAACCTATACTCAGGCCATTTCAGATGCTCGCTGTGTATTTGATATGGGGGTATGTATCAACATTGCATGTGAATCAGAAAAATGCTTTTTATGTTGTGGGGGATCGAATGAATTGTATATAGCCAAAGAAAAAATTAATGCTTGTGGTATTGGGTACAAATTTTTCTCAAAGTAGAAGTAACCATATATGATTTCAATTTTTTGCTAGTTACAGAATTGGCTAACCCATTTATTTTTTGGGAGGTCATATTGTACATAAACTATTTTCTGCCCCCTCTCTAGGCAGAGCTTGGTTTCAACATGACACTTCTTGATATTGGTGGTGGCTTTCCTGGATCAGAAGATGCTAAGCTGAAGTTTGAAGAGGTGATTTGATGAGCCTTTCTGTCCAGTGTTTTTTGGAGATCAAAATTTGAAATCTCAGTTGTAAACTTTTTTTTATCCTTGATTCTGCCCATAGGTTACTGCTGTAATTAATCTTGCCCTGGATAAATACTTCCCCGTTGATTTGGGTGTAAATGTCATTGCTGAGCCAGGAAGATACTATGTGGCATCTGCCTATGTTCTTGCTGTTAATATCATTGCCAAGAAAGTTGTCCTTAAGGAGAATGACTCTGGTATGCATTCTAAACTGCTTCTTTCCCCCCCCCCCCCCCCCTTAAAGTGTGGTTTTGGTTGTTGTGTCTTTTGAAACAAACTAACTTCAGGCATTATTACAGATGAGGATGATGGTGCCAAAGAGAAAACACTGATGTACTATGTTAATGATGGTGTTTATGGATCATTCAACTGCATCTTTTTTGACCATGCACATGTAAAGCCACTGCTTCATAAGGTATGATTGCCTGTTTAAGAAATTAAGTACTGTGAGTATTTCCTGCTATTAAGTCTCCAGCACCATGTGTTTTACAGCTATTTTTTTTTTTTTTTTTTAGAAATCCAAGCCAGATGAGAAGCTTTATTCCTGCAGCATCTGGGGGCCAACTTGTGATGGACTTGATCGCATTGTTGAGCTATGTGAAATGCCAGATCTTCAAGTTGGAGACTGGATGATTTTTGAAAACATGGGGGCTTACACTGTATCTGCATCATCGACATTCAATGGCTTTCAGAAACCAGACATCCATTATGTGATGTCAAGGCCAGCCTGGTGAGTGGTTTTTGTTTTAGTGGCTTAATCCTGCAGATATATCCACCTTTTCTTGTACTGTTATTTATAATGGGTTTTTTCTTCCCCCTCCAGGCAACTAATGCAGCAAATCAAAGAGCAGGGATCCATTCTTCCAGTGCAAGACCTTACTGTAAACACTCTTCCAGTATCCTGTGCATGGGAAAGTGGAGTGGAACTTCCCAATACTGCCTGCTCTTCAGCTCGTATTGTTTAGAGTAGCATTTTCTCAACAGTTTTGGTATTCTGGGGACCAGTAACTTAATGAAGTTTTAGCTGAAAGGAGTTAAATGCAACAAAATGGATGACAAAGAAATGGGATTATATTATTGTGTTCCTATGGAAAGTTTGTATTTTTATAACAATAAAACCTTTTTTATGCTTTTCTTGATGTGTGTGTTGAATTAATGAGTACTAATTGAGCAAGATATGGAAAAACGGACACTTCTTCTAGCCCAGCTCAGGCAGCCCTAAGTTTACTAAAATTCCTAGTCATGTTTAAGGTAAAATGGTTTCCTTGACAAACTTGGCACTTTAGCATTGTTAGATTAAGAGTGTAAACTATAACTGAAAATGGGACTAGGTTAATAATCATGATTGTTTTGAAAGAAGCTTATTTAATGCATTTATGAAAATTGGGGTTTGATCAGAACTAACTTGCACTGCTTGGGTGCATTCATTTACTTGTTACATCCAGAGTGTTTTGGTCAAACACTTTGTAGTGTGGTTTGTGTGTATGTATGTACCCTTTAGAATTTTCTGTATTTCTGCATCAATATGACCTAAAACCTCATCAGATTTTCCCTCAAGTCATAAAAGTAGACTGAGAAACCAGTTAAACAAATGAGACAAAAATATGCTTGGTCATTAAGGGAAGCTAATATTTGTGTGGCAAAAGTATGTGAACCTTTGCTTTCAGTATCTGGTGTGACCCCTGTTTGCAGTAATAACTTCAACTAAACGTTTCCAGTAACTTTTGATCATTCCTGCACACCAGCTTGGAGGAATTTTAGTCCATTCCTCTGTATAGAACAGCTTCAACTCTGGGATGTTAGTGGGTTTCCTCACATTAACTGCTCGCTTCAGGTCCTTCCACAACATTTCGATTGGATTAAGGTCAGGACTTTTGACTTGGCCATTCCAAAACATTAACTTTATTATTCTTTATAACCATTCGTTGGTAGAACTTGTCTGCTTAGGGTCGTCTTTCTGCATGACCCACCTTCTCTTGAGATTCAGTTCATGGACAGATGTCCTGACAGTTTCCTTTAGAATTCTGATAATTCAGAATTCATTGTTCCATCAATGAAGGAAAGTCATCCTGGCCCAGATGTAGCAAAACAGGCCCAAACCATGATACTACCACCACCATGTTTCACAGATGGGATAAAGGTTCTTATGCTGGAATGCAGTGTTTTCCTTTCTCTACACAACGCTTTTCATTTAAACCAAAGAGTTCTATTTTGGTCTCATCCGTCCATGTGATCTTTAGCAAATTGCAGATGAGCAGCAATGGTGGGTTTTTTTTTTTTTGTTTGTTTTTTTTTGGAGAGCAATGGCGTTCTCCTTGCAACTCCGCTGTACACACCATTGTTCAGTGTTCTCCTGATGGTGGACTCATGAACATTAGCCAATGTGAGAGAGGCCTTCAGTTGCTTAGAAGTTACCCTGGGGTCCTTTGTGACCTCGCCGACTATTGCACACCTTCCTCTTGGAGTGATCTTTGTTGGTTGACCACTCCTGGGGAGGGTAATAATGGTCTTGAATTTTCTCCATTTGTACACAGTCTGTCTGTGGATTGGTAGAGTCCAAACTCTTAGATGGTTTTGTAACCTTTCCCAGCCTGATGAGTATCAACAACTTTTTCTGAGGTCTTCAAAATCTCTTTTGTTTGTGCCAAGATACACTTCCACAAACATGTTGTGAAGAGCAGACTTTGATAGATCCTTGTTCTTTAAATTACACAGGGTGTCCACTCACACCTGATTGTCATCTCATTGATTGAAAACACCCAACTCTAATTTCACCTTCAAACTAACTGCTAATCCTAGAGGTTCACATACTTTTGCCACTCACAAATATACAATATTTGATAATTTTCCTCAATAAATAACTGACCAAATATATTTTTGTCTCATAGGACTTGAGTGAAAATCTGGTGATGTTTTAGGTCATATTTATGCAGAAATATAGAAAATTCTAAAGGGTTCACAAACTTTCAAGCACAACTATATATATATATATATATATATATATATATATATATATATATATATCTAGTTGAAGGCCACATTAATAAACCATAGCTATATCAAGCCATGCCATTGATCTTTAGGCTTCCTTTTTAACTACCTGTGTAGATCAATATTTGGCAAAAATCAATATGAATGCTACTGCTCAACAATTTGAGTACTTTAATGTCCAATTATTTGTATGTCCTTGATATAAATGTTGTGGATGCATTATATGGGCTAATGCACATTTTGAGGAAATTTGTACCTTAACACTAAACTTAGTCTTAGGCTTGTTCCTTAACACCAGATAAATTATTGAAGGTTTCAGTTACTCTAGTTTACTGAAAGGACTGTTAAGGTATATCCTATTAAATGGTTTTCTTCCTTAGTTTCATGTCTGGCAATTCAAGAAGATCAATTAAATATACTGGGCAAGGGGATGTAGCACTATGGTGTTAACATTACTGTAAAGATAACTGATGCTATTTTGCCACCATGTGCTTTTTGTGCATATTGACAACTAGCTGGAGGTCAATGGTTTGTTTTGTACTGGTGTGTGAGGTTACAATTTATTTTTCCCCACAAACTACAATACTAGATTTTGCTATTACAACTGTAGCAGTTAGTGTATCACTCTTGTGTAAGGCTTGGATGAGGTAAAAGATGAGGCAAGTTTACTTTTGAGATACTAAAAAACAGGAAGCTAGTTTGCTTCTGCCATGGTAGTTGTAGGGTGTTTTACAATGTTAGCCATGATGGATGTAATGAGAAGTCGAGCAAACTTGACACCTTTTGTTGGCTAACTTAAAAGAATGCAATATGCAAGGTTTTGAGGCAGCTGAAGGCCCATTTCAGGGCAGACATTCTGCTTTGCTAACTGAGAAAAATGAGGTTAGTACAGTTGTTACATTAGGTTTAAATCCAGATGTGTAAGCATGTAGAAGTGGCTTACAAAACGGGGATTCACAAGTACAGTAGTTATGTGCACTTGCCGCTTAGCTGAATTGACATAACCTTTCAGTTTGACCCAATTTATCCAATTTTTAAGGTTCAAGGGAGCCAGAGGCAGTCGTGGCAGCATCTGACATTGGCAGGAGTCATTCTCAAATTA
Organism: Polypterus bichir lapradei; assembly: GCA_026402145.1. Lineage (NCBI taxonomy): Eukaryota > Metazoa > Chordata > Cladistia > Polypteriformes > Polypteridae > Polypterus > Polypterus bichir. The sequence continues at coordinate 61,397,379 of JANRMT010027041.1, forward strand.
TGTGCCAGGACTAGTACATATTAAATGATACATTATTTCAAATACTGAAGAAAGTTATGTGGCATTACATGAAAGGCAGGGAAATCTCTTTAAAACTACAGGTTATGTTTACTTAACTGAGTGCAAAACTAACACTTTTAAAAGAGAAAAAAGTTAGAGGATAAATAAGTGTGGTGCTTGTTAAATTCTGGACTCTGGTGATGCAGTGCCACCTACTGCTCATTCTATATATTCTTATATATCCTATTTGTCCTTTCCTGTTAATTGTCTTGTCTGCTTCAGACTGCACTCTATAATCTTCAGTTTCAAATAATAAATGTTGCTCAAACAATACATTTCACAATTTGTCTCAAAACATGCACATTTGTTTTTATACCACAAAATAACATTCTCGGAACCTGTTTAATCCAGCTGGCACTGAAATTAAGCCTTTAGCCTTGGGCTTGGCCAATGCTGGATGAGGCACCAGTCAGTTGCAGGGCAATTCACACATAGGTCCAATTTAAACTTAATATGCACACCTTCCATTGTTGTAAAAAATGTTTTTCTCTTCAGATTTAAGCTGCTTTTATTACTTCTACTGAAAAAGTCTTGAATATTGCAAACAAACAGAAATTTAATTGAGGCATTCATAACGGACACCATTGTTTTCACTGCACTCGGCTCTGATTCCATTCCCAGCTGGAGTACCTTTTGAGGTGGCCTCTTCTTTCAGTCGTTGTTTTGAATTCTGCTTTCCCATAATAGAATGATGAAACTGGCCCCAGGTTATGAGTTTGTTGCATAAGTTTTCAAAGCCATTTGCTTTCTTCCTGGCCGCACCCTTATAATGTAAAAAATGACTTTAGAAAATGGATCGGTATCTGCTATGTATTTAGGATACACCTAATGGGTAAAATTTTCATTGAGACCCTGGTGACGTAGTGGTGATTTTGACTTGGGTTGTCTGTCAGAGGGCTGAAGTTTGTTCAAGTACATAATCAAGGCAACTCATAATGTGACTCAGTAATGTGTATGGCCCACATGTGCCAATTAGCACTCCAGATGATGCTTGGCATTGCTCCTAATGAGATGGCGAATGGTGTCCTGGGGGCATCTCCTCCCAGATCTGGATCAGGGCATTAGTGAACTTCTGCACACTCTGTGGCACTACTTGGTGGCATTGGATGCACCAATACATAACGCCTCAGAGATTCTCAACTGAATTCAGGTCTGGGGAATGTGCAGGCCAGTCAATGGCATCAATGCCTTTGTCATCCAGGAACTGCCTACACACTTTGGCCACATGAGGCTGGGTATTGTCCTGAACAAGAGGAAACACAGGGCCCACTGCACCAGAGTAAGCTGTGACAGTAGCTCTTAGGATTTCATCTCGGTACCTAACAGCAGCCAGGGTACAGTTGCCTAGTATCTGCAGGTCCGTGCGACCCTTCAAGGATGTGCCTCCCTAGATCATTACTGAGCCACCGCCAAACTGGCCATGCTGGATGATGTTTCAGGCTGCATTACATTCACCATGGCATCTCCAGACTCTTTCACATCTGTCACATGTTTTCTGTGTGAACCTACTCTCATTTGTGATGAGAATGGGGTGCTAACGATGGAGCTGCCAATTGTGTATTCTCTAGTGAATGCCAGTCACGCTGCATGGTGATGAGCTGTAAGCACAGGTTGCACTAGAGGACGTCGGCCCCTCATGCCACCCTTATGGAGTCTGTTTCTGACAGTTGGTCAGAAATGTGCACACCAGTAGCCAGCTGGAGGACATGTTGTAGGGCTCTGGAAGTGCTCCTCCTGTTCCTCCTCGCATAGAGGAGCAGATACCGGTCCTGCTGCTGAGTTGATGCCCTTCGACGGCCCTGTCTATCTCTCTTTGTGCAATGACCCGTCTTCTGGTATCTCCTCTATTCTCTTGAGACTGTGATGGGATACAGCAAACCTTCATGCAACGGTATGTATGGATGTGCCATCCTGGAGGAGCTGGACTGCCTGTGCAACCTGACCTGGCTGCAGGTACCCCCTCATGTTACCAGTACAACAACAACAACATTTATTTATATAGCACATTTTCATACAAACAGTAGCTCAAAGTGCTTTACATAATAAGGAATAGAAAAATAAAAGACACAATAAGAAAACAAAATTAATCAACATTAATTAACATAGAATAAGAGTAAGGTCCAATGGCCAGGGGGGACAGAAAAAACAAAAAACAACTCCAGACGGCTGGAGAAAAAAATAAAATCTGTAGGGACTCCAGACCATTAGACTGCCCAGTCCCCTCTGGGCATTCTACCTAACTTAAATGAAACAGTCCTCTTTGGATTTAGGGTTCTCACGGAAGGACTTGATGATGATGGTCACGTAGACTTCTGCCTTTTAATCCATCCATCATTGTTGGAGCATCATGAAGCTTTGAGTAGGTGGAGGTGGCGCAGGCCACCACCACAAAGAAACCGGAAAAAGAAACAGAAGAGAGAGTAGGGGTCAGTACAGATTTTAGAGCCACCATAAATAGTTATTATGATGAATTGAACATACAGAGTATCAGGATAAAGTTAAATTAAGTTAAATTGAAGTTATAAAAAGGCCATGTTAAAGTAATATGTTTTCAGCAGTGTTTTAAAGTGCTCTACTGTACTAGCCTGGCGAATTCCTATTGGCAGGCTATTCCAGATTTTAGGTGCATAGCAGCAGAAGGCCGCCTCACCACTTCTTTTAAGTTTTGTTCTTGGAATTCTAAGGAGACACTCATTTGAGGATCTGAGGTTACGATTTGGAATATAAGGTGTCAGACATTCCGATATATAAGATGGGGCGAGATTATTTAAGGCTTTATAAACAATAAGCAGAATTTTAAAGTCAATCCTGAATGACACAGGTAACCAGTGTAGTGACATTAAAACTGGAGAAATGTGTTCGGATTTTCTTTTCCTAGTTAGGATTCTAGCAGCTGCATTCTGCACTAGTTGCAAACGATTTATGTCTTTTTTGGGTAGTCCTGAGAGGAGTGCGTTACAGTAATCTAGTCGACTGAAAACAAATGCGTGAACTAATTTCTCAGCATCTTTCAGATATAGGAGGTCTAACTTTTGCTATGAAAAAGTAGTGACAAGGACACTAGCAAAATACAAAGCTAGAGTAGAATCAGTCAGGATGGATAAGGAAAGAGCAGTTATCTGTGGCCATTACCAGTAAAACCACTTTTTGGGGGTTGCCTTGCAGTTGTCTTTCCAGTGCACCTGTTGTCACTTTCATTTGAACCAAAGCAGGTGAAGCTGATTCCCAATCGCTTATGCTTCCTAACGGGAGAGATTTATATCCTTAAAGCTTAAATGACTTGGTGTTAGACTGTCATGATTAAATGTTCCCTTAAGCTTTTTGAGCAGTACATATGGTTGGATGCACACAGTATACAAGCAAAACTTTCTTTAGAACTGTTCCTTGAGAAGGAAAAACTTTTAGCTTTCAGCCTTTGTTACTTTGTGTAACTTTGTGTGAAAGTAACAAAGTTAAAAAAGTAGGTATTGAATACTGTATTATTATTTGACCAATGAAAAACATTTTAGCTCCGTTAAAAACTAATAGCGGTTTAATATAAAATAGCATAACATAACATAATGAATGAGAAGGGATGACAAAGTAGACATTTAAATTAAGCAAGTCATTAAATGTCATGAATAAAAGATAAATTACCATTTTGTGCTGATAGTCAAAATAGGTTAATAAATACAAATGGTACTGAGAATTGAGTGAAAGGATGTCTTATTTTATTTCCAAGATAAAGCATACATTGATTCCATAGCAATGTGTCACTTTTCTTCTCTTACCCTCTCAAAATAACTGCAAATTACATATTCTAAGAAATATATTCAGTTTGCTGTAATTCCAAAAATTGATGGGGATATATCTAATATTCTATGTAATTTAAAAAATTTTGTACTTCAGACCCAGAATGGACTGATACCTCATGAGGATTGAGTTCTGCCCACTGCCTGATTTGCCAAGATGGGCTCCAGCCCCCAAGTTCCTGAACTGAATAAAGCAGGTTCAATAACGAGTAGATGGATGGATAAATTGTTGGTACTGAAAATTTTGTTTCCATTTCTTAAACGTTGTTGGTTTCAATGTGAATAGATTTTTAACTGCCTTCTAAATAATTCCTGTTAATGACCAGATTCTTTCTTGTCATTTCTACTGGCACCAAGGAAAGGTAAATTGATCTCCAGAACAAATATAAACCCTAGCATTAGGAGTGGGACTCCTGAATAAAATAACTGAAAATAACTGAATAAAACAGTTCAGAATATAAATGGATGCATGGAGTTTAGTAACTTGATGGGACAGATCAGGGGTCTACAGAGTTTGTCCTAGAGGGCTGTAGTCGCTGTAGGTTTTTGTTCCAATCCGATTGCTTAATTAGAAACCAATCCTTGTGAATTCTTAGTGTTTTCATTCTGCTCTGTCAGGTCATATATTTTTTACTTTCTCATATACGAAGTATAGGGAAAGTATTGGAATCATTCAAAAATTCAGTTCAGTTTTGGAATTATGTCTGTGTGTCAGTCTGTGTGTTTGTGTGTGTAAACACAATAACTTGAGTAGGCTTTCACTTAGGTCAACCAAATTTTGCATACAAGTATTACATACAAAACATAGATTTGTATCAAGTTTTGAGCTATTTCCACTAACTGGAAGTGGTACTTTACCTGAAAGGTTTCCCCAAAAATATTAAATATTTGATCATATTATGTGGTAAAGCACCACATTCTATGCATTTTATGTCACTGCATTTATCTGAAAAACGACCAGTTTTCGAGATAATCACAATTTTCCATTTGATGTACAAATAGTAATACATACATATTTGAGAACTTTTTGCTTTATGTAAATGAAATTTTGTGTACAAGTATGACATTACACACATTACTAAAGTCTCTTGCAACTTTTGACCCGCTTCCACGTACTGAAAGTGGTAATTTACCTGAAAAATTTTCCGAATTAAAATTATCATGGCAAATTTTTTCTGTTGCAATGATATCATCCAAATGATTCGTTGCCTGAAGCAGATGAGTAATTTTTGTTTTTTCACATTTTTCTATTCAGTTTAATTCCAATTATATTATTAAACCCAGTAGTTCACAATGAATACACACAAGCACAGTACCCTCTATAATGTCTGGGACAAAGGCACATTTTTCCTGGATTTACCCTTCAGCTCCAAAGTTTAAAATTACAAATCAAACAATTCAGACATGATTAAAGTGCATATTGCAAACCTTCTTCAGCTCCTGCTTGTTTCAGTGGCTTGTCCCCTTAAGTTTTCTCTTCAGCATATGGAAGGCATGGTCAATTGGATTTAAATCAGGTGACTGGCTTGTTCATTCAAGAATTTTTTCAGTTTTTTAGCTTTGAAAAACTTCTGTGTTGCTTTAGCAGTTTGTTTGAGATCATTATCTTGTTGTAGGATGAAGCGTCTTCCAATGAATTTGGAAGCATTTACTGGAATTTGAGCAGATAAGATATTTCAATACTCTTCAGATTTCAATGTGCAACTGCAGCCAGCAGTTCCATCATCTATGAAGATAAATGTGCCAGTACCTGTGCCATCAATACATGCCCAAGCCACAACACCCCCAGCGCCATGTTTAACAGATGAGGTGGTATGCTTTGGATCTTGGATGGTACCTTTTCGTCTACATACTTCGCTCTTCCCATAACTCTGATGCAGGTTCATCTTTGTCTCATCTGTCCACAAGACCTTTGTCCAGGATTCTGCAGATTCTTTTAAGTACCTTTTCATAAACTGTAATCTGACCATCCTGTTTTTGTGGCTATCTAGTGCTTTGCATCTTGCAGTGAAGATTCTGTATTTCTGTTCATTAAGTCTTCTGTGGATAATCGTCTCTGGCACATCCACATCTACATCCTTCCTGATCTATCAGACAGGCATTTAGGGCCTTTTCTTTACCATACTGAGGATTCTTCTGTTATCAGCAGTGGAGGTCTTCCCTGGCCTACCACTCCCTTCGTGATCACTGAATTCACCAGCGCATTATTGCTTCTTAATAATATTCCATACACTTGATTTAGGTAATCCTAATGTTTTACCAATGTCTCTGATAGTTTTGTTCTCGTTTTTCAGCCTCGTAATGGCTTCTTTGATTTTCGTTGGCACAACTCTTTTCTTCATGTTGAAGAATGGTAACTACAAACTCCAAAGGTAGTCTGCAGATAGAAGCAAGCCGAGGTATCTCACGCCTGCACTAATGAAGTAATGAGAGTAATGCCAAACACCTGTGATACCAATTGTCTCAAACATTACAGTGCCCTGAAATGGGGGAACCAAGTATAAAAAGTGGTGTTATTTCTACATGGTGTGACCAAAATGTATGCAAATGCCCTTGAGTTAAAGTCTGCAATGCACACTTTAATCATGTCTGAATTGTTTGATTTTGAACTTTTGAACTATGGAGCAGAGGGGTAAATCAAGGAAAAATGTCTTTGCCCCAAACATTATGGAGGGTATAAATGGAAACAAGTTAGATAGAGAAGATTCAAGATTGTTTATTTGTCACACTGTACAAGTACATCATGTAGTGAAATGTGCCCTGAATCAGTCATGAGACTTTGCAATAAAGCCAACAAATAGATAAATTAGATTTAATTTAATTTAAAATTAAATTAAAAAAAATTAAAATTAAAAAGAAACTCGAAGGGTAGAACTAAGATGATACAACACACAGAAAAAAGTATATATCCAAATAGGCATTACAATTATAAGAAGATCTGAACAGTGTGCAAATGTAATAGAATAGAATATCCATGTACTGCTAAGTGCAGTGTGCTTAATGTGCTTAAATGACATGGTGGCAGCTGAGATAAAATGGAGTTGAGACTTTAGTTTGTGTTATAACTGTTTAAAAAATTTGTGGTGTCCAGATTAAGACATTTTATGGCCTATGGATAGAAGCTCCTCCTGAGCCTTTCTGTTCTGGCCGTAATACTCCTAAAGTGTTTGCCTGATTTCGGCAGGTCTAACAGATAGTTACTGGGGAGAGATGAGTCTCTAATGATCCTAGTTTGTCTAGTCCTACATCTCCTGGTGTAAATATCTTGCAGAGACGGTAAAGAACTACTAATAATGAGCAATTGAAAACAGTGAATTCTGCTGTCTAAGGCTAAAACAAGCAATTATGGGTGTGTAAATCTTAACAAGTAAGACAACTAAAATAAAGCATAAAATGTTGCTTGAACAATAAGTGCTTCAACAGCAATAATTGACTTCTCATTAAGAAATTGGGCTGGAACAAAATTCTGCAGCCACTATGACCTTCCAGGACTTTGCAGAACTGTGAGATAGATAGATAGATAGATAGATAGATAGATAGATAGATAGATAGATAGATAGATAGATAGATAATTAATCCCAAGGGGAAATTCACATACTCCAGCAGCAGCATACTGATAAAAAACAATATTAAATTAAAGAGTGATAATAATGCAGGTATAACAGACAGACAATAACTTTGTATAATGTTAATGTTTACCCCCCGGGTGTAATTGAAGAGTCGCATAGTGTGGGGGAGGAACAATCTTCTCAGTCTGTCACTGAAGCTGCTCCTCTGTCTGGAAATGATACTGTTTAGTGGATGCAGTGGATTCTCCATGATTGACAGGAGCCTACTCAGCGCCCATCGCTCTGCCACGGATGTCAAACTGTCCAGCTCAGTGCCTACAATAGAGCCTGCCTTCCTCACCAGTTTGTCCAGACGTGAGGCGTCCTTCTTCTTTATGCTGCCTCCTCAGCATACCACCGCGTAGAAGAGGGCGCTCGCCACAACCGTCTGATAGAACATATGCAGCATCTTATTGCAGATGTTGAAGGACCAAACAGTCTCCAAAGTGCAAATCAGTTTTAGAAACCATTCAAGAATTCTGCACTCTCTCCAAAATGTGTTTTGGCCCAAAATACATCATAGCTGTTTAATACTGTTAGAAGGTAATCTATAAGAGGCAGTTGACTTTCACTTTCTTTAGTAGTTAGTTACATAGAGTTAGATTTACATGTGTCTGATATGATAAATGAACCATTTGACCTTGCCTTGAAAAAAGTATCGGAGGCTGTAATCCTCAGAAATCACTAGAAGGAGGCCTTAATCTGGAATATTTTACTGTTAGAGATGCACCAGACTAGTATGGTTGAACACCAAGAAAATCCCACTTATTTAATCTGGCTTTTTCTTATTTTTTTTCTCTCGCAGTTTGTTGATTGCCTGTTATCATAAAACACACTTCTATTAGTTGTTTTTTTAGAATAGTCATTAGTCGTTACTGCTGTGTGGTTTCTTTTTCTGGTATTCACTGGAGGAGCTATGCACCACTGCCACCTGGTCAAGCATACTGCAGCTGCCTGTGATACAGGGAAGAATGAAGAATACTACAGAAGTCTATCTTGTCATCATTAATTGTTTACATATTTATGTACATTAGAATAGGGCTGGGTGGTCTTTTGGAATGGGACCATTTATTTTCTCCATGTTCCTTGTTAGCTGAGTTTTTGTTTTCCTTTCCTTGCTGGCTATCTAACCATAGTATTTGTTTATTAAGTTAGACATTTACTTTCTCACTTTTACTGTCTTAAAAATCTTTCATAAATAATTGTACTTTAGTTTTTCACTTCTGTTTTAGTCACTCTTTTGTTTCAGCTATTATTATAAACCACTTTGATGCCACTTTCATATATGAGAATGTACTATATAAATAAATTGATGTTGTGGTTATTAAAATGTGGTCGATTGAGGTACGACATGAGCTCCAAAATAAATGCTGGGGATCCAACTGGGCCACCCTGTTTAATAGTAGAAGCAAGAATAGAAGTAACACTCGGTGGTGCAAAAAGCAAGCAAAAACACTAGGCTGTAGTTCCTTTCTTGAGTGATAGGGTCTGGTGTAGAGCTCCATCCTGCGCTGAGTCTAAGATCAAATGAGACAGCAACTTCCAGGAGCGCCTTGAATTTATAGTCCTCCAAGCAGAAGGGACAAAGTCAGTTGCTATCATTGGGCATCTTCTTGGGAACTGTGGGTAGAAAAAGAGATGAATGCTTATTTTGGACGAGCCCAGAACATGACCCTCTGATACACATGTATGAGAAAAATTAAAATCAAGTTCAAATTTAAAGTCATGTCCATAGTACAATGACATTTTTACTTGCATGTCTCTCACATACTCGTGACAAAAGGACAATAGTACCAACATTAAACATCAGATGATTTATATAAGAACACCCATGCAGCTGTCAAAATAAGTTGATGTTTAATAGTTTTATGACTTTTAGATAAATACTGCCCTTCAGTCTACTGAGATTGAGTGTTAATGGTCCTGTTCTATTTGTCTAAAATGGAGACGGGAGAAAAGTTACCATGCAGGATGACTAACATACTGTATTTAATATTACTGCTTTCCTTTCTAAGGCAGAGGGTGTTATATTTGTTGTAAACAGAAGGACACTGTGTGCCTGTGTTATGATTTGAGTGCACTCGAAAAAGAGAAAGATGGCTCTAAGGGGCTCTAAAAGACCCCCAAACCAGGCTGAAATCTTCACTGGCATGTCTGGGGATTGACCACATCCTAGACAACCTGACACCCCAAAACAGAATCTGGCTTCCAAAGTTCAATATACTTCTTTAAATGCCCGTGGATATACAAAAAATACAGATGCAGTAACTGCCTTTCAAGGATGAGGGACCATAAAACCTATGGTTTGATAAAACACGTCCCACATGAAATCTTTATAATCAAAGTAAATTATTTGGATTTACCAAAAAGTGCAAAACATGGTAAAAGAGGCAAATAGGGTTTGCCTAAAAAGGAAACCTAGAACAAACAATTTCCAAACATATCCAATAATCAAAAGTCAAAAACGTAAGCAATAAATTCAAAAACGAGAAAATCTGTACTCACAATTGCATGAACATTTCAAATCTGAAGGATCTATTCATTCTTCAGCCATGATGTCAAGTTGGTTCTGCTTCTTGGAGTTCCACCCACAAAAAACAACAAGCAAAGGATGACATATATAGTAAATAATATATAAACTGAAATATATTAACACAATGTGAATAATTAACAAAAGCACATCAGAATTAAAGAAAATGATAAAAGATACCAAAAACAACTTTAGCAGTGTAGTGCTTTGCTGCCCTGAGATGAGGAGGTCCTGTAACATAATGTTAGTTAGCTAGTGAGGATGGACTCCACTGTCCACACATAGAAGCTGTTGTGTATAGATGGAGACATCAAGGCTTTACTTAGACATCTTAGTAAGTAAAGGCATTGAAAAGCTACCTAGAAGATATCCAAGATGTACTGTGCCCATTGCAGAATGACTAATAGAAATTTAAAACTAATCTCTCTTATATAAAATCTCCTCTGATGTAGATGAGAGCTTGTTCTGGCACTACTGCGTCTCAAGACAAATCTCCTCTATTTGTACTGCTTCATCTTTGCCAGTGGTCATCAGCAACTATAAATGGTTTGGCTGCACAGTCACAGGTTTACAAGGAGCACGGAATGGGGCTCAGCGCTCAATTCTGTAGGGTGCTGGAAAATGTAACCATGTCCAAGTGGCAATAAATTAATAAAAGCAGAAAGAATATGATACTTAACTACTGTAATGTCTGGTTGTGGTCAAAAAAATGCTGTACAACACTTTTAGTAATATTCAGTTTTGTAGACTGATGCTTTTTAAATGAGATAGTGTTGTAGTTGTAAGAGCCATTCTTAGAAAGTTAAACTCATATAGTGCTTGCTTGACTCCTATAGAAGAAAGCTATTAGAATATGGTATAGTCTTTACCCCCTGTAAATTAATATGAGATAGAACTTTCTTGCTATATCTACAATACAATGTGTTAATTGTGCCAGTTGTTGTTTAGAACAGGTTTAGTGCTGGCAGTATGAAAATGGGATAAGCTTACAGTTTTCTGACCATTTAGAAATGGTTCAACTGTAAGCAAACTTAAACAATGAAACAAGATATATAAGCTTTAAACAGAACTTTTCTTTTTTTTGCTATATTAAATTTTTCTCTATTTTTTGTGTGAAATGTTTTACTTTGAATTTTTTACTAAAGTTTTTAAAACAAAGATATTTTGTCTGTGGAATCATTTCATCACATCAAGCTTTTGCCAGAATCTCATGAAGCATACTGAAGTTGCAGAACTTTGGTAAATTTGGGTAAAAACAAAGAGAAGTCTTTTGTGGAAAGTACCAGTTCTATGCCAGAAGAGGGTGACATAAACAATGAAATAGAGCCTTCTTTTGGAATAAGTGGCACTGAAATACAGAACATGTCTGCTGAAGTGATGAAGTGCATTAAATGTATTCTTTTTCTTTTTCTTCTTTCGGCTGCTACCATTAATGGTTGCCACAGTGGATCATCTTCTTCCATATCTTCCTCTCCTCTACATCTTGCTCTTTCACACCCATCACCTGCATGTCCTTTCTCACCACATCCATAAACCTTCTTTTAAGCCTTCCACTTTTCCTCTTACCTGGCAGCTCTATCCTTAGTATCCTTTTCCCAATATACCCAGCATTTCTCCTCTGCACATGTCCAACCTGAGCTGACCCTCTAATGTACTCATTTCTAATACTATCATTAAATGTATTCTTCTAACTATTTTTTGGAGTACAACATCACTCAAATATTGCCAAAATTGGATGAAGTTATTTACACTGCTCGTTTCCTGTCTAAAATGAATAATGTAACATTGAGTAGCTGTCTGTTTGTCTTGTTGCCACTGATAGGCAAATGAACTGTAAAACATCTGGTTAGGTGAAATTGGGGAAGACGGACCTGTTGGAGCACAGAGGACTTACAGTATACCAGAAGAATACAGGGGGACAGACAACCCATAAGTCTTGGAAGCCCTAGGTTGAGTGTCCCAACCTAACAATATTTTTCTTGTACTTCAGACAACACTGATTGATGGTTCATTTCATTTTTGCACCAATGCATTGTGCACATTGTTTCACACAGATTTCTTCTAGGTTTACGCCTGTGCCGCGCATTTAATCACCAGTCTCTTCAGATCTTTTCAAAACAGATCTGACCAATCAGGTTTACTGTGATTGCAAGCCTTATGCCTATGTAAATGCATACTGGCAAGATAGCTTAGGTAACAGACAGAAAGACATTGCTTTGAGAATAAAAAACAGCCATCAGACAGAGGACACATGGTTTAGCATCCCCAGCTAAGAAAGAACATTTCAAAATTCTGCTTTTGGAAATTATAGCAAGAGTATTCAAGTTCAGTCCTAGGTTCCCTAGGTTTTTGTCCCAACCAATTTATAATTTTACTTTGATTCCTCCATTAATTAAACAAGCCATCATGGTTCTTATGTTTTTTGTGCTACTCCAGAATAATGGGAAGCTGGCTATGCTAAAAATGATAACAATGAAGCCACCATTTGTGTGCGTTAAAATGATTCATTCTTTTTATTTTAATTAGTTAATGTTCAGGTTATTTAAGCTATTATTTTGCTAATAAGTGCAGGAATGGATAACACTGAAGCAGCTGCTGTCCTTTAGCATTCATCTATATCATTAATTGTGAGATACAATTAAAGTGAATACCACAGAAAAAATGAATTAAAAAGAAAATGACAAAACAGAGTTAATCATTTAAAGCTACGGCAAAATGTTAATCTCTTGCAAATGTAAATCTTACACTACTGCACTGTTATACTTACAAAATAAGAGAAGAAATAAGGTCATCAAATTAAACAATGAGCGCAATAAAAGGTAAAAATAACTCATTGTGAAATTGCTTGCTTTGAAAACCTGAAGGACTGAACTTGAAAGCCCCTGATGTAGCTGTCAGTAACAGTGAAACACTTCTGACTAGTTTTGACTTCAAGTCTATGGTGAGTGGATTGTGTTACTTTGTGCCCTGTTGGATTGATTTATAAAATGTACTGTACTGTTTACAGTGCATTCATAATTTAGAGTATATGATTTGGACGGCTGTACCTGCTTTTGTTTTGCTTCTGTGGCTTTGTCATTAGACGTGAGTAGTGTCAACTCCCTGCCCAACACCCAAACAAGCAGAACACCCTTCCTTGCTCGCTAGTATAGCCCAGTTCTGTATTAATTCCCGAAGAATGTGTCAAAAAATGGTCAGCTTTTTAAGCCTATATCACAATATATGATAGCTTGGGATGTCTTTTTGCCTCAAGTGTTTAATTTCAGGAGGAAAAAAATCATCAGAAACATAGACAATTGGTTATAAACTAATATATGATTCTGACATGGGAAAAGTCTGGGAAAAGTTTGAAAAGTGAAAGTGCACATCAATGTGCTTGACATGTTATGGTGAAGTGCCAAAACTGCAACTCAGGCTTTGACCAACAATACCTTAAATGAATGGATGGAGTAAAAATAAAACTGCCTCAATGTACAATGTGTACATTCTAGAAAGGGTCCAGACTTAAAGCTAATTATTGCTGTGAGATGCAGTGACAACATCATATGCTGAAGAAATATTAAGCTGACAAGATAAAGAACAAATGATAAGAAATATAACCAGCAGAGCAAATATCAGATGTGGCTTTGAACTCTGCTCCAGACATCCTTTCATGTGACATATATCTTTAGCCCCACCCATTTTTCCATGTTGCTTAGCAACACTCACCGTGTAGTCATTTTGAGAAATGAGAGTTTCAGAAATAAACTTAGTGTTTGCACTAGCCAACTTCACATTTGAAGCATGAAGGCTTTTCAAGGCGCTGCTCTAAAACCACCTTCTGATGCTCATAAACCCACCTAATGTAGCTATCTGTTAGTGATTGCATGAGATAAATGTTGGGGATGGGTTTGGAAGAGAACTACCAGTGAAGCAGTGGTAGGACAACAGAAAACAAATAAAAAAAACACTTTAAAGGCAAAAGTGGGGTTGGAATATTGCAGATTGTCAAAGTCACAGGAAGGCAAAAGTCTCCAAAATAGGTGTGTCAAAGTGTTATGGGTCTGTGTACTTCAAAAAATTCCTCTGTGCTTGTTGCATCCTCTTTTTGTTTACAGATGTCCTATTTTGGGTTTTCTGAAGTGCTGCATTGTATTTTGCATTTTTTTATTATTAATATTGTAGCAACCTTTGTGTCAGGTTTGAAAAAGAAGAAAAAAACAGATGGCTGAAGTAAAGTTAAAAAAAAAACACAGAGTTGTAACAGCAAAACCTGACTTTGAACTATTTACAATCTTCTATATTTCTCTCATATTTGTGGTCCTGAGGGACATCGTTAAAGAAAAGCAAAACAGAAAACGAAAAACACAGACTTTGTAACCCCACGACACAACCTTCTGGCCCCTTCTCCAACGAGACTTCGAACCCTCCTCCCATCCACTCCGTCCTGGGTACCCCCTGTCTGCGTCAATCATACCTCCACTGTCGGTCCCCTGCGTTGTACTCTGCCCTCCCTCAATCCGATCCAACAGTCACTCCAAAAGGCCTTCAACCTGGCTGGGATGTTACAATATTATTATTTTCCGTTATTAGTAATAATAATTGTGTCATTTTTGTCACTTTATTTTGACATATGCCACCAGTTGGGCAGATCTATGGTTTTCACTTTGGCCTTGGTTGACAATTCATTTCCCAGTCACCCCCATATCTCGATGTCTTCCTTTGTGCAAGGCATAACACAAAGGTAAAACTTCAAAAATCCACAAATAATACACGAAACAAAGAGGCAAATCCCAACAACCCATTCTGAGCCACCGTTGCAATGACATGGTGCCGGTCATTGATCTGACAGTGTGCGTATGTTTTCCAAACATTTTAGTATTCCCTGTCCGTGAATCTTTGGTTCTGTTTTCTTATGATTCTTTAATTAGTGTTTCGATAGTGATAACTGATTGGGCAGCACTCTGGTTTTGACTTTCGTTTCAGTTAACAATTCCTTTCCCAGTCACCTCCATATCTCAATAAGGCTTCCTTTGTGCAAGGCATAACACAGCGGCAAAAACTCAAAAATCCACAAACACCAAACAAAATAAAAAATGCAAATGCTAACAGAGCAGACTTAGAAACCTTTCACAAAGTCAAAAAGGCACATTTGCTAGAACATCCCCTGAAGGAGGAGCTTTAATTTTATTCCACCGTCCTCACATTGCATGCAATGGATGTTGCTTAACAATCGAAAAGTATGTGATTACCTTGATACACAAGCCAAACCCATCATTAAACATCAATTATGGATATGAATAATTGAATCAACTGTCAAAATTAATATTTAAACCAAGATCCTGGAAGGAATAGATTATGAAATATATCTAAGATGTGCAACATCTAGAAGGATTAATGGTTCTGGTGATTTGGTCTCCATCACTGACATTGACCTGTAAACAATAAAGTGTTTTAGTAAATGTTTCAGGAGTTAGTATAATGTGTTGCAGTAAGTGCACATTCACGCTACTAAACATGGGTAACGCCTTTATTTTCATTCAGATAAATGTATTAGAGAATGGCAAGCGTACTATCCTAGGAAACAATGACTTTGTCTCCATTGGTTGTGTCAATCAATCATGCAAAGTTAACAATAACATTGTAGGTACCCCTACACTATCTTCAGGGAACACCTCCACCGCAGCAACAGTGTCTAATTAAACTAGAAGATTTGTAAGCAATCAAAGCCATAGTCAAAGATATTGGTGATCACATTCCATGAGAAGCTACATCTCAAGTCTGGTCATTTCAATAACTCAGGGGATCCATGAGACCAATCACAGAGGCTTAAAGTTTCTGTGCTGAGGCAGAATCCACTAAAAATCTTAAATCATATAGATCCGTGTTTCCCAGCCTTTGTGGTGTCATGAGCCTGTCAGTGTGTTTGTGACTGGGATTGGGGTTCCCCTCCATAAATATACCTGCAATGCTGCCGCCATGAATCAAGCACGATCATCAGATGGGGTGGTGGGGGTTTGGGTGTTGTCCGGGGTGGCCGCAGCCCACCCGCTATGTCGCCATAGCTGAAAGGTTGGGAAATGCTGATATTGATCAGTTTTACATTTTTACATATAAGTGAATGATCTTGGAGTTGATGTAGGCAGCTAGTGGAAGTCTGCAATTACTAGATGGATGCAAATTAGCTATATAGACCATTACCATTGGGCTTCCATAACATATTTTTCACAATATACCTCACCCTGCAAGCAGCATCAGTGCTAATTTAATAGGCTAAAGGGCTGCTATTAGCCCTTCATTGATACTGATGGACAAAATACTTCTCTTTTGCTTCAGGCTTGGCAATATGCAGGATTACAATTTAAACCCGGCTGAAACCATAGCAGGGATGCAGTAAAAAAGATCTGTGATACATTTCTTGAAAATGAAATCCTAGTCTCAACATAAAATCCTCTCATTATTTTAAGTGTGGGCAGCACAGTGGCACAGTGGTAGTGTTGCTGCCTGGCATGAGGCAAGGAGTTTATAAGTTCCCCACATGCCTGCATGGGTTTCCTCCTGGTACTCTGGTTTCTTCCCACAATCCAGACTTGAAGGTTAGGTGGATTGGTGATGCTAAATTGTCAATAGTGTGTTTTCACCATATAATGGAAAGTGTGATTTCTCCTGGGAGTGTTCTTGTCTTGTCTCCTCTGCTTTCTGGCTTGCGCTCAAACTGCCCTGCGACTCTACTCAGGATTAATTAGGCTTTGAAAATGGTATGGTATGGTATATTTATAAAGTGCCAGGGCTTAATTGACATTACAGATATCAAATCCCTACATAAATCACTGGATTCTACACAAGGAGTCAACATGCCTTTAGAATTGTCCATGATTACTAACCAGAAGGGCAAGGCATAGTTTAAGTTAAACAACAGATGTTAATTTTATGACTAACAACAAACTGAGGTTCTAAATAGCAGTATGAAAATTAAAGCACATCAGACCAGGCAGAGCTAAAGTTTTTCACAGTGACAGGAAGCCACACTACATTTGATGCAACCAAGTGTGAGGTGTCACAGACTGTACAGGCAGACTGCCAAATGCAAGCAGATGCAGGATGAGATAACAGGGGCATACAGAATAAGAGCTGCTGCAAAAGGGACTGATATTAGAGTGCTGAACAAACAAACTGATGTGGATAAACTGCCTGACTTCATGCTCTATATTTTGGTTTGAAATCTTGGAAAAAAGGAAATGCCGCCAGTATTCTCTTATCAGATATTTACTCAATAATGAGACTTCTGATTAGTTTCAGCTAAGTTCTTGGTAGCTGGAAATGATAAGAAATGTTGCTAAAAAAGTTCAAAAATGACTCTTTTTCTCTCTTAAGATGAACCTCATACCATGCTCAAAGTTATGTAAAGGGGGGAAATTGGCAATCTTGATGCACCATGAGATCAATTGAAGAAAAGCAATAATACAAGAGAAATTCTTGAGATGGGAGGACACCAACCCATGTGACTGGTGATAGCTAAGTATGTAGCTTAGGTAGATTGACAATGCTAAATTGGACCCTGATGTGTGTGAGTGTGTTGACCTTGTGATGGACTGGTGCCCTGCCCAGGGATTGTTCCTACTTTGGGCCCTATGCTTTGCTGGGATAGGCTTCATCTCAACACAATTTTGCTCAGGATTACGTGAGCCTAGAAATTGGTGTGGTATGGTGTGGTATGGTATGGTTTAAAGAATGAACCTGCATAGTTAAGAAGTCTTTGATAAAAGCAACATATCTAGTAGTGGGATAGGTGCACATTTTAACTGTCATTAGAATATAAATATTTCCTACAGAGTATGAAATCATCTGGTCATCACACTACCACTGCTTGCTTATTTACTTTAATTGACTTAAATAATGCAAGCCACAGGACATCAGCAAATATTTACTAGCAGTAAATATATACAGAGATCCTCTCTAATGATTACCCTCCAGTGTGATCAGAGGAGCAAATGAAAATTCAACAGTTGGATTCAGACTGCATCTGACATGGTTTTAATGAGCACTTGATCTGCAATCTCCATAAAAATGTCAGTTGCATGATATGGGTTCTAACATGCAAGCCATAAATCTTAGGATATTGATGCATAGAACTTTATTTATCACAAAGACTCTTTGCATTTCCTTTGTTGAAATAACAAAAGATGACACCTCAGCCTCCCACCCATCCTTCTCAGGACAATCTCTACCATCATATTATGGAAAACATATGTGGTCAGCCTACCTGAATAGTAGAATCTTTTACTGCTACTAGGCTGACCCGCCTTTTAAGGTGACCGACTTTTAAGGCAACTTCTTTAACTTCTTAAGGCAATTCAATATGTAGATCAATTTGATATTTTATACAAACTCATTAATTTGGTTATATTGCATTTGAGCATTGGAGTAGAAAATCATCTTTTACCTGGAAAAACGTAACTACAATTCCCACCGTGCATTGCAAAATGGAAGGGGCGTGTGTGAAACTCTGCGCCTGCGTACCACTCACGGGACGGAAGGACAATCCCGACGGCTTTTATATAGAAGGATTCTAGGTTAAAAGATTGTAATATGCTCTCTTCACTTATTTTCACTGTTCACATTTGTATCATAGACTTTGAAATTGAACTCCCTGTTGTGTAACTTCTTCAGAACAGAACATAAAGTTTCATTTTTTTCTTTGCACAGTGGTCTTCTGTCTAACGAAAGACATCACATTTTACCTTTGTGGACACTATCATGAAGGACACTCATGACTCTATTATACTGATGACAAGGTTCTATGGATGCTCATCATCACACTACCTTTGTGCTGACTATTTATTGTTATTCTGTTCTCACAGAGCCCACTGTACTGTTTATTTATTCCATCGCCAAATCTTTCTAATACAGTGGTACCTTGGTATACGTCTGCTTTGGAATAAGTCCAACTTGGTATATGTCCTGTTTGGATGCGAAAAATTTTGCTTGGTATACGACCTTTGTTAGGAATATGACTCGCGTGCTAGAACACCGTGCTCTACCCTTGTTAACCTCTCTCAAGACAAAGCCACGACTGCCCACGAGTGTCAGTACGTGCTATAACTCTCTGTGAATTTTCACGTGATTTTGTGTTTTTTTGAGTAAATTTGAATTGATTGTTGCAAAGTATGAAGGTGGCATGTGTATCCGGGACTTGGCTGCTGCATACCGTATGCCAAGAACGACGGTATCTACGATTGTGAAAAACAAAGACGTTATTAAAAAGTAAAGTGAGGTTAAATTTTCAGTTATTTCATCTAATTGTTTTTGTATTTATGTATTTTAGTATTAAGCAGTGTTTAAATTATTTTATACAACCCCATCAATGTATAATATGCCAATAACAATAGGATTTTTTTTCATGGGAACGGATTAATCATTTTCCCTTTATTTCTTATGGGAAAAATTTGTTTGGTATGCGTCCTGTTTGGTATAAGTCAAAGGATCTGGAACGGATTAAGGACGTATACCGAGGTACCACTGTATACATCTTTTCTTCTTTTCTGTCTGCAACATACAGACTTCACCTTCATGGTAGTGTTTTGTGACAACCTTCTCATATTTTACATAAAAATGCCCTATCTTCTTCTTCTACTTTCGGCTGCTCCCAATAGGGGTTGCCACAGCAGATCATCTTTTTCCATATCTTCCTATCCTCTTCATCTTGCTCTGTTACACCCATCACTTGCATGTCCTTTCTACAACATCTATAAACCTTCTCTTAGGTGCAGGTTGAGGAGACCCTGGAGAGGTGGAGATATGCTCTAGAGAGGAGAGGAATGAAGGTCAGTAGGAACAAGACAGAATACGTGTGTGTAAATTAGAGGGAGGTCAGTGGAATGGTGAAGGTGGATGAGTTTAAATACTTGGGATCAACAGTACAGAGGAATGAGGATTATGGAAGAGAGGTGAAAAAGGGAGTGCAGGCAGGGTGGAATGGGTGGACAAGAGTGTCAGGAGTAATTTGTGACAATTGGGTATTAACAAGAGTGAAAGGGAAGGTATATAGGACCGTAGTGAGACCAGCTATGTTATATGGGTTGGAGATGGTGGCACTGACCAGAAAGCAGGAGACAGAGCTGGAGGTGGCAGAGTTAAAGATGCTAAGATTTTCATTGGGTGTGACGAGGATAGATAGGATTAGAAATTAGTACATTAGAGGGTCAGCTCAAGTTGGACAGTTGGGAGACAAAGTCAGAGAGGTGAGATTGCTTTGGTTTAGACATGTACAGAGGAGAGATGCTGGGTATATTGGGAGAAGGATGCTAAGGATAGAGCTGCCAGGGAAGAGGAAAAGAGGAAAACCTAAGCGAAGGTTTATGGATGTGGTGAGAGAGGACATGCAGGTGATGGGTGTAACAGAACAAGATGCAGAGAACAGAAAGATATGGAAGAAGATGATCTGCTATGGCAACACCTAACAGGAGCAGCCAAAAGAAGAAGTAAACCTTTCTGGAAACACGTTTTCACTTTGTCATTATGGGCTATTCAGTGTAAACTGATTGGCAAAAATGGCAAACTTATCTGTTTAAAATGAAATCTGCAATGCAAAAAAGTGTGCAGGAAGTGAAGCGGATTAAATACTTTCTAAATCCACTATATATGGTTCACCAGAGGGAAACCACAATTTACAGCTCACATTATACAGTACCTTTGAATATCAATAATTTTAATAGAAAATGCAAATTTTTGGAACAAATATCAAAACCTGATCCAGCTATTACAATATGAATGTTATAACAGATAACTAATAAATTTACTAATTTATTAGTTTTTTCCCCAGCAGATTTGATTTCTCTACACATTTTAAACATTTTCTGTCAGTAGATGGCAGTGTTAAGCTTTTCATCAGTCATGCATTTGCCGTAGCTGCATTTCGAAATGGAAATGAAGTATTTTTGCCAGTTCCTGCCACAGGTACAGTAATTACTTTATACACAGATAATCTTTTTTTTTTTAATTTGTTGCTAAACCCACCAAATATCACCTTTATATTTTAAGTATCTAGTTTAGAAAAGTGGAATTGTTCAACAGCTGCATATACAATATAAAAGATTTCAAAAAGACAGTGTTAATGGAAAAGATCATCTGGTTTATTCCATCTGTCATGCCTCCAGACAGTGTCTAGTGTTCTTTAAAATGTTTTGAATGACATGCAATGAACTTCTCCAGGCAGCTGACTGTTATCCTTGCTTTCCACTACTGTGCTATGCACGCTGCCGTTAATGCAGGTACTCTTCCCTAAGGAGGAATCCTCTGGTGTTGAAGGCTTTAGAGGAGCAGCTATTAGCATATATTTTTGAAACTATTATCTATTGGCTTACTGTCACGAATTTAGAGAGATTACAAAAGGATTCTTTCTGAGTCTTGTGAAAGAATCCCAGATGTTGTCATCTCTTTTTTTATTGTAACTGAACTCCTGGCACCAGAAACTATGTTTATGTACTAAAAGGAAAATCAAAAAGCCTACTACTGCATTTTATTCACTCACTCACTCACTCCATCAATCAATATTCTTTTTACTTGGCAACTTTGACAGCAAGCAGAATGAAAACAACATTAAAAATAAATCAAGCCATATAATAACTTAACAAAGTAGGTGATGTAAATATGGATAGTATACTACTATACGGGGTGGTGCAGTGGTAGCATTGCCTCCTTGCAGTATGGAGACCAGGGTTCACATCCCAGCATGGAGTTTGCATGTTCTCCCTGCATGGGTTTCCTCCCACAGTCCAAAGACATGGTGGATTGGTGACGCTAAATTGGTTGTGCTGTGTGCATGTGCTGTATGTGAATGTGTTCACCCAGTGAAGGACTGGTGCCCTGGACAGGGATTCTTCCTGTCTTGCACCGTATGCTTGCTGGGCTAGGCTTCATAACCCTGCAACCCTGTTCAGGATGAAACAGGCTTAGAAAATGGTATGGTATGTTACAAAACAATAAAGCCACCATAGCATTAAATGTGCAAGGCCTATCAATCAGAGCCAGAAAATTAAAAGTGAACATCTCGATTTACTGTATATGACAGCAGCAGGGGGCAGTGAGTGTTCAGTGTGGACTTGAATGTTGAGAAAAAGGAATCATAAAAACAGGCAGAAGGTAAGTGTTCAGAAACTTTCATAGTTTCCAAATGCTGTTTGGCAGTAGATGATGCTTACTTATTTTGTTCCAATCTGTACTTTTATTTTAAGATCATAAAAATAGTTTTAAAAGGCATAATTACTTTGCCAGCAGAAATCTTCAAGTCAAAACATGAAATCTGCTGTTCACCTATGAATTCTGCTGCATATCTTAATCCTTTGTTCATCTATATTCACTCTGTTTGCACACTGGTCAGGATGACTTTTCTCCTTTCTCTTTAAATTTCTAGGACAAAACTTGTGAACCCCCCATTTTCAGTAACCGACTCTTCTGTCGCCTTTGTAGGAGTTTGCTAATATCCCCTAAAGGACTGCTAAAAGAAGGGACTCAGCCATATGGAGTAGACCATAAGATGCCTCTTGATGATCTTTTGTAAGGAAAAATTGCATCATGGCACATAGCAATGTTTAACAGTGGATCTGTTGCATTGTGAAAGTACAGTAGTTTTAATACCTATGAGAAGAAGAACTGAGAATAATGGTAACATAATGGTTAGCAGTGCTGCTTCACAGAGGTAGCATCTTGGGTTCACCTGCTTATTGCCCATGTGCAGTTTGCTTATTTTTCCCTTCTTCTTAGATTTCCTCTCCCTTCCCCTTAAGTCAGTTCTTCCAAGTTGGCCCCTGTGTATATGTGAAATGGACTGGGGTCTTGTTCAGGGCTGATTCCAGTCTTGTATCTAGTGCTGCCAAGACATGTATGAACCCCACCTCTGCATAGCCCTAAATTACAAGGAGCAGGTCTGAGAATTAGATAGTTGCCTTTAGTAGATAACATATACTGTTAGCATTATGGAGCAAAAGCTCGATCAGACTTGAGCTCGACTGCAGGATCATAAGAAGTATTGTGTTTTAAGGTGTTGGCATGGAAACTGAACAAAATTCTACTAATGATTTGAATTTCTAGCTCATATTAATGTCCTCTTTTTCCAAGATGCCAACAAAGTATGTGGTAATGACTGTTAGACAGTGCAAAAACTGAACCTTTTAAACTAAAGAGGATTTAGACAACTGAGGCTAAATATGATTTATTACAGAGAAAAATCAGACAAGCACACCCACTACAGGAAGGGCACATTGTGTTCTGAAAACTGAAAATATCACGGCATGTCTGTCCAATTTCCAACCTTTTTTTGTAACCTTTTCTCTCATTTTGTTGAGTTAATGGTAAATCGACAAAATGCTAAATGTAATCGTTTGACAAGGAAAATGAAAATAAATGAATAAAAGGACCTGCACAAAATATTCAGAAGTTTAATGTGCTGTCTCCCCACGTCAGCCATCTGTGCTCAGATTCTCCCAGGAGCATTTGACCCGTGTTCCTGTAGTAGCCACAAGTTTCCTTTTCTTGTATAGCTTTTCTCACTTCTCCAGTTTTTAGTTTGGTCTTGTGTATAAAGGCAGAGTTTAATTTCTGAGTCTTATACTCTTCTTCAGGGCTATCCAAAGTAGAAGAAAACAGTGGGCAGTCAATTATGGCTTTTAAACATCATTCCAACTCTTACAAAGGATCCTTTAGTTTTTAAACATTGTGACACTTAATGCAACAAATATCATTTTTACATTTACTGTTTTATTTTAATTATGAATTTTGTTGGAGTGAGTGGAGCAGGTGTATGTACCACAGTTTTACAGCTCCAGGAAATTTGATTGGAACATGGACTGTCACTGCCTGTGTAGAGTTTGCATGTTCTCCATCTGTTTTCTTTCTATGTTCACCTCAAGTCCATGTACACATCTCAACGCTTTGCAGATCAGCTTATTTAGACACTATAAACCAGAATGAGGGAGTGAACCAGTTTGGAAGTGTGTTAATATCACCCTACTGCAGACTGATGCGTGCTAAGTAAGTTCTTGCTTTGCACCGACTACTGCTGTGGTGGTCCTCCCTACAGTCCTGAAGATAACTGAGCAAGTTTGGAAATGTATGGATGGATGGATGGATGGACGGACTTCTTTGAGAGGATGTCATGTGAATTTGTTACAGCAGCTGGTAAGACACCACTGCAATAGTCCAAAGGGATGTACTGTAGGTCTACAAGTTAGGGTGCTAAACCATTAGCCAAAGAGTTTGCACCTCATGTGTAAAATGAGAACCTGTAGAGCAAAGTAAATCATTTAAAAAGCATTCATAAAATCACAAACTTTTATTGAATTCAATAATTTGGCATTCAATAGCAAGACATTTTAGATAACTTCAGAAATTATAGGACCAACATTATTAATGACCCAATTTTCTAGTCTAATATTTTCATGTTCCTTAGTAAAATTATTGTACATCTGTAAAATGTTACATTACTAGCACATTTGATTTACAAAGCTCCAGATCCCTGTACTCAACTGTTACATTTTTCATCTCTTATTAGATTTCCGGAAGTGCTGTGGACACAGTTCATTGGGTATTGTCTGTCATCCACTCAGACACCCCAACAATGCGCCCCTCTGAACCAAAGTTGACCTCTAGCATAATCAACAGACAGGCAGCATTATGAATTAATAAACAATATAATGAGCTATTGATATCTAAATGTATAATTCTAATTTACACAATACTCATTATATTACATAATACATTTTGCCATTGTCATATGTGATGTAGATTATACTGTGCTGAAATAAGAACTGATGAATCTGATAAATTTAGGATACAAACTAATATATATTTAATCTTTAAGTCATTAAGCATTTGCTTTGATACGTGTTTTTGAAAAATTAAAGAAGACTGCATGACAGCAGGCAAATGTTAAAAAACCCATACTGCTTGTCAAATGTCTACCTTCCTTCAGGCTCTCTAATTGGCAGTATTAATTAGCAGAAATTAGACAGTTCCACAGTAGGAACAAAACATGCATTTGACAGATGTAACTGTAA
This sequence comes from Polypterus bichir lapradei, assembly GCA_026402145.1. Lineage (NCBI taxonomy): Eukaryota > Metazoa > Chordata > Cladistia > Polypteriformes > Polypteridae > Polypterus > Polypterus bichir. The sequence goes on from JANRMT010027041.1 coordinate 61,422,400, forward strand.
CAGGGCAGATTAGTTCACACATTGCTTTTTATGTTCAAAATATTCTGAATCTCTTCCAACTGTTTGGCTTCCAATATAGATATTTTTGAAAAAAAAGTTCCATATGGAGATTTTCCACTAGTCAAAAACAATACATTAAAAATAATTTACTTCAGGTGACAATGGGCAGTCAATGACCTCACACCTCACTGCTCACTGCATCTACCAGACAGAAATAATTGTATTTAATTTCTTGCAAATTATGTACTGTATTACAGAATAATTTCGATAAAAATGTACTGTCAGTGAAGATCAGTTAACACAGAGGGTGAAAAGTTACTCTCCAGCAGAGACATGAACTTAATTTGCTAAGAGCCAGGACTTCCATTTCCACCCCTGTCTCAAAGACCCACATGTTAGGTTAAGTGTTAACTGCCACTGAATAAATGAGTTTGCCCTGGACAGGACATTCCAGAATTGCTTCCTGCCTTTCCCCTGATGCTTCCTGGATAACATTGTGATTCATAGGGAAGCACTCCTGCTTCGTAGCTGCAAAATTCCTGATTTTGAATCACAGCTCGGGCACTGTATGTGTAGAATTTGCACATTTGTGTGTCTTTTTTTTCCTAGGTGCTCTCATTCCTCTCACATACTGAAGAAATGAGGATTAGGTTAATTAGCAGCTCTGACTTAATGAGTGTGTGTTTATGTGAAGGAGTGAGCTTTGTGGAGGCCAGGCACACCGTCCACAGTTTGTTCCAGCTATGCTCTGACTCATATAAATGGAACATAAATGGCAAGATTTAGGTTGATTTTTTGCACTTGTACTTTATAAAGAATCCTGTAATAAAGTACATGCCTTTTAAGCAAATTACACAAGTGGTGTAATATGATGAATTCAAAGTTATATTTTTTTTTAAAGATCTATATAAGTAGTATGTAACAATGATGAAGTTATTAAGGTAAGAGCAGTGGGCATCTGGGGGCATCTAGACCAATAATATAATGCTTTCGGATGAAGAATTATTACAGTATGTAACTTAACTTTATAGCTCACCAAAACATGTATGAGAGACTCGGGGAGAGCAGGAACAAGTAGACATGCAGAATAAAACAGGCAAAAGAGATGAGGACACATTAATAGACAGATTACCACATTTCTTTCTGTTTTTATGACAGTCCAGCTTTCACGTACTCATTCAGATGAAGAACTCTTCTTGGCCTAGAGAGACTCTTTGCATGGAGTCTCTCTAGGCCACAATGGGTGCAAGTGATGCATAGGACTGAACAGGATTCTAGTCCACTGCACACACTCAGATAATTTAGGGTCAACAGTCAATATGCAGCCAGGCGTTTAGACTGCTAGAACTAGTCCTTACAAACCAAACGACAGCATGCAAACTCCCAGCATGGAAGTGATCTAGAGTTCAGGAACTCACCCATCATGCTACCTGGTTTATATAAAATGTTGTTCAGCAATATGGTTTACTTCAGGTACGTTATTAGCTTAGTGAACCAATCATAAGGGGCTGAATACAGGCTCTGCCTTCCAGCTCCAGCTATCCACCCCGGAAGAGCAGACAGGAGAACTACCATAAACCAAACCCCTCCATAAAGCAGGGCTGATTATGGACACCAAAATATTTGTTCAGGTTGCAATGAGTAACAAAAGAGGCAGACACTTTAGTAAAAATAATAATAATTCTTTACATTTATATAGCGCTTTTCTCACAACTCGATGTGCTTTACAAAGTGAGTAGGGAGCCACTTCAACCACCACCAATGTGAGGCATCCACCTGGATGATGTGACAGCTGACATTTTGCCAGTATGCTCACCACATATTAGCTGTTAGGTGGTTATGGGATGAGAGACAGTAGGCCAGTTATAGACAGGGGATTATTAGGGGACTAGAATGATAAAGCTGTGATGTACAATTTAGACAGGACATTGGGATAAACCATACTCTTTACGAAGCATGCCCTAGGATCCTTTATGACCTCAATCCTAGGACCTCAATCTCATCCAAAGGATGGTGCTGTTTATACAGCACAATGTCCCAATCACTGCACTGGGCATTGGGATCCACATTCAGACCACAGGGTAAGTGCCCACCACTGGCCTCGCCAACACCTCTTCCAACAGAAACCCAAACTTTTCGCGGTTGGACTCCCATCCAAGTACTGGCCGAGTCTGGACATGTTTAGCTTCAGGTGGATAACCTCTTCTGAAATGTAAATTCATAGTCCAAAAATCTTAATTCAAAAAACAGGCAAAAAACATGACCAAATTATAAAAGGACTATTCAAAAGCAGTAGTCAAAAATAAAACACTAAACAAAAACACATAAAATCCAAAAGGGTATAAACCTCTAGATGTTACATAAACAAAACGTGAACTGCTAAATCAGTGGAGTTAGAAATGAGTTGTTGCAAAGATAGAAAATGCAACACTCAAGTAAATCACCATTCAAGCTTCCCTCAAATCATGCGGTAAATAAATAAATATATACTGTAAATATGTCTTTTCTGTTTCTGTCTGTTTTTAGTTGTTACAAACAGAGAGATGGCCAGTTTGTCTTCCTGAATGGCTCACCCCACACATCAAGAAAATATTAGCTGAATGTTTCTGTAATTGGCTTTCTGACTCTCTTTCTCTCTCTGTCTACACTGCTCCATCGTTTACCTCCTTTGTACCATTTTCTTAAATAGCATCAGACTTTAATAAATATGATTATTTCATATGAAATCTAAATATACCCAAAAATGGTATACTCTTTGAATGGTCCTTCTTGCTGTCAGGCAGTTCTCTCCAACTTTGTCCTCAATTTTTATTATTTTTACCCTTGTTTTATGTATTTGTTGTAAAATGCTGTCTTATGCATTTGTTTATTTATTTATTTTTTCAATTTATTAGTAATTGTTGTCTTATTAGGTATTTGGTGATGTTTTTCCTTTATTGTTTAATTATTCTCTGTTGTGTTTGCTGTCTTTTGTTGTAAAAGTTAAGTCATGAGGGGGACAGGCCAGCCTATGCAAGTGTGGGGGCCGTTAGGGCAGTCATTTGTGTTCCTATTTAAGAAGTTCTAAAACCTACCTGCGTGGGCATTGAGGCTTTTCTCATTGTCTATGCTTTCCCTTTCTGAGTATGTCTCATTTCTCAAGTTTATTGTTATTGTCAGTGTCATTATTCTCTTATTAAGAGAAACATTGTTTTTTGGAAAAATGTAGGGATTTACATTTCATTTTGGGGCCCTTCACCTTTATGTATGCATTTTAAGATTCCTTTTTTTTTGCATTCTTTAATATTTTTGTTTAGATTTATCATTAGTTTCATTATTCTTGATACACTTGTGTTCAATTAAGAAATTACACTTAATACATTTAAATAAACTATTAAGAGAGAAGTGTTTTGGAGGCTCCTTGGTCTTTTCCTGTTACCCCTCGCCTGATCATAACATCTGATTCATTCAAATTCAAATCTATAGCAAAAAAATATAGCGCCTTTGCTTACCCTCTTGATAGTTATACTCTCTTTAGTGTGCAGTTCTGACAATTTATAATTAAAAAAGATGTTTTTTTAGCCAGAACCTTTGTTACCAGTGAAGGAATCCCTCTTATTGCTGTAGTCATATGGTTTTGGCCAGTAGGAAGGTGAAGTTTTTTTCAATTGAGGTGGTCAGAAGTGAACTACCCTTCGTCTTTCCTGTATCCTCTTTAAAGTATGCCACAGGTATGTGAACTAAATTGTCAGATTAAAGATTCCCTGGATGATCTCACTGGGCCGAGGAGACACTAAGGAACGTCTGAGCTGGTATACATATTATGCATATTTATATATTTAATTCAATTGTGTGATTGCTTTAATAATTGCAAATGGTATACTGTAAGGGGAAAAAAAAATAGTGTTTGAAATTGCCTGTCTGTTAAACTAGGCCAGCCCAACTTTATTTGTACCGGTACATTTTCCATCCATTCATCCATCCATCCATTATCCAACCCGCTATATCCGCCTCAGTACATTTTCGATTAGAAAATTAGATGATATATAACATTTAATATTGTGCTTTGTTCTGTGATAACAGTTTACATATGAGAAGTCTTATTTCTTATACTGAGGACTTTCAATATGTTTAACTATTTTGGGACTTTACATAATGCTCAGGGTGACACGGTGGAGCAGTGGTAGCGCTGCTGCATAACAGTAAGGAAACCTGGATTCGCTTCCTTGGTCCTCCTTGCATGGAGTTTGCATGTTCTCCCCGTGTCTGCGTGGGTTTCCTCCCACAGTCCAAAGACATGCAGGTTAGGTGCATTGACAATCCTAAATTGTCACTAGTGTGTGCTTGGTGTGTGTGTGTGTCCTGCGGTGGACTGGCACCCTGCACGGGATTTATTCCTGCCTTGAGCCCTGTGCTGGCTGGGATTGGCTCCTGCAGACCCCCGTGGCCCTGTAGTTAGGATATAGCGGGTTGGAAAATGACTGACTGACATAATGCTCAATTCAGAGGTGTGTTTCTAGAGTATACCATTTTTCTAAAGCTGATTAGTGAAAATTAAAATATATTAAAATTTGTTATGTAAATGAAACTGACTTATAATAAATTATAATTAATAATAATTAAATTATAATTAAAAGTTTAAACTCTTAGATTTCTTCAATTGGCATGGGGGTTCCACCTATAGATGCCATATAACAAGTCTTATTTCTTGTACTTAGGACTTTTAGTATGCTTAACTAATTTGGGAAATCACATTATACTTAATTTAGAGGTGTTTTTCAGGAGCATACCATTTATCTAAACCTGATTGGTGAAAGTTAAAATATATTGAAATGTGCTATGTAAATGAACCTAACTGATAAAAGGAAGCTTTCCTTTGCATTTCTTTAGTCTGCAAGCTTGGCACATGGGGGTTCCACCTATAAGTTGCAAATAAAGGACGGCCATGATTGAATTTCACATATAATGATAGCTCAAGACTCTTTATTTGCATTTTCCTTAACATATACTATTTTGCAAACTTTTTAAATAATATATTTAACACTATTTAAATACTTTCAATAAACATTTATAGAAGTGCTACTTCTCTGGACTTCACAACTTCAGACTACTTAAAACCATTTTCGGTGAAGTGAAACTTCATAAGAGAGCTGCGGCATTTGCACTGTCTATGATTCATGACAGTATTTGTCTTTCAGAAAGTGCTTTTCTAAAAGCTTTTCAGGTAATAGGTATTTGACTGCACCATTCAAGAAATAATATTGTCTATAATTTGTTCATCACACGCATTTGCAGAAAATAATAGGATGTGGATTGGACATGATTGTGTTGACTAAAATGTGACTAATTTGTCTTAAAAAAAGATAAATTGAGGAGTGAGTGGTGACTCTAATATACTATGGGAAAGAAAAAAAAAATCTAAGGATGTTTTCAAATGTAAAGGTGATTTGTGATGCTAAAATGTCATATGAAATGCACCTAAATAGACACTTTATTAATATATTTCTGTTACAGCACGTTGTTTTCTGGTTGACTGTGTAACTGAAGCTTGCAAAGGAGTGGTGTAACAGTACACTTACTTCATGCTCTTCACCCAGTTAAGTTACTCATTACTTTAAAAAGTAATCAGACCACATGTTGCATATTGGGTACTGATTCCTTTCTCCAGGCTCCTAGTTCATGCTCTAATTTTCTCTGGTTCCAGTTTTTGTTGTTGAGGTGGCCTGGGCCTTTGGTGATCATGGAGAATTTTCTTTCTATAGTAGTGTGTGTTTTTTGTCCACTTTCTTCTCCATATGAAAGTGGGCGTGTTGAGCTTCTCTGCTCAAGAAGAGTGCCAGGATCTGTGCCCAATCTCTGAGCAGCCATTTATGTCAGGTTGCAGATCTTTTAAATATACACAGAAATACCTTCATGTCATTGTGGAGTCACAACAGAACAAGTACCTGTGATGTTACAAGCGTGTGCTAAATTCTTAGGGTTTCTATGGCATTTCTTTGGACTGCTTCTGCAAGATAGGTCTGCTGAGAGACTACCTGTAGTTGCAGCTGTCAAAGCTGTTCATCTATATTGCAAATGACTTCAGTGAGGTCACGAGGTGTGACATGTTTACACACAGTAAGAGAAGACAAGGGTTCATCATAAAGTGCTGGGAGTCAGCCAACAACCCTGTTTAATACAGAAGAAAAATAAACACAGCAAATGAAAAAGGCACATGAGGGTGCAATAAATCACAGCCAAGACTGTCTGTATAGATACTGAGAGAGCCTAGTGGACAGGTCAATCTTCTGGTTCAGAATGAGCACCCACTTTTCGTTGTCATGGTCTTTTTATCTTATGATTCTGGAACGGGCAAGACATGAGGAAGTATGTGAAAATGACTTTACTATTCTTCCGGTCCTGAAGCTTCTGAACTTTGGACAGAATGGAAGGTTGCATTAACATTGGCAACCCCTGATGGCTCAGGGTGGAACTACTTACCATTCCAGAAATCTAAAGGTGACTCCAAAGCACGCATGCTTGACAATATGTATATACTATAACAACATCAACAACAATTTATTTTTTGTATATCCTAAAATCACACAAGGAGTGCTGCAATGGGCTTTAATAGGTCTCATTTCTGACAGCCCTCCAGCCTTGACTCTCTAAAAAGGCAAAAAAAGGGGGACAAATTGAAGAAACCTTGGGAAAGGTAATTCAAAGAGAAAGACCCCTTTCCCTGTGGGTTGGGCAAGCAATGGGTTTCAAAAGTGGGATAAACACAATACAATACAAACAAAAAAAAACAGAACACATGTAATCCTACGTAGATAGTATATCTACTCTCTAAATATAAAATCCTAAGCCTAAAAGTGCAACGATTTTGTGCAACGATTTTAGGTGACATTTTTATGTCACTTTTTTTTGTCACGCTTTAAATTGGGCTTATTTCAAAGCCTACATATATATATGTTTGGTATCATTCTTTTCAGGATTTATTGAACTTTAATGTGATGTTGTTAGATTTTCAGACTCTTATTCCGTTTTTAAATTATAAACTAAAGCATATCAAGAACTCACGTCCCGCGAGACGAGCCTTTGTTCCAAAAGATTTAACCACGACCAGGGCCGGAAATAACAGACAAAGAGTAGGACAGCTGCTGTACAGGCTTTTAAATGTTTGAAGTGCCGTGCGAGATGCAGATCACACGGCATGGCAGCTGCAAGCCAGCAGCTGCTCGAGCAAAGAGGAGGTTAGAAAAACTGTATTTGTTTCCCATTGTATCACTGTTTAAGAGGGGGTTTCGGAGGAGCATCTCCTTGGGGTGAGTTCAGCCCCCCTCTTCACAATGGCGCATGGTGCAGGCCAATGGGTTGGCGAACCAAGCAAGCAGGGGGGAACTCCCTAGTGTATATAAAAATACTATATATGAAATGTATATGCAATGGATAAAGGAGCATATCTCCAGAGTATATTAAAAAATTGAAAGAGATTTTATGTTTCGTGATCTTAGGAAGCAATGAGAAATTGATGCTTTAATTAAAGTTTCAGAAAACGAAAAGAATTCAACCATTCTCAAAATAAATTCTAGCTCAATATATGCATGTTCTCATGTGATTTTAGAAATTCCATTATTTAATTTCATATTCTTTTTACTTTTTCATATACTGTACATATTATTTGTTTTGAATGTCTAAAAAATCTTCTAATAATGATGTCATTGCAGTTCTATCTTCTATAGTCCATTTTTGTGTTTTTTTTCTATATGGCGACAGCCATGTTGAAGATTGCTACTTACCACTTGCCATCAGCTTATTTAATGACACACTGTTTCAGGTATCCATGTTTTGCCTGGAAGATGAAGAAGCAGCAGAAGTCTTTTAATGATGCTTCACATTTACATTCTAAATTTAAAAGGAACTCAGTATCAGAAGAAAGAATAAAACAAAGGATTGAAGGCCTTTGTTTTTATTGTACTATTAACGAGCATAGAAATGCTGATTGTCATGAGCTTCAGGGGATTGAAAAACAAGAACTCTTTGAAAGAATAAAAGAAGTACAAAATGTTTGTCCAAGTTATTAAGAATAGCATAATAGTGCTTGTGTGCCTACAGCATTCATTAGATGTTGTATCATTAATTGACTCAGAAGCCATGGAAAATTTTATTAGTTCTGGTCTCTTTCAGCAACTGCGAGAGTCAAAGGAGCCATTAAAAATTAAATTATATATTACATCTGTAGATGAGGGTCTTGTTGGTTCTAGTATAGTGAAATTCATGCCACCAAAATTATATATGCAAACCGGATACTTGTGTATTGATGAATTAACTTTTTGTATAATCCGAGACTGTAGAGCCTAAGGTTTTTCTTGGATTTCCATGATTTAACAGCATTTAAGTAATTTTAATTGGGTCACTCATCAAATAAGGATGTGAGGTAAACTCTTCTTTGAAACATATTCAAAATTAAGGTATTGTCTCCAGATTCTACTGATTTTGCTGAAATATTTAGTAAAAGAAAATCTCTGTAAATACCCTAATATTACCTTTGCAAATGTACAGTAGATCTTTTACTAGGTGCATCAGTGCTCAAAGGAAAATTGTATTGCTTTATCCTGGCCAGAAAGTTAAGCCATGGATGAATATATTAGAGAAACCCTGTTTAATGGATTTATTAGACGGTCTAACAGCCTGATTGGGATAGGGTTCTTCTTTACTGAAAAAAAGGATTTACTTGGATTACCAAAAACTAAAATCACCATAAGAATAACCATCTACTTCCTTTGATCTCTGCACCAGATTACTGGTTCAGTAGTTTTTACCAAATTAGTCCTGGGTGGTGCTTATAATTTGATTAGAATTAGGGTTGGTGATGCTTTCAATAGATTTAGCTTTAGTTATCTTGTAATCATTTACGTGTTATTATCAGTAACATTTTCTGGAACTAGGTTTTGATTTAAATTGATAATATTTTCATTCGCACCAAATGTATTGGATAATAATTAAAGTCATGTCATGATTAAATGATAGTTATATATTTGTAAAACACACAAAATATGAGTTTCATTGATTATCAGTGTTGTTTTTAGGGCATTACATTTCTAGAACAGGGCTGAGTATGGACAATAGTAAAGTAAAAGAAATGCTGAAAGGAACACTCCACCAAAAAAATATATTGTTTAATTTTTTTACATACCCTGCGTGGTTTGAAGTGAGACCCTGAGAAAATTTATACTCATGTTTTTTTTTAATAGAAAACAAAAATCACAAGGTTTATGATGCAACAGACCCCTACTGGGATAGGTGGGGTTCCAATACTAAAAAACAGCAAGCAATACTAAAACATCTATGAAAAAATCTTATGTTACTCACCTTGCTTAATCTATATGTCAGTTATCCCGTTTTATGTTCACACCATCCAAAATATTTTGATTAAACATTGTTATCTGAATACTTCCAGAAAAGTAGAGCAGTGGATGAACTTGATGTTTGTTCAAGCAGGATTAATTAGGTAAGGACCAAAAAATAAGGGGAAAGGCACATTTTAAATTCATATCAGATGGAACTGAGCCCATTATTAACGTTTAACTAATAACTATATACTGTAATTCTGCAAACAAGATGTCCCCTGTCAACTGTGTATATGGATTTATGCCATCTCTGATCATGGATGATTTCATCAGCTATTCAAGGTTTATCAGAGCATGTTATGAAATTCAAATAAAAAAACAATATGAAAAATTTATTAGTAGCTAGAACATCAATTAATCTCCATTGCGGCAAAATTCAAGTCTGTTAAAGATATTTTGAAATATTGTGATCTGGCAGTGTAAGAGCCAATCTTAGAAAGTTAAAGTTTTGAGTTAAACTCATATTAATGTTTACTTAATTTGAATAGAACATAAATTTCTTTCATAGTCTTAACTTATGGCATAGTCTTTTCCCCCTATAAGTTAGCAAGAGATAGAACCTTCTTACTGTAACTGAGAAACAGTGTGATAATAAGCTCAGTTGTTGTTTCGAACAGGTCCCAGTGAAGAGGGACTTGAAAGACCCATTTTAAGTTTAGAAATGGGATAAGCATACAGTTTTCTGACCGTTTTGAAATGGTTCAGAAATGTTAAGTAAATAGGAACGATTTGAGATGTAACAAGATTAAGCTTAGAATTGAACTTTTCTTAACATTAATTTTTCCTTTTTTGCTATTTTAATTTTCCTTTTTTGTGTGAACTGTTTTACTTTAAAACTTAACTAAACTTTTAAAAACAAAGATATTTTGTCCGTGGAATCATTTCTGCGCGTCAGGCTTTTGTTGAATCCCATTTTTTGAGTTGAAGCTGCTGAACTTTGGTAATTTTTGGAAAATGCAGCTACAGGCGGTGCAGCATAGAATACATCAAATCTCTGGTGGCTCAGGATGGGGATAAAAATTGGGGATAGATATTATTTACTTGATGGCACATAAAGGGTCTTTGTGATTGGCAAGCATTATTGATACATACCCAGTATTCAGTATTATAGCAGGTAATCATCCATAGTTACAGTAAATACACACACTGATACCAATTAATCCGCAAAGACATAAGGAAAACATGCAAATACCATGCAGACTCTGGTGCTATGAGGCAGGAATGCTAGCTCTACGCCATCACTCTGCCTATATTAAAACATTGGTGCTAAGCTTACTAAACATTAATCTGATTAAAACTAAATTTATATGTATAACATTTATTTAGTTATTGTCACTTGACTGCATGCCTTGTGTGTGCTTAATCTCTCACTCAATAACTGTCACCAGCCAACTGAAGCACAATTATGAGCTGTTTTTACCAGTCTGCATAATGTTTCTGGCAGCCACAGGCAATATTTGTGTGAAATAATTATTTCAAAATAACACAATACTTTTGCAAAATAATGACATAATTATTGAAAAAATAATGCAATAAAAATTTTTTGAGTAGTAGGAAAAAGTGTCTGCACAGTTCTTTAATCCCTTTCACTCTGAAAATAGTTGAAACAGGAGATTGTTTCTATTTTCTGTAGATTACTTGAAGAAAGTTGAAAGTCTCCAATGGTCAGACTGCAATTTATAAGACATTAAACATCACCATCATGTTTGCAAAGGGCAGCACCTCCATGAAAAAAATCAGTCAAACACAAAAAAATGGGAATCCCAAGTTTAACTGTTAACTAGCATGTCTACAAGGTCATCGTTCAGAAAATTTAACTGCCTGTCTTGTGCTGCATGAGTAAATGTTGTGGTTGGAATGTAGAAATACAGTGGGTACGGAAAGTATTCAGACCCCCTTCAGTTTTTCACTCTTTGTTATATTGCAGCCATTTGCTAAAATCATTTAGATTAATTTTTTTCCTCATTAATGTACACACAGCACCCCATATTGACAGACAAAAAAAAGAATTTTTGAAATTGTTGCAGATTTATTAAAAAAGAAAAACTGAAATATCACATGGTCCTAAGTATTCAGACCCTTTGCTCAGTATTTAGTGGAAGCACCCTTTTGAACTAATACAGCCATGAGTCTTCTTGGGAAAGATGCAACAAGTTTTTCACACCTGGATTTTGGGATCCTCTGCCATTCCTCCTTGCAGATCCTCTTCAGTTCTGTCAGGTTGGATGGTAAACGTTGGTGGACAGCCATTTTTAGGTCTCTCCAGAGATGCTCAATTGGGTTTAAGCCAGGGCTTTGGCTGGGCCATTCAAGAACAGTCACAGAGTTGTTGTGAAGCCACTCCTTCGTTATTTTAGCTGTGTGCTTAGGGTCATTGTCTTGTTGGAAGGTAAACCTTCGGCCCAGTCTGAGGTCCTTAGCACTCTGGAGAAGGTTTTTGTCCAGGATATCCCTGTACTTGGCCGCATTCATTTTTCCCTCGATTGCAACCAGTCGTCCTGTCCCTGCAGCTGAAAAACACCCCCACAGCATGATGCTGCCACCGCCATGCTTCACTGTGGGGACTGTATTGGACAAGTGATGAGCAGTGCCTGGTTGTCTCCACACATACCGCTTAGAATTAAGGCCAAAAAGTTCTATCTTGGTCTCATCAGACCAGAGAATCTTCAGGTGTCTTTTAGCAAACTCCATGCGGGCTGTCATGTGTCTTGCACTGAGGAGAGGCTTCCGACAGGCCACTCTGCCATAAAGCCCTGACTGGTGGAGGGCTGCAGTGATGGTTGACTTTCTACAACTTTCTTCCATCTCCTGACTGCATCTCTGGAGCTCAGCCAAAGTGATCTTTGGGTTCTTCTTTACCTCTCTCACCAAGGCTCTTCTCCCCCGGTAGCTCAGCTTGGCCGGACGGCTAGCTCTAGGAAGGGTTCTGGTCGTCCCAAATGTCTTCCATTTAAGGATTATGGAGGCCACTGTGCTCTTTGGAACCTTAAGTGCAGCAGAATTTTTTTTGTAACCTTGGCCAGATCTGTGCCTTGCCACAATTCTGTCTCTGTGCTCTTCAGGCAGTTCCTTTAACCTCATGATTCTCATTTGCTCTGACATGCATTGTGAGCTGTAAGGTCTTATATAGACAGGTGTGTGGCTTTCCTAATCAAGTCCAATCAGTATAGTCAAACACAGCTGGAGTCAAATGGAGGTGATCTCAAGGATGAACATGTAAACTCCACACAAATATAAATATATGAGTGTCACAGCAAAGAGTCTGAATACTTAGGACCATGTGATATTTCAGTTTTTCTTTTTTAATAAATCTGCAACAATTTCAAAAATTCTTTTTTTTGTCTGTATATATGGAGGTGCTGTGTGTACATTAATGATGAAAAAAATTAATTTAAATGATTTTAGCAAATGGCTGCAATATAACAAAGAGTGAAAATTTGAAGGGGGTCTGAATACTTTCCTTACCCACTGTATACATTTTGCAATGGAGAAAGAAGTATTTTTCTTTCTTTGTTTTACAGTATTAGGCCAATTAAAGAAATTGGCCACATTTTGTGTAACCTCAAATGAAAAAGCCTGAAAAGCAGCATCAAACAATGTGTCAGTACTAACTGATGCATGTGGAAATTAAGCTGGACGTATTTTGATTTGGGCACCTCTGGCTCTGGATGGAAAAGTAAAGAACACATCATCACATGGCATGAAACGTAAAGTTAATTAGGGTCTAGGGGAACCTTTCTTTCATTTTTGAGACCACAAAATGAAATTGTAACACTTTTCTCTTACGTTGACTATCAGACATGGAAAGAGCAACCCACTAGTTGTGTGCATTTGTTGCTGAACTAATTGTCGACAAGCATTTGTCATGTGCCTGTCCAACCTCTAGTGTTAGGAACTGTTTCTACCAGTAAATTTCTTTACCATTTATGTTTACAGATTGTTTGCTATAATGATATGTATGAGCAACTCCACTTGTTTATCAAGCCACTATTTAAGAGTGCACTCCATATTTGGCTTTCCGCAGTCTTCGTGCCTTTTTAAACATTAAGGTACTTTCAAATGACTTCAACAGAACACGGGGACACAGTTGGTATCTTGTTAAGAATAAATTTTGCACTGACATTAGGAAGTTTAATTCACACAGAGACTCAAAGACACATGGAATCAATTACCAAGTAGTGTGGTACACAGCTGTGCTTTAGGCACCTTCAAACTGGACTTGATGTTATTTTGGAGGAATTAAGTGGATAGGACCGGCAAGCTTTGCTGGGCTGAATGGCTTCTTCTTGTCTAAATCTTTCAAATGTCCTACAGTCATCTGTTTTTATCTGACTTTTCTTTATCTGATTATTTGCTATAATGGCACTTTGGTTTATATACAACAAATTTGTTGTTCAGACTTTTTTTTGGCTTTGAGGCACACTTCGTTTGACTATAGTTTGCTCTTGCAACACATTTTGAGTTTTGACCCCTATTTCTGACATATGTTGTTTTTCTGCTTCCTGGATCAATAAAATGTGTCATACAGGAGGGTCTGCTAAGCACCATGTACAGCTGAATCCTCGGGATAAATGCCCAAACCTCAACTGTGAATATCTGGTAGATTCTTATAGAGGTGACAGGAAAAACAGCAGTTTGCTCAACCTACAACATTGTAAAATACCCTTAGGACAGGAATTTAAAAATATATAGAATTTATTTTTAAAAAAGCATATTTGTTAAAAAATATACCCTAATATTAGAATGCATAATCCATGTAAGAGTGCAGTAAAAGAATTAAGACATAAATAGCAGAACAAAAATTGAAAGTCAATAAAAAAATATTAGTATACAGCTAAAATGTGGCAATTTTAAGATTACATACCAGTAGGTGCTTAGTAGTGTAGTTTTTATCCACCTAGTCATCTTTCTTAATATGTGAAGTGAATGATTTTACAGATTAAATAAAACCTTAGACATAATAATTACTTTACTTCTCACATTCATAATAAAAACATTTTATAATTATTACCATATTAAATGGTAAACCTTTGAATTGTCTTAATTTATGCCTGACTGCTTAATTCTTTCTCAGAAAGACTTTATGCTGAAGGAATGCCATTAAAAATTAGGAAGATCAAATTACTGTTTATTTTTATTATACATGCTGCACTATCATTTTCAAGTAGTATTATTAGATAAATGAAGTGTTTAAATTTGAAAGCCTAGTATTCTGCTTACTTACTGGGGTCAAATTCTTTTTACTAAGGTTTCATTATTCATCGATCCATTTTCCCACCCGCTATATCCTAACTACAGGGTCACGGGGGTCTGCTAGAGCCAATCCCAGCCAACAGAGGGCGCAAGGCAGGAAACAAACCCCGCGCAGGGTGCCAGCCCACTGCAGAAGGTTTTATTTTCTTTTTCTTTAAGGTAGACTATACCATCTAATTTATTTTCACTGATAATTTTGTACTCTGTCACAAAACATATTGTATTAGTATTTCACTGTAAATTACGTAACAAAATAAAAACTGAAAAATGAATAACTTGCATGTTTTCTGCACAAAATTAGACAGTTTATCTTCCTCCAAGATGGTATAATTACCTTAGAACAATTTCTAAATGGTTGATTCTGTGCATTTGTCTGTACTCTCTAGAGTTCAATTAGTGGATAAATCTATTATATTAAGAAACATTACTGATTGAAATATGAATATAAACTACTTTACACTGTTTTTTTTATTTCAATTCTGTATTTATGTGTGATGGGGGATAAAAACCTAAGAATTTTTCAGTTTATTAAATAAGACTTGTAATATTCAACTTTTGGTGGGTGGCACAGTGGTGTAATGGGTAGCGCTGTTGCCTCGCAGTTAGGAGACCCGGGTTTGCTTCCGGGGTCCTCCCTGTGTGGAGTTTGCATGTTCTCCCCGTGTCTGCGTGGGTTTCCTCCGGGTGCTCCGGTTTCCTCCCACAGTCTAAAGACACGCAGGTTAGGTGCATTGGTAATTCTAAATTGTCCCTAGTGTGTGCTTGGTGTGTGGGTGTGTGTGAGTCAAGAGGTGGGCTGGCGCCCTGCCCAGGGTTTGTTTTCTGCCTTGTGCCCTGTGTTGGCTGGGATTGGCTCCAGCAGATCCCTGTGACCCTGTAGTTAGGATATAGCGGGTTGGCTAATGGATGGATGGATATTCAACTTTTGTTTATTTTAGGACAATTTAGATAAGATGTAGCTGTAAATGAATAGACTGTGTGACCAAGACAATAACTGTATCATAGAACTCATAAGGGTAAACTGCTATTACTTTTGATTGTATGTATTAAATCAGAATTTAGCAAAAAAGGTTTGTAAAAAAGCAAGTGCAGAACACAGGGCCAGCAGGCATGGTGAGGAGTGAAGCTGCAGAGGCTAACTTCCTACATGACAGAAAGGATGGACTTAAGGGAGTTTAGAGGCTAAAGTTTTAGATGACATTATGAGCCAAGTTTGAGATCTAGAAAAATGGTCTGTTAGATCTGTTCTATTTTTGAACATTCAGATAACAAAATTATAGGAATAACAATGTATTTGAATAGAGTGTTAAATTCTGGGATGCAAAATAGAGAAGAACTCTGGAAAAAATATACAAATACTATTCTGCCTGAAGGCTGGAAGAAAACCAGAAGATGAAACGTAGTCAAAACCAGAAACAAATCAAAACCGAGAAAACAAAGCCTACTGCATCAAAGCTTAATCACTATTCAGAAAGCAATGTCAGAGGGAAAACTGAAAGTTCGGAAACCAGCAATTTGAAAGAGAGAAATTTGCACTACGTTTGTTTGAGTTTTCTGTCCAAATCAGTCATATAAATGAATCATAGTTCCAAAAGTTTTGCAATCAAAGCCCATCCCAAATGCTACTTGTGTTTCCTAAGTATATACCTCATTTGGTGTTGGTTCCTAACTAAAGGAATTTCTATTGTCTACTAAATGAAAACCACTTTCCATGGCAACCTGGAGCAGCGTGCTGGTTACAGGAATCATAACATGGCAGCACCCATATGCAAAACAAAACAATGTTGCAGCACCAAAAAATAAATAATCATTATGATCAGGAAACAATATAATGCAAACATAACTGCACAGAAATGTTTCATAATTAAAGAAACCCATATTCCCACATATATGTTTGCTTGGAAAAAATTATTGCAAGAGAAATAAATATTTAAAGTGAACATCTCATAACAAATGTAAATGTAATTTTAAGAATGTGTTATTAACTATCAGAATATTTATGTTTAAGCTCAGATAAACTGACCAGTGTGTATATACTTGCAAAAAGATGTGAAATGGAGCTTTTGGGAACTTTGTTCTTTCACGGTATCTTAAAATAATTCAGGTTGACAGGCAGAAAGACCAAGTGAAATTCTCAGCCATCCGATTTTTGACTGATATTGGCTACTGAAAACAGTCATCAAGACACGGTATAAAAGATTAGTGTGACGCAGGCACTATACAGCTTTTGAGAGAGGTAGATAACGTATGCCTTTAATTCAGAGAGGAGACATGCAGCTTTTCATATGTGAAACTAGGGGGCTTTGCCCTCTGCTCGCTTCGTTCGCCAACCTCCAGGCTTGCTCTACACACTAGACCCGTTGTAGTTCTGCCACTCGCGTATGGGGATGCTGATGTACAATTTCAAGGTACGCCCCCCTCTCAACCATATTCAACTACTTACACTTTTACTGTAAAACTTCAGTAAAAACATTTTTTTAAATTAGGTTTTCATCAATATCGCATTGAATTTTGATTCTGTGTTTGCACTTTCATTGTGACAACACAAAATATAACTGATTGAATTTCGTTTCTTTCTCTCTATTAAATAAAATGACTTTTTCGAATGTTTGACTATGAGATTTGTTAATTGTCTTTGTAAAAGCTATTCTAATGGGAAACTGTTAACGTTGTAATACGAATGGCATATCAAGATCTCCTTTGTTGTCTAATGTTATCCACGGAAGATTTACTACATTACCTTTCTTGGATACATCCTTCTTTCTACAGTAATTTGTGTGGTGGAAGATCGGACGGTGGTAACAGTTGTAGATAGTCTTAGGGATATTGTAAGTCGATGTTTCCATGTTCCGCATGATCACCACCAACTTTTTCAGCATAGTTTATTGATACGCATTTAACCAATTTGCCGTATAACTGATCGACATTGTTGCCGTTAATTCATTTGGCTTTTTCTGTTTCTCTGTGCTAGGATTGCCTGTGTACTCATTTTTTCTGTTGATAACCCTTCGTGATGAAATTCTTCCAGAAGATTTGAAGTAATAATACATCTTTTTTAATTGGGAACTTAAAGTGAGGAAAACTTTAAAATTTATAAGAGCTGAGAGAGCAGGAACAGTGTCTGTCAAAAGCATACACACAAATGGGAGGTAAGAGTACCATGTGCGTGGTTGAATATGGTTGAGAGGAGGGTGTGACTTGAAAAAATCTCAAGGCCAAAATCTCATCTCGCAGGACTTGAAAAAATCTCTTCAAAAAAGTCTTTTCTTGTCCCAGGATTTTTTTATATCATAGAGAGATGTGAAACGCAGTGTTTATCTACTGTAAAGAGACACTGAAAGAACATGTTGTCAGAGGACAAAAGTGCAGCGTCACTTAAAATGTATCAAGAAAGTGGCACATACTTTTAAAGAACATCTCATTTGGATGAAGAAGAATGGACTCGATAATCTACACAGTTATCTCTAGGTTATACTGAAGTGGAGATTGCTGTATGAGCATTGATTTGAATCATTCAGGTTGTATGTTTCCTTCTACTTTTAACTTCTAGTATTTCATGCCTGGATTCTCTGCAAATAAACAGAAGTGATCATTAGATTACAATTTAAATGTTATGTCAATGAAACTTGCCTTGTTTACTGATTTTATCTACCCCAGTGATGAATGTAATAGTGAGCTGTGTTTTTTTTAAATGATACTGCACGTTATTTGATTAGTTCAATCAAAGGTAGTGACTAGGAAACCAAAGTATACAGATAACATGGTAGAAGAACCTCCTGGCTTCTGTCTAATTGCACATCCCTTTCAGGAGTAACAATGGGAAGGCAAAGGATGTATGCATCCCTCTGGCCCCTGCCAAGGTATTGAACCTTTTGATTTTTACAACACTTTCAAAGGTAATGATTCTTGTAATGCAGTACCACACCTGTGCATCCTCGGAGGAGTGTAGTTCTTGAAGTAGTTCTTAATGTAGGTTTTTAGTGATTTGGTTGTACTGATAGGAGCTCAGCTCATGAGAGCAGTCATTTCTTAACAGTAAAGAAGCCAGCTTTGGCCATTGCTGATATATTGAAGCTGAGGTAGTCACCCACAGTTCTTGGTGTCTGTGATGAGAATGAGTGATGGGAGAATGGCAAAGAGGTAACTATTGTGAGGTGTACATGTAAATTAAAGCTAATGATTTAGGCATTCCCAGTATTAACTTGCCCACCAATATGAAATTAACCTTTAGATGTTAAAGTACCTTTTGGAAACACTTTTACATGACAAAACATCATGCTTGGATTAAATTTACTTTTCTAAATATTTGATTCTGTTCTCTCAACTTTTCTGTACAGTACTTAGTATTAGCTTTCTATTATTTCTGATATATGTCTTCTTATGTTCTCACTTGATCTTATTTGAAAGACTGGTCAGATAACTTGGACTCAAATTCTGGCTCAGTCACTGTGTGTGTGTGAAGTTTGTACATTTCGCCTGCATCTTTTTTTTTGTGTGTAATTTCCATTTCTTCCCCATATAAAGACATGCTTGTTAGGTTGATTAATGACCTTAATTTTCCTGGTTAGGGCAAGTGTGAATGTATGTATGAGTACAGTAAAAGCCTGTGACAAGCTGCTGGTTTAACTCCCGAATTATATCCAGTCCTGCAGGGACAGACATCAGCTCAATATGATCCTGTCTTGTAATAAACAAGATCAGAAACAAATGTAAAATGATTAGCATAATAAAAACTAATGTTGTTTTGTTGTTAAGTATCCAAGAAAAGGTTTTTTTTTTCTGAAAAGTGTTTTTGCTTTAGTCCATAAATGTAAATATGCTAACAATCAAAGAATATGATAATTAAATCTACCCTACTCTAAGTAGCTGTCTCATATTGTTTAAGGAAACAGAAAAAATCATAATGTATACCTTAATAACAAAACTACAGATCAGAAGATCAGAAAGCCAAGGAGGACAGGAAAATAAAAATTTCAGTTGGGTGTATGGAGAAAACATGGTGGGGCCGTAAGTCCAAAAGACCACCGGGCATGACTGGGTGTTGCAGATTAGTTTACTGCTTCTTATTTAGACTTCGAAAGGTCACGTCAACTTGTATATTTTGCTTACAGTATTTTCCTCTTTTACTCTCAGAAGTAAGTCTGAGCAATTCAAAGAGCTGTAAAGTCTTGTGTGCATGCCCATGGCTCCTGCCTGAATGTGCTGCCTTTACAAACAGTGGTGTGAAAATCTGAGCAAACCGCTATCACTGTCATACACACCAATGTGACAACATTTTTAATACACAAAAATGTTCTTTTGATGAAGCAAATAAAAAATGAAAAGCACTCCAACTATCGAAACATTCAACCCAATCCCAGGACACACTGGAATGTTACGCCATGCATACATGCATAAGTTGTTTAAAAAAGAAAAGTATTTATTTTGGCACAGTTACAATAAGCAACAAAACTAACAAAAAACATTTTTGTACATTTAAATAATTTTATACCCCTTTAAATGTTTTAATGTAAGTGAGATTTAGCTTGTATTGTAACCCTTCAACCTAAATGTCAATCTGCACCCATGGTTCTGAATTATATTTAATTTGATATTTGGAGGAGTTGCCAAAAAGATGGTTTTCTTTAAGATACCTGTTGCTCCATGTTAAGAGTATAAAATTAAACAATGGTCTGAAATCTGGATATATGTAGGGACAAAGATAATTAGAGGGGAATCACAGCTCCAGAGTCCTTCAATCAAATCCTAGCCCAGATGTTATCTGTGTCTCCTGAGGATGTGACTCATTCAATGTTCGTTACTGACTGTAGGAATTTATTTTGTCTAGAAATACGGAATGAATATTTATTTTTTGGGGATTTATTAAGTAGGTTCAGGTTCTGAAAGGGGAATATATAAAATTTATTAACTTCTTGTAAAAACTCATTGGTGGTGGCTTCATCCCAAATGAAATGGATTTCTATTTGATATTCTAAGCACCTAGCATGTGCCCCTTTAATTCAGTGTTGTGCAAATCACTACCTTAATGCCTTTTGTCGCAACTCTAAATGCGATTTGTATTCCCTCAGTGCTCATGCTGCAAGGTTATAAGGATTCCCCATCTGCTAAAAGGTCATTTAACCTCACTGACAGTCTAATCTTAGAAAAGCTTTCCTTGAGAAATCTGTTTATTATGAAGAAATGAGAAAATGTTCCCCTGAATGCTTTGCCTTTTTCAATTTACAATGTCTTTCTTGATTCATGTTTATCTAATTCTACACTGTCCAGTAAAATGAGCAGGCGAGCAGTTTGAGCAATGAAATTCTAAGGGTATGTATAACTCTTTATTCCTTACCTGCTCTTTGTACACGCTTGGAAAATAAACCTCTTATGGCAAAACCTCTCATGTTAAATATAATGAGAAATGATATGACAAAGATGAACAGATTATCATATATTTCAGGAGAGAGACCTTGGTTAGTGAATTTCCACATACTAATTATCACTAGGAATTTACTCACAGTCAGGGATAAATGCTTTACTACATTCACATGGAAATGAGTTAATGGTAGAAACACAGAAAATAAATTAAGTTCCCTGAAAAGAGAAAAAACATGTTTGTCTTGTTTTAAAGTACCTGAATCTTGTCGATTTGTAAGAGACTCAATTTAATTTATGCTCGTGTGTCCATGTGTTGAATATCAAATCAAAATAAGGACACCAAGAAGATAAGAAAAACGTATTTGCATGATGCCCTGAAAGACACGATGTTTTCTACTTAGCTAATAGCTCATCTGTTTCAATCTCTCATACACATTCTTTTTAAGAGCTGTAAAGCTAATCTGCTTCAATGAGATTATTCAATAGTTTGTTCCATATTCTCATATTTTATATTGGACCTCCAGTGTCACAGGTTTTAAGAGTTTAAAAAAATGCAGTGCATTCTGATTTCTGTGTTAAATGTGCTTCCCCAAATATATGAATCACTAATGAGATGGAGAAGGCAAGTGGAACAACCAAAATGAAGCCAGTAGGTAAACAAAGCTTTAAAGAGGGATTATTTATTAAAACAAAACAAATAATTTTATTAACCCTGAAGAAAACAAAACACAAAATCAATCAGACAACTAATACTTCTCCTATATAGCATAATTATCTTTTCAAAGATTTAAAACTTTAGGTGCACCTATAGCAAATCAATACTAGGTAATCATCTCCATCGGGGTCCCTATACACATACAAATACAAAAAAGATACACTTATCCAAACTTTTTGGTCCAGTAAAAATGAATGCTCATAACACATCTTGTTCCATGATGCACCACGTTCTTTCCATATTCACCATCTGCTTGTTAAATTAAAGTAATAATTCGCACTACGGCACAGATTTAACTACTAGTCTGCTGGAGTGCTGTGGTAGTAGTCCCTGTGCAACCTCTTTACAGAGAAAAGTCATCTGTTGTTGATATTATGTGTGCTTCTTCAAATCATTTTGATTCATTTTTGAGTTACAACTTATCTAATTTGCAACTATCAAATCTAGGAAATATAAAATAGCCTTTATTTTTTTTGGTAGGAAAGCTCTTTTGGAATAACATATAAAACTGCTTTAGTTTAGTCTTTCTTTTTTGTCATCATCTACAGCTCTGTCCATAATTCCTGTCAGATAAGCAGAATTTGAGATTTGAAAATTGGTTCATTCCCATTAAATGTGTTCTCACTAACAATATTTAGTTCATTGGTACGGTTATGGTATGCTAGACAATTCTTAGATTCCAACCAAGCACTTTTATAATGATGGCATGTTTGATGCTTGTCCTTTGTCAGGTTCACAAAAACAATACTATGGCTTTTTTAATTTCCATGTTTACATTTTTACCGTCACAATTCCATGCATTTGTTTTTTCATGAGCTCCACCATTTTTTGTGTTTGTGTAAATGCACACTGCCATTTTTTGTATATACTGTATAAAAAAAGGCTGTGCTCACTATGATACTGCAAGGTTGCTAGACAGATGACACACATACTATAAGACCTGTGACATCCTGGTGTCTCATCTCTATGTATATAAAATCCAATGTCTGTCTGTCTTTATGTCTGTTTTTTACGAGATAACTACTTAAAGGATTTAAATTGTTTTTTTCTATAATTTGCTTGAACATTCCGGTAGATTTTGCTACTTCTCTCAACGCACTAAGTATTATAGTTTGGTTGCGGCACTGATTTATGCACACAAATTCAAGAGACAGGCTGCAGGCCGAGGGGAGGGGGAGGCGGGACCTCAGGAGTAGAGAGCCAGGCGGGGCCCTCCTCACTCACACACCAGCCTCCGTTCGAGTCACTCTACCCCTCGCCACGTGTTGGAGCATACCTTGCTTCCGCTTAACTAGCGATACCTGTTTGTTCAGCAGACATTATCATCTAGAAATTGTTAAAGAGTAACGTTTGACGTTTTTGAGAGAGAGATCACAACTATGTGTGTTTTAGAGGGTAGCTGTTGATTGTCAGAGATATAACAGCCACATGCTCTTCTCCCCACGCAAGGGACGCTCTCCCGTCAGAGTTGAACACAATCAGATACAGTGACAATGTTTGACACTTTGGACCTACCTTCCGCTTGGCCAGAGATACCTTTCCAACTTTTTACAGTTTTGGCAAAGAGATCACAGCTACATTCTCACCCTTGATAGCAAAACCAAAAATATTGCATATCAAGAGGTCCTCAGATATGAAAGTTATCAATAAAAATTCTTCTCGATACAAATTATTACATCCATCCATCCATTATCCAATCTGCTATATCCTAACTTCAGGGTCACGGTGGTCTGCTGGAGCCAATCCCAGCCAACACAGGGCGCAAGACAGGAAATAAACCCCGGGCAGGGCGCCGGCCCACCGCAGCAAATTATTTCATTTTTTTTAAATGTTTTACTGATTTTTAAAGTTTGTCCTGTTTCACTACTACATGGGTGGAGCCGTGGAGGACAGCTAGTAATATTATAATTATTATAACTTAGCAAGGAAACGTTTGTGAGCACAGTTCTTACTTTAATCTTGTGGTTATTAATCTGGTTGTATTACCGACATGTATTTTGTGATCAAACTTAAATTGTGATCAGTGATTTATTGGACTTAAGTGTTTCTTATGCTTAAAATGGATATCCTCCCAAAGTTTATATCTTTCTCAGATACCAGTGGCGTAGCGTGGGTGTCAGCCGCCCGGGGCGGAGGAAAATTTTGCCGCCCCCTTATTTAGGTATTTCAATTTAAAAGACTAAAATATACAGTAATTCTTTGCCGCCCCCTAAAAGTGCCGCCCGGGGCGGGCTGCCCCTGCCGCCCCCACTATGCTACGCCACAGTCAGATACCCATTCATATATTAACGTTATCATTTTAAATATACACAAATATAACCAAGTCAATTTACAGCATACACCACCATCTGTCCCTCAATATCTAGCTATATACACATTTTTCAATTTTTCAAAAGGGACTTAAGTAATCCAATATCTGCAATTGAAACATATTGTACAGGTCAGAAGAACATAAAAATGGTCAATAAATCAACAAATATGCAAAAAATGAAGTAATGATATTGAAACAAAATTAAATTGTTATCAAAGGGAGCCTAATATGAAACTATGGCTATTCATCTACACTTCAGGAGAAATGGTGACATATGTTAGCATCAAGCACATGCATGCAGTACGCAACAGAGCTTGTGAGATACATTTTGTGGATTTTCTTGTTATTAAGTGAAAATTAACCAAGGGCTGATTTGATTAATGATTGTGGTTGTTTTCTACCATCTGTCTCAACATTAACTCACTATGTGCCTGACTGAGTTTGTGTGGATTTCACAGCTGTTAAAGAAACTGTTGACTAACCACACCCTGGTGAACTGCTTCAGACTTAATCTCCAATTTGTTTGACACTTGGCCGGCTGGTGGGATTGGGAATATAGCCAGCTCCTTAAGGCCCATTTCAATTGCTGGGATGTGTGGATGGAGCATCCATTTATTATTACATATGTGATTTAGAAAACCATGCCCTCTTTTGTTAGTGAATTGTTGAGAGAGGACATTCCACCTTACTCAGAATGCAATGATAAGCAATCATACTCTACAAGCCACATCCATTTGGTTAAGAGGGACCTCCACAGATAGTTGAATGGTTTTCTCAATGATGTGAATACAGACTTCCCCTGAATTATAAACAACCACTATATGAACATTCATATATATGCAGAAGATATTCTAATACTCTTTTTGGTCTTACAAACCACAATAAAAATGAATACAGTATTCATAGTTACAAAGTACTGAAACGTGATCATCTTTTCAGTCGTTAGAGATATACCTCACTGCTGAAGGATGTAGGGCTGAACGCTGGTGATGTGCCATCCCAGCCTTTTTCACAGCTGATACTGCATTCAGAGGCAGTCCTTGTGGCAGCCAACCAAGCATGGATGGGCCGAGTCTACAGGCTGCAGCAAGGTGTATCTTGCATGTCTTCTTGCATTATCTTGCTCCAAGAAAAAGTTGAGAAAGCCCAAGAATGATCAAAATACCATTTCTTAGTGTTTGAAACTTGAAGTCATAAAACTTAGATAAGCAGCTTTTTTAAAAAGGACTTAATGAAGATTAATGTCTTACTAGAGTTTGTTTTGATGATTGTAAGTGCCATGGTGGATGGACTGGTGTCCTGACTGGGATGAAAAATGAATCCTTACCTGGCCAGAAAGCCATAATGGAAGGACACCTTGAAAGGAGGCACATCCCAGCTGGGATGGTTATTGATTCCTATCTCAATTGGGATAAAAGAATGATGGTCGGACTATGGGATTCTGAACAATTTATCCCCCAGCATGAGAAGGGGCAGTGCTCCTCTGGTTTGGTTCCACCCTGGACACCCACCGGGACCAATAGTTTCAAAGGACATTCCTGTTGGGATCCTTAGGTGCCACCAGGGGGTGTTGTGGGGAATACATTCCTGTAATTTGGGAAGTTTCTGTATACCTTGGTACTGCTTCCATTATGTGAGGCTGTGGCTCTGGAAGCACTCCCAGGTCTATCATAAAAGGAAGCCTTTTCGCTCCAAGGGTTGAGTCAGAGTCGGAAGACAGAGGGCGAAGTTCACCTGGAGGAGTGAAAGGAGGTATTGTGGATTGATGATTGTGATGTGGACTTTGGAAAAGGTATTGTGAATTAAAAAAAACATTTATTTGCACCCAGGACTGCCTTAGTGTGGTTGTCTCTGGGGTTTTGGGACTTGGTGGCACCCCCTGGAGGTCACAAGACTAATGTTATTATTAAGCGACCTCTATCACTTTGTGGATATTTTGGGTTTATATAAACAAAAATTAAATAGTTTAAAAGATTTTCTTTTAAAATTAGGAAATGTGGTGTTTCTGTTATGGAAATTCATCTTACGAAAGGGTTTTTCAGGAGTGGATTAGCTTTATACAACTTTGGAGGTATATATATATAGAACTGTACTTCACTGGCCCTCCAGCACAAATCAAGAAAACCTGAAATCTACAATTTGAAATCCTCTTATCATTACTTTTATCTTTTCAAGCTGCCAAACCTAAACTCATTGTTGATCATTATATATACTGTATTCTGATATAATGTGCTCTTGTTATCTCATCTGGGCTGCTTCACCAGAGTCTAGACTAAATACTGCCAACACAGAGACAGAAGTCATTGTGTTTATTACCTCTGGGTTGGATGATAACAACTCCCCAAGACATGAAGGCAGCTGCTGGTACAGAAAGCTATATGAAATGTTGTGACAGGCTGGAATAATAACATTTCATCAACAATAATAAAACTAGATAAAATGATACTGTACAGGGTAATGCTTTTAAAGGTGATAAATCATCATTTTTGACATATGAGCTCAATATAACACTAAACAGGAGTGTGTTTACAGTATATCTGTTACTTGCTTAGACAGATATAATTTAATAAGCCAACCACTTGATCCCCAAATAAACTCATTCAACGTCAACGCACCTCTCCAGCTCATGACTGCAATGCAATGTGTTTGAACTCTACAGTAGCATCAGAACAATTTTTTTTCTCAAATTATTTCAGCTGCTTAAAATTTTGACATATTTTCTGTTATATGTAGTGAATTCCGAAAATATTCAGACCCATTCACTATCTGCACACTTCATTGCGTGGTACAAAACCGGTACACTCTGATGTCCTTATCTTCTAATGCAGTTGTCCATCTGTGTCTTCCCCTTCTTTTTCAATCCCGATTAGATCCAGTTTGCCATCTTCTCTCAAAGACAGTAATAGGCACCTTTGTATGAAATCCTCTGTTTCTTGGCAATCTGTCACATGGAATATCCTTTGTTCTGCAAAAAAGATAGACTGACAAGTTTCTTGAAAAAGCTGTTTCATTTTGGTCATTTTTTGAACCTTGAACTAAACTTTAGGAATTACCAGTATCTTGTACCCCAAGTGAACAGAAGAACAGGCCTCAGCGGTCAAATGTAATAACAAAGTTTCTCTAATAATCCATTTGCACTTAAACATGACTCATTAAGGATACACTACTCTATCTATAATCAGGTAATCAGAAATAGTGGCATTTACAAGGACCATAAGGAAGCATCCATTAGTTCATTAACTTATCTGATGAATCAATTTTAAGATTTTAAGAAGACACAGCCTATTAATATCGTCAAAGGACCAAGGCAGAACCCATTCCAAGATGCAATCAATGAAATTTCCTGCTAAAAATTGAAACAAACTGAAGAGTTACAATTGAAAAGGAATAATATAATACATTTCTTTAAATTACACTGAAAATAAAACAAGGAATGAATGACTAAACATACATTTGAAAATACAAAAGAAATTGAAAGAAAGAAATGAGTTATATGGTATAGAACAAGGTCTTAAAATAACTGATTACAGGTGAAGTATCACAACTGACAGCTATACATCCTGCACTTTTCCTTGACAGTTGCTACTTTGGGACTTTTTAATCAGCAGTCTTCAGCTGAAAATTTGTTGACCTGTTCTTAAATTTAAACATTTTGAGAACATCAGAGAATCACATTGTTAAGTCACCTGGCAGGTCCAGTCCATTGTGTCTGTCACTGTGGTGATTTTTTACTTTAGTCTCCCCAAGCCCCTTATCTTTTGCAAAAAGTGAATCCCTGTTAATTCAATGCACAGAAAAAATCAGCACACAAAATTTACAAGAAGAACTTGAGTGCAACAGTAAATGTGGCTGAAGTAGCCAGTTCTTTAACTTAAATGTCTTTTGCACACATTGAAAGGAGGACTAAGCACTACAAATACACTAGGAAGCAGTTTAATTTTTATTCTGAGTGTCATTCATTTTGCAAACATGTGACATTTGCAATAGAGGTGATTGTCATTATTTTATAAATAAGTCAATATATGACAATTTATAATGTTATCAATGACAGCTGCCTCAGTCTTTCAACCTCTTTAAAAGCTTTTATGTTCATATTGTTACTCCACAGCTTGAATAAGAACTGATTTGCTTCATCATACATTTTTAAGACTATGGTATATTTCATCTTCATTACTTCTGAATTCCAGTTGTGATCTGAAATCAAGAATAATGTTCACTTCAAGAAAGGCTGGATTTTATGCAATGTAAGTAGGAAACAGTTGCTGATGACTGGTATAAAAAATATTAAGAAACATACAGAGAAATATGTGTCCTGATTTGGTTTCTCTAACAAAAAATATTTCTGTAGTCGCCATGGTACAGTGGATTATGGTGTTGCCATACAACTCCTAGGTTTAAATCCAGCCCAGCATTCTTCTCATTTACTTGTGTTTGTCCAGTATTCGTTTTCTCTACACACCAGTTTCTCCTCACAATGATTTGCATATTACATTAATGGTCAGCTCTTCATTGGCCCTGAGTGACAGAATATGTAAATGTGTCTTTTGTATGGATTAACACCCAATGCATGTTTGATTCTTGCCTTGCTGTGATAATTGTTTGCAACCCTGAAATGGAGGAGGTATGCTCTGACAATAGATAAATGGATCTGCATCAGAAATCAATTTTGCTTCCTTTAAAGCTTTACATATATATATATATATATATATATATATATATTGTGGTGTATGGCCAGCCGTTTATCCCGGCCAATACCCCCAAGCCGCCAGGTGGAGCCCTCCTTGCAGTATGGAGGTCCCCCGAAGACCAGCAGGGCATCATGGACATTGTAGTTTTTATACGCAGCCCTGCTGGATGCCATGGGGGCCACTAGGAGATGCTGCAGGGAGGAACAACGGGTATTTTCCCTATGCCCCGGAAGTACACATGGACAAAGGGAATGACGTGCTTCTGGGGTGAAGAAAAGGACTTTTTACCTGACCTGGAAGTGATTGAGAGTCACATGGACTGGGGATTGGAACGCTTCCGGGTCAGAGTATTTAAAAGGACTGTGGGAGCTCCCAGACGGCGAGCTGAGCTGGGTGGAAGGGTGGCAACGCATCTGGGAGTCGGAGGATTGATTATTGTATTTGTTAATTGTGATTTATATGAGTATAGTGGAGGAGAGGGTGCTTTGTGCACTGTGGCGATTTAATAAAGTCAACTGTTGGACTTTTACCTGGTGTCTGGAGTCGTGGACAGGGGTTCAAGAGAGCAATAGCACCCCCTATCTGTCACTATATATATATATATATATATATATATATATATATATATACTGTATATAGTCACAAAAAACAGATGCAAGAGTCATAAAAAGGTATAATATTGTATAATAAAATGTATCTCACAATAAAAAATTTTTTAGCACTGATTTGCTCAGAATGGAATCCAAAAAAGAACTGATGATATTTTTAGAATATGGGGCTTTAAAGGCCAGAAAGGGAAGTGAAGTCATCAACGGTGGAAGTGAAAGGGTCCTCTTGCATAGGCTTGGACCCTGACATGACGTCATCAAAAGGGCTGGAATCTGAGTCATCAAGCCAGGCAGAATTTCCCCTGAAAAGTCTGCAGGAAAGCGAGAAAAACAGTCAGCGCACCCCGCCAACCCCGGTCTGGCATGGAATTATTCTCATTTAGACCCTTTAGCTGCCTCCCATGAACATGTGTGTGACAATATAATATATATATATATATATATATATATATATATATATATACCTGTATATATATATATATATATATATATATATATATATATACAGTGATCCCTCGCTATATCGCACTTCGACTTTCGCGGCTTCACTCCATCGCGGAATTTAAATGTAAGCATATCTAAATATATATCACGGATTTTTCGCTGGTTCGCGGATTTCTGCGGACAATGTGTCTTTTAATTTATAGTACATGCTTCCTCAGTTTGTTTGCCCAGTGGATTTCATACAAGGGACGCTATTGGCGGATGGCTTAGAAGCTACCCAATCAGAGCATGTATTACATATTAACTAAAACTCCTCAATGATATACGATATGCTTCCCACGTGGTGCTTGATTGTTTGCTTTTTTCTCTCTCTCTCACTCTCTCTGCCTGACGGAGGGGGTGTGAGCAGAGGGGCTGTTTGCACAGAGGCTGTTTGCCTAGAGGATACCGACGCTCCTCTAAAAAGTGCCGCTTTATTGCGGTGCTTCGGCATACTTGAAAGCACAAAAGCACGTATTGATTTTTTGATTGTTTGCTTTACTCTCACGCTCTCTCTCTTGCTCTCTCTCTCTGACATTCTCTGCTCCTGACACGCATTCTTTGAAGAGGAATATATGTTTGTTTTAATTCTTCTTTCTTTTAATTGTGAGAAAGAACTGTCATCTCTTTCTTATCATGGAGCACAGTTTAAACTTTTGACTAAAGGGTGTTATTTCATGTCTAGAGGGCTCTAATAATGTTAACAGTGTGGGAAAGTTTATAAGGGCTTAAAATATATAAAAATAACCATACAAACATATGGTTTCTACTTCGCAGATTTTCATCTATCGCGGGGGGTTCTGGAACGCAACCCCCGCGATCGAGGAGGGATTACTGTATATATATACAGTACAGGCCAAAAGTTTGGACACACCTCCTCATTCAATGTGTTTTCTTTATTTTCATGACTGAAGGCATCAAAACTATGAATGAACACATGTGGAGTTATGTACTTAACAAAAAAAGGTGAAATAACTGAAAACATGTTTTATATTCTAGTTTCTTCAAAATAGCCACCCTTTGCTCTGATTACTGCTTTGCACACTCTTGGCATTCTCTCGATGAGCTTCAACAGGTAGTCACCTGAAATGGTTTTCACTTTACAGGTGTGCCTTATCAGGGTTATTTAGTGGAATTTCTTGCTTTATCAATGGGGTTGGGACCAGCAGTTGTGTTGTGCAGAAGTCAGGTTAGTTGGACGATCATTTATTTTTCAACAGGACAATGACCCCAAACACACTTCCAGGCTGTGTAAGGGCTATTTGACCAAGAAGGAGAGTGATGGAGTGCTGTAAATGGTCATGAAAATAAAGAAAACACATTGAATGAGGAGGTGTGTCCAAACTTTTGGCTTGTACTGTATATACATACACAGTAGAAATCCCCCGTGGTTCCACCCACATAGTAGTGAAATAGGACAGTGAGGAGGTCCCCACTCCTGACGTCACACTTCCTACTCCCCTTGGCTGGCAGCCTCTGTCTCGGATTAGTGCGAATATATCACTCCTGCAAGAGAACTATGATTCTTAGCGCAATGAGAGAAGTTGCAAAATCAACCAGAATTTCCAAGCAAATTATTGTAAAAAACTTTGCCACCCTCATCTCCCTCTCTCTCTCTATTCTCACTCTGATCACCCAACTCCTAAGTATACTCAGAGGAGCTGAGACAATAGTGACAGTGGCCAACAACGACTCCAGTCCCAGCCACTTGTCCATCAGTGTCCAAGAGGATACATTGAACTTAGCTCCCTCCTCCTGCATTTGGCACGAGCAATCCAGTCCTCTGAAATGCCACTCATTCAGCCCCATCCCTGACCGCTTTGCCGACATCTAACTACACTGGCTCTCAACTGATTCTTTTCTCTCTCTTTACACATAAATTCTACTTTCTCAATTTCATTTTCTTTCTGTTTTTTTAGCTCTGCTTTTCTGTCCTACTCAGGCTCTCTTTATACTAATGTTTGCAAGTGCTTTCATTAAAAACCCAAGGCCATGGAGTCTGAGCTGCACCATTTTTATTTAAAACAAATATGCACCGCCACAGACCCTAACGTGCTTCACCACACAGGTCCATAAAGACATGGTTTGATGAGTTTGGTGTAGAGGAATTTGAATGGCCTACATAGAGCCCTGACCTCAATCCTATTGATTATGTGTTAGATCCTCTCATCCAACATCAGCACTTGACCTCACTGATGCTCTTTTGGCTGAATGGACACAAATTCATATATATAGATACCAAAATCTTCTGGAACTCCCTCCAGATAAGTGGGGACAAATTTTGGGCAACTCTATATTATTCCCAATGGTTTTGGAATGAGATGTCTGACTAATATATTTGTGATGATCATGTGTCCACATAATCTGGGCCATATACTGTATATGTTTATTGGTTTAATGTAAGGTTACAAATTATGGGCCACATGCTAGTCCTTCATGATACTGTGTAGAAACGTTTATGTTTAATAAGCTGAGGCATTGCCAATGCTCATATTAATGTTGTGAAGGGGTTTATTCTAAATAAATAGTCAAGGACTGAACCTACCATTTTTGTAGCTAAATAGTAAAACATTTCATGAGAAGTAAGAGAACCACAGACAGAAAAGTGACTAGGGAAATGATGCTTACCAAAGTGACATATTGATAGAGAAAAACCTAAAGGAGGTAGAAATATACTAAGTTACCTTAGACTGAGATTTGATGCCTCCAATGCTCAAGCAGACCCTGATGCAATTTCACTGATTTTAATTGGACTTTACCTCTACAATACAGAGAGCAGATGGCCACTCAGATATTTTATAATAGCCATAAGGAAATAATGAGCCAACCATACGGGAATGACAAGCCAAAAAAAAAATAATAATAGTAATCAAAAATAGGTCTGTAATTCGAACTGGTGCCCATGAGATTTCTAATTCAAATTGATTTAGGGTATTGGAGGAGATAAACTATGACAAAATAATCCAAACAGTTTTATATAAGAGGACAATAGACTTTTATATTCAGTTTTCCTAATTCTCATGATCACAATTTATGATAAAGAAATAATTTTGTCTGATGACACTGTTTTCTGTATCCATCTGCAATTTACCTCACTGTTAAAAAAAGTGTATTGTATGTAATGGCCTCCATGTTGTTTGTTTGGTCTTTTATTTTTCATTGCATTCAGATGATGCATTCTGTTTGTACCATGATGCATTAATTGGGCATTGTCACATTAATTTCTGCAAAAATATGTTTAGGTTTATCAATGCACTCTAGGGTGAGTGACTGCCTGCATGAATTTTATTCTTTAATGTTGTCAGTGAGTGCTGTAAAATAGAAAGTTTTTTTTTATTATTATCAGCATATGAATGTACTATTGAGATACGTTAGCCATTTATGTGCATTTCCAATCAACATATAATATGCTTCAGCTGCACTATAATCTAAGGAGAACAGAGACAAACTATACCTTGAAAACACAAAGCATTGTTAGGTCTGGGTGGGTCCCCATCAATATTCTTCAGAGAATGTGCAGAGATTTCTTTTTCTTTTTAATTGAATAAAGATTTATTTCCAAATTGGGTGTACTCTGAACAGTGAAGTGAAGTGAAAAGTCTTTGAGATGAAACTTGATTTTCCAGCCAGAAGATTGGCCAGAAGCAGCTGTAAATAAGGAGGCTTGACAGACTGTAGGGAGCTCAACCTTGAAGACAGAAGTCTTTAAAAATGGCAGGTGTTCCAGGAGTTTAGAAGTCTTACAATCCTTCATAAAGTGAATCAATCAGATTATAAATGCAAAATAGTGAAATGTAACCTGAAAAACACCAACAGAAACTAGGAGTGAGGGTACACAAGACTAGAAGGTTTGGATCAAACTCTTCAGCCATGATTTAAGACCTTGGGATCATCTAAAGATACACCAGAATTATGCAGTAGCAGTTATCTAATAAACAGCGTAAGAAGCCACTTAGAATTGATGGTGTCTTTTTGTTTTTTAATTCCGTAATCTGACTTCTTCATCTACTTGCTTCTTTTCATACTGTGTAGTGTGCAATCTTAACTCACATGGCAGTTTCACAGATTAAATACAGAGAGGAAGAACATTGGTGTTCTCCTAGACGTCTACAGCACTGCAGCTAACCCATGCAGAAAATAATTACAGACAAGCCCCAGCAGATTTACAAAAAGAAACAGATTTGTGCTTCCCTCTAATTAAATACATTAGTACCGAGGTTTAAAAAAGAAAGTTGTTTAGTCTACAGAGAGATAGAAGCTGGATGGTTTTAACTTAGTGTATTAGTGTTCCTCAAGAAAGAGCATGAGGCACTATTGATTTAGAGTATGCAATCAATACCAAAGGTGCTTTGAAAAAGGTCAAAGCTATTAAAATATATGTTTAAAAACTTTTTTCTCACATAAATAAAGAGAAAATGTGTATTGTCTTCAAATCAGATGTTTCTAGTTAATAATTCAGAGTTCAAGAGCACTGTAAAAACTGTCAGAGCTAACCAGAGAAATAATTCCCTGTGAGACATTCAATACAGAGAAAATTTTGATTAAATATTATAGAAATTATAATATTTGGCTCTCATGTTTAAAGTATGTCTATTGCTGCACAAATGCCATATTCAATTGCCTAAAAATTGTGTTTCCCAATTATTCACATTATTAAAAAAATAGAAGTTAACATATACACCATGAGGATTGAATTTTATAGTAGTTTAATTCATAATTAAAGTAATTTGTGTGTTACTGATGTCTATAAAATAAGATCTTAACAAGATAGTATCCCTTATGATGTCCTGTGTGGTTATTAAATACACAAAAAGGTGATGCTTTAAAACAGTAACCGTTTAGTTAGGCTTTTGTTTTATACTTACTAAAGACTGATTTGTGCATTACTACTGCTTTAAAACAATTTTGCAGGGGATGTCACAATTGAGAAACTCACTAGAAAGCGTTATTGCTTTTAAGGTTTTTTTTTTGTAGGGATTGGGGAGAACAAACAAGTTTACATCCTAAAGCCTTCCGTGTTTATCAGGGTTTTCTTCTACACTAGCAAAATCAATCCTATTTATGACTGTTATTGACTTAAATGTGAAGGAGTGCAGTGCATTTTTTAAAGAATTGATATGCTGTATATTTTCCACATCTACAAGACACAGTAACATTTATCATCGTTCATGCTACATTACAGGCTTCCCATGAAGTGAGGAAAATCTCACTACATGGGGAGCCACTCTCCCCTCTACCCAGTCATTACCTAGCAGCTGACCACCTTTCTTGTTTCTTGATTCCTGCAGAAGAGGTTAAGGATATGCACTCTCCAAGCGCTGTGAAGCTTTACAGTTCTGTTCTGCCTCTGTTGCATCTTTAGGATTGAAACCACCAAAACTGCCATCATAATGGCAAACGCTGGGGACCATACTACCAAAACACATTTAACGGCTCAACAAAATGTCTACACGTGACAAGAAATGAGTAATGTGTAGTTTGTTTTTTTTACTAGAGATCTTTATTTTAATACTAATACTAGCCACATGCAGAATTAAAGTAAATGCTTCCAGAAAGGACTAAATATCTTTCTTCTTGTGTTAGTGCCACTATTGCCTCTATAAGAAAAATGTAGTTTGTTTCACAAATCTTTTAAGTGACACACTAAATTTCACTCTTCCATAATTAGTTTCACTCGTCACAACTGCCAAGTCTGATGGTGATAGTTGTCACAAGAAAAGTTAAAAAGAAGCTGCAAATGGTCCAAACCCATCAGACCCTGACACTGCTCTGCATAGGGAGCCAAACAGTTGCCCAAACAGCCAAAAAGTTTCCCTACAAGTGTTTCCTTCACCAACCTGATAATTTTTGAATATTGCACATGTTTTGATTTGCTGCAAGAGAGCACAGAAGGGAATCACAATGCAAATAACAAAATACATGCAAAATAAAACAAAATTAAAATGCAAAAGAAGGAAAATTTAAATAAAAAACAATGTACATACTGGGATAGCAACAACATTAATTAAAAACATAACAACAACAACAATATTTATTTATATAGCACATTTTCATACAAATGATGTAGCTCAAAGTGCTTTACAGGATGAAGAAAGAGAAAAAAGACAAAATATCAAAAATAAAATTAGGCAATACTGTTTAACACAAAATAAAAGTTAGGTCCAATGGACAGAAAAAAACTAAAAAAAAATCCGCAGGGGTTCCGAGGCCACGAGACCGCCAAGCCCTCTCTAGGCATTCGACCTAACATAAATGACCTCAATCAGTCCTCATGGTATTCAGGCTTCACATGAAAACACTTGATGATGATGATCATGTGGAGTTCTGGCCTTTAATCCATCAATGTAGGGACATCACAATGCTTTGATCAGGTAGTGGTGGCGCAGATCGCCACCACAGAACACCAGAAAAAGAACAGCAGAGAAATTAGGGGTTATTTAGGTAGTTCTTTATGTAATCAGCTTATCTCCTTCACATAATAACAAACAAGGAACAGTGTTAGAATCAAAATAATTGATTTCTCACAAGACTTCTCAAGTTGATCTTCCCTGGTCTTCAGGGCAGAGTCCCTTTTGGTCACAGCTTCTTTAGTTTGTACAGAAGAGCTCTTCCTCTTGTCACTGCTGGAACTGAACTGAGGAGAGTTTGGTTAGCAACTGTTTTATACTGGACCAGAGGAAACACTGTAGTTTTGGCTGGTCTAGGTCTCCTCTCCTTCCCAGTCCCCCCAGGGGTGTGTTCTTCTTTAGAGCCTTCTGAGTCACTCCTGAACACAGAAAAACAATTGGTTCTGATGCATCACAAGCCATTAATTTCTGTTCCTATGGTTTCTCCCATGCTCATCTTGGCCTTTAACATATTTTTCATGCATCACTTTTTTGGGATCTTATTTTTATATAAGAGTTTAGTGTGTAGTGTTCATGTATCTATCTTCTTATATACAGTGCATCCGGAAAGTATTCACAGCGCATCACCTTTTCCACATTTTGTAATATTACAGCTTTATTCCAAAATGGATTAACTTCATTTTTTTCCTCAGAATTCTACACACAACACCCCATAATGACCATGTGAAAAAAGATTACTTGAGGTTTTTGAAAATTTATTAAAAATAAAAAAATTGAGAAAGCACATGTACATAAGTATTCACAGACTTTGCCATGAAGCTCAAAATTGAGCTCAGGTGCATCCTGTTTCCCCTGATCATCCTTGAGATGTTTCTGCAGCTTAATTGGAGTCCACCTGTGGTAAATTCAGTTGATTGAACATGATTTGGAAAGGCACACACCTGTCTATATAAGGTCCCACAGTTGACAGTTCATGTCAGAGCACAAACCAAGCATGAAGTCAAAGGAATTGTCTGTAGACCTCCGAGACAGGATTGTCTTGAGGCACAAATCTGGGGAAGGTTACAGAAAAATTTCTGCTGCTTTGAAGGTCCCAATGAGCACAGTGGTCCCCATCATCCGCAAGTGGAAGAAGTTCAAAACCAGCAGGACTCTTCCTTGAGCTGGCCGGCCATCTAAACTGAGCGATCGGGGGAGAAGGGCCTTTGTCAGGGAAATGACCAAGAACCTGATGGTCACTCTGTCAGAGCTCCAGAGGTCCTCTGTGGAGAGAGGAGAGCCTTCCAGAAGGACAACCATCTCTGCAGCAATCCACCAATCAGGCCTGTATGGTAGAGTGGCCAGGCGGAAGCCACTCCTTAGTAAAAGGCACATGGCAGCCCACCTGGAATTTGCCAAAAGGCACCTGAAGGACTCTCAGACCATGAGAAACAAAATTCTCTGGTCTGATGAGACAAAGATTGAACTCTTTGGTGTGAATGCCAGGCGTCACATTTGGAGGAAACCAGGCACCGCTCATCACCAGGCCAATACCATCCCTACAGTGAAGCATGGTGGTGGCAGCATGATGCTCTGGGGATGTTTTTCAGTGGCAGGAACTGGGAGACTAGTCAGGATAAAGGGAAAGATGACTGCAGCAATGTACAGAGACATCCTGGATGAAAACCTGCTCCAGAGCGCTCTTGACCTCAGACTGGGGCAACGGTTCATCTTTCAGCAGGACAACGACCCTAAGCACACAGCCAAGATATCAAAGGAGTGGCTTCAGGACAACTCTGTGAATATCCTTGAGTGGCCCAGCCAGAGCCCAGACTTGAATCCGATCGAACATCTCTGGAGAGATCTTAAAATGGCTGTGCACCGACGCTTCCCATCCAACCTGATGGAGCTTGAGAGGTGCTGCAAAGAAGAATGGGCGAAACTGGCCAAGGATAGGTGTGCCAAGCTTGTGGCATCATATTCAAAAAGACTTGAGGCTGTAATTGCTGCCAAAGCAGTGTGTGAATATTTATGTACTTGTGATTTCTTAGTTTTTTTTATTTTTAATAAATTTGCAAAAACCTCAAGTAAACTTTTTTTCACGTTGTCATTATGGGGTGTTGTGTGTAGAATTCTGAGGAAAAAAATTAATTTAATCCATTTTGGAATAAGGCTGTAACATAACAAAATGTGGAAAAAGTGAAGCGCTGTGAATACTTTCCGGATGCACTGTAATATGCTACCATGGCTGTCAGTTTGTCTGTCCAGGATTTTAAATCACCTGTACCTCGCAAACCGTTTGAACTATTGACCTGAAATTTGGTACACATATACTACGTGACGTCTACTATCCTCTTTCGTGTGACGATTGAGAAAGATTATTCTTCTTTTTATTTTTATTTTATTTTATTGTAGAATCAACTCTTGGCAGTGGCCAGCAGGGCCGTTCTCATTCCCTACCACCTTCGCCGTCACTTCTCCTACCTCTTCATATCTTAAATCATTCTTGAGACAGATTAAAGACTTAAGTGCCAGCATAAGTAAAAAAATTAAAGAAAACGTACTAATTGCAACACAACCACTGACTTAATCAGTTTTAACTTGAAACGATGCCATCAAAAGAAGAGAAGAAGCGGGCTGCTAGGGCGGAGAAAAGAAGAACTGCTCAGGAAACAGCAAGCGCATCAACATCTGAGCAAACGAATGCTAAACGTACAGTGAAAGAGAATGAAAACTATGAATGCTCAAGTCAAGTGTATTGTGCAGTGCGCCGTTACTTGTTTTTGTTATATGTGGTGTTTGTATTGTTTATTTTTTATCATTATAATAATGGTATTATCTTTCTGTCATTATTTTTCTTTATCTTCTGTTATGCAGGTTGCTACCATAATGTTGACATGATACATGATGAATTGATGTGGCAGCATGTACTGTATCCTGGCTTTGGGACTTCCTAAACAAATATTTGGTGCATGTAGCTGAGGTTTCTTTATTTAGGAATTAATCTTTTCTTAGTTTGGTGGCTGAACTTTGCTCTAAATATTTGACTTTGAATCTTTTCTTGCTCCTGAACAATTCAGTTCACTAAACTTTTTAGTCTTACTGGTTTTAACCTCTGCTGAGCTTGCATTTCCCTCTTAAAGATCTTGATGATCTCCTGATCACTTTTCTCACAATAAGTCTGGCACCGATTTATTCTGATCCTGTTTCACAGGAAGGTGTAGTGAACCTTGACAATATGTAAAGTATACACACAAATGAAATAAGAATGTGGTGTTTGAATACATAATGACAGGATCACTTTCAGAGAAGCGCTCAGGAGTTGTAGCTGACACATCTCTGTCTACATCCAGGCAGCGTACAAAGGCAATGAGGAAGACTAATAGGATATTATACTACATTGCACAATATGCTGAATACAAATCAAGAGAGGTTATTCTTATACTCTACAGTGCACTAGTGAGACTTCATCTTGAATACAGCAGGAAGTTCTGGTCTCTTTATTACAAGAAAGAAGTGAAACAACATGGATTCCAAGTCTATGAGATATAATGAAACATTGAAAATTAAGGGGAGACATGATGGAAGTGTTCATAATTCTGACAGGAATCAATATGCTGGATTTCAAATGTTTCTTTAAAATGAGATTTTCAAGCAGAACAAGGGGGAAACAGATGAAGACTAATTAAGCTATATTTTAGAATGTTATGTTTTTCTTCACACAGAGGACCATAAACATAATCTGATTAATTACCAAGTAGTGTGGCAGATTGAACAAGCTGGGTGTTGGGCAAGGTTGTGGGGTCCAGCGGCTGTGGGGCATCTGTTGGTGAAGAAAACATTCACAGATCTTGACAATGCTGTAATCTTCGTGGAGTCAATGGAGGCTCTGATCGGGGTGCACAAGAGACTAAGTGAGGAGTCTGAGTGTCTGGGCTTGCGAGTGTCCTGGATAAAAACCAAGATCCAGGCCTTTAATGACCTATTGGGCACAGCCATCAGCAGTGTGTCTGTTTGCGCAGAGTGTGTTGACCTTGTTGAGAGGTTTACTTACCTTGGCAGTGACATTCATCTTTCTGGTGACTCTTCCTATGAAGTCAGTAGATGGATTGGGAGAGCATGGGGGGTCATGAGGTCACTGGAAAGGGGTGTGTGGAACTCCTGATATCTATGCAAAAGGACGAAGGTCCAAGTCTTTAGAGTCCTGGTGCTTCCTGTCTTGCTATATGGTTGCAAAACATTGATGCTATCCAGTGACCTGAGACAAAGACTGGACTCCTTTGGTACTGTGTTACTCCGGAAAATCCTTGGGTATCGTTGTTTTAACTTTGTGTCAAATGAGCGGTGGCTCATGGAGTCCCGAATGAGGCACATTACCTGCATTGTGAAGGAGCGTCAGTTACAGCACAACGGCCAGTGGAGCGTTTTCCCGAGGGTGATGCGGCTCATAAGATCCTCATTGTTGGGGACCTGAGTGGCTAGACAAGGCCAAGAGGTCGCCCACATGACACCTGGCTGCGGCAGATAGAGGGTCATTTCCGGAGGGTGGGACTGGACTGTGCATCTGCCTGGGGGTTACAAACCGGGATCCCGAGTTGTTTTGTCATGTAGTGGGTGTGGCAATGCACTGTACCAGTGCATGCTCCCCAACTTGACTTGACTTGAATGTGGCAGATAAGTTGAGTAAATGTACAAACCTGGACTGGATGGTATTTTGTAAAAGTAAGGTAAATGGGAACTGATGAGCTATGCTGGGCTCAATGGCCTCCTCCTATCAAAACTGTTCTTATAGAGGTTGTGAGAAGTTTGAGACCACCATGGTGATCACTGTGAATAGCTATACTTAAAGTGAGTCAGCTGGTTTATATTAAGTACAACATACAGCACAATCATTTATCAATCCTAAGCTTTACTGGGGAAGCATAATTTTCACCATGCAGTTCAACACTAAGTCTTTCTGTCAAAATATGAAGAAGCATTGCCTGTTAATGAAACTTTTATCAGGCTGTGGAGATTCCTTGCAAGTGCAACTGAGATGCCAGGGGCATAAACAGAGCATTCAAAGCTAACTGATTTTTTTAGTCTGAATAGTGAAGCACTGAGAAATCAATACAACAGATCAAAAGAAGATCATTAAGTTGATCTGACAAATGGGGATAATAAAACACAAGGAAATGAAAAAAAACATTTGTTTTGCTTCTTTCATATTCTGTCTTTAAATTTTATTGGTTTAGATTTGCAAACACATACCAGAATGTACAAATCAGGTGCACTTTTCAACACTTCATTTGCAGAAAAAACAGAATGGGCTTAAAAATCATTAGCTTTACTGACAAAAAATATTCACTACTGCCTACTCACACTCAGCCACAGTTTAAGATACATTATTTGAAATCCTTATTATCTGAAACTATACAGGAAAGTTATCGGAATTTGAATTGCATTAATATTATTGTTAATTATGAAAATACATATACAATCCAAACAGGCTGTGAAAATTCTAATAACTTGGCAGTGAAGCATGGTCAGCACCAGAACACATTTACCACGGATTTTCACTAGGGAGCTATTTGCGATTATGTTACAAATAAAGCCCACATTATTTTCAATTCACAATACGTATGCTTATGCCCATAAGCAAGAGATTACAGCAAACAGAACTTCATTCTACTCAGCGCAATACTCCTGAATCGCACTGTAACAAGTCAAACACAGGTTGTATCTGTCAAACTACTGTAAGATGGCACTGGTAGTTTTTGCTTTTTTGATATTTTCATTTATAATTTTATATCCTCTATTAAAAGACTCTCCTAACTGGCACAACCAATACCAAATACTTTCCCACAATTCATTTTGAGTTCCCTTGTCTGGCCATATTTTTAAAGTTGTTGACCGACTGTTGTCTACAGGTATTGTCATTATGAAATGACTGTTGTGGAGTAAAACTCTCTCAGGGTTCTACTAATAAGAAACTAACTCAAATAATGAACAGTGGTGATGGTTTAAATGGAAAAGGGGGAAGACGTGGAAGTGATGCAGAGCTACAAGTACCTGGAGATTCACATGAACAACAAACTAGACTGGTCAGACAATGCAGTGGTGCCATACAAGAACAGCCAGAGCAGATTGCACTTGCTAAAAAGACTCAGATCTGTTGATGTGTGCAGAAAGCTGCTGGAAATGTTCTACCAGTCCATTGTAGCCAGTGTGGTATTCTGTGTTGCAGTCTCCTGTGGAAGCAACCTGAGCTCAAAATAAGAACAATACCATGAAGTAACCTGATATCAGGAAAGCCTACTCCATCACAGGGGCAAACTCTGAACACACTGGAAGTTGTTATGGAAAAGAGGATGGTAGCAAAATTGGAGCTCTCTGGGGGTCTTTTCTGCCCACAGCTATCAAGCAATTCAATGTTTCCACCCGATGTATTCTTTAAGTTTATTTTTATTTATTTAATTACCTATCGATTAATTGAATGCCTATATTATCTTTCCTGTGAGTCTGTATCCTTGTTTTTTATGCTTCTGCTGCTGTATGTATCTGAATTTCCCCATCGGATTAATAAAGTTTAATCAAATTAATCTAATCTAAATAAAATAACAGAAATAAAGAAAAGTGCTAAATCATCAAAATCACAATACATAATCCAATTCTCAAAACCTCACAGTAGAAATAATAATGCAATAACCAAAAGTCCTAATCCAGAAAGGCTGAAAAGAATGCTAAACTTTTATAAAGGTGGAGAGCGCACAATGGGATCTCATAACAATGGGTCACCTTGCTCAAGACATTTGTGTTTTTGTTGAAGCCACTCACAGGGAATGGGACAAGGTCTGCCCAATATTTTGGAACTTTTTTCTGGTCCTTTCCTCCCAACCTGAGGTACCTTAACACCACATTCTTTCTTCCTGATGACCTCAATCACTTTTTTCGTACAGTTTGACAAGGACAGCAATTAACCTATCATAAAAGTTCTGGCTGAATGCACATGATGCGAGACCAGCTCTAAACCACATAAATCCTAATAAGGCAGCTGGCTCTGATGAGGTTCCTGGATGGGTCTTGAAACATTGTGTTAAATAGCTGACAGTAGTGTTCACCAGCCTGTTCAATATCTCTGTAGAACAGGCCGCTGTCTCCACTTGCATCAAGTCCACTACAATTGCCCCTGTTCCAGTACAGGCACTGTTGATATCCCTGAGTGATTATCGTCTGGTGGCCCTATTGTTATGAGGTGCTTTGAACGACTTCTTCTCAGACACATTAAGAGCAACATCCCCTCCTCCCTGGACCTTACAGGGCAAACAGGTCAACTGGCGACTCTGCCTTACTTGCCCTTCATACTGCCCTGTCACACCTCAAGCAGAAAGACAGCTATGTGCAGATGCTATTCATTGACTACAGTTCTGCCTTCAACACCACCACTCCCCCCAACAAGCTGTCTATTAAACTAAACAACTTGGCTCTCAACTCACACCAATGCAACTGGATTTTGGATTTTCTCACTGAAAGACCACAGACTGTGTGCATGGGTAAGCATTTCTCTTCATGAATAATGCTGAACACTGGGGTGCTGCAGGGCTGTGTGCTGAGCCCTTTCCTTTTCTCCCTCTTCCCAAATGACTTTTTATATATATATATATTTTATTAATTTTATTGTAATCATTCCATACAAATAAATAAATTTTTACAAAAAATGGGATTGAAAACAAATCGTCCCCTACCCCTGAGAAAGAGAGCATGGCCATCGGAGTAAAACTTAAAGCTTGTAAACATACCTAAATTGATTAGTTTAATAGGGCAATAGAGATGAATGGAGAAGAAAAAGATATGCGGAGAGAATTGCTTCCTCGATGCTTTAAGAGCTTATTCTAAAATATTATTGATTAGATCCTGCAAGGTTTTGAAAAAGTTCTGTACAGAGCCTCTAACTGAGAATTTTATATTTTCCAGTTTCAAATAGTATATAACATCGGTTTCCCACTGACTTAAAAGAGGAGAGTTAGGATTCTTCCTGTTTAGGCAAAATAAGTCTCCATGCCAAAAGTGTAGTGAATGCAATTACAGTTTGTTTGTCCTTCTCCACTTTAAACCCATCTGGAAGAACACCAAACACAGCTATTAATGGGTTAGGAGGGATTGTGACATCAAGGCTGTCTGAAAGGCAATTAAAAATTTTGATCCAAAATGATGTTAATTTGGTGCAGTCCCAAAACATGTGACCCAGAGAGGCTGGGACTTGATTGCAGCGTTCACAGGTTGGATCTTGGCCTGGAAACATTTTGGACAGTTTTAGGCAAGACAGATGTGCTTGATATATAATTTTGAGTTGAATAATTGTATGCTTTGCGCATATGGAGCTCGAGTGAATTCTCTGCATTGCTACCTTTCACTCCTTTTCTGATATATTGATTAAGAGATCTTTTCCCCATTGTCCCCTTGGATCTTTGAAAGGGAGGGACTTTAAGATAATTTTATATATTGCAGAGATAGTGTCTCTGAAATTGAGCAATATTTTTTCCAGCATGGAGTAGGGTGCAAGATGAGGAAAATCGGGCAGGTTCTGTTTAATAAAGTTCCTAATTTGAAGATAGGTAAAAAAAATGTGTAGCTGGAAAGTTACATTTGGAATGTAATTGTTCATAGGATGCAAAGATGTTGTCTATATAAAGATCT
Organism: Polypterus bichir lapradei; assembly: GCA_026402145.1. Lineage (NCBI taxonomy): Eukaryota > Metazoa > Chordata > Cladistia > Polypteriformes > Polypteridae > Polypterus > Polypterus bichir. Next base: position 61,467,191 of record JANRMT010027041.1, read on the forward strand.
CTAAGCAATTTAATCCCAAATCTTTTCCAGATATTAAAAACTGCATATGTTTGCAAGGGTTGAAAGAGGTGGTTCTCTTGCAGAGGTGCCACAGATAAAAGATTCTCCATCTTAAGAATCTTTCTACATTAGTTCCATCTTCTAAGTGAGTGAAGCACAATTGGGTTATTAGTATATTGGCGATAACTTGCATTTACTGGGGCACAAAGCACAGAATATAAAGAAGTACTGCAGGATTTTACTTCTATTGCAGACCAAGTCTGTGTATGTTCATCTATTTGTGTCATGGTTTTTGTAGCTTGTATGTTTGCTGCCCAGTAATAAAGCTGAAAGTTGGGTAGAGCCATGCCACCTTCTGCTTTAGGTCTTTGTAGGGTCGCCCTTTGGAATACGTGGATGTTTTTAGTTAGGATATTGTTGCATCTAATTGCTTAAAAAATGATTTATTGATGTATATTGGAATGTTTTGAAATAAAAAAAAAAGCTTAGAAAGAATATTCATCTTAACAATGTTAATTCTTCCAGCTAGAATGAGATGAAGGGTTGACCATCTATGCAAGTCTTGCTTAATTTTTTCCATACAGACGCCAAAATTTTGTTGATAAAGAGCTTTATGTTTACTTGTGATGTTTACCCCTAGGTATTTAAACTGTTCTGCAATGATAAAAGGTAGGGTGTCCAATCTAATATTATATGCTTGAGAATTCACTGGAAAGAGTACACTTTTATTCAGATTAATTCTGAGACCAGGGATCTTTTGAAATTCTGTAAGTGCTGTTAAGACTGCAGGCACAGAATTTTGTGAGTCTGATATATACAGTACCATATTATCTGCATATAGAGAAATTTTCTATTCCAGCCCTTCTCTAATAATCCTCTTTATCTGATAACCATTTCGACAGTGAACCGCCAGTGGTTCAATGGCGATTGCAAATAGCAGTGGTGAGAAGGGGCATCCTTGTCTGGTACGACGTTCTAGTTTAAAGTAGTCTGAACAAATGTTGTTAATACAAACTGAAGCTTCTGGATTGGTATACAGTAGTTTGATCCATGCACAAATGTTCGGGCCAAACCCAAATTTCTCTAACGTAATGAAAAGGTATTTCCATTCAATCATGTCAAATGCTTTTTCTGCATCCAATGATAATAATATTTCAGGGGTGTTTGACTTTGCTGGTGAATATATAACATTAAACAGGCGTCGAAGATTGAAAGAGTTTGAACGACTGCAAATCTACACATGATACTAACATCTTAATAAAGTTTGCAGAATACACTACTGTGATAGGCCTGATCCCCAATAATAATGAAGCAGCCTATAAAAAACAGGTTGAGAGTCTGGAGAGCTGTAGCCAGAACAACAACCTTGTACACAGTTGCAAGAAAACAAAGGATCTGATTCTGGTGTTCAGGAGGCTGAACTACAGCAGTCACTATCCCATCAGAATTAATGGCAAGAGTGTGGAGACAGTCCAGACTTTCAGTTTCTTGGGTGTCCACATCAGCCAGGACCTGCCATGGACAACAAACATGACAGAAATATCCAAGAATTGTCTTCAGAGGCTTTATTTTCTGAGGAGCCTGAAGAAAGTTCAACTTCCACAACAGCTACTAGTAAACCTCTATAGGTGCACCTTAGTCTGTCATCACATTTTGCATTACAGCGTGGTACTCTGAATGTGGCTACACTCTGAGAACAGGAAGGCCCTCCAGCATTATTTATTCATTTATGCCTACATATTGTGGACTATGCCCGGCAGTTTATCCCGGCCAAGACCCCCAAGCTGCCAGATGGAGCCCTTTCTGCAGTGTGGAGATGCCCCGAATTCCAGCAGGGCATTATGGACTTTGGAGTTGTAATACACAGCCCTGCTGGATAACGTCGGGGCCACCAGGGGACGCTGCAGCGAGGCACAGAGACATTTGGTGTTCCTACAGCCCAGAAGTACTTGCAGGTCACAAGGACGGAAGGAATAAAGTGCTTCCGGGCTGCAGAAAGAAGAGTTTTGATTTGACCTGGAAGTGCTAGGAAGTCACATGGACTGCAGGTTAAGGAGCACTTCCAGGTCGTGAACTATAAAAGGACTGTGGAAACTCCCAGACGGCGAGCTGAGCTGGGTGGTAGGAGGGCAACGCGTCTGGGAGTCGGAGGATTTGTTTATTGAGTATTGAGAATTGTTTATTGAGAATAGTGGAGTGGTGGTGCTTTATGCACTTTATTATTATAATAAATAAAAATTATTGGATTTTTACCTGGTGTTTGGTGTGGTACTTGAGGGTTCAAGGGAGCAATAGTGCCCAGTACTGCTACAATATTTACCTTTATTTTATTCTGTGTATATTTGAAACAGTTAATAGTAACTGTGCTTCTCATACTTAAATGTTTACTTTTAAATTTGTGCTTTGAGTTTAATGTCTACTCTTATATACCTTTATTGAATCCATCGATGATAGGCTTGCTCCAAGCAACATTTCATTGTATTGTACAGTAACAACAAAGGTATCTTACATCTTATATCTCTTATCTGATTCACCATTTTAATAAACAGTGATTAAACTGTGTCTGTTCCTGAATGTAGAATGCAGTCATTTTTTTCAGGCTGTGCTTAAGAACATCATCACTGTCGTTGTGACATCTTTACTGACTCTGAATGACTTCATTTTATCTCCTTCACTTTGCCCTTCTTGACACATTGCTAAATAACAAATTGATGCACATTAAATGCCTTTGATAGATTCATTTCTGCTCTTCAGATCTTATATTCAGTTGATTAAAAAGGTCACAATGTCCTTAAATTTCTTAATAACTCACCTTTCTTTCTCTTGGATGTCCTTGTCGTTTAGCATTTCTGTTATTTACATTATGACATTTGTGCCCCTATGCACCCAATTATATCTAAAAGCTGTTAGGAAACCCGATCTGTTCTCCCTTTTTAAACCTACTACTCACCAGTACTTTTAAGAATTCATATATTAGAGCTGCAGCTATCAAGATGACGGACTATCCTTTCACATATTACATTTATTACTCCAGTTAAATGTAATAATCTGAAAGTTTATGCAGAATTACACGTCTCTGCCAAATCAATTGCAAAATGCCATCCTCACTTTTCATTAAAGTTGAGCTGAGCCTCCGGACTCAGCATCATTTTGTAATCTATGCTTTTTTATTTCTTGGTGTTTAAAACTGCAGTGTTTTATGACTGTTGATGAGCCAAAGCCAATCCTCAAGGATGATAATATTTAAGAAGGTGTAAGGGAGATAAGATTTAATCTGCTTTATTGAACTGTGCATTAATGTCACCATTTTGACTAGAATGAGGTTGTAGGTTCAAATTTAATTGGCAGGCCTTAAATGCCTAATGGATCTTTAGACAAATGTTGGTGGGGTGGGGACTGTGCTCCTGGAAGGGTCGCATTTTAGAAAAATTGGTTTAAGGAGTGGGACCAGAAAAAGACAATCCAAAAGTGCCTAAAACTAAAAGGACCTCAATGAAAAAACATAGAAACTAAACACATATTATCTATAACAATACAACATTTGCTTACTACTGGCATCTCTTAAGCTTATGTTTTTTCATTAACAATTCAATATGAACAATGATTACTTAAATTGATTTTCTGTCAAGCAGTGATTTTCTGACACAGCAGTTCAATGCTATTATAGTCAAAGCTCATCTGATAAGTCACTTGTATTAGAGCATAAATGTTTGTAATTTGCAGTGCACAACTAATAAGGATCAGTGTCCACTGATTTCTATCAGGAGTGAAAAACAAAATGTTACATTAATTTTCTTAAAAGAGAACTGTTAAGTATAATAAGTTACCAAATACAGATAGATAGATAGATAGATAGATAGATAGATAGATAGATAGATAGA
>JANRMT010027041.1:61471081-61518935 GCA_026402145.1 Polypterus bichir lapradei
ATAGATAGATAGATAGATAGATAGATAGATAGATAGATAGATAGATAAAGGAGCCAAAGAAAAGGCTTGGGGCAGCCACTCATGTAATATTCCTGGCTGCAAAAAGATAAATTGATTGTACAGATGTGTACTGGTTTCGAGTCTAACACAGAACTGATTTGCTTGTAGAAAGATGGCGGCTTTAAAGGAGAGCAGAGGGAGTGACGTCATCAATAGGGCCCGAACCAGAAGTGAAGTCATCAGGGCCAGGCAGAATTTCCCGTAACAGGTCTGCAGAGAAGTGAGAGAAAGAGTTAGTGCACTTCACCACCCCCTGGTCTGGCATGGAATTGCTCTCATTCAGGCCCGTGAGCTGCCTCCCATGTGCATGTGTGTGACAATAGATAGATCTTTTTTGTCAATATGGGGAAATTTGGCTTTATACATAACGTCTTTAAATAAATAAACATATTTAGATAGATAAATTTATATACACACACACTATTTGAAAAGACATCCAGTATATTAAAAAAAGAAAAGAAGATTTCTGACTTGGCAGTCACAGTCCCACTGAGGCATTATGAAGATGTATTGCTGTTGGGAGCCCCAGTAGCATTTCTTGACACACTTCTGTTTAACAATTCATTGGCTGAAATTTCTCAATTCTAGTGTGCCAGAGAGAAAATGTGCAGAGTTATTCATAATGGCACTCAGTTTTGTTTTAATTCTCTCCTTCACTACAACCTTCAGGGGGTCCAGAGTGTGTCCCATAACTGAGCCTGCCCTTTTAATTAGCTTGTTAATTCAAGCTTCTCTTGAAGTGACATTACCAGCACTGGCCATCACAGAATTGTAGAAGATGTGAAGGATGTTACTACTCACATTAAATGAATGTAGTCTACTGAAAAAAGTGCCTACTCTGCCCTTTCTTATATAGTGTCTCTGTGTTCTGAGAAAGGTTCAACTTGTCGCTGATGTGGACCCCCAAGTATGTGTAGGAGTGCATCTCCTCTACATCCATTTCCTGAATGGAGAACTGACATAGAGACTCTTTGGTGCGGTGAAAGTCAATAACCAGTTTCTTGGTTTTGTTAAGATTAACTTGCAGACAATTATCTTTGCAATAAGAAGCAAAGTTCTCCACCTGAGTCCCATACTCTGTCTTATCAATGAACCCCATAAGTGCAAAATCATCTGAGAATTTCTGCAAGTAACATGACCTTGCGTTATATTTATAGTCTGAGTTGTACAGAGTGAAGAGAAGAGGAAACAGGACAGTTCCTTGTGGTGCCCCAGTGTTGCTCACATCCATATCAGAAACACAGTCCTTGAGTGTCACAAACTGCAGTCTGCCAGACAGATAGTCCATTATTCAGGACGCCATAGGCTCATCCACCCACATATCTCTGGGTTTACTCCTTAACAGGGATGGCTGAGTGGTATTGAAAGCACTGGAGAAATTAAAAAACATAATCCTTACAGTGCTGCCAGCTTTGTCCAGGTGAGAATCATGTTATACAGAAATTTTTATCAAAACTATAACAATATGTAATGATTACTTTAATAGTCCCCACTTATGCAATTCTGATCAATTAAACAATATTTCAATGTTAATGCCTATAATATAATCCAATTGACTAAATCATTTAGAGAAAGTTATATTTTATTACTACTACAATACTGCTGACAGAATAAGCTCTGGTCCCATTGACCCTTTTTTGAACTAAGCAGGTTCAAACAATGGATAGATAAATTAATGTTATAACATTAAAATACAAGTTGCAGACTTAAAGAAAAAACTGAGTGTTGTGCTGACTAAAGAATCTGGAAGGGAGAAAAAAATAAAGAACCAGAAGAAGAGACAAATTGATTAAACAAAGCCAGATCATACCTAGGATTTCAAAGAACATTCATCTAACCCCAATATGAAAACCAAAAATCTAAATTGAAAATAATGCAGCCAAAAACTGAATAGGAAAATAAATGCAAGCAACATCTATTAGGATATTCAAAATCTAGGGTAGTGGCAGGATGGATATTTTATTCTGTCACATAAGTGACATCATGCACGTGTGCCACTGGATCATAACCAAGGTGAGAAAGCAGCTATGGCTGGATCCATGGAGAAAAAAATGGCATAAAAGATAGTACAGAATAATTTTAAACCATTCAAATAGATGTCAGTACAATCAACCACTGATAAAAATAAATTCTCTACCATTGAAAACCTCAACTGGAATAAAAAATTTGATGGAATATAACAAAAATTCTATAAGTAAGTATAATTACAACATTGTACAACACTCTGTAATCCATCTGAATGAAAAGAAAACGTTTAAAGCATAATACATATGCTCTAGACTTTACTTTCTGGTGGAAATAGCCTTATAATATGTATTTGGGAATCAAGCAGTTAATTCAGATAAATGAACAGACAGATAAATGCTGACTCTATCCAGCACAGAGAGACAAAATCTAATAATAAAACACACTGCATAAGTGCTAAAATACACATTATTACCAGTTCAATGATTTTCCTGTAATAATCATTTATAGGACTTTGCACGGCCTCCATAGCCATCTGCCTGTGGAAAACACTGTAACCTTCATGATGTTTTATCTTTCCAGCAGATGCCCCTAGAGAACACAGGGTGTTTGTCTTCCCTTCCTATTTCATGGTCTGAAAGAAGATAAAAAAGCACTGAGCCAATTTGGACTTCTGCTGCCTCAGATTACATTCTCTGCACAGCTGTGAGTTTGGCTCATCTCAGTGAGTTTCCAGAATGCAAACATTTGTCTGTGCTTTCCTTTGTATCTGTAGAGCAAATTAATTAAAGTGTAATTGTTCATTGAAGCCATGTCATGGTGAAAGCATCACAACACACCTGTGTTCGCAGTGCTTGTACAAGATCTCTATTTAAATCAAATGGATTTAAAATGGTGTACAGTGCTTTTCATGGTCATAATCACCCCACGACTATCTATATGAGTAAAATAAGGGAATATATTTATTTTATCAGCTTAGGGCACAAGGTAACTGACTTTCATTTTTGTAAAGTGAACCTGGAGCCAAAAATATACAGTAATACTGTATAAAGGATAATGCAAATGTTGTATGGGACCATATGTTCTTCACCAAGGCTTCTTCCATACAATGGTGTCTGCTCAATCAAAGACAACTATGCAACAGCACCTGTTCCTGGTCAGTACACTGACAAGACAGGAAAGCCAACAGCCAGAGTAAAACAATTGAGAGTAGTAAAGAGAGAAAGGAGTGTTTTCCTCCAATATAAATGGTCTAAGTGAGAATTTAATTTTTTCCAATTTCAAATAGTATATAACATCAGTTACATACTGACTTAAAAGAGGTGGGCTAGATTTCTTCCAGTTGAACAAGATAAGTCTACATGCTAGTAGTGAAGTAAGGGAAATTACAGTTTGTTTGTCCTGCTCCACTTTAAGTCCATCTGGGAGTACACCAAACACAGCTGTTAATGGATTAGGAGGGACTGTGACACCAAGGCTGTCTGATAGGCATTTAAAAAGTTTTGTCCAAAATGATGTTCATTTGGTGCAGGCCCAACATTAGTGAAGCTGGAGCTCGATTGCAATGTTTACAGGTTGGATTTTGCCCTAGAATCATTTTGGACAATTTTAACGAGATAGATGTGTATAAATAATTTTGAGTTGAATAATTGAATGCTTTGCACATAGGGAGCTCGAGTGAATTATGTGTGTGGCTTCCTTCCATTCCATTTCTGAAATGTTGAGTAAGTGATCCTTTTCCCACTGTACTCTGGGATCTTTAAAAGGAAGGGACTTTAAAATGTTTTATATATTATAGAAATGCTGTCTGGGTCCCCAAGACTGATCAATATCTCCACTGGAATAGAAATAGGTGGGAGATCAGGAAAATTGGGCAGATTTTGTTCAGCAAAATTTCTAATTTGGAGATAGTGGAAAAATAGTGTTGATGGGAGACTACATTTAGAGTGTAATGCAAATTTAATGCAAAGACATTATTTACATACAAATCTCTAAATGATTTAATCCCATTCCATTTCCAAACATTAAAAACTGAGTAAGTTTGAGAGGGTGGAAAAAGGTGGTTATTGTGTAGAGTTGCCAAAGATAAAATATTCTCTAACTTAAAGTGCTTCCTACATTGGTTCCATATTCTGAGTGAATGAAGGACAATTGGGTTTTTAGTATATTGATAATACCTTGTATTTACTGTTGTACAAAGCAAGGAATATAAAGAGGTACCGATGGAATTTCATTCCTATTGCAGACCAAGCTAGTGTGTGTTAATTTATTTGTGTCCAGGATTTTATAGCTTGTATGTTTGCCGCCCAGTAATAAAACTGAATATTAGGCAGAGCCATGTTGCCTTCTGATTTAGGTTGTTGTAGGGTCGCCTTTCGAATACGTGGGTTTTTCGAATTTCAAATAAATGAAGTTATGATTGAATCTAATTTCTTAAAGCAAGATTAGTTAATGTACAGTATATGGGGATGTTTTGAAATAGGAACAGAAGCTTAGGCAGGATATTCATCTTGACAATGTTAATTCTCCCTGCTAAAGTAAGATGCAGGGTAGACCATCTATAGATAGACAGATAGATAGATAGATAGATTATTAATCCCCAAGGGGAAATTCACATACTCCAGCAGCAACATACTGATAAAAAAAAATATTAAAGAGTGATAAAAATGCAGGTATAACAGACAGTAACTTTGTATAATGTTAACGTTTAACCCCCGGGGTGGAATTGAAGAGTCACATAGTGTTGGGGAGGAACGATCTCCTGAGTCTGTCGGAAAGGCAGGAAAGAGACAGCAGTCTGTCACTGAGGCTGCTCCTCTGTCTGGAGATGATACTGTTCAGTGGATGCAGTGGATTCTCAATGATTTACAGGAGCCTGCTCAGCGCCTGTTGCTCTGTCACAGATGTCAAACTGTCCAGCTCCGTGCCTACAATAGAGCCTGCCTTCCTCACCAGTTTATCCAGGCGTGAGGCGTCCCTCTTCTTTATGCTGCCTCCCCAGCCACCACCGCGTAGAAGAGGACACTCGTCACAACCGTCTAATAGAACATCTGCAACATCTTATTACAGATGTTAAAGGATTACAGCCTTTTAAGAAAGTATAGTTAGCTCTGTCCTTTCTTGCACAGAGAATCAGTATTGGCACCATTTAACAAAGTCCTTGATTAAGTTCCTATACTCCTCCTCCTGGACACACCTTATGCAGCCCACGATAGCAGTGTCGTCAGCGAACTTTTGCACATTGCAGGATTCCAAGTTGTATTGGAAGTCCGATGTATATAGGCTGAACAGGACTGGAGAAAGTACAGTCCCCTGCGGCGCTCCTGTGCTGCTGACCACAATGTCAGACCTGCAGTTCCCGAGATGCACATACTGTGGTCTGTCTGTAAGATAGTCCACGATCCATGCCACCAGGTATGAATCTACTCCCATCTCTGTCAGCTTGTCCCTGAGGAGCAGAGGTTGGATGGTGCTGAAGACGCTAGAGAAGTCCAGAAACATAATTCTTACTGCACCACTGCCTCTGTCCAAGTGGGAGAGGGATCAGTGTAGCGTATAGATGATGGCATTCTCCGCTCCCACCTTCTCCTGGTATGCGAACTGCAGAGGGTCGAGGGCGTGGCGGACCTGTGGCCTCAGGTGGTGAAGCAGCAGCCGCTCCATGAACTTCATCACATGTGACGTCAGGGCGACAGGCCTGAAGTCATTCAGCTCACCAGGACGTGATACCTTTGGGACTGGGGTGATGCAAGATGTTTTACAAAGCCTCGGAACTCTCCCCTGTTCCTGGCTCAGGTTGAAGATACGCTGTAGAGGACTCCCCAGCTCCAATGCAAACGCCTTCAGCATTCATGGCGATACTCCATCTGGACCCACTGCTTTGCTTGCACGAAGTCTCCTCAGCTCTCTGCTTACCTGGGCTGCTGTAATTGTGGGTGGAGGGAAACTCTCTCCTATGCTGTTATCAGCAGAAGGATGGGTGGAGGGTGCAGTACTCTGAGGTGAGAGTGGGTTAGGGTGGTCAAACCTATTAAAGAAGTTGTTCATCAGGTTTGCTCTCTCCACGTCTCTCTCAATGGTGGCACCCAGCTTCAAGCTGCAGCCAGTGATGATCTTCATCCCATCCCACACCCTTCATGCTGTTATTCTGCAACTTCTGTTCCAGCTTTCTCCTGTACTGCTCCTTCGCCACCCTGAGCTGGACCTGGAGCTCCTTCTGCACACGTTTCAGCTCATGCTAAATACCACCTTTAAAAACCCTTTTTTTCTGGTTCAAAAGGCCCTTGATGACACTTGTAATCCATGGCTTGTTGTTAGCATAGCAGCGTACTGTTCTTACTGGAACTACAATGTCCATACAGAAGTTGATGTAGTCAATAGTGCAGTCAACAACCTCCTCATTGTTCTCACTATATGATCTATGTACATCTTGCTTAATTTTCTCTATACAAACAGCAAAATATTGTTGAAAAAAACTTTATATTTAACTGTGATGTTGACCCCTAGGTATTTAAACTGATCTGCAATGATAAAAGGGAAGGTGTTCAATCTAGTGTTGCTTGCTAGAGAATTCACTGGAAAAAGCAGACTTATGTTTAAATTAATTTTGAGTCCAGATATCTTTTGAAATTCCACTAGTACATTGGCTGAAGGCACAGTATTTTGTGGGTCTGAAGTCCTTCTCTGAAAATCCCCTTTATCTCAGTTTAATTTCAAAAGTGAACAGCCAATGGCTCAATGACAATTGCAAATAGCAGTGGTGATAGGGGGCATCCTTGGCTACTACCGCATTCTATTTTGAAGTAGTCTGAAAAAATGTTGTTAATATAAACTGAATCTTCTGGACTGGAAAACAGTAGTTTGAGTCATGCACATATGTTCTGGCCAAACCCAAATGTATGCAAAGTTGGTGAACAGATAATTACATTCAAACATATCAAATGTTTTTTCTGCATCCAAAGATAATATGATCTCCGGAGTGTTGAACTTTATGGGTGAATATATTACATTAAATAGGCATCGAAGATGGGAAGCCAGATGTCTAGATTTAATAAATCTGGTTTGGTGCTGTGATATTACTGAAGGGAGCAGTTTCTCAGTTCTTCTGGCTAGGGCTTTACAGATTTTCTTAACATCATTATTCAGAAGTGAAACTGGTCTATATGATGCACATTTTATTTAATCCTTATTTTTCTTAGGAAAAACAGTAATTAATACTTGGCGAAAAGTTTGAGGTAAATTTTTTTTTGTCTCTGGCTTCTATAAATGTTGCTAATAAGAGGGGAGCTAACTTAACTGAAAATGTTTAATAAAATTCAACAGGGTAGCCATCAGGACCCTGATTGTTTTCGATTTACTTTTGTGGGAAAGATATGAGATAATCTGTCCTCTTAAAAATGGCGTTTCCCAGAGTATTCCTGCATAAACCTCAGAGGATGCATTTGTCCCTAAAAAAAATCAATTTGCTTGGACATAAATTCTCTACAGTTCTCATCAGCTAATGAGAAGGGCTAAAGACACCAGCTGTGAGATAAGTATGTGGGGCATACTGATGTCAGCTCTATGATCAGAGGGGCATGGTCGGAGATAACAATAGCGTTATATTTGCAAGATTTAATTGTGGGCAAGAAATTGTTATCTATAAAGAAATAATCAATTCTTGAGTAACAATGATGTACTGGTGAAAAGAAGGAATATGCTGTTAAGTATGGATTTAGTAATACCCATGGGTCTGATAAGTTATGATCAATTAAAAACTGTGAGAAATTCCCACACCTCTAGTATTCTTTGTATAACCGTAGTGAAATATTTGGCCAGTCCAGTCTCTTTGCAACCAAAACTGATCCTTGTTGATTAAGTGAGTCTCCTATAAAAATACTAACTTGGCATTTAGACCTTTTAGGTGAGAGAATACTTTCTTCCTCTTTAGTTCGTGATTGAGACCTTTGACATTCCAGCTCACAAAGTTTACTGTTTGGTCATTGAGACATTGTTTCTGAGCTTTTGTTGGCATTTTGTGGTCTTAAATTAAGATAGTACATTATTACATATGATATCTTAAACCTTAATTTCCTATATTACAAGGAGTTATGGCTATGAATCCTATTGCTGTATTGGCAATTACAATTGTAGGGATGATCAGGGTAGATCAGAAATAGCTTGCTCTCTGTCTCTCCTCCCCCAAACCCTCTGTCCTCCCATTTTGCCTCCCCACGTGAGGCTACAGTACACTCTTATCATAACTGCAGTGTGATAACATTCTTTTCTGACTAACAATAGGAATTGTAACTTTAGAACAACATCTAAAACTGCATGTTTGTGCGTTTCGTGGGAGCAACTTAATAATTCAACTAAGACAAACATTTTGTAACATTATGAAGATAAATGATAGCTAGGCAAACACAGATCTATTAAGTTTCATTTATAAGATTACATTTACTTGTTTATTCTATATTACGGTATACTAGTATTTGTAAAAACAGAGTGAGCTAACGTTAAATATAGAAGCAGGTTAGTTGAAACGATTAGCATGCAGGCATTAAAAAGCTAACAAACTTACGTTAGTGATTATAAAGGAATTCCTCCACAAAAATGTATAGCTTTTGTACACTTTGTATGTTTTAATTGTGGAGTGCTTTTCAAAAACGCATTTTACATTGCTGAAATCTGTTTTTGGAAGTGAAAGGAGACGGGTAAGATAAACACCATCCGTTACTGGCTAACTAACAGGAATTGATGTACCCATTGTTGCCACTTCAGAAGTTTATGAAAAGGGCTAATTGTTTTTTAATTTACTTTCTAAATATTTTTTTTCTGAAAAACACTTAAAACAGGTCTGTTCGATGTATACAGTACCTCTAACAAATACATCATTAAGCAGGCCTTGGTCTGCTCCTCAAGAACTATGTGTTTGAATAAAACACTAATAATAGTAATAAAATGAATCCAGGATCTGTAGACAAATGCCTGAGAGACAGTGTTGTAATCAAACATAGCACAGCTCTCCCCTGTTAATCCCCTAATCACATCTTGCTGAGAAGTTTTCATCTGGAGAACAACTGAAAAGTGGCTGCTGCCCTGGTACTTTCACATATGAACACATGATTTTGTAAGTAGGGTTGGACACTGTCTATTTTGCCTTCATTTCATAGAGCAAGCCAAAAATACAAAAATAACTTACTTTGAGATGAAAAAATATCTTGGAGCAAAATATTCATATTTAATTCTTTTGCTTCTTAGTGTTGCTTTCCAAACCAGAACACACATTTTTCTTTTTTTACTTTGCACAAATAGCTGTGAAGCTTTTCATTGTTGTAGTGGTTTATTATTGCAAAAAAAATTTCATTTTAATACTAGAGCTGTAAAGGAAGATATTCTGGGAAGTAAGAAGTAACTAAGCATAAGAATGGCTTATAAAAGGAATTACTAGAATAAGATGGCCTGAGGCAATGTTCTGGAAAAAAGACAAAAAGAAAACCAATATTATTTGAAGGAGTGTTACTAAAATTTGTCTTCATCAGTCTGTGGTATTTTGAAGTGCCTAACAAATGTGTTTGTTAGTTCATTTGAAGGCCGTGCATTGAACTAAGTGCATACATGTTAAAGAGTGTGTCTATGCAGGGCTGGCTTCTGCTTTGAGTCCAAAGCTGCCACAGCTTTGAGTTAGTAAGTCAGGTAGAAAAGGGATGGATATATGGATGGATGTTTTATTACAAGAAAACACTGGACAATATAAAAGTAATTGAGGCTGCTTATTATTGATGATGTTCACTTAACAAATAGCTTGAACTTGTTTTCTTAGTATTTGTAAAAGGAACAAAACACTGAATTGTGCTTTTTGGATGTATTGAATTAATTAATTGGACTCATCACAGTGATATCTGCTTAAACTGGCTATGCAGATTTCATATTTGATTTGCGCCATGTCTTTATATTTTTGCAAATATTTACCTTGAATTTACACCTGTAAAAGTATTTTAGCTTGTACTAAAACAGAATATGAGAATAATTTTTAAACTGCAAGATCCATTCCAGGTATAAGTATTACTGGACAAACTACTTAACGAGGGAGCTGAACATTTAACCATAAGATCTTTTATATAACCACAAATTTTCTAAAATAATTTTGATTACCCAGGGATACATTTATTGACCTAATTTTTTCAAACAATATGTGATTAAAATTATATACTCATTTGACCTAGGGTTAAATTAAGGACACCGTCTCTCTTGCTTGTCATTATACTGTAGGTGACTGGCATGGACAGAAAAGCCACACAACTGTAAAACGTTCTGCTCCAATAACCCCATGAGCTGGCGGATAATCAGTTAACCTGAGTGAACTCTGAAAATGGCTGTTAAACTGACAAACAGAAAGAGAAAAAATTGATTGAGATGCTGTAAAAGAGCACCTAACACATCCTACTACTTGTTAGCTGTCTGTCTGTCACATTGGTTAACATCTGACTGCTTATCCAGTGTGAATTCATGGAGATGTCCAGTCTTTGTATTCTTTTGACTTAACCAAGACACTGGAAAACACGTAAATGGCAGAAAGATTGGCAATAAACAAGGACGTCATCCATGTCCTGATGATATGGATATGCTGTGCTCCTGTGACTTAACAGCTCTTTATTTTAAAGGCTTAAACCAGTACTGAAAGTCAAGCTAATCAGTCTTTCTATGTTAGTGCTCAAATGTTTTGTCGTGCCGTAACTGGAATGATTAGGTAAATAGCGGATGTTGCAAGGTCATTTTTCATGCAATGCATGCAAAACACATGTGAAACATTATGTTGTAATGCTTAACTAAGTTTGAAGAACTGGATATTCAAAATAATTGTGAGAATTTCACCACATCTTGCTTTTTCATGCTGTTATAAATTTCCTAATCTGCCTAACAGAGACAGAGGTCAAAAAATGAAAAATGACCAGAAGATGTGAAAAACAAAATACAGGCCAAGGTCAAAACCATGCATCAGAGAGAATCTTTTGTCAAAGCCTAAAACATAATTAAATACAGAATCAAAAGATGAGCTGAGAATCGAGACAAGAAATTCAAAACAAGAGTCATAGTTAGTCACTAGACAAAGGGTTATTATCCGTCAAGCTCTGATACCTCAGAATCAAATTTATACTGTTGCCTGTTTGATGTCACCAATATGCGTGTTCTGGGAATTCTAAGATAGGGTTCCATGGCAATGTCCAGCTCAACACTCACTACTCGTTGCAAGGTAAGGACAAAATGCCATAAATGAAAATTCAAGTTTGTTGGGAGGCAAAAAAAACAAAACAAAAACCAATCACAAATTCAGATTTGCTATACTTTAAAACCCAATACTAGATATATAACAGTTCTAAATAATTGCTAGAATGTGCACAGCAAATGGATAAATATCACAGATCATAATACTTCCAGCTTGACAAGTAATGTGTACTTAAGGCAAATAATTAGACCCTGTTCATAGTACACTTTTCATATACATTAAGACATCTGTTACAGTACCATTAAATTAGTTGTGGACCATTTGTTTGTCCTTGAAATTGTGTGTATAATTTGGCTTTTGGGGACACTCAGGTTAGCCATCTTCCTGGAAACCTAGGTTGATGGTCTGGGCCTAGCACCTAATGATGGGGCTTTAGCAGGTCTGGAATATGTTTTGCAGGCCTGAAGCCTCTGTAGTTCTTGTCCCTAAACCTGATTTATCCTTCAATTAAACCAATAGGTTGACAACCATTCACCTGAACATTTGAGACTAGAAAAAACTTAAGAGTCTATGTCAGAAGAATGATACAAATCTTTATTCTTGTTTATTTAAGTACACAGCAAAATGCAAAAAAGGACTCTGAAATATGTGAATGTATATATAAAATAGAATAAGCTAACCTCTTTCCCTAATTAATATACAGACATTAGCACAGACAAAATATAAGTAATAAAAATACTGTAGGTCTTACCATCGTACAGCACTCGATGGTCTGAGATTCTGCTCTTCCACTTGACATTTAAAAGGGAATATATGTTATTCAAGAACTTAAAACTGAATGTTATTTGGTTTGCAACAAAATTGTTACAATTTTTATTTTAACATTTTGCTTTAAAAGAACACTTAGATTAATACCATTTGTGGTATCTTAGTCAAAATGCTTACCAATTATCATCAGCACTACCTCCTTTCTTACCCTCATTTTAATAAAATAAGACATGCTTTACAGAAACCACAATTCAATCTAAATAGTGCATTTCACTTTTTGAGTACTTTTTAATTATGCAAAAGAGGAACATTGGCCTTGTGATTTTACATACTTCATCAAGGCCAACTGTCAGAAGTTTCCTCATTTGTGAGGCTCAACAAATGCTTGTAAAATCTGCAACCTTTTCAACTAAATTTCTAGTTTCTTTGGTTTCTTTTCCTCCTTTTTAGGCTTTAAGTATTGCCAGTCTATTTCTGATCAAAATCAGTTCTTAAGCACAGTTACACAGTAAGTAATCAAGTCTATCTCTGAACTCATATCTTGGGAATTTTCAAAATATTATATTATGTATATATTATAAAAATGGCTGGCAAAGTTAACGTGCTAATTTTTGTGATTAATGTGGCCTGTTTAATGTGTTAAAAAATACTATTGCATTTTTTTTTTTTTGACATCTGGCTCCGCCATGAGTGGCAGCCTTTTCAGCAGCTCTGTGTATGACTATTATTTTTTCTACCTTTTTCTCTATTTTACTGATCACTCCTATCACTTTCTTTTATGTGGACTCGTTCCCTGGACACTTTTTACTACTTTACTTCTACTGTGAATTTCCCCTTGGCATTAATAAAGTATCTATCTATCTATCTAGGGCCAGCCACGAGGCAAATGCCTCAGGCTATGCTTTGGTTTGTGTGGCATTTTCATGTACCGTGTTTAAATACTACCATCAAATAAAATTTTCATTTAAAGGTTTAAAGTTTGGTATTACGCGATTCATAGTGATATGCTACATGTCATTACATAGCACTGATGTTTGTTTCCTTGACTTACACAAGGTTACCAAGGTGGTACCCCAACTCTTTATCTGTGTTCCTTATATCATTTTACACTAAAAAAATAAAAAATAAAAAAAACAACCAGTCAGTAGAAGTGAAGTCCACATTTGCATGACTGAGTTGAGAATTATACCAATGTGTCTGGGTATATGAAATTGCAGTGAGCTGTTGGCAAATCTCAGATTCAATCTGGGATCATACCATTCTCAAAGGCGATTAAATCAGGACCCCTTGGACGAGTCTTTGGTGTCTATGAGATGAATTCTGATTTCTCAGTGTGTTACTAGTGCCATGGATTGAAGAGTTTTAACTGAAAGGATTTCTGATTAAGCATTCTCTATAGCATTATTGTTTTAAATTGTACCTTTTATTTTTTTCCAATTTGTATCACTATTGCTCTATTGCTGTTTGAAAAACGTTTCTTTTGATTTGCATTCTAAGATTTGTTAGTTTGTGGCTATTTGCTAATAATATTTATATATCAGGGTGTTACACAGAAATGTGTACACAGGCTACTCAAACAATTTTGGAAGGGTCACATTAAGCCGACAACACAACTGGTGGCATTGCACACTACCATCCTGATGTGGTTTAACAGATTAAAATTTCATATGCATGTCAAAAGAAGCACTGTAGTACAGATGTTTTTAAATGTCACTGTCATGGATGGTGGTCACTGGGAGGTGATAGCCCATGTAACCCTTATGCCTGATAAACAATATTTCATCATAACCAGGTTAGGGGGTGTTTAGGGAGGTTGGCTTCAAACCAGCTATCAAACTACAATCCCATTTTACTTGCATGTAGCGAGACACCTGAGGCATAGATGCTGAATCCCAGATGGGAAAATAATTAGGTCCAGATGCTCTTTAAGATTTTATTTCTTGCTTTATTTATTTGCTAAAGCTTATCACTTTATGTCTTCCTGGATTAGAGAGAAATGTTCCCTTACCTCAGAAGGCTTTGCTTGTTCTTTCAACCTGATAAAGTGTTGGACAGCCCAGTCTGTGACTTTTTATCCAGGAGGGAATTTCAGGTGACCTTGAAATTCAAGGCAGTCCTTATTAGACAATCATTTTAAGCACTAATTTCTTAGCCGTTGACTTTTTAAATAAGATGTCATAGTCTGTTATTTGAGAAAAAAAATCTGATTCCATGTTACTGTTTTATGGTCTACTTCCCATGGGCTCACCACCTATGGGAGGGGCCAAGGAGGTTGGATGCAGTGTGAGTTGGGTGGTGGCCGAAGGCGGGGACCTTGGCGGTCTGATCCTCAGCTACAGAAACTGGCTCTTGGGACGTGGAATGTCACCTCTCTGAAGGGGAAGGAGCCTGAGCTAGTGCGTGAGGTCGAGAGGTTCCGGCTAGATATAGTCGGACTCACCTCGACGCACAGCTTGGACTCTGGAACCAATCTCCTTGAGAGGGGCTGGACTCTCTACCACTCTGGAGTTGCCCCCGGTAAGAGGTGCCGAGCAGGTGTGGGCATACTTATTGCCCCCCGAATTGGAGCCTGTGCATTGGAGTTTACCCTGGTGGACGAGAGGGTGGCCTCCCCCTGCCTTCGGGTGGTGGGAAGGGTCCTGACTGTTATTTGTGCGTATGCGCTGAACAGCAGTTTGGAGTATCCACCCTTTTTGGAGTCTCTGGAGGGTGTGCTAGAGGGCGTACCATCTGGGGACTCCCTCGTTCTGCTGGGAGACTTCAATGCTCAAGTGGGCAATGACAGTGAGACCTGGAAGGGCGTGATTGGGAGGAATGGCCCACCCGATCTGAACCCGAGCGATGTTTTGTTATTGGACTTCTGTGCTCGTCACGGATTGTCCATAACAAACACCATGTTCAAGCATAAGGGTGTTCATATGTGCACTTGGCATCAGGACACCCTAGGCCTCAGTTCGATGATCGACTTTGTGGTCGTGTCGTCGGACTTGCGGCCATATGTCTTGGACACTCGGGTGAAGAGAGGTATGGAGCTGTCAACTGATCGCCACCTGGTGGTGAGTTGACTTCGATGGGGGGGGGGGGGGGGTGCCGGGCAGGCCTGGTAGGCCCAAACGTGTTGTGAGGGTCTGCTGGGACTGTCTGGCAGAGTCCCCTGTCAGAGTAGCTTCAACTCCCACCTTCGGCAGAACTTCGACCACCTCCCGAGGGAGGTGGGGGACATTGAGTCCGAATGGGCCATGTTCCGTGCCTCTATTGTTGAAGCGGCTGACCGGAGATGTGGCCGTAAGGTGGTCGGTGCCTGTCGTGGCGGCAATCCCTGAAGGGATGCCGTCAAGCTGAAGGAGACCTATAGGACCTTTTAGTCTTGTGGGTCTCTGGAGGCAGCTGATAGGTACTGGCAGGCCAAGCGGAATGCGTCTTCCGTGGTTGCTGAGGCAAAAACTCGGGCATGGAAAGAGTTTGGGGAGGCCATGGAGAACGACTTTCGGACGGCTTCGAGGAGATTCTGGTCCACCGTCCGGCGTCTCAGGAGGGGGAAGCAGTGTAGTGTCAACACCGTATATGGTGGGGATGGTGCACTGCTGACCTCGACTTGGGACGTTGTGGGTCGGTGGGGGGAGTACTTCGAAGACCTCCTCAATCCCACTAACATGCCTTCCAATGAGGAAGCAGAACCTGGGGACTCTGTGGTGGGTTCTCCCATCTTTGGGTCTGAGGTCACCGAGGTGGTCAAAAAACTCCTTGGTGGCAGGGCCCCGAGAGTGGATGAGATACACCCGGAATTCCTCAAGGCTCTGGATTTTATAGGACTGTCTTGGTTGACACGTCTCTGCAACATCGCATGGACATCGGGGACAGTGCCTCTGGATTGGCAGACCGGGCTGGTGGTCCCCCTCTTTAAAAAGGGGGACCGGAGGGTGTGTTCCAACTACAGAGGGATCACACTCCTCAGCCTCCCTGGAAAAGTCTATTCGGGGGTTCTGGAGAGGAGGGTCTGTCAGATAGTTGAACCTCGGATTCAGGAGGAACAGTGTGGTTTTTGTCCTGGTCGCGGAACAGTGGAGCAGCTCTACACCCTTAGCAAAATCCTGGAGGGTGCATGGGAGTTTGCCCAACCAGTCTACATGTGTTTTGTGGACTTGGAAAAGGCGTTCGACCGTGTCCCTCGGGGAATCCTTTCGGGGGTGCTCCGAGAGTACGGGGTACCGGACCCCCTGATAAGAGCTGTTCGGTCCCTGTACAACTGGTGTCAGAGCTTGGTCCGCATTGCCAGCAGTAAGTCGAGCCCATTTCCAGTGAGAGTTTACTCCGCCAGGGCTGCCCTTTGTCACCGATTCTGTTCATAACTTTTATGGACAGAATTTCTAGGCGCAGCCAGGGTGTTGAAGGGGTCCGGTTTGGTGGACTCAGGATTGGGTCACTGCTTTTTGCAGATGATGTTGTCCTGTTTGCTTCATCAGGCCGTGATCTTCAGCTCTCTCTGAATCGGTTCACAGCTGAGTGTGAAGCGGCTGGGATGAGAATCACCGGGAGGAGACCCCGGGGAAGACCCAGGACACGCTGGAGGGACTATGTCTCCTGGCTGGCCTGGGAACGCTTTGGGATTCTCCCGGAAGAGCTGGAAGAAGTGGCTGGGGAGAGGGAAGTCTGGGCCTCTCTGCTCAAGCTGCTGCCCCCGTGACCTGACCCCGGATAAGCGGAAGAGGATGGATGGATGGATGGATGTTTTATGGTCTAACACAGGTTTTCCAAATTTGTAATTTAAAATGATACAAATTAGAAAATGAGCACATAGTTGTAACAGTCAGGTGCATTCAGGAAACAACAAAATTTTCTGAAAGTTGTGCATGTTTGATTTTCATTATTGAATGTCATCAAACACAGATACATCACATGTTTTATGTATTAAATATTTTTGTAGAAAAGAGTCACATTCAAAAATAAGAGGGATATTAGAATGTAAACATACAGGATACATGGTTTTTAATAGCGTTTTACAATACTTCATTACCCGATTGCGCATGAGTAGAACTTTCATGCATACCAACTGTAAGTGCACTACACTTTACAACTTATGATGCTGCCCCATATACTTAAGCCATGCTTGATGTCACTACCTGATTGAACTCCAGTCGTATCTTCACCTGGCATGCGTTTAAAAAATAAAATAAAACCTATTAGTATTTTCATTTCAGGGGTACAGTTGCTGGCCGTAGTGTAAATACAGTATTATGAAAATACTTAACTGCTCTGCATAGATTTATTGGATGCTGTATTGTCACTGGTGGATTAAGCATGTTCTATAGCGCAGATCTGGTAGTGACAGCTGCTGCATGGCACCACCAATAGCTGCCCCTAAGACTGGAACTCTGTGAGCTTGAAAGAAGTACCCGATGGAGAGTCAAAACCTATGAAAGTCCGCCCAGGTCACCTGGCATTTAGTACGTTGTTTTGGGGGATCTGTTTTGCTGTTGTAAGAAGTTATTAGACATATACAAGGTGAAATAACCTCTCTCAAGGTAAATTTGGGATAATTCATAATTTAGAAAAATTTGTCAGTGTTTTTCAATGAAATATCATAAATAAAACTGGAACTTTACCAACAAATTTCTTGAAGAATAATTGTACCAAAGTTCAATGAAATTGGAGCACTGTAGAGAGACAGTCAGACACGAAGATGAGGATGGTTGCTTTAACATTTAATGCAAATGTAACTATAAGAGAGCCATAAGGACAGATGATTTTAGTGAGGTATTTAACTAGGTAAATGTAGTATCATCAAAAGAAAATGAGTGAAGAAAAAAAATGTATGCTTTTAAAGATAATTGAACAAATACAGAGATGAAAAATAGTGATATAATGAACATAATATGAACTTCAATTGTTTCTCTTTCGGGCATATTTATAGTAAGCAGGCTACTGCCCACTCTTTGAGCTTCATATTGAAGTACCCAGCTGTTATGCCTCGAAAGGAATAAATATACAGCAGTCCATCTGGATCAGTTCTTACAGTCTCTACTCCATTCAAAGCATTAATGTGTTCATAGTGCTCTCACACTTTCTCTGTCACTCATTCCTGTCCCACCAACAAACAACCAAACCAACTGCTCTGCAAAGCCGTTTTCAATCCACTGTGCAACCACCAGTGAAGATCAAATCTGTTGTGACATCATCAAGGAGCGTTCACTCCCAGAAAAGCTTGTTACAGAAGAAAGTAATGTAAAACTGTCCACAACAATGACATTGTCTGACTTCTATATCAGATAAACTAAACATTATAATTCAGAATGTTCTTTAACCAATAAGATATGTAATGTTATCAAGTTAATGCCTTACCGTGGTCTGTATGATTTGACCAAGAAGTCTTTTAAAAGAACGCATATGGTCCCAGCAGCACAAAAAATGGATTATAGTTATTTTATTTACTGTCTTCAATTCTATTAATATACATAAAATAGTGTAAAAACAAAATTAAAATCTCTTAAAAATGGATTTAAACAGACAAGCATATTTTTTTTTAGTTTCAGTAAATTGTACAGCTTGAAGTCCTTGTTCATAAAAATGGATTTATCACTGTATCAAAAAAAAAGGATTTTTTTCAAACTAAAACTGTACAACTTAGTTTTTCCAGAAAGGCCAGAGCATATGGTGCATGAAAATCTACCAACCTACGTCTCTGCACGGTTCTGAGCAGTTGCTGTACCACAACCACCGAAGCACAGGTGTTGCGTGGTGAAAACCTCAGTTGTGCTAAAATGCCTGCAGGCCTTGTCATGCTGAAAATCGTACCTTTTTATTACACAAGATCACCTACTGTGGGGTTTAGATCAGGATTCATTAAGAAGAGTTGTATTGTTTTTAGTTTGATTTGTTGGTGTTTAAATGTAGAGAAAAGCCAAGCAAAATGATACCTTTTATTGGCTAACTAAAAATATTACAATATGCAGGCTTTCGAGGCAACTCAGGCCCCTTCTTCAGGCAAGATGCATTATAAAAGGTGTCATTTTGCTTGGCTTTTCTCTACATTCATAATGGCTAACACGGTACAACACCTTGGTGTTTAAATTAAATTAATCCAATTTACTCTTTACAGCTGACCACAAGGTAAAATAATGTAAAGACTGAGATAGCAATTCAAGGATTTCAGTTTTTTACATGAGTCAAACCAATCATAACATATTTACATAATTTCAGGTACATTGACTTTGAGGGGCAACTGGCAGAACCCGCAAAATGAAGCACCAAATAGAATGTTACTGTTCCAAAGTGGTTTGTATTTCAGCATGTCTCTTCTTCATAACTCACGAGTAAGAAAGCTTTATCGTACAATTTAATGTTAAGTTAATGGATTTCCTGGCTGGCAATGACAATTAGGACAGTTGAGCTGGTGCAGAATGGGGATTAGCATGACAGTGGTCATGTGGAAGAGATAACCCACACTTCTAGTTGGAGTACTTCTTTACAGCCCATGGTGGGTATATTAAGGCTGCCAGCTAGCAATAAGAAATAAGTGCAACTGCTAGATATTGATGTAGAGAAATAATGGAGTGATGCAGGACTGGATGACAGCCATTTTAAACTCTTAATTACACCCCAAGGCACTGGGGGGCATTTGATAAGCACAAAGCAGGACCTGCAAGGTTCTGCTGATGATAAATATGAAAGCTAAAGACTATTATTATCAGTAACCTTTTAAATAAAAGTAGTCTCAGAAGTGTAATTGCTGCATCTGCTGTACCTTAAAAAGGTAGGCTCATTGGCATAGCTGTACTAGGGGCCCACCAGGGAGCATTTACGTTTAAATGTGTCTCCTGACCACAGAAGTGATTCTAGAAATGGCCCTCAAGTACCCAGAGGTGAGGATTTAAATGGCTGCTCTTTTCCAGCGACTAACAGTCTAAAGTTTTGAGGTGGGTTAGTTCACTGGAAGGTCAGGTGTTAAGAAAGAGAAAAACAATGGGTGTGAAAGGAATTCTTGTGGTGGTATTAGTGGGTTATCAAGCTGTTCTATTTAACATTTTAAAACAAAATCACGCTGTGATATTCACATTTTCTTGTCTACAGCCCTCATCTGTATTTCATTTTATGTAATAAACTTAAGTTATAACGTAATGAAAATTGCATAATTAGATCTGGACCACCCTATAGGTAGTCAATAAAAGGGGTCATTTTGCCTAACTTCTCTCTATATCCATAATGGCTAACACAGTACAACACCCTAGTACTTAATGCAGTAATTAAATTACACTTAATGATGTAAGAATCACACTTTTCACATCAGCAAGTTACCAGACACCAAATTCTTTGTAGTCTTTATCAAAAATAAAATGTAAGTTTATCAAATTAAAATCCTTCTGCCTCTCTGAGCCCACCTCATTGGGGTTTATGCAACTGCTACTCCTGGGGGCATCCTCCTAGAACGTTCTTTATTGGCCAGTCCTGAGCTACCACAAATACTTAAATGGATAGGTAACCATCATGTAGCCTGGTCACAAAAATATGTAATAAGAGGCCATGAATATAGTGACTGGATTTCCTACTGTCAATAGAGTGTGGTATTTTCTCCATAAAAGAAGGTCCCACAGTGTTCCTTTCCTTGTTTTCTTACAACTAGACCATCTCCTGTATCTCTGTGTATGTAAAGCAGATACTTCGTGCATACTCAATACAAGAAAATGCTCCAGTAACATTACTATTCTTGTTAAAGTCATTTAAGGATCTCTACCCCTCTACTCCATCACTTTTGTTGTATGCCATGCCAGTTCATACATGGTACTGCATTCTTATATCTCTATCTATCTATCTATCTATATATATCCAAATACCACTGACTCACTCATCACGAAATCTCCTGAACCATGAGGACTTGAAATTTGGAATGTAGATTACCCTTGGCCCAACAGGTGCTCACTAAGAAACGGTTTTAACAATTTCATGGTCCAAGCGTGAAATTTCTTATAGTTTTTAGACTCTTTTGTATATTTGTCTGCTTTTCACATCCTGTTTCACTAATACACAGGAAAAGCCGTGGGGAATGGCTAGTATATATATATATATATATATATATATATATATATATATATATATATACATACACACACAGTGGGTACAGAAAGTATTCAGACCCCTTTCAATTTTTCACTCTTTGTTATATTGCAGCCATTTGCTAAAATCATTTAAATTATTTTTTTTCCTCATTAATGTACACACAGCACCCATGTTGACAGACAAAAAAAATAATTTTTGAAATTGTTGCAGATTTATTAAAAAAGAAAAACTGAAATATCACATGGTCCTAAGTATTCAGACCCTTTGCTCAGTATTTAGTAGAAGCACCCTTTTGAACTAATACAGCCATGAGTCTTCTTGGGAAAGATGAAATAAGTTTTTCACACCTGGATTTGGGGATCCTCTGCCATTCCTCTTTGCAGATCCTCTCCAGTTCTGTCAGGTTGGATGGTAAGCGTTGGTGGACAGCCATTTTTAGGTCTCTCCAGAGATGCTCAATTGGGTTTAAGTCAGGGCTCTGGCTGGGCCATTCAAGAACAGTCACAGAGTTGTTGTGAAGCCACTCCTTCGTTATTTTAGCTGTGTGCTTAGGGTCATTGTCTTGTTGGAAGGTAAACCTTCGGCCCAGTCCTTAGCACTCTGGAGAAGGTTTTTGTCCAGGATATCCCTGTACTTGGCCACATTCATCTTTCCCTCGATTGCAACCAGTCATCCTGTCCCTGCAGCTGAAAAACACCCCCACAGCATGATGCGGCTACCGCCATGCTTCACTGTGGGGACTGTATTGGACAAGTGATGAGCAGTGCCTGGTTGTCTCCACACATACCACTTAGAATTAAGGCTAAAAAGTTCTATGTTGGTCTCATCAGACCAGAGAATCTTC
Organism: Polypterus bichir lapradei; assembly: GCA_026402145.1. Taxonomy (NCBI): domain Eukaryota; kingdom Metazoa; phylum Chordata; class Cladistia; order Polypteriformes; family Polypteridae; genus Polypterus; species Polypterus bichir. The sequence goes on from JANRMT010027041.1 coordinate 61,492,975, forward strand.
AGGTGTCTTTTATCAAACTCCATGCGGGCTATCATGTGTCTTGCACTGAGGAGAGGCTTCCGACAGGCCACTCTGCCATAAAGCCCTGACTGGTGGAGGGCTGCAGTGATGGTTGACTTTCTACAACTTTCTCCCATCTCCTGACTGCATCTCTGGAGCTCAGCCAAAGTGATCTTTGGGTTCTTCTTTACCTCTCTCACCAAGGCTCTTCTCCCCCGGTAGCTCAGCTTGGCCTGATGGCCAGCTCTAGGAAGGGTTCTGGTCGTCCCAAACGTCTTCCATTTAAGGATTATGGAGGCCACTGTGCTCTTGGGAACCTTAAGTGCAGCAGAAATTTTTTTGTAACCTTGGCCAGATCTGCGCCTTGCCACAATTCTGTCTCTGAGCTCTTCAGGCAGTTCCTTTGACCTCCTGATTCTCATTTGCTCTGACATGCATTGTGAGCTGTAAGGTCTTATATAGACAGGTGTGTGGCTTTCCTAATCAAGTCCAATCAGTATAGTCAAACACAGCTGAACTCAAATGAAGGTGATTTCAAGGATGAACATGTATATATATATATATTACAGTCATGAATGCATGCCTGAGGGTTGCCCTACAAGTTCCAAACAGGTATTTGAAACCACACTGAGCCAGGAGGGTGCGCTACCACTAACATATCAGTCTATTCTTCCCTCCACACTCTGAGAATATGGCCCCAAAAGGACCTAGCCCCGCCCCTTCCAGCTTTAATTGATTGTCTTTCTCAATGATCCTACTCTGTTCAAACAGAATTATCTACAAATGTGGTTCTCTCTCTGATTCAGCAGGCAGTTATGTGGACAAGTGAGGAGAACCTAAATGGACACTCACTGTGGATTGTGATGATTGTTTCTCACAGAAGTAGTGACCCATTTTTTTTTTTTAAATTGGCAGACAGAACATGAGGACATAAATTAGTCATTCCCAAACCAGAGCAAAGGAGCAACTCACTCAAACATGCGGGGTTTATCAGTATTGGGTAAAGTCCCCATACTCTGCACTTACTTTATGACGCTGTCAATAACAGAGTGTGAATTAAGTGGAAACGGAAGCTGTTACAATCAAATATTTACTCATTCTGCACACACACACATACAAGCAGACATTCTACTATCAATTTCAATGCCTGCATGAGTATCTAAATTCAAAGAATTAAGTATTTGAAAGAAACACTACAATACATGAAGTGGTTATACAGCTTTTATTAACATTTTAATGTGTTCAAGCAAAACAAATGCAATAAGTGAATAAAAGCATGCTAGGCAGAAATCAAATCAGACCTTTTAATTAATACATAAAGACTTAATTTCCTATCTGACTCAATTCAAAGCATTCATGGCTGATTTACCTCAGCAAAATTATAGAAGGAGCAAATGTCTATTCTTGGGAGCATGCAAAGGCTGTTATTAAATCTGTGAAGGTTGGCCAAAAAGATACCACAACAAATTAACACCCAACATCTGCACTTAATTCCTTGTAAACAGATTCCGTTCTGCTTTCTCTGACAGATGGCTTGTTAAAAAGCAATTAAATACATCCGAATAAATAATTATACATTTATCCTACAAATCTGGTTAAGGACGTTATTCATATGGTGATGTAGTTTTCAAACAAAAACAATAAAGCTAATTTTAAAGCATATAGTTAAGTTGAAGAGATGTTTATTAATTTTCTCTCTCTTGGATTTTTATATGCTAGCTGTGTGCAGTTCTTCCAGCACTGACCCCAATGGATTATTGCTCATTTTATTGCTCTTTTTTGGTTGCTATCCTTTGAAGAACTGCTTATTTTAGCCACACCAGAATGGCAGCTGTGTGGCTCTGACAAGCTTGTCATTTTTACAGGATTCCCTGTGGCCAGTGCTGAAGCTGCTCATCTGAATAATGGAATGCCAGTTCATATTGCTGTTCATGCAGCAGTGAGACATACAGGTTATTCTTGTTAATACCTTTTGTATCCATGACAATATTGTGTTCCTGCATTAGCCTAAATGTTTCTGGTAATTCAAATTTATAAATATTTAATAAAATTGTAGTATTACATGTCTTTATGGAGTTTTTGGGAACTATTTTATTACTTAATTTATTTTTGTACCGTTTGTTTATGCAACATGAGTCGTGTCGCCTGACCACAGTTGGCACAATGGTGACTTCAGTGGAATTTCCACTGGAAATATGGTGAAGGCTCCATGTAATGTTATTGTCATGAGTTGAAAACAAATTTTTTTTTTGGAAAGAAATACATTTTTCTAGTATGAGATAAAGCTTCCTTTCCATGTTTTACAATAAGTATTATTAAGTTAAATATTCTCTAGAGAAGCGTTTCTCAAAAATATAAAATTATTAGAGATTATGTTTTTAATTTTACTGCAAGTTGCTATGTGTAACTTTTGGTTGCTAGACACATTTTCCCGGAAGTCACAGGTAATTTTGTGATCTATGCAACAAAAGTAAAAGCCACCATTATCATTTATTTGTTGTCCAACCTGGTGGATTTTCAAAAGGCCTCCTTGCACATTTACCTCAGTTTTTCTTTTGATTTTGACATTGCTTCATTTTTAACTTTGATTTTGCCTTGCCCAATTGGGTAATTTACTAATCTCTTTGTTGTCTTTGTGCCTACCTTGCAGCACACATCTTTAGTTGCTCACTTCCTGGTTGTCTTTGCTTCGGCCTGTACATCCACTCAAAAATATTTAGTGGTCGTTAGGTTCATTTTGAAGAATGTCAAGTGCCAGCATTCATTTAAGGTTTTAAATCTCGTTCTGACTTTCATTTTTGGTTTACTCCTGTACTTTGCTTGTGTATGTCTTTTGATCTATGCAGTTTTGAAACTGCCTAGAGTGACTAGGATTCTCACCTCAATGTTATTATCAGTATTTCATTTTTCTCACAATACGCATTCAGAATAATCACATACAGTGCCTTCATAAAGATGTTGCTTCTTTGGATTAAAAATGCATTGTTTCTGATACGGAATCTATGTAGTTAATTTGTAGAAACAAAAATCTTTATACAGTATATAATTCACTACCGTGGCTGTTCATTTGTCTGTCCAGGATTTTAAATCACCTGTAGCTCGCAAACCGTTTGAACTATTGAACTGAAATGTGGTACACATATATAACGTGACATCTACTATCCACGATCGGGGTGATGATTGACCTCCAAGGCTATCTTCTTTTTATTTTTATTTTATTGTAGAATCAACTCTCAGCAGTGGCTGGAAGGGTGGCTGTGCAGCGCATGTGTACAGGTGCCGTTCTCATCCCTACCACCTTCGCCGTCACTTCCCCTGCCTCTTTATATCTTAAATCATTCTTCAGGCAGATTGAAGACTTTAGTGCCAGATTAAGTAAAAAATTAAAGAAAACGTACTAAGTAATTGCAACACAAACACTGACTTAATCAGTTTTAACGTGAAAAGATGCTGACAAAAGTAGAGAAGAAGCTGGCCGCTAGGGTGGAGAAAAGACGAGCTGCTCAGGAAGCAGCAAGTTCATCAGCCTCTGAGCAAAAGAAATCTAAATGTACAGAGAAAGAAGATGAAAACTAGGAATGCTCAAGTCAAGTGTATTCACTGCATGTTATTGGGCAGTGTGTTGTTACTAGTATATATACACATTTCCACATTTTGTAATGTTACAACCTTATTCCAAAATGGATTAAATTCATTTTTTTCCTCAGAATTCTACACACAACACCCCATAATGACAATGTGAAAAAAGTTTACTTGAGGTTTTTGCAAATTTATTAAAAATAAAAAAACTGAGAAATCACATGTACATAAGTATTCACAGCCTTTGCTCAATACTTTGTCGATGCACCTTTGGCAGCAATTACAGCCTCAAGTCTTTTTGAATATGATGCCACAAGCTTGGCATACCTATCCTTGGTCAGTTTCGCCCATTTTTCTTTGCAGCACCTCTCAAGCTCCATCAGGTTGGATGGGAAGCGTCGGTGCACAGCCATTTTAAGATCTCTCCAGAGATGTTCAAATCGGATTCAAGTCTGGGGTCTGGCTGGGCCACTCAAGGACATTCACAGAGTTGTCCTGAAGCCACTCCTTTGATATCTTGGCTGTGCGCTTAGGGTCGTTGTCCTGCTGAAAGATGAACCGTCACCCCAGTCTGAGGTCAAGAGCGCTGTGGAGCAGGTTTTCATCCAGGATGTCTCTGTACATTGCTGCAGTCATCTTTCCCTTTATCCTGACTAGTCTCCCAGTTCCTGCCGCTGAAAAAACATCCCCACAGCATGATGCTGCCACCACCATGCTTCACTGTAGGGATGGTATTGGCCTGGTGATGAGCGGTGCTTGGTTTCCTCCAAACGTGTCGCCTGGCATTCACACCAAAGAGTTCAATCTTTGTCTTTTTTTGAATTTTGTTTCTCATGGTCTGAGAGTCCTTCAGGTGCCTTTTGGCAAACTCCAGGCAGGCTGCCATGTGCCTTTTACTAAGGAGTGGCTTCCGTCTGGCCACTCTACCATACAGGCCTGATTGGTGGATTGCTGCAGAGATGGTTGTCCTTCTGGAAGGTTCTCCTCTCTCCACAGAGGACCTCTGGAGCTCTGACAGAGTGACCATCGGGTTCTTGGTCACCTCCCTGACTAAGGCCCTTCTCCCCCTATCGCTCAGTTTAGATGGCCGGCCAGCTCTAGGAAGAGTCCTGGTGGTTTCAAACTTCTTCCACTTACGAATGATGGAGGCCACTGTGCTCATTGGGACCTTCAAAGCAGCAGAAATTTTTCTGTAACCTTCCCCAGATTTGTGCCTCGAGACAATCCTGTCTCGGAGGTCTACAGACAATTCCTTTGACTTCATGCTTGGTTTGTGCTCTGACATGAACCGTCAACTGTGGGACCTTATATAGACAGGTGTGTGCCTTTCCAAATCATGTCCAATCAACTGAATTTACCACAGGTGGACTACAATTAAGCTGCAGAAACATCTCAAGGATGATCAGGGGAAACAGGATGCACCTGAGCTCAATTTTGAGCTTCATGGCAAAGGCTGTGAATACTTATTTACATGTGCTTTATCAATTTTTTAATACATTTTCAAAAACCTCAAGTAATCTTTTTACACTTTGTCATTATGGGGTGTTGTGTGTAGAATTCTGAGGAAAAAAATGAATTTAATCCATTTTGGAATAAGGTTGTAACATAACAAAATGTGGAAAAAAGTGATGAGCTGTGAATACTTTCCGGAGGCACTGTATATATATAGTGATTCAGACTACAAATGCTGTGATTCAGACCATGAATGCTATGAAAAAAAAAAAAAAAAAAATATAAATAAAAAAATATAAATATATAAAAAAATATATATATATATATATAGTCTTACATATACAGTAATCCCTCGCTATATCGCGCTTCGACTTTTGCGGCTTCACTCTATCGCGGATTTTATATGAAAGCATAACTAAATATATAACGCGGATTTTTCGCTGCTTCGCGGGTTCTGCAAACAATGTGTCTTTTTACTTCCTGTATATGTTTCCTCAGTTGGTTTGCCCAGTTGATTTCATACAAGGGACGCTATTGGCGGATGGCTGAGAAGCTAACCAATCAGAGCACGCAGTTAAGTTCTCCTGACTGAGAAGCTAACCAATCGGAGCACGCAGTTGAGCTCCTGCGTGCTGAATGCAGTTTTAACCAGGAAGTCTTGTCTCGCTAATTCAGCATCAACGTGTTTCGCTGTGTAAAGAGTTGTGCTCTTTAGTGTTTATCTTTGTGCATAGTCAAGCCCTTCATTATGGCTCCAAAACAATCTGCTACTGCTTCAGGTGCCGTGCCCAAGCGCAAGAAGAAGATGTTAACGATTGCCGAAAAGATAAACGTTTTGGATTTGTTGAAGGCTACGATTCTTTTTATTTAAAAAGTAGGAAAGGAATATAAGATCTACGGCTGCAGTGTCCTTTTATCCAGGGTACAAAACGAGTTGTAAGTGGATGTAATAAGGCAGTAGTCTGGATGGAATCTGCTTTAGGGATTTGGATTGGAGACTGCCAGAAGAAGAACAATGGCAGTGCTACACAATCGCCTGAAGTGGCTCCTTTACAAGAGCTGTAACGCTCTCCTTTGTTGTGCAGTAAAATTAATCGGACAAGTCATCGTGTCATTGTTGGTGAGTAACCATAATTAATTTTCTTCTTACAGTGCTTAGTACATGTATGTACGTTTAGTGTCACTGTACACACATTTACTGTATACTATTTTTCTTGCATTGTACGTATTTATTGCTGGTGACCTGTCTATCGTAATGGCTGTAACATATGTGATATCGGAGACACTCAATATCTTTAAAATAATATTTAGGTTTTACTGTATATAAACAGTGTGTTTATATACATAATTTCAATGAATCTTACCTAATATCTAAGAGAATACAAAGGGATTATGCTGTTTAACTCTGCGGGGAATATTTATAAACAGTGAGAGTTTATAAGGGCTTAAAATATATAAAAATAACCATACAAACATATGGTTTCTACTTTGCGGATTTTCACCTATCGCGGGGGGGTCTGGAACACAACCCCCGCGATCGAGGAGGGATTACTGTAATAATAAATAATAATTCTTTGCATTTATATAGCGCTTTTCTCACTACTCAAAGCGCTCAGAAATTGCAGGTTAAGGGCCTTGCTCAAGGGCCCAACAGAGCAGAGTCCCTTTTGGCATTTACAGTAACTTGTAAAAAAATCAACATTCCTTAGGAAAATAAATATATCCAAATGTAAAGTACTTAGTGGGAAAATGGAATGGTATGAAAATGGAATGAAAGTAATCAGGTTTCAGAATTTAAGTTCTTCAAATCTATTATGGACACACAAAGTGCCCAAGGGTAATTGTGAGCATAAAAAGACCAAGGGCCTCATGTATAAACGGTGCGTAAGCAAAAATGTTGCTTACGAACGTTTCCACATTCAAATCGAGATGTATAAAACCTAAATTTGACGCAAAGCCACGCAGTACCTCATATCCTGTCATATGCAAGTTCTCCGCTCAGTTTTGCAGACTGGTGGCACCCAGTGTCAAAGCAATGCTACTGTTCCTGTGTGGTTTATCTTTCTTTTTTAGATCCACATCCCTGACGCGGCTTTATAAATACAGTGAAATTAACCACATATTGTTTATTAGTTTAATGCATCTGATTGTAATTAAACTGTAACAATATAATGGTCCACAGAATGGTCAAACTATTCTAAACACCATAGCTGCTTTAGCGTTGTTATTCTCACTGCACCTTCTTTTTCTTCTTTCAGCTGCTCCCGTTAGGGGTTGCCACAGCGGATAATCTTTTTCCATATTACTCTCACTGCTCCACTCGGAGCAGCTGATTGGAAAGACAATTATCGGTATACAGCATCAAGCACATGCTGCCTCAGCCACACTTCCTATTTGAACTGCTTCTCACATGGCAAATGCTTCAAAACCTTTATTGTACAGACCTCACGGTTCAGAAACAGTTTCATCCCAAGAGCTCTAAACGCAATCAATCACTCCATCAACTGCTCCTTGTAGAACTGTTTGTACTTATAAGTACAATTACCTCACTGTAAACTTGCGATGCAGTTACATAATTTCGCACAACCTGAGCCACTTTATAAAGCGCATATTTACATATTATGACGATATCATTTTTAAGATGAAATGCAGCAAAATATGGTTATTATATTATACAGATAAAACGTTAACTTTTATTTAAATAATCTATTGACTGACTCACTCACTCACTCACTCACTAATCACTAATTCTCCAACTTTCCGTGTAGGTAGAAGGCTGAAATTTGGCAGGCTCATTCCTTACAGGATACTTACAAAAGTTAAGCAGGTTTCATTTCGAAATTCTACGCATAACAGTCATAACAGTCGACAACGTCCGCCATGTTAAACTTTCTTATTTATGACCCCATCTTCACGAAATTTGATAGGCGGCTTCCCTGAGCTAACCGAAACCGATGTACATGCTTATTTCAGTGGTATGACGCCAATGTCGGCCGCCATATTGAACTTTCCAACGTCACTAATTCTCCAACTTCCTGTGTAGGTAGAAGGCTGAAATTTGGCAGGCTCATTCGTTGCAGCTTACTTACAAAAGTTAAGCACGTTTCATTTAGAAATTCTACGCGTAACGGTCATAACGGTCGACAGCGTCCACGATGTTAAACTTTCTTATTTATGGCCCCATCTTCACGAAATTTGGTAGGTGGCTTCCCTGCGCTAACCGAAATCGATGTACATACTTATTTTGGTGGTATGCCGCCACTTTCCAACAGTCTTTGTTACCTATGGGCCCATCTTCAAGAAATTTGGTACGCGGGTTCCCAGCGCTAACTGAATCCTACTTGTGTGCATATATACGTCCATAGCTTGCAGCTCGGTCGCTGTGTGAGGCGACGTTGCCTATATAAGGTCGTCCGTCGCTCCGGTCTCTTCATTCCCTTCCTTGCTTCGCCACGGTATTCACGTCTCCCTGCTGATAACTGCAGCCTTTTTATTTAATCCACAGCTTCTCCGTTGTTTTATTGTTCGATTATTACGATTATAGTTATTGTATAGGTATTTTAGACTTAGTTTACATTGTTCAGGTACCCATTTCCTTTATCGTTCCGACCGTACTCCCATTAACATATCTATCGAGGTGATCACCATCGATCAAAGAACTGTCACTTACCGAGTGGTTTCTATGCCCGGAGATGGCGCCTGCCTTTTCCATTCTCTTTGTTACATATTGCACGGCCATATCCGGAGGAACATTGTGTCTTATGTATTGAATGACTGGGACAGGTTCAAGGTGTGGACTGATGACGGTACAGGAGATAATTATGCTACACAGAACCACTATAAGAGTGAAATGCTTAAGCCCTTCACCTATGGTTCTGCATGTGAGTTGATGGCTGCCTCTGAATTCTTCAGTTGTCGCTTTCAAGTGTACCAAAATGGCCAAATATTTTACACCTTTGGACAACCGCCAATGCCTCTTAAACATCTTAGATTCACAGGTGATGATTTCAGTAGTGGACACTTTGATGTTTATGAATGTTTAAACTCTCAAAAGTTGGATGCGAAGTTATCGATGAAACCGGTTGTATGCTTACAGCTCTTGACAGATGCCGAATGTCACTTCAACACAACAAATCCTGCAAATACTAACGTAATTGAAACAAACCATGAAACTCAAACCGATTATGACAGCAGCAATCCAAGCTGTGAGATTTGAGGCAAGATTGCTTTTCACATGGCCAACTGTACGTTGCATGCTCAAGAGTAAGCTCAGCGCACAGCTTGGTTATATTATAACCGGAGGGCCAAACTGACAACGTGGCATACAAAGAGATCCTTAACAAATAATTATTGGTATATTTTCCCACAGTTTAAAAAGGTTTACTTTTTAACAGTTAGAGAAATTGCAAGTATAACAGATAGAAATTGCATGTATATCACACCAACAAAATGGATTGAAGACACAATTAAAAGGACTGGTGGTGTCAGTAAAGGGAATTCAGTATTCAACCCCAAAATTCTCTTTACACTAACTGATTACTCGTTTCCAGTCCAACACCTCCATTTACTGTTCAGTATCTCCTTACTCATGACTATTAATAACCTGCATGGGCACTTTGAGAACTGAAGAGGCAGACTTACACCAAAACTACATTTCCAATGTTCAGTTTTATGTGGAATGCAACAGGTAATATGGTTACTTAATACACTACATATATATATATATGGTTTGTCACCAATAACTAAATGGAATTTGTTGGTGAGTTTTGTGACCTATTGCAGGACCCTGCAACCCTGGGAGTACTGTGTCATTGGGCAGCTTTTGTGGTTGCTGTGAGGACTGCTGGGTAAAAATGTTTTAAAACGAGCCTGAAGAAGCCAGCAGGACTGTAATCGGGTGGTGTCTTATTGTTTCAACACTTCACTGCACAATTGGATTACAATTACACCCACTGGATTCTAGTGTTCTCTTGATTTAGGTTCTTGGCCTTTTCCCTTCTTCTTTGTGTCATTTTGTCTGAGTTAAAAAACATCTTTGTCTGGGAGTGTTCCCAACTTCTATAAAACTTCACATACATCGGCAACAAAGTAGGACAAAACTGTTCATAACTTTCAGAAGGTTGTTCAAAGTAGATGTCATTTCATAACTACACCACTATTATTTACATCTGTGAAATTGGACTGTCCCACGTGTGTTAAACGTTTTGCACTTAGTGTTTTGTTGAATTTCTTTTGTATCTGTAATATTAATAATTTTTCTCGTTTACTACCATACACATACACAGAAGTTTATTACAAGTTAAATTTTGTAAAAAGTTACCATTCAGTAAAGAACTGCTGAACTACGCACTTTGTCTGCGGGCTGCCACACATCTTTGTCTAGCCAATCTCACAGACATGATTTGTGATCATTCGATCTCATGTTTTTGCATCTTATTTAGTGCAATAAATTTTGAATATACTTTAACCATGGGCCCAATACATATTTACAGATTTTTTCATTCATGGGGGTCCAACCCCCTGAACTCCTGCAATTTCCAAGGAATAATGGTGTATTTATATATGGAAGCAAAAGTCTATGATACGGTTTGCATATTTGTAGATGAAAATCTACAAAGGCAGAAAATGAATCACGTATCTTAAAACAGTTTTTTTCATTCCTAAGCTTTCGACTCCTATCAGGAATCGTGATTAGACTTACAGGAATTCAGGGAAATCTATTTTAGCAAATAAACAGGGAAGGATAGGTGGATGTGGGGTTGAGGTTTGGACGGTGTTGGTCATAGTCTTAATTATTATGTGCATGTTCTTCTTTTCAAACCTGCATATGCTGGGTTCAAGTCCAAATGTCTCTTAATGACGTTTTCATTGGATAGCCAGAATTCAGTCAGTTGTCTGGCACTTTTAGTGTTAGCCTTGAATTTTACTTACACTGAGTCCCATTTAAATGTGTGTCCGTTCAAACTTGTGTGTTTGTAAATCAAAGACCACAGGGTCCTTTCTTCTGACTACAATGCGATGTTCCTGTATATGTGTGGCGACTGTTTTTGATGTTTGTCCCACATATACAGCTGGGCATGAATCACATGGTATGCTTTAAACCACATTCTGTGTCCTATTGCCAATTTCTTCCTTGTGTGCTGTTTAACTCTGTCACTTTAAATATCTCTGATAAATTGGTGCTAAATGGCAAATGTAGGACAACGAACTGTGTATACATCAAACATCAACAGTATGAAAGCTTCAATAGCTCCAAGTGAAAATCTTAATAAACATTAACAGGTAAAAAATAAATAAGAACATTCGAATAATTTTAAAGATCTCAGATGATTCATTCCCAAATACCTTGTTTTTGCTTATTGAATGTTAAGCGTATGTCAATAGGAAATCTTATGTTCACCAAACTATTCCAGAGGGTATTTTTTCTTTTTCTGTTATTTTTTTTTTCCTGCCAAAGTGATCAGTTGGATAAAAGGACTTAAAGTCAGGGAAGTGAACAGAACACAGTAACACTCTGACAACCACACGTTTTCTGACTAAGATAAAATAGCTTATCCTGAGAACATCATATTTTACTGCTCAATGAGACAAGGTTACTCCAGATAAATGCCGAGTAATAGAATAGCTACAGGGCATGAGGCTGTAATGACTCGTCTGGAGTAAAAAAAGGTTGTCATCTAAGTGGGGGGAAAAAAATAAAAACCTTAGGTCAAAACTGCACGAGGTATAAAAACTTTCTATAATCTTTAAGCACTTCATTTAAAAACAAGATCATATTTGCAAGTAGCAAGGGACTCATTTATTCACCTGACCCATCAGGCATGAATGCCTACCTAATGTACATAAAATAACTACTAATAAAAATAAAAAAAAACACATTGCTGAAAAAAAGAACCAAAACAGCCACAAAGTGTGGTAAAATATGCACACCAAAGATGGTTTAGAGTAGAATGGAAAAAAATGGAGTCTACTTTGTCAAATAAACATTAGAGGAACTAGTGATCTAAATGAGTGCTTCCCAGGCTCGGTCCTGGGGACCCACTGTGGCTGCAGGTTTTTGTTCCAACCAACGTCTGTTTTTCATTGGACTCTTAGCCTAATTAAGTCAGTCATTTTTTCCCAGTTTTTGTGTTTTGGAGTCAATGCAGTAATTACAAAATAAGTTTGGTAGATTTTTATTAAAATGAAATAAGCAGTGTTATGGGGAATATGCAGTTTTTTTTAAGTCATTAACAGTATTTTCCACCTAATTTTCAGTCTGCTTTTCCAGGTGTTCTGGTTATTTAATCGATTATTTGCTAATTAGCAAGTCTGACACTGAAGTCGTTGCTGTTTTCATCATCCCGGGTGTCTGCTATGCTGGTGGTTAATTGTCACTACCCAGGTAAAAAAAAGTGCACTACAATACACTTAATTTACAGTAAGTGCACTTACTGTGTTAAAAGTGTGCTATTTTCAAGCACTAATTTTGTACTAAGTGTGCTAATGTAATATTATAATTGTAACTAAAATATATACTTAAATACAACTAAGTGCACTTGAATGTGCTACTTTGAGACACCATTTGCTTAAATATGCTTAAGTACACTTTTTTTATTATTATTTCTGTACTTTCATAAATGAACTTTGTTTCTACTTGAAGTATATTTGAATCCACATTTTAGAAACTTGTTAATACACTTATAAAGGAAATATATTTATATTTCAATCAAAATGAGAGGGTAATACATTGAAAACATATTTGTGATATATTTCAAATGCATTTACAACTTAAATATAGCATACTTTATGTATATTATATCCCAGAAGTGCAGTAAAATACACTTAAAATGATCTTAATAATAGTGTATGAAAGTACACCAAAATTGAACTTATATTTAAAGCACGCATAGCACAGTATTAAGTAATGCACTAATAATACATTTTTATATACTTTGTCTGAGTACACTTAATATCAATTTAAGTGTTAGTACAAATTAACATATTTAGATTACATACACTGAAGTACTCAATGCATTTTTAATTAGTACATTTGTATTATATTTTCTTTGCACTTATTCTTAGCACACAAAAACAATAATGTGTTAGAAATGTACTTTCTGATATTAAAGTATAGCTTTAGTACAATTAAGTATATTTTATTTTTACCTGGGTATTAGGGTTAAATGAAGGGAGCAAACTACAAAGGAAAAGGGGAAAACAGGAAAACAACAAAAAAGAGTAAAGCATTTATAGCTTTAGAAAAAAATTGAAATATTTCTAAATGTCTTATGAATGTAGAAACCATACTGCTGCATTTTTCTGAATGCAGAATAAGAGAAGAGTAAAAGAAGACCAGCTAATGAAATGAGATCAGTTTTTATCGATTATTATCACCAACTGTGAATCTGGTTGGAACAAAAACCTGCAGCCACATTGGGTCCCTAGGATTGAGTTTGGGAAACACTAATCTAAATCATTTTGTTAGACCAGTTGTTATAAGAAAGCGAGTTTCCACAAAGTAAGATAGTGAACGTTTCACCTCAGGGGGAATATGAACCCGGCAACCACCTAGCAACCAGGTACCAAAATGGCAATGTCAAGTAAAAACAAAATGGTATTATGGAATTTCTAAATGCCAACATGAAAGTAATCTTTACCTATCACAAGGTGCCACAGGTTGAAATTCTTAACCAAAAAGATTCTTGAGAATAAATAATGTTATTACAGGATAATTCCTGTTTAAGGAAAAATGTATCCCTCAAAGGAAAAATTAAAAATAAATTTGGTTCACGACAAAGTTGGCCTGTCTATAGCAGGGGTGCGCAATGTCAGTCCTAGAGGGGCGCAGTGGTTGCAGGTTTTTGTTTAAACCCAGCTGATAACTTAGAAATCAATCTTTGCCAATACCTGAATATATTTAATTTTATGGATTATTTCTGTTTTCATTCTGCCATTGCAGGTCTTTCTTATATCTTAGATCATTTTACCTTTCTAAAAGTATCATTCAAATTATTTGAAGCCAGAAATTTGATGAAAAATTCTCAGTCCTTCACTTTTTTCAGTTCAGTTTCCTTCTAAAATTTTATTAGGTAAACTTTATTAATCCAAACGGGAAATTTAGAATCATACAGCAGCAGAAACATAAAAATTCAATTAATTAAATTTATTCAACCTGATAGTTCATGAGGAATACATACAGGTGTAATTTGGAAACAAGTTGGATGGAGAACTGCTTGTTCATTTGTCACTTATTGCTAATAAAGAGCAATTAAAAACACAGAATGCAGCGGCTTAAGACTAAAATAAGCAATTTATTGTGGGGGAATCTTAACAAGTCGGGCAACTAAAATAAAGCATTTAAGCATAAGTGCTTCATCAGCAATGATTACCTTCTCAAGTGGGTTGGAACAGAGAATTGCAGCCACTGAGGCCTACAGGGCCGACATTAAATACCCCCAGTCTGTAGTGTTATCTACAAAAATAAAATTGTAAGCAGTTTGGATGTCTCATTTTTTATGTCTGTTTGTTTGTTCACTAATCACATAAAAACGGCTAAACTGATTTTCACAAAATTCATAGCATATGCTTTGCCATTGGTCTGACTTAAAATATAGGCTGTATGTCGTATTGCCAAGAGAGATTATAATGTGTAGTCAAGAAAAGAGTGCCAACATGGGGACTACAATTCTCATCCGGCAGTACTAGTGTACTTAGGACGAAGATATCATCATCATCATGCACAGAGTTTTGTACTATAGAGCATTTTCTTCTCAATGAATATGGATAACAATATCATTGTCTCATAGGATTGCAGCTTTTGTCCAAGAGTAGGTTGTGTTTAGCCATGTTGAATTTTCAAAACACATCTTATACTTTATACCCAGGCAATGCCGAGTATACTTCGGCTTACTTACTGACTTAATTCTTCCTGTATCGGCCAGCACATTAGGGGCCAAGTGATCACCATTGAGCTTGGTTATCAGCAGCGGCCTCGGTTTTGTCCCATGCCAAGTTGACTGTATGAAGGTCTTTGAGAAAATTGCACAGCCTGGTTTCCATTTTGCTTCCATTTCCCATGCAAAAAGTAGGATTGAGTACTTCTTCAATTCTGACTGGGTTACTGTATGAGATAGAAAGGATCTGTCGGAGGAACTGTTGGTGTAACACGTTCAGGTATTTCATGATGGTTGCCTTCCATGCTTTACTGGCATAGATAGCAGTAGGAATTACAATCAAATTGAGAAGGTGAATTTTATTTGGTAGGGTGATGCTGCATGCTGATAGGACCCAAGCAGCGCATAACAGCCATTGCCTTCCCAAGCCGATGTAGGGTGTCTTGGTTGGACCCACTGTCTGTCATCACAATGCTACCAAGGTAGGTGAAATGATCCACTTCCTCGAGGCGCTGTTGACTGACATAGACGGAGGTGCCGACATTGGAGTACTTTACATGTAGAATGTTGCTTTTCATTGAACTGATTTGCAACCCAATGTTTGTCGCCATGTGCTCCAACGGACTGTGTACCCACTTCTTGCATACTGAATGATTCCAAGTAAAGTGATATTATTGGTGAAGTTCACAAGCCTCGGCCCATCTTGTCACAGCAAGTCAAAGTCGCAATGAACAAGAGGGCATCGCATGGTGAAGTCCATGACCAGGAGGAAGAGGAATGAAACAGTGATAACACACACCCTTGGCACATGTCTGCATCAGTTTGGAAGAGCTTGAAGATGCCTTGGTTGGTGCAATACTTCAGCTAGTAGCAAACAATACTGAAAGACTGCTTAATGTTTGAAAGCCACAGGTATGAGGCACTTAATAATCCCTTATTTACCTTAATAAATTCTACACTCTGAAAATTGCTTCCTATGTCATTGTGTAGCTGGTCTGTCATTTTTAAGATTCTCTTTTCCCTTTCTTGTTAATTTACATTCCTTCATTTACAGTTTTGGAAACAGTGTGTTTGATTGTTCACTGATTATAGTGTGTTGTCCACTTACCTACTGAGGATTGCATTCTTGCCAGATCTTTTAAAAGCTTGACTTGGTAAATATTGTTTCATTAAGTACTGCAACATTGCATCCTAATTCTTACAATTTCTATTACTCTTTTATCCACATAATTTATATTGTAACTATACTTGCTGGCAAAAGGATTTTATAAAATAAACTTCTAGTTGATTGATTTGAAAAATAGTAGATATGTGCATAGGCAGAATGCCCAGTGAGGGGGATGTCTGCCAACTTGTAATAGTCATAAATGAATGCCAAGCCTGGATGTAAAGGTCCCAAGTCTGATATTCACCATAAAGGAATGTATGCTAAATGTGTATCCCAAGATATGTGAACAGCTTCTTCTCTCATATTCTCTTTTTATTTGAATGCCTTTCAAAGAGCTTCCCTTTAAAGTAACAGCTGGTGTTTCTTCTATTTTTAATTCCTCATCTTGTCATTGGTGATTGAAGTTCACCTGCCCCATGTCTTCAGTTCACAAACCCACATTAATCTGAAGAAAAACATCACATCAGGTGGCTTTTATTTTTCAATGTTCGGGCTGTGGCAAAGAAAACAGTGTCTGTTAAATAGAGTGGAATCCTATTTAATACTCGTATAATCAGTCATGAAATTATTTATTCCTTTTATACATTCTGAACAGGTCTTTGTTGTCTCGTGTTTTGTAATGGGTTGGATTTCCACTGGGAGTCAGACTTTATCCATTATTTCCAACCTAGACATACTCAATCCAAGGACAGTTTGGAAGCACATGGACAACATCTTGAATAAAGTATCATGTTAGTCTGCTAAAACTGAAAAACCTGATAACAATGAAATGTGTTTCATGAAAATGTCTGGGGTTAACCAACTTATTGCACAATTACTTTAGGGGCATTATGTCTATTTGTCATGGGAAAGGTGCTATCTAAAATTTTTAAACAATTATTATCTATACATTCATATAATGATTCTGCTTAATCCAGTTCAGAATCACAGGGAGCCTAGCCATGGACAATTGAGTGCAAGGAAGGAAGCAGGGCTCAATGTGGCTGTAATCCATCTTAGGGCACACTCACTCACACCAAGATCAGTTGTGGGAGAAAAACGGAACTCGTCAAGAAAACATGCACACTGTGAGCAGACCAGGATATAAACCAGGTGTAAACTTAACTCCCCATGTAGAGAACCTTATTTACAAATCTCACATATAACAAATTTAGCATAGTTGACCTTTAATTCCATATTGAGTTGGGGAAGGTAACCATGAATGTACTTATTATCTGTGATTAAAGATTGTGGTTGGAATTTTTAGCTTCCATCCTACTTCAGCAGTTCATGTGCTGTACTGTTACCTAAATAAGATGACTCCATAACTTCAAAGCAGTCCTGAACAGTTCATGTTTCTAACTAAAAATAAAGATGTACCTGTGTGGGCTGACAAGTAAGGACCAGCACCACATCAACCAGCAGGCTGCAGTGGAGATTATGGGACATTCATGCATGGGGTAACATTTCTGAATATTTACCACTGCAGGAACCAGATGTTATTTTGACCCTTTCCATCAAGAAGCAAAGAGAAAGAGCATCAGAAGCACTTCCAGTGAGAACCCTAACCCTATTCCCAAAACAAGTAATCACTAGTGGTTATAGTAAATGGAATTGGGAAAGGTCTAGAAGTAGAACAAAAATGAAGATGGAGTTACTAATAGAACATATGGTTACAAGAAAATTAGACACACCATAACAAAAATTAAACACTGAAGGGAAACCTTCAAGTAAGAACAAGTATACAGGAAGTGCCTGGTATGTTCCAGAAAATGACGTGACATTTATGGGTGGAGATCAATCCTCTGGCATATTATTTGGGTGGGGTGAAATATAAATGATAAATAAACTTGAATTGGCTGTGTTGATAATTTGGGTTTCTAGATATTAAATTCCATGAAATAGAGAGATTAACATGAGATCCTGTTGCCACACTGTCTTAAATGATAATAAGAGGTGAGTCAACTTAGATAACATTGTTTATAAAACCAGGTGAAAGATGATGAAAAGAAATTGGTTCAGTATCTAAGTAGTAAAGGAGCAGTTGAGGAGGAGGTGAAGTGTATTAGAAATAGTAAGGGCAATCTAGAATAACCAGCAAAATAGCAATGCGGATGGAGTTATGACAACCCAAAAACCTCTTGTGCCAAGCTACAGTATATTCTGCTTATAATTCTACTTTTGCTTCTGTAATTCTGCTTCTGAGCAGTTATGTTCTGCTATGACTTGTAACACTCTCAGATAATATACTAACACATTAATGCTGCTCAAAAGTGGCTCAAGTGTGCTTGTGTGTGTTCATCCTATAATGGCCCTGTCCAGGTTCTGCCCTTGCCTTGTGCCTAATTCTTACTGGAATAGGCTCCAGCTGCCCCATGACCCTGCTCTGGATAAGCCGTTCAGGAAGATTGATGAATTATTAGTATCATTAATGTTGCACATATAGTGGAGAAAAATATACATTGATGAAGGTCTACTTTCTGGCAGGGCCCTTTTAACAGCATTATAGGTCCCTGGGAAAAGCAGGGCAATAGGTGCCCCTACCTACACAACCATTCAGTAAGTCATATCTTACATAGATTACTATTTGATACCATTGATCACAATGTTCTTATAAATTGCCTTAGTCAGTGGGTGGGCCTCTCTGGGAGTGTCTTAAATGAGTTTGAGTCTTACCTGGCAGGTAGAAAATTCTTTGTTAGTTGTGGGAATTATACTTCAAAGGCACATGATATTCTATATGGTGTTCCACAAGGATCTCTCCTGGGTCCACTGCTCTTTTTGACCTAAATGCTTCCATTAGGTCAGATTATCTCAAAGCATAACGTGAGTTACCATAGCTATGCTGACAACACACAACTGCATTTATCAATAGCACCTGATGACCCCGACTCTCTTGGTTCACTGACACAATGTCTTACTTGTGTTTCTAGGTGGGTGAGTAGTAATTTTCTCAAACTAAATAAGGAGAAAACAGAAATTTTAGTGATTGGCAAAAATGGATATAATGAGAGTATTAGAAATACACTTGATGCATTAGGATTAAAAGTCAAGTCAGAGGTAAAGAATTTAGGGCTAACTGTTGGCTCTGACCTACATTTTAAATCACATATTAATCTGATCACTAGGACAGCATTTTTTCACTTAAGAAATATAGCAAAAGTTAGACCTCTTATAACTTTGCAAGATGCTGAGAAATTAGTTCACACTTTTGTTTTCAGTCAGACAGATTACTGTAACGCACTCCTCTCAGGACTACCCAAAAAAGATATTGATCGATTGCAACTAGTGCAAAATGCAGCTGCAAGAGTCTTAACTAGGAAAAGAAAATCCAAGCACATTTCTCCAGTTCTGATGTCACTACACTGGTTACCTGTGTCATTTAGAATTGACTTTAAAATACTGCTTATGGTTTACAAAGCCTTAAATAATCTTGCTCCATCCTATATTTCAGAATGTCTTTCACCTTACACTCCAAATTGTAACCTTTGATCTTCAAATGAGTGTCTGCTTATAATTCCGAAATCCATACTAACCCCTACTTTCTCTGCTGTTCTTTTTCTGGTTTTCTGTGGTGGAGATCTGCACCACCAGCAACCGATCAAAGCACCGTGCTGTCCCTACATTGATGGATTGAAGGCCAGAGGTCCACATCATGACCATCATCATCAAGTTCTTCCATGTAAACCCTGAATACCATGAGGACTGATTGAAGTCATTTATGTTAGGTAGAATGCCTAGAGGGGGCTGGTCGGTCTCGTGGCCTTGGAACCCCTGCAGAGTTTTTTTTTCTCCAGCTGTCTGGAGTTTTATTTTTTGTTTTTTTCTCTCCTCCCTGACCATTGGACCATCCTTTTTTTCTATGGTAATTAGTATTGCCTAATTTTATTTTTATTTTTTGTCTTTTTTCTATTTCTTTATCATGTAAAGCACTTTGAGCTACATCATTTGTATGAAAACACTATAAAAATAAATATTGTTGTTGTTGGGGCCTGTATGCTCGTGGGGCTCCCAGGCAACTGCCCAGCGTGCCCATGTATTAAGACGGCCCTGCTTTCTGGCACAACTCTTTCCACTTATTCCAGTCTTCATGGGTAACATTGAGTTCATGCATATCTTCCCTCAATCAATCAAACATGCATTCTAACCTCATTTGAACTGTTGATGATGAAAGTTGGCAATTTAAACCATTTTTATTGCATTCTAATTTATCGCCCACCTGGCCCAAATAGCTCCTTCCTGAGAGAATTCAGTGATTTTTTTTGTCCTCTGTCTTCAAGCTATCTAGGCTTATTATTATTGGTTATTTTAATATTTACGTAAAAGATGCTTCTGTAAACTTTGCTTCAAAATGTATTAATCTGACTGAAACTTGTAATCTCATTCAACATGTCTCTGGCCCTACACATATAAAAGGACACACGTTGGATCTTGATTTTACCCTTGCTATAAATGTTGAGCCTATTGTTTCTGAGGATCTAAGTATTTCTGATCACAATTGTCTTTTAACTCTGACCCTTTGCCTTTTCTGCTGATTGGTTTTCTGAACTTTTCCAGCCTGGTTTTGGCTTTTCTTCTCAAAATGTGATTGATTTTTTATTTGTTTATTCATTAAAAATCACTCATATTAAAACTAGATTTACATCCTCAATTAATTCCAGTACTTGTTGCAATAACAGTATTCAAGGCTTGAAACAGGGAAAATCCATTCAAGTTCACTGCCTTAATTTAAAAGATCTCTTAGTTTTGACAACATGGTCAAGAATGCCTGAGCTGCTTACTTCTCTAAATTAATTTCAAATAGTAAAGGTAATCCAAAGATATTATTTGATACCATGAATAAGATTTTGTTGTATATACTGTGTTTTGTCAAATAAAGACTGCGATAATTTCCTTTTGCCTATTAAAAATAGAATATAGAATAAGTAAAGTTTGTGAAATCATCACTACCTCAACTAATCCGTAACTAAACCTCAACCTAAGACTACTGTCCAGTGGCACTCACATCATGAAGACTTTTAAGGCTTGAGTCCTCTTGGGGTAGACCACCTGGATCCATTGCAATTTGTACATCGGACAAAGACTGGAGTTTCTTAGGTGACTGCGTTTCTTTAATGTGAGAAGTGACATCCTTCACATCTACAACTCTTTGATGGCCAGTGTTATTTTCTATGGTGTGGTGTGCTAGGCTGGTAACATCACTTCAAGTGAAGCCCACCGAATCAAATGTATTTAAAAGTGCAGGGCACACTTATGGGGCACACTTTGGACCCCCTGGAGGTAGTAGAGAAGGAGAGAATTAAAACAAAACTGAGATTATGAACAATGCTCCATCATCCCATTTGGCTGACAAACTAAGACTGAGGACTTCCAGTGAGCAAATTATGCAGCAGAAATGTGTCAAGAAACAATACTGGGGCTCCTTTATACCAACAACAATATGACTGCATAATGTCTCACTCTGACTGTGTCACATGCATATCTGGGTCAGGCCTGGAGTCGTCCTCTTCCTACTGTGTATCTCTCACAGGAGTTCCTCTGTTTCTGATGGTAACTTTGTGTCATCATCTGCTACTCTGACCTGTGGTGTGCTCCAAGGTTCTGTTCTGTGCCTTCCTTTGTTTGCCTTGTATTTAATTCACCTTGGTCATATTTTGAGCACTTTTAAACGCATATCATACTACTCCTATGCTGATGACTTATAAAGTTTATTGTTTTTAAACTGTTAAATATTGCAGTATTATCCGTTTTGCATGACTGCCTGAATGTTGTAAAAAAAATCGGATGGCTGAGAATTATATTAAATTTGAATTTATGCGCCTAACAGTTTTACCCTAAAGGTTTTAGATAACCTAGACTGTCTTTCCTCATTTGTGAAATTCACTGTCAGCAACTTAGTATTCTCTTTTGACCAAAAGTTGACCTTTGAAAATCATCTTAAATGTTTAACATGGTCTTGCTTCTTTCGCCTTAGGAACATTGCCAAACTCAGGGGAATTGTTTCCCAAACACTTGGAGAAGATACCACATGCATTTGTTTCATCTTTTTTGATTACAGTACTTAAATTGATACTCACTGAATCGCCTACAGCTGAACCGCACTGGTATATGGAAGGTTGCCGGTTCAAATCTCATTACTGCCAGAAGGGATCTTTGAGCATGGGGCAATGGCTGACCCTACACTCTGAAACCCAAAGGTCTTGCAAAAAGACAATTTCCACTCAGGAATTAATTAACGTATATCAAAATGAAAGAATGCTGCTTGAAGGCTCTTGACCTGTCCATCTAAAAGATTTCACATCACACCCATTCTGACTTCTTTGCACTGGCTTCCCATTTAGAGTTAATTTTAAAACTCTGATTCTTACTTTTAGAGCAATACATGGTCAAACTCCTATCAATATTACTGAACTGTTGCAGCCATGTATCACATGTAGGTCTCTGGGGTCTTCTGATCAGAATTTGTTAGCCTCCCGCACACCAGACTAAAAACTAAAGGAGATTGTGCCTTTGTGACTGTGGAACTCTCTTCCTGTAGACTTGAGATCAGTAGACACTGTGGACACTGTTGAAAAGAACTTCAGGCTTGATGTGGGTAACCTTACTGTGTTCCACTCTGCATATCTATGCATTTTATCCTAGTTTCAATTTGTTATAATTTGCTTTTGTAGCATTATCGATGCATTTTATTCTTGGTGTAAATTTTTTCATGTCAGCATTTGTGTGTCATAAATTTTTTATTGTATATGCATTTGCATTTTATTCCTGCTTTTAATCTGTTAGCTCATTTTTAAGACAGTGGTAAAACCAGCAAATATGTAAGGACTCGAGACATGGGCAATAAAGAGGACCACAAGAGAAGACGTTAGAATGGCAGAAATGAGTAAGTTCAGATGGACGTGTGGAGTTACAAAAAGGGACAATAAGAAATGAGGCAACAAACAACAAAATAACAAAATACAACAAAACTGGGAGAGATATGTAAGAAAGTACAGGAAAGTAGGTTGAAGTGGTATGGACATGCGATGAAGAGAGACAATGAATATGTGGGAAAAAGAGTGATGGGAGTGGATACACAGGGGAAGAGAAAGTAAGGGTG
This sequence comes from Polypterus bichir lapradei, assembly GCA_026402145.1. NCBI lineage: Eukaryota > Metazoa > Chordata > Cladistia > Polypteriformes > Polypteridae > Polypterus > Polypterus bichir. The sequence continues at coordinate 61,516,127 of JANRMT010027041.1, forward strand.
GACGGAATAAAGTAAAAGAAGATCTGAAGGAAAAGGGCTTGAATGAGGAAGAGGTGAAGGATCAAGCTGTTTGGAGAAGGTTGATCAAGCACATCGGCCCCATATGGAAGTAGGAATAGATGAAGAGGAAGAAGAAGAAGCTTTTGTGTGAGTGACTGTGACGACTGTTTGTAAAGCACTTTTGGACATTTCTTCTTGAAACGTGCAATATAAAAGAAAATTGAAACTCAAACAGTCGATCATAAAATCAGACCCCAACTTATATGCCCGTTCAAAAATACGACACTTACATTTTTATGTATTTTATTTTCTTTTATTTGCTTCCTCCATTCTCACACCAGTTTCTCAGACACATCGAATTTTGGTGCAGTTACCAATTTCTTTCACCACTTCAACGACTTTTAATTTAGAACCATCTTCATATTTTCTTCTGATCAAAAGCTCCATCGTAGATAAGGGATGCTCTTACAATAAAGGTGTATGAGGGCGTGAGATACAAAAAACACAAAAAAGTGCAAACGTCACTTCGTAATAGTTCGGGTATTACCGTGTGATCACATAGGCACATTTCATAGACAAAAAGGTAGTGTGCTCCGTGGTTACTCCCTTAGACCAATAGCGTGAGTTTTCTGCATTCAAATTATACAACCAACATTATAAAATACCGAAAATTATACGGTAAAATCAAGCCCTGACTTATCTGCAGGAGAACTTAACGCGAGTACTTAACTATTCTGTTGTCCAACATTGTACACTGGCAACAGCAAAGAAGCAGTGAAAATGGGTGGCTCTCTCCAAAGAGGAAAATGAAATTGTGTGCTTATTATTATATTAGACCAAATGGACAGCCAATGTATCCAATATAAAAACCATGAGGTCTGCGTTGATTACTTAGATTTCAAACAGTCTTAAATTGGCAGCTCAGCTAGTGTTGTCAATAACTGGGTAGCAGTAGCTGTTGGAAAGAAAAAGAGTCAGTTTCATAGGCTAAAGGGGTGCTGAAATGCAAATAGAAATTTAAAAAGATTTAAAAATAGCCCATATGGGCATGAAACCGTCTAATTTGGCAATTATGTTCTTGGGTAACGTAGGTTTTAAAGGACGCTATAGGTAGGCTATGGAATTTAGTGCTTGGAGAAATATAAACAGAAGGTAGGTTGGTATTAAATCTGGGAATATCATAATTACTTTTTGGAAATGTTGAATTACTCTGTTCTCCTTTATAATGATAAAATATTTATTCCCCCCAAAAAAATACAGAGAGTGTCATGAAAGATTATATAGTCCTGCCGCTGACTTGGTGTATGTGCATCTGCACTAGTTTGCTCAAATGTCCGTTTATAATGAATGTGATCATAAAAGCAGGCCTTATTCTGTTGAAAGTAATTAGGCTTCTGCTTGGCAAACAGCTTTCCTTAAACAGGACAAAAAGTGAAGCATTCTTTGAATGATGTTAAATCATGAAATAGCTGTGAACCTGCTAAAGAGTACTGCACTGTACTAATAATTATTTATTGGAGTGCTGAAAAATAAATTGTAACTCAGTTCGACCAGCACAAATATATTGTTTCAATTATTGACTCTTGCGACCCCCTTGCCAGGCTTATATAACAAGATTGCATCTATTCAGCACTGAGTTACTCTTCATTGTGCACAAGGGAATGTTGAGTCTTACACAGCTATTATGTTCTTCTTTTGTAAAATAACTTTCATTTGTTAACCAGCAGTTTTTGTAATAGTCAGGACGGTGGGAGCCATAATTCATCCAAGCCAAGAGTGGAACAAGTTAGACAGGGAAGGAATGCTAGCCAACTGCATTTTTGGAAATTAAAAAATATTTGGAGAACACAAATTTAAAGTTATTCAGCAATGTAATTTCATTGAATTGTAGGTGGGTACTGGCATTCACAGAGGGGATCCAAACAAATGCAAGCATGCAAACTCCAAACACAAGGAATTCAAACTAAAAATGAACTGTTGGTTCATGTCTTGAAAGACAGCAGTGGTAACTACAGTGCCACTGAATAAATAAAATGACATCACTTCATCACTTCATACTTACTAATGTAGACTCTTCCTTGCTTAACCTTGTAATGTATTGAATGATGGTATGTATGTTCATTGAGCTATGGAAAATAATATTTATTGCTTGATTGACCCTCAAACAACAAATAGCCCATGACAGGCCAAAAGACTACAGATTGGTTATGCTTTTGTAATAGATCTGTTCACCTGAAATTACAGAGTGGGTTTTCTTTATGGCCTATTAACAGCAGTCATTTAAAACCTAACACACTTCACTGCACCTTATCTGCAGCTGACGAAGAAAAATTCAGCAGGGACTTTGTGAGAGACGGCATATCACAGACCTATCAGTCCATGGCACCCAATAAGAACCTAATGAATCTCAGTAGTAATAGGAAACCAGCATCACCATGGAAGTTCTTAATAGTAAAAATGATAGAGCAGAGTCCAGTCATCAACATCACATTATCAGGCAGGTGGACAATTGTCAGAGAGGGAGAGCCAAGTCAGCAGAACTTTAGAAGATTAGAGCAGTTGTGACAAGAACAGGCCATTCAGCCCAACAAGCTTGTCAATCCAGTTCCCCTAACTTCTCCAGAATGACATTATTAAATGAGATTTGAAGGCCTCTAATGTCCTTCTCTCTACCACTCTACTTGGTATTACTGTGTTGTTTTTTGAAAAATGTATTTAAAAGTAACAACATAGATACGCCATACTAATCTATACTAATAAAAGGCAAAGCCCTCACTGACTCACTCATTCACTCACTCACTCACTCACT
>JANRMT010027041.1:61558935-61632026 GCA_026402145.1 Polypterus bichir lapradei
GCGTTGCACCTGCAAAGCCTATAGCAATATGAAAGACTGCTCCCACCCCTTCCACATTCCCTTTAGGTATTTTCCCAACACAAGAACTTTATTTTCAGCAACCAATTAGTTCCTATACGATGTAGGCCCTGGGCCACTTTCGTTTGTTGTATTCCCACCGCACAACAGGAACTGTAACGTTTATTCAAGACATGACATTTGGGAGATTATCCCCCCATACACACACACACTTTATTGCTTCAAAGCAATTACAAATTCACTAAGGTGATATTGCTTCAATGTGGTGCACCAGTGAGGTGAGGTGCAAAGTGTGGCACGATCAGGAGTTCACGGAGGATATTATTGTATCGATGCAGAGGCGATGAAGATTGATACAGTGCAAAGTGTGGTGCTCCGCCTTCATCAAAAAGTCTCCAAAGTCCACACAATTACCAGACTTGTAAGATGGCCCCAGCGCTTGGAGTCAGCTAATCAGCAAAATTCATCGCCTGACCCCCACCTACAATTGTTACTGTTTTAACAAAAAATTCACATCTTGGACTAGGGGCTAAAAATGGTACCAAGAACTACCTACCAGGAACTACAAATGGCCTGAGTTCCTGTGGTGAGAACGCTAGAAAAAGTACTGAGTTTCTAACAAGTCCCTGGTTCTTGAAAAAAAAAATCCTATGATGGGAAAACACCTTTTGTCTAACTTTCATCTGGTAGAAGGTATGGTAGCATCCAAACCACTTCTGCCAGTTGTGCAACAGCTTCTACCCCCTTGGCATCTGGACTTTGAACTTTGCGCTTGCTGCTATTGTTTTTTTTATAATTGAATGTTCTTGTTATTTATTTATTACTATCTATTTCAAATGATTACTATCTATTCATTTAGCTAATATTCGTTTCATCTATTTATAGTACAGTTCTTTACCTGTCTTGCACTTGTCCTGTGTTTATGTACATGTTGTCCTGCGGTCTGGAGGAATGTTATTCATGCCACTGTATGCTGCCATACTGTGTATGGATGGAATGACAATAACACCACTAGATTTTATTACTTTAATATGATAAAGATGTTGGGATGAAAGGCAGTTTGACACATTTCTGTTTTGGCACTTTCACGCTCTAGTCTTCTACAATGAAGCCCTTAGTATTGGTGGATGCTCCTCCCTTTTCCACCCTGGACATCTTTGGGTGTTAGCAGTCTTGGAGATATCTTGATGACTTTGGGCTCTGGACGTCCATTCGCTAAGATCAAAGTGTCTTATTTCTTCCTCTTCCTTCTTTTACCAGCATCTAAAGTCAATCCTTAAGAAATGTAGAGTGCTGTTATCTTCCCAGGTAAGCTCTTTTTGTTTTTTCTTGTTTTTTTCTCCACCTATTGCTGTGCTGCATTATGTACAGCAGCATATGCATCTTAGCCTCTGCATTGAATCTGGCAGCATGACCTTCCATCTTCAGCTACTCAGTGCTGGAATATCATTTTTAAAACTCTCACTCTTTCTTCTAAAAAAACTCCAATGATCAACATATACATTTAAACCTTGTACCCAGTCTATATTGGGGAGGGTACACTGAGTTGCCAGTGGGTCATCTAGGCATGACCATGAACCCATGCAATCAAGCATGTGCTAATGACAGACATTAACTTTAGGAACTTGCTTACTCCAAGAGATTACTTAAGTATAAAATATTTCAATAAAAGCTATTAAGAGCAATACCCAAATAGCAATAAGTTAGTAATTTTAAAGTAAAGTGATTTCACTATGATGTTGTACTAATTGTAAATATGAAACTGCTTATTTCTGTGCAAACAGTTAATAGAAATTGAGACATCACATGAATTAATTTAATTTAAAGGATTCACCCACTTGGAAGTTTTTTTTTCTACATTTTCTTGTTATAGAACATTGCAAAACAGTGGACGTAATTAGGCTTTTTTGACACCGATTAGCAGCAAACACTCATTAATGTCAACGTGAAAACAGGTCTCTGCAAGTGTTCTAAATTAATTACACAACATAATTGATTGTAAAAGTATTTACCCCTTCAAGCCAGTATTTAGTAGATTCCTATTTAGCAGCCATGACATCCTTAAGTTTATGTGCACAAGCCTTTATCAGATTTGCACATCTGGACACTGCCATTCTCATCCTCTATCAAGTTGCACGAGGGCTGAGAGTGAACAGTGTTTTTCAAATAGAGACATAAATTCTCATACGGACTCAGATCTGTGCCCATATTTATCAAGTGTCTCAAAATTACTCCTTGGAATTGAACTAAAAGTCTGACTAGAATAAGCATTTGTTCTACCCAGGAGTGAGATAGTTATCACGTGTCCAGCACCCACTCCCAGCTTGGAGAAGGAGTTCATGTTTGAGAATGAATGATATCACGATTTTAGAGCACCACAAGCCACAAAATGGCACTCATGAAGGCATTTTGTAGTTTTCTTGGTAATCATTATTAGGTTTTGTAGATTTCTGATATGAATGCTGTCTTCACCACAAATATAATATAAATATATAAATATTTAAATTAGTAGGAGAAGAAGATAAAGGAAATAATAATAAGGTAGAATTTGGTGCTAAGCTGCTCATAATTGTTTTCACTTTGCAACACCATCAAGAATAATCCAGTTTGTTTCTAGGACCACCTTGTGTTGATGCTGTGATATTGCTTTGTCATTCACATAAGCCTGCTCATCCACCCTTGGAATGATGATCTTTATGTGTGTGCCGTCAATCATACCAACAACTCCAGGAAAAACAGTGGTTTGCATAAATGCAGCTTGCATTAACATTACATCATGTGGTAGATAAATGTGTAAAGCTGCATATTACCTCACCCATTATAAGAGTGTTCAATACTTGGTGCAAAATTATAAAAACACCAGCCAACTGTAACATCTTTTCTTCATTTGATTTTTAATCTTCTTAAGAACACCGTATGAGGAATGGAATAATAGATATTCTATGATTAGCCCATAGATCGACATCTTGATACAGCTTATGGGCCGTAAGTTGGGCACCCTTTATCTATATTTTATGCCCCTTAAATATTTTGTCATGATGTGACAGGCTGTGTCACTGTTTAATTTCAGATAAGGGTTTAATAGCTATTTATAGCATTTCAATAAAAATGTAAACAGTTATTGGAGGTAAAATATTGTGTTTGACAAGTAGCATTCCATTGGTTAATATTTTGGCAATGTGAAGGTGCGCTGGCGTTTGGTGTCCCTTCTGGTTGCACACCATTCCAGAGACCTATTGGTCAGAAGTGCGGGCTGTGGGGTTTAAACCAAACAGACATATAGGCAGACTGTGGGCACTGTAGTGTGCATTGTTCAGTTACTCAGTTAATTAATCATTGGTTTTACCTTTGACAGTTCTGGCAAATAATTAAAATAATCAACAAGACCCTCTCCCAAGGGATGCCAAGCTAATTGTTGGGTAAGTGAAGGATCTCTGTTTCACTTTCTGGCAAAGAAGCCAAAATATAAAGAAGAGGAGGAGACTGGTAGCACGCACTGATTACAGCGCGTTGCCATATCCATCACACAACACACCACCCGGATTCAGACCCACATGCAGCTGTGCAAGGGGTGACACCTCAGCACCACACTGGAACAGTGTGCGTTTTTTTTTTCACAGTGACTGGAGTGCCAATCCTGCAATATAAAGAGAATTATACAATTTCTGAACAAGGTGCATAAATTGGCAAAAGTTTACCATAACACTTTTACTTTCTCTGTTGTGGTTTGAATGTGGCCAAAGACTTACTTTCACAAATAACCTCGACATGCTTGTTGAAATAAACAAAATAATACAATTTATTTATAACACAAGGGTAATAGCAAATGGATATATGCAAGTAGGATGTATATAGATATAATTTAATATATAAAAATAAAAACACAAAACATAAAAATACAAAAGTTTAGTTCAACTTTCTCCCATAGAAAAAGGCACTTGACTCATGAATTTTATCTCTTGGCTTAGATACAATAGACCTTTTTCTCTTTTATAAAAAAGGTACCTAATTTATGAATTCTGATCTTGAAACTCATGCGGTCAAGATGGAGAAGTTCTTTAGCTAGTTATTAAACTTATTGTATTTGCACTGTGGTGTTCATCTGCTCAAAGCTAGTCTCTGCACTGGCTTACCAACCCCTCTCACAGAATTCTGTGTGTGTGTGTGCGTGTGAGTGCATGCATGTGTGAGATGCTGATCTGAACTTTCTTTCTGGATTTAGGGAGAAACATCTAACCATGCTAGAACTTATCCTTCACAAGGTCATTACTTTTCAGTTACAGTGACACCAATACCAAAATACAGTAGTTGGCTTTGTCCTGTCTCTTAAATTATAATTAGTAGTTCTTGGAATCAAAGTATTTGAACTATTGGTCTGAGATAATACTTTGTTCCTTTCCTGGTTGGCTTTCTCCAGACATGTGAAAGAATCTTCAGTGGATTTTCTTTTTTTTTTTGTTTTAGGACTTTGTATCCTTCCATCTGGTTGTGAAAAGCACTGCAGTTTCTCTTTGAGGTTTTTACAAACACAGTATCCTCAGTCGGTAGCAAAGTTACGCCTAATGGGTTGTCTAGTGATTAGTCAGCCCCCACGTTAACAAGGCAAATGAGTGGCTTCTCGTATATAGTCTTCCTCTGCTTCTGTACTTGCTATCTTAACAAGGTTTAGACTAAAGACACCCCTGGTCCAACTCCTGTTATAGACAGTATTCCATTTTTTTCCAGTCCAGTCCTTGTTACCCTCCTAGTGTAGAAGAAATCACTCCAGCTTTGTTTCATTCACACCCTAAGCACAGGGCCTCAAGCAGTGAGAAGATAGAAGAAAGCAGAGAGTTAGGGTCTTAGAAGGGATTTTTAAAGGACGCAATAAAGGTCTTACCATTGGTTTCTTAGATGCACAACAAACCCATCCTTTTAGGTTGACTACTGGTGCAAAGTTCTGTCCCTCGATGCTTGGGCTTTTGCTTCAACTTGGGTATCCAGCTCATACCTCAGAGAGCTATCAATGTGTGTTACTTGGTCTGTGATTTATCATCTTATCAGGTAAGGAGTGGTTTCTGCATTCCGCAAAGGGGCCCCATCAGGTGAACTTTTTAGCTTGCATTAAGTGTGACTGACCCTGACTAGGACTCACGTTCTAGTCATAGCAAAACATGGATAATGTCAGTCTAACCTATAGCACGACAAAGAAAGACACAAAGCATTAAGTTTAGTTGCTAGCAAACTCAGGTATATAAGAACTATATTTTTGTAAAGTTTTTAATCAAGGTTCCAAAGTTCTGATTTACTTACCAATAGGAGTGAACGAGGTAAGTTTGAGCGCACTAGTGCATGCACTCACATGCAAACGTGAATGAGAAGACATTAACAGTGCATTCACCTGATTAGGGAGCGATGTACGGTTGACGTCTCTATGCCTTCACTGATAGAATTAGAGAGGAATATGTACGTGAGGATTGGCCTGCAGTTAAAACTGATGCACTTTCCACTAGGGGTCATCTTTTAATGGTCTTTTGCCCTCTTGATATTTTCTGAGCTGCTGAGCTTAAGGAGCAGTAAAGAGAAAGGCACTTGCTTTTTTACAATTTGTTATTGCTAGAACCATCTCTGGCTGTTTGTATGTATGTGGAGGTAATCTGAGGTTGGGCTAGTGTATTTCTGTACTATGTTTTTGCATCTGATTTGTGCTTTTTGATTTTTTACATTTTTTTGTCTTTCTTTTTTGAACTGTGTTAATAGAAGGTGGAAGAATAATCTTTTTCATTGTCTTTTTTTAATCACCATCTGATTTGGAGCCACTGTATATAATGTAAATATTCATTTCTATCTATATTGTTGCCCATTTCTAAGTTTTATTTGCCGTTAAGTTTTTTAATAATTGCAAGACACTATTTTTGCACTACTAGAATAAAACCAGAATCTCTGTTTTTACAAACAACAGTTGGTCTGTGTCTCACTCTCTTACCAACTGCTCATTTGGTTACAGCTCCAGATACCCTCAGGGACCACTGCATGGAACATCACAAATAGGGTTTGGCTATTGAACCGTATATTGTATCCTTCATTTTTCATTAAACGCACCTCTTCCCTGTGGTGCTTCATTTCTAACGCTCTTTCCTTGGTCCTCCCTTGTGCTATTCCTTTACTACCCCACATATTATTTCCTTGTAGGCCTCTCTTCTCAGAGGCAGACCTCTCGCTGAAAGGTTTCTAACTGACTTTCTGGAAATTAAAACTAAATGTTGCTTAATGGATTAGCAGGTCATTCAGAACCAATATTAAGAAATTATTCAGCATTGGGCTGGTGTATACCCGGTGCCTGATGATTTGAAAGTACAGAGTCTCTAACCTTTTATTTGTGGCCCTCTGGTTGAACTGTGTTCATTTCACACAGCGGTCTAGGCAATACCTTTATTTAACCTTTTTCTTATTATCTTTTTTTTATTAATATGGTGATAAAGAAACAAAGTTTTTTTCCTTGGGTTCTTCAGGCAAGCAAAGTAATTGATTTAAGCCCAGTTAAGTTAATGAATCACAGCGTGTTGTGCAGTTACAGGCTGAACTTTATAATGAGATTACAGAAGTCAAGGGGTTCTCAGAGACACTCAGCCCTTGGGCACCCTGAGGCTCCTGGTTTGCATTTAGACACATTTTTTAATCAAAGGCTAGTTCCTGCCTTTGATTAAACTCATTGTTTAATTAGTCAAATTCTTGCTGCACTTGGTCAATGCAGTCAGACATTTCCATCCAAGTGTGCAATACTTTAGAAGGAGTTTTATAACTATGAGATCCCAAAAGGGTTAAACCGGGGAGGCATGAGGGTGCCGTGCTTACTACTGAAACATCATAGCTCCAAGAGACTGTGTTTGCACCTGTGCCAGAATTTCTGGTTTTTATCCAAAAGGTGTGCCATGTGCACATTTGGTTAGAATGTGACTATAAACTGGCTTGTGTGTCCTTATACTTAAAGCTGATGGGGTTAGCCACCATTCCCCAAGTGTATGAATTTGGATTTTGAAGGACAGTAAAGATATGGGCCTATTAACTTTATCTGATTTTTCATGTTGTTCGCATTTTGCATCTTAGTACTTAAAAATCAATAACGTGCTCTATTCACCTTTTCTGTCTTAGGGTGCATTTCCCCAAAAGCTTTATAAGGGTAAGTACTTTGTTATCTCATATTTAAGATTATTTGTTAATTGGTCATAATTTCCTTAACCCCTTTTTAAACCAAAGTTGTACTTAATCTCATTTGGAAATTAATGAGTGGACCAACCTACTCATTATTTTTAATGTTGTTCTTTATTTGGAATTTTCCCTTTGATTCTGTCACAGAGAGATAAAGGCTGCCCTAAGAAGATTACAAAAACACGTGACGTTCTTATATGGACAAGATAACAACAATAATAATAATAAAAATTATAATAATAATATGTTGATGTTGCAATATAAATATAAAGATATATTGTAGACTATAGATTAACATCAAAGGGACTCTTTGTATCTTTAACACCTTTTCTGAGTCCATATTGGGTTACCCAATCAAAGTCACTATGTAATGTGTCACCATCCTTTAAAGTCAGAAGGTGATTCACTCCTTAGCAGCAATGACAAAGGCAGCTGTCCAGAGAATTGTTTGACTCAAGTTGACATGCCATGTGAGACAGTGCCATCCAAGAAGCCATGTTGTAGGCCTAAATGCTGTTTTGCAAGTGGACATGAAGCCCTTTGGACAAGCTCAGTAATCAACAATTAGCAGAGAAATATAGGCTCTCCGGAGTGAATTAATGTCCTCCTTGGCCTTGTGTAGGATGACTTGGAAAGTGGAACACACCAGAATTTTGCCCTCAGGCCCACTGGTGGATTGAAGCACATAGTCAGTGATGCTCATGGCTTCTGCAAAGCTGCTGTGTCCAAATCTGTGCATCCAGATTACTATTGCACCATGCACACAACAAACACAGAGGTTGTGGGCTCAAAATCCTGTTACTGACACCCTGTGACCATGAGCAAGTCACTTCATCTGCCCATACTTCAACTGGAAAAAATAAAAATGTAACCAATTGTATCTGAAATGTTGTAAGTCACCTTGGATAAAGGTGTCAGCCAAATAAACAAATAATAATACAGTGCTTTCCATGACCCTATTCATACTCTCATCCTCTTGAATCCCATCCATACCTGACTCTATGTGTTAAATGTCCAGGTGATATGCAACCATCAGGGACTTTTTACAGACATTGTGGCCAAGTGGCCTGGGAGTACACATGATGTTTATAACATGTCCAACACTGGGCTGTGTCTGACGGCAATAAGTAATTCATTTGCTGCTGGCTGGTTACTGGGAGACAATGGATATCCTCTTTGCAAATACTTGCTAACTCCAGTGTTGAAATCCCCAAACTGTAGCTTAGGAGAGGTAGAACACTGAAAAACAAATCACACACACAATTATAGAATGCAGTCTGGGCATGCGGAAGATGCGATTCTGGTGTTTGTAAAAGTCTTCAGAGACTTCTGTGAGCCTTGGAAAACTCTACTTAATTTTTGTTATCTGGAGAATAAGTGGAAGAATCATCCTGCCCAGTAAAGGCCAAGCTCCACATACTATCTTCTAGCTTCAGGTGGAGCAGGCCCAAAAAATGGAGAACAAGCAAAATAATATGAAATGTCACAATTCTATCAAAAATGAAAGGCTGACCAAGGATTGTTATAAATTGATCATTTATTTACAAAAATCTGAAAATTAAACAACATTCTAAAAAGAGCAAATAAAAGGAATAAAGGATTTGTCTAATAAGGCAATCAACAGCAATCAAGTAACAATAAACTATCTAGAGTAATTATCCCAAAAAAGAAGGCAAAAATATAAAAAAAACAAGAAATCCAAACTGAAAAAAGCAATACTTACAGAACTCTACAATTAACGAATGATCCCCGGCTCCTGAGCCTTCTCAGCTGACTTAGATAGCCAGAAGGTGGGTTCAGGAATGGTGACATCAGAAATGCTGTGCTTCCTGAGGTACCACCCACAAAATACCAGAGACATAAGAAAACATGATTTTACACCTAGAAACATAATAATGTGAAAATAGAAGACTATTAACAAAAAAATAAATTATTACAAAAAAACACAAAAAGAACAAACCCTGGCAGACACATAACACTATACAGCACAAAATCGAATATTAAATTGGCATCAAAATGAGGGTACTGGTTTATCTTTAGTCAAACTCAGTATGCTACTGCTGGATTATGTGAATTTCCCCTTGGGATTAATAAAGTAATCTATCTATCTAACTATCTATCGATCTAAACACATGTCATAAACAAAATGTAGAATGTAGAGTTTTTCTCAGGGTTTTTTTCCCAATAAAGATTCAGGTGCTTAGAGCACACATAGGAATCACTTCCACACTAATTGCAGGATTAATTTAGAGTCATCAACAGTACACTTTGGACCCTGAACCTTGAATTGGATTAAGCAAGTCTAAGGATATTATGTGGAGTCAACAATCAAATTGGCCCCCACAGTTTTGTAATGTGAAAGGTGGTGAAAGCCTCTACAGAAAAACCATATTGGGCAATGTGCAAACTGCAAACCGTAACCAACAGAAATGTCCTTTACAAAAGGAGAGTATCACTTATAGTTTTACTTTTTTTATTCATGGCTGGAAATATTTTAAGGACAAACAGAAGTCAGTCTATGCAAACAACCTTTGTAACAGGGAAAAAAAAACAAAACTCACTGTTAAAAGAATACCCCGTCCAAAAAATGTAATTGTTTGTATACGTTACTTACCACATGTACACTATATGGACAAAAGTATTGGGACACACCTCCTAATTATTGAATTCAGGTGTTTCAGTCAGACATTGCCACAAAATTATAAAATCAAGCATCTAGCCATGCAGTCTCTCATTTACAAACATTTGTAAAACAAAATGCATCATTCTGAAGAGCTCAGTGACTTCAAGCACGGTATTGTGATAGGATGCCTCCCTTGCAAAAAGATGGTTCATGAAATTTCATCCCTGCTGGATATTCCATGGTCAAATGTAAGTGGTATTATTAGAAAGTGGAGGCATTTAGAAACAACAGCAACTCGGCCATGAAGCGGAAGACTACATAATGTCACATAAAGTCACAGAGCAGGATGACTGCTATGGTGAATGGTGCATAAAAGCAACACTCTGCTGATTCCATAGCTGAGGAGCTGCATGGAATGTGTTTCCATGACCAAGAAGCTTCATGCAAGCCTCACATCACTAAGTGCAATGCCAAGCATCATATGATGTGGTGGAAAAGGTTTCTATGGAGTGATGAATCATGCTTCTCAGTTTGGCAGTCAGATGGGTGAGTCTGGGTATGGCGCAAGGTGGGAGAATGTTACATGCTTGACTGCCTTGTGCCAACTGTGAAGCTTGGTGGAAGAGGGATAATGTTTTTCAGGGTTTGGGCTAGATCCCTTACTTCCTGTGAAGAGCAACTTCCAACATTGTGGAAAGAGTTTGGGAAAGGCCCTTATCTATTCCAGCATGACTGTGTCCCAGTGCACAAAGCAAGGTCCATAAAGACAAGGTCGGATGAGTTTTGACTGGCCCGCACAGACCTCAATTCCATCGAACACATTTGGGATAAACTGAAACAGAGATTGTGAGCCAGGCCTCCTCGTTCAACATCAGTGCCTGTCCTCATAAATGCTCTACAGAATGAATAGGCACAAATTCTCAGAAGAACACTCCAAAATTATGTGAAAAGCCTTACAAGAAGAGTGGAAGCTGTGATAGCTGCAAAGGGGAGACCAACTTCATATTAAAGTCAAAGTATTTGAATGTAATGTCATTAAAATTCCCGTTGGTGTAATGGTCAGGCGTCCCAATACTTTTGTCATTTTAGTTTAGTTTGTAAATGACAGATAAAAATTTTTAATCCCATGTTTCCCTGTAGAACAGGGATGAAAAAATGTGGGTCTATGGAGACCAACTCTGGACCACAGCAAACAGTATAAAAACACTCATGAAGAAATCTCATGTTGCTTATGTCACATCATACACAAGTCAAGTCATCCAGTCGTATGCTCACAAAATGCAAAATGCTGAATTCAGCTAAAATATTGTTACATAAATTTTTCTGGAAAATCAGAGCAAAGGCAGAAGAAAAACATTTACAGAGGAACAAGCTTTTGAATTGAAGACAGCACTGTTGTGTAATGAATGAGGGGAGAAGGCAGGAATCAACTGATGCCTGTGCAATAGTGCTGCAGTGATGAAAAAGTGTACATAAACTCCAATTATAATCCCAATTGAATAAAAACATCAACAGAGGGTTTTCCAAAATACTGTAAATAATTTAAAAAAAAAGGTTAAACAAAATGAGAGTTGAATGTCATATGTCTGAAGTTTGGTAGTTGGATGGAGTTTTGCTGGTGGGAGGAGGATGTCCTAAGATTGTGTTTCAAAGAGAAAGGAAAAAGGGGATAACCTAATTGGCTGTCTAAAATATATTTCTGTCCACAGAAATGAAAGCAGAGATTGTTCAACATAAAATAAGAATATAAGAAATTTAACAAACGAAAGGAGAGCATTCAGTTTGTCCATCAAGCTTGTTTGTCAACAAAGAGCTAAGCTGTTTTAATATCTCATCCAGATACTTCTTAAACGTTATCAAGGTCCCCGCTTCATCTACATGTCTTGGTAGTTTGGATTAGATTCCCACAAATCTTTGAATAAAGAAGTGTTCTGGGCTTCTGCTTTAAATGATGGCATAAGGGAGAAAACTGTCTTTTCAGCCTTGTTGTTCTAGCTGCTATGCTCTTATAGTGTCTCCCTGATGGTAGCAGGATGAACAGTTCATGGTGTGGGTGGGTTGTGTCTTTAATAATGTTATCGCCCCTCATGAGAACTCTGGTGTTATGGATGTCCTCTAGTCCACGGAGTGCTGTTCCAATGATATTTTGTGCTGATTTCACCATCTGCTGTAAAGTGGTATCGTCTGTACATTTAATAATGCTGGTGTTATGCTGGGAAGTGGCACAGTCACAAGTGATGAGTGTTTATAGCATGGGACACAAAACACATCCTTGTGGGGTCCCTGTATTTATGGTTATTGTTTTGGAAATGTTGTTCCCCTGCCTGACTCACTGGGGTCTGCCTGTTATAACATCCAGGACCCATTTGCAGAGAGTAGGTGGCACACCTAGAGTGGAGAGTTTGTTGGTGAGCTTAGCTTGTATAACAGTATTAAAAGCCATGCTATAATCAATAAACAGCAATCGGGCATAGCAGTCCTTGTTCTCCAGGTGTGTAAGAACTGTATGCAATGTTGTGCTGCGTCCTCTGTCGACCTTTGTGGTCTGTATGCAAACTGTAAGGGGTCCATTGTGTCGGGTATGAATGTCTGAATGTGGCCCATAATGATTCTTTCGAAGCATTTCATTACTGTAGGAGTCAATGCAAACGGGCCGGTAGTCATTCAGACAGTAAGCTTTGAGCTTTTTTGGCGGTGAAATAATGGTGGTTGTTTTGTAGCGGGTGGGGATTGTGGCTTGTATAAGGGAGAGGTTAAATGTGTCAGCCAGAACATCAGCAAGGGTTGAAGCACAAGCTTTGAGTGCACGTCCAGCGATGTTATCTGTGCTGGCTGCCTTCCCGGGGTTTGCCTTCCTCAAAGATCTGCTGATTAATTTTTGTGAAAGGGGGCATTGAACCCACACTAGCCCCCTTCCTTCCCACTGACTCGGTGTTGTAAGCTTCACAGCGGGCATAGAATTTGCTAAACTCATCCTATTCCCAATCCCTGCCACATACTCCGAATGTCAACATTAGCATAGTGACCTTCAGGTTTAAATCTATATTTCTTCTTGGCTTCTCTAATAGCTCTATGTAGATCGTATCTGGATTTTTTGTACTCACTGGCATTGCCTGAGGCATATGCTTTGGAGTGAGCATGACGCATGGAGCGGACCTCTGAATTAATCCATGGTTTATTCTTTGGATATGACCAGATGTGTCTGAGGGATGCAATAAAATCAGTATAATTTCTTATGTAGCTGGAAACTACTAAACTGTATTTCTCCAGGTTAAAAGTGCCATCCTCATTCACAGCAGCTGTCTTAGAGACATCCCACTGAAAGCAGTCCTGAATCTCCTGCTCAGATTCTTCTGCCCACACTTTAACAGTTTTCCTTACAGTGGGAACTTGTTTGAGGAGCTGTCTGTATGCCAGATAGAGGAATACAGAGATATGATCGGACAGTCCAAAGTGAGGGCAGGGTACACCCTTATACACCCCCCTCACATTACTATACAGGTGATCCAGTGTGTTTTTCTCATATGTATGAAAAGTATGAAAAGTGTTGTTGGTATGCTGGCATCAAAGTCCATAAGTTAAAGTGGTTAAAGTCACCAGTTACTATAAACACTGCTTCGTAGTGTTTGTTTTTTTGTGCGTTTACAACTTTATACAATGTCCCTAGTGCACCATGGGGTTTGCATACGGAGGAAAGTAAACAGACAAAATTAACACAGTGGTAAACTCCCTTGGTAAATAAAAAGGTCTGCATTTACACATTAAGCACTCTACATCACTCAAACAGTGTTTACTGACAAGTCTGAATACTATCAGTTGGTAATAGTAGTGAGAAGTCAAGCAAAATGACACCTTTTATTGGCTAACTAAAAAGATTACAATATGCAAGCTTTTGAGGCAATTCAGGCCCTTCTTCAGGCAAGATGTAATACAGAAACTGGAGTTACCTGTGTTTATATACACACTAGGACAAGTAACAACGTTGGTAAATCTTTAAATAGTTGTTAATATAAATGCAAATTCCATAACCTTTGAGTTTTTCTGTGCATGTGTCTGTGTCTGTGTATGGTGCTGTGAAGAGGGGACAGATTTTTTTTACCTGGGGCACCAAATACAACCCTAATAAACATGAATGATACCTTGTCACAGGTGCCATTTGTGTTCAATACTGCTCACCATTATGATGATAATGAAGGTGATGATGTGAGGTGAAAGAACTGGCACTTATGATTGTGAAAATATGAACTTCAAAATATGCATTTGAAATTAACGGTGTGTCACACCCCGTCAAATAACCTGCTAGGAGAGCTGATAAAGAAGAGCCGCCGGAGATGCGGATTTCAGTACTCAAAATACTTGAATCAACAAATGTCCCTAAAGATATCAGTAAAGCACAGACAAGACTGCACAATGCCCATCTTCTGGCTATACATCCAAACAAGTAACTAAAGTCAGTTAACATCCCTGTCTAATAGGAAATGCAAACATGCCATGACAAAATAGCCTCAGCATTTTGATGGATAGATAGATAGATAATTTAATAATCCCCAAGGGGAAATTCACATACTCCAGCAGCAGCATACTGATAAAAAAACAATAAAAAAACAATATTAAATTAAAGAGTGATAAAAATGCAGGTAAAACAGACAGTAACTTTGTATAATGTTAACGTTTAACCCCCCCGGGTGGAACTGAAGAGTCGCATAGTGTCGGGGAGGAACGATCTCCTCATTCTGTCAGTGGAGAAGGATGGTGACAGCAGTCTGTCGCTGAAGCTGCTCCTCTGTCTGGAGATGATCCAGTTCAGTGGATGCAGTGGATTCTCCACAATTTACAGGAGCCTGCTCAGCGCCCATTACTCTGCCACGGATGTTAAACTGTCCAGCTCCATGTCTACAATAGAGCCTGCCTTCCGCAACCAGTTTGTCCAGGCATGAGGAGTCCTTCTTCTTTATGTGCCTCCCCAGCACACCACCGTGTAGAAGAGGGCACTCACCACAACTGTCTGATAGAACATCTGCAGCATCTTATTGCAGATGTTGAAGGACGCCAGTCTTCTAAGGAAGTATAGTCGGCTCTGTCCTCTCTTGCACAGAGCATCAGTATTGGCAGTCCAGTCCAGTCCAATTTATCATCCAGCTGCACTCCAAGGTATTTATAGGTCTGCACCCTCTGCACACAGTCGCCTCTGATAATCACAGGGTCCAGGAGGGGCCTGGGTCTGCTAAAATCCACCACCAGCTCCTTGGTTTTGCTGGTGTTCAGGTGTAAGTGCTTTGAGTCGCACCATTTAACAAAGTCCTTGAATAGGTTCCTATACTCCTCCTCCTGCCCACTCCTGATGCAGCCAATGATAGCAGTGTCATCGGCGAACTTTTGCACGTGTCAGGACTCCGAGTTGTATTGGAAGTCCGATGTATATAGCCTGAACAGGACTGGAGAAAGTACAGCCCCCTGCGGTGCTCCTGTGTTGCTGACCACAATGTTAGACCTGCAGTTCCCAAGACGCACATACTGAGGTCTGTCTGTAAGATAGTCCACGATCCATGCCACCAGGTATGAATCTACTCCCATCTCTGTCAGCTTGTCCCTGAGGAACAGAGGTTGGATGGTGTTGAAGGCTCTAGAGAAGTCCAGAAGCATAATTCTTACAGCACCACTGCCTCTGTCCAAGTGGGAGAGGGATCAGTGTAGCATATAGATGATGGCATCCTCCGCTCCCACCTTCTCCTGGTATGCGAAGTGCAGAGGGTCAAGGGCGTGGCGGACCTGTGGCCTCAGGTGGTGAAGCAGCAGCCACTCCATGGCCTTCATCACATGTGACGTCAGAGCAACATGCCGGAAGTCATTCAGCTAACTAGGATGTGATACCTTTGGGACTGGAGTGATGCAAGATGTTTTCCAAAGCCTCGGGACTCTTCCCTGTTCCTGGCTCAGGTTGAAGATGCGCTGTAGAGGACTTCCCAGCTCCAACACACAGGCCTTCAGCAGTCATGGCAATAATCCAGATTAGCAGAAGGATGGGTGGAGGGTGCAGTACTCCAAGGTGAGAGTGGGCCTAGGTGGTCAAACCTGTTAAAGAAGTTGTTCATTTGGTTTGCTCTCTCCACATCTCTCTCAATGGTGGCACCGTGCTTCGAGCTGCAGTCAGTGATGATCTTCATCCCATCCCACACTTCCTTCATGCTGTTATTCTGCAACTTCTGCTCTGGCTTTCTCCTGTATTGCTCCTTCGCCGCCCTGAGCTGGACTTGGGAGTTCCTTCTGCACGCGCTTGAGCTCATGCTGATCACCGCCTTTAAAAGCCCTTTCCTTCTGGTTCAAAAGGCCCTTGATGTCACTTGTAATCCATGGCTTGTTGTTAGCATAGCAGCATATTGTTCTTACTGGAAATACAATGTCCATACAGAAGTTGATATAGTCAGTAGTGCAGTCAACAACCTCCTCAATGTTCTCACTATATGATCCCTGCAGGATATCCCAGTCCATAGTTCCAAAGCAGTCTCTCAGAGCCTGCTCTGCCTCAGGGGACCACTTCCTGAATGAGCGTGTGGTTGTAGGTAGCTCCCTCACTCTTGGTTTGTAGTAAGGCTGAAGCAGAACCAAGTTATGATCTGCTTTCTCAAGCGCAGGCAGCAGGGTGGCGCTGTATGCATCTTTAATGTATGTATAATCCACATACTAGGAAAAGGCAGGTAATGTTTTGTCCAGCATCACATGGTAAAAGTCTCCAGTGATTAGCACAAGCGCCTCAGGGTGCTGTGTTTGTAATTTAACAACAGCGGAATGGATGATGTCATCTGCTATCTTCACGTCCGCCCGAGGAGGGATGTAAACAATAACGTGTCCAAACTCTCTGGGCAAGTAATAGGGACGCAGACGTATGGCCAACAGTTTGATGTCCCTGCAGCAAGTGGAGATTCTGACGTTTACATGTCCAGAGTTGCACCACCTTGTATTCACACAGAGAGCGAGTCCTCCTCCTCCTTTCCACTTCCCGCAGGTATTTGTGTCTCTGTCCGCTCTAACTGTGCTAAACCCAGGTAGCTCCACGTTAGCATCTGGGATGGTAGTTGTTATCCATGTTTCACAAAAACACAACAAACTGCATTCTCTGTAGGTCCTGACATTTTTTACCAACACAGCCAGTTCGTCGATCTTATTTGGCAGTGAGTTCACATTTCTCAGGATCACAGAAGGCACTGAAGGATTGTAGTGCCACTTTCTCGCAAGTCACTTCGCCTTTAGCTTAGCTCCGGCTCTGCTGCCATGATACCGCCTTCTTACCTCGTCAGGTAAATAGGGAACCACACCGGCGCGGGCATTTGTTCTCAGCGCTTGAAGTTGACTACTTGAATAGACAAGTCTCGGTGTGTAAAAATCCATGTCCAAGTAGTAAAAAGTAGTAAAAAGTGTCCAGGGAATGAGTCCACATAAAAGAAAGTGATAGGAGTGATCAGTAAAACAGAGAAAAAGGTAGAAAAATAAAGTCATACACGGAGCTGCTGGAAAGGCTGCCACTTACGTCGGTGCCTGAGTATAGTATCTGTATATAATATATAGTGTATCCATAGGCCACAATGCTTATCTAAACTCTGCTGCTGTTAAGCCATATAGTGATGCAGTATTCAAAACGGCAGAAAGATACTACAGAAAACAGAAGCACTTCTTAAATGCATGTAGCTGTCCCGATCTACAAATGTGTGTGTGTGTCTGTCTCCTCTGTCATTACAACATACAAATTAATCATTAAGCTTCAGTTACTTTGTGATACTGACTTTCTGAATGGTCAACATCAGTTTTAACTTTTTATTTCGTTTCAGTGTTGTCTTTTGTTTGGTTTCTGTTGGTCTCTTCCTGAACCAGGTAGCTTTAGTTAAGTGCACGGACTGAAGGAATTAGGGGTGTTTAAAGAAAAAGCCCTGCGGGTGTAGCCTTTGAAGCTCTGGATTTTGCATCTATTCATTACAAATTTTTTAACAGGGTGTCCCTAGATGTATTTTGTCATTTGAGAATTAACGACTGGCCCGGTCCTCACTGAAACTCCTAACTTCAGGTTAAGTCAATATTTAGCTGATGGGTACCTGTTAATAGACAAGTGTGACAGGTGTCTGGTCACCCTCACAGGTAATCTAACCTAGACACCGTTAAAATATCCGACTACGCCACCCAGTTTTATTAAGAGACTTTGAACTCTTGAGATTTACAGAAAATAGCACACAGGTTTCTTTAAATTGGGCGGTGAGTAAACACACAATGAAAGACAACAGTAATTTCAGGAAAAGCAACAGTAACTTCTATTACACAAGACAATAAAGTAAATTAAAAAAAATAAACAAAAAAAATCTAAGAATATCAGGAACGAAATTCCTTTTTTAAAAAAAGGAAAGCACACAGTCCACACTCTAAAAGTCCGTTAAAAACAGGAATTGGAGGATACAACCTTTAGTGGTGTAGAGTCCAGTTTGCGCACTATGTTACGGCAACAATTAATCGCCCAACTGTCCGCGGGTGCACTCTGTTCACCAGACACTCGTTTCCCAAGAGAAGTTTTGTCAAAATCGTGGAATCCCTGTCAGCGTCTCTTCGTTGTTTTTTTTTCCACTCTGGGCTCCTTGTGTTGCTGCGACCTAGGCATGCCTCACTTCTCGTCCGCCAGCTTTGCTCGGTCCTTTCATGTGGCTTCCCTCTCTTGCTGGACCCACAAATGTCTCCTTGTGGAGCTGTCTCTTCCTCCTTGGAAGTAAGTGTTGCCATCCTTGTGCCTCACGTTGTGCCAGCCACATACCCTCCTCTGCCTGCAAGCCCCTGTGCTCTGTGTGAGTGTCTTGGCAGCGTTCTCAGTGGACTGTCCCTCTCTCTGCCTTCTCCTGCCCAGAAGTTTAAATCTCATTCAGTCCCTGCCTAGATTAACAGGACGATGGATTAAACAATGGCATATCCAAATTTCCTGGGTTTAACAAATAGTGTAAACACAAGTTAACAAAATGTATTGTTAGCAACTATCAATGAGTACACATATGCTGATTAGAAAACAATATTCTCAGACATGTTAATTTCCAAGTCAGGTAAATACAAACATTTTCCAAGGAAGGAGCAGTTATTTTATCACAATTTTGTACTGTTTGTATATTTAACCAGTGTGACAAGTGGCTAGGGGTGGGGATTGTGCCTCCTCCAGACCATGAAGGGGGAACCACCCTGGTGGCTTTGGGGACCACAGGAACTTAGAATGGAAGCTTAACCCTATAGGGGCCCGTGGTCACCGCCAGGGGGCGCCCCAATGCCGGAGGTACCCTGGCCCTCAGCACTTCCACCACACCCGGAAGTGCTGGGGGAAGAAGACCAGGGACACCCGGGTGTGCAGCCGGTACTTCTGCCACACTGGGGAGTGCCGTCAGAAGCTAATCGGGTGGCACCTGGAGCATGTCCGGGTGGGAATAAAAGAGGCCGCCTCCCTCCATTCGATGGCTGGAGTCGGGAGGATGAGAGACTAAATCTTGGAGGAGAGGAGCGGAGGCGGACCTGACGTGGCAAAGGCATTGTGAGGCCTGGACTTTGGGGGAGTTTTGAGGTTGTATGTTCACTTTATTGTAAATATTAGTTGTAAAATAAACATGTGTGTGGTGCTTAAAACATATCTACCTGTCTGTGTCCGGGCCGTCATCCACACCAATTAAAACTTCAAAGCGGTGATTCTTTTCCAAGACAGCAAACACTATATCCTATAGACAGCCATGACAATAAACCAGTAACGGGATTACCTAGGAAATTTGCCTTTTAACTTCTCACCCCAGTCCCAACAATGGGTGCCTATTGGCTCATCATCTGCTGTGTTTTAAATGTAATTAAATGTTCCTTTGCCTAAGAGAGAAATGGAACCACCCAGTGTACAAAAAATGGCCCCCTTTGACACAAGTAAATGCAGCGTTACTTTAGACATACTCAGCTGTAACTATTTTGACTGTTGTTTTTCTGAGTGCATGGCATCAAAAGCTCCACATACTATACGTCTTCATTGATTTAATTGATTTTTCACGTACATTTTGGGTACACATACATGTTTTTCCCAAGTGACTTGTTTTCAAGTTTTAGGAGTAAATACCTGCTGTTTATTTATGATTCTTGCTTATGAAATTCACAACAATATAACAGACTAATTTTTAATGAAGTGAAATATACTGTGCTTTTTGTTTAAGGACTTCTTTACAGTTCAGTACACAATGTGCTTTTCTTATCCTAACTCTTTAACAGATTGTGACTAACCAGTAATCCAGAGGAAAATCCTTCTGAAAAGAATAGTAGCCACCTTGCAAAAGTGAATAATTTAAAAAAGAAACATTAACTTCATATTTAAGCACAGCCTGTATGTTAATTCACAATGTGAGGAAAAATAACTGACAACAAATAATTTGTGAAAGTACACTATCTGTTGTATCACAAACCGAATACACATGAAGCCATTAGCATAAAGTAATGTTCAGTTGTATTGTTTGGATGTTGCACTTTCCTACAATTGCTACAGCAGTAGAGTGTTGTACCGTGTTAGCCATAGATTGATACAGGAGAAAGTAGGGTGAAATGACACCTTTTATTGGCTAACTAAATAAATTACAAATGCAAGCTTTCAAGGCAGCTAAGGCCCCTTCATCAGGCAAGGTGTAACAAAGAAACTGAAAAATACGCTAGCTTATATTGGGACAGCAAAGTGATTTTTTTCTTTCATTTTAACAACGTTTTTGTTCAAATGTTAGTAAAATTAATAAACCTTAGATGAATTAACCCTGAAAGAAGAGAACAATGAACTAATAAAATGTAGAGAAAAGATAACCATCACTAGAGAAAGTCCTGTAAGTGCATTGTCTGCAAGATATGCCTCTGATGTAGTCAGCTGGTCAATCAGTCTGTTAGTCCACATATCTGCTTATAAAACTCTTGTCTCTATTCAGACCATTTTGTAGAGTGTTGAATTTAAGCATAAGTTTGTATTCCCATTCTCTCCGCTCCAGTTAGGTCTTGAAATTACCCATAAGCACAGTGACCCTCAGATCCTTTATGCTGTGGCCATTACTGTTAAAGTGTGCTGCCACCAGAAGATCAACACTGCTCTGATTAATATGAAATCTATGCGAGTTCATTCGCTGGCGCAGTGTCTGACCAGTTTCCCCTACATACAGTCCAGTGTTGGGGCACCTTATGCACACGATTAGGTAGACCACATTAGCAGATTTGCATGTGAACAGACCCTTTATTTTATGCTCCTGCTGGCAATGTGGTATAACTACCTGATCTGTTGTGCAGATATGTGCACAGGTGCCACACCTGTTCTGTAGGCAGGGAGATGTGCCACTTGCTGCCGAACCACAATTGCTAAAAACGCATGGGTGAGATGAATTGATATCTCGAAATTATCATGGGGTGTGCAGGAGTGAGTGCCACTGACAGTCTCTCCAAGGCTGGTTCTTGTCTTGCATTTCTCATCATCCTTGCATTTGAGTAAGTGGACAAGGAAACACTAAAAATAAATAAATCGGTTTACTGACGTTCTCCATAGTTCTTACAAACAATCTAGTGCTGGATTTCCTAATTGTGTTGTAAAAACAAAGACAAGTTGCATCAGCCCAATGATGAGTCACCAACAGAATGAGCTGGCATTCCATCATAAACAT
The DNA here is from genome assembly GCA_026402145.1 of Polypterus bichir lapradei. Taxonomy (NCBI): domain Eukaryota; kingdom Metazoa; phylum Chordata; class Cladistia; order Polypteriformes; family Polypteridae; genus Polypterus; species Polypterus bichir. The sequence continues at coordinate 61,580,434 of JANRMT010027041.1, forward strand.
GAGCACCTTCAGAGCCAAATGAGAGACCTGCAAACATGCAAAAGAATTCTAGTGCAGCAACAGCAAGCCACCAGAAGAAGCCATGCAAAGAGCAAAACAATCTACAGTGGCACTTGTTGCTGGAGTTAACCTGGCATCAGAAGTGGGATGAGGATAACACCTACTATCTGATTTAGTAATGCTCCAGGTGCCCCAAACCTAAACTTGACATGCTTGGTTGTTCTGAGGAGGTGTTGGAGAGTCTTGAGGCTGAAATTGAGGATCTGGAATGCTGTTTGCAGCGTCAATATAGGAAGGAAGATGTCTGAGAGACTGCTTACTCTGCACCTCCACCAGCGCTTCTGCATCTGCTATGTTTCATTGGCCTAAGTGCACAAATTCCGGCTAAACTTTGGGTTTATAGAGCTGGTGAAAACTGTAGCAGATCGAGTTGCCACTGACCCCAGGTAAGCAGTATGAAGCAAGAACAGTGGTAGAACTCCCGGGCGAAGAAGCAGTTCGATAACAGGAGCATTACAGATCACCAGTGGAGAGAGTCCATAAACCAATATCTAGACCTTAAATGTCTTTTGCAGTGTTAGTTCAAAGAAGAAAGAAATCAAAGACACCAATATATCTTCAGAGCCACATAAAGAGGTTTGCCACATATGATGTGCAGTTCACCTCAATGCAGCGTTTAACACTTGTGCTGTACCCCAGACAGTGCAGCACTCAACATCCCCGACATGCCACATGACAATGAAACACTTCTGCTGATGTGCCTATGCCACTAATCCCACAATGGCAATGAAAACAAAAGCCACCCTGCTGTTTTGAAGAGTTTGTGAGCCATTAAAAGTAGTAACAAATGTTCACTGGAGATTGTGACTTGGAATTGAGGACTATGCAATGGTGCTCACATCAGCCTGGGGTTGAGTTGTCAACAGTATGAGATGGTATTCCATCATGTAAATGAGCAGCTTCACAGCCAGCTGCAGGGAAGTGCATAAAAATAAAAAACTGTCAAAGTTGCAGGCAAATTTCAACTAGTGTAGCAACAACAAGCAGTCCTTTTGAGAGTAATTTAAAGAGCAAGAATCCATATTGGTGCTTAGTGTCAATGTTACATATATATATATATATATATATATATATATATATATATATATATATATATATATATATATATACTTCATCCTAGAGATACTCATCCTAATTGAGATCTGGCGGACACAACAACATTCAGTTTTAAACATGTGAAAAAATTAATGGTCATTTTTAGCCTTGTGGCAAAGGAGTATTACCTTGGAGAGAACAAACATTCAGTTGGGAGAGCTATTGTAGTGAATGGATGCCCCTGATTAGCAATTATGTTCAGCTATTCTTTAGTATTTCAATATTCAGTATTCAATACTCACACACACTGATCTGTTACACCATCGACATCCGCCTACATTGATGAAACCGTAGACAAAAAGATTTTTGTAATGCAATATCTGAGAATATGACCAGAATATGTTTTTCTAGTCCTCTGTGGTTTGAATTCCTTAATTAATTGCTAGACCTGTTTGTTGTATTTTTCTGAAGTAATTGGCTACAGAACCCCATGTACGTCAATGGACAATGAAGTGTTTATTCTGATTTGCCTCTTTTGGCACACCAGCGTAGCATTCACTTGTTAGTTAATTGGCTACAGCCATTCAGAACCTTTACTCCAATCATGTCAGCCACTGCTAGCCTCTTTTGAGCTGGGTTTAAAACTCATTAGGCACCCATTACTGTTCTGAGATAGAGTGAAGAGAAAGGAATGTTAGACCTCCAAAAGGCTTTGGTGGCCAGGCCAGGCCTCCTTTATCTTCATAGGAAAGGCCTCACCCCAACAGGCTTAGCCCCAGCCTCACTGGCCTACTTCGGCCTACAGAGATCCAAAAGAATTGTAAGTTATATCATTTGAAGTTATAATTGTAAGTTATATCATTTATCATGAAGAGATAATCTCAAGATTCAAAACACGATAACAGTAAAAGAGCCAACAAAGCAATTAGGAGATGTCAAAAGGCAATTCTGAGTGAACAAGTTCAAATACAAAATTCAGAAAGAGAAATCCTAAAAACAGGGTAGAAAAGATTAATAAACATAAAACCGTGTGACTGGTGGTAGTGCTCACCTCAGTTGAGCTCAGAAGGGGATCCCTGGTTCAACATGCATGACAACAGAAAATTCTCTTTATCTGCTTATTCCATTCCCATGGATTCACTTATCCAGAATTACAAATGTTTAACCCATTTCACGATACCCACGGTCTACTCCCTCCTATTAGCAGTCATGTGCAGCAGCTAGAAAATCCTTAGAGGCTTATTGTGCAACAACGAAACATGAGATTGAACAATAATAGGTGTGTGATGCCCTTAGATGTCTGGAATGGTATGTGTGCTACACTGCATTAGTCATTAGGCATGAGTAAGCCATTGAACCTCGTTTATGATTAGGACCACGGCTTGCAATTGTTCCAAATAAATGAGGAAATCCTAGCAAGTACGGGACATAAATTCGCACTGATTAACTCTCTACCATACTGACTGTTACTACTACCAGTTGGATGGTTTAGCGAGATCCTCGGATCAGCCACTTGCTGCAGTTGATTGCAGCCTCTGGGGGTGGGGGTGCTTAGAAGATGACTGAACTTTACTATAGAGGAAGAAAAAGTAGGAACAAGGTTTCCATAGGTGAACCTGTGAAACAATCAAAACCAAGCCTTGAGGAGTGGAAGCGGAGAACCGGCTCATCCATCAGAGCCAGTCTTGTTCATCGGTCCTCCCCTAATCTAATTTTTCCCATAGGATCAAGGCTTCTGTATCTGCAATTTCCTATCTGTAGGTTTTTCAGGAATGTAACCCCTGTGGATGATGAGAACTGACTGTTCTTACTTTGATTCCAAACAAGCTACAATGCACCGCAACTGAACTCTACCAGCTTTAACCTAAATAGCCAAAGGGAGACTCGGGAGTGATCATGGCAGGGTGGTCTTGGGGTATCTCCCACAAAATACAAGAGTCATAGGAGAATGTACTTTTGCGCAAGAAACATTCAAATTTATTAATTAAATAGTTAAAGAAAACAAGGTCAAAGTACAACATTTTATGTGAAAGAAAGCAAAGAATAGAAGAAAAAACATGGAAACTTAATAAATAGACACAATAATACTTAATATTAAATAGCCTTGAGTGAACCATAACAATTATTATACTATGGGAAAACCACTGTAGCCTTTAATCATATCATCCTACCTCTGAACTTCTGAACTGCACACACACACACACACACTTGTAACTGCTTTAAGCGTTCTCTGCATGTATGATTGGTGAGGTACATGGAAACAGCACGTGTTTCTAATACAAATAGAATATTTGTATTTGCTCTCTTTCTTAAACGCAACAGCAGGCTTGACAAGGCTTCTAAACAACATATACTGAGCCAGGTCACTTGTCCAATATTTTTTAAAACAATTGTATTGTATCAGCAGATCCATTGACAGTAACTAGCAGTGCCTCCAAGGCATGCTATCGAGTCAGCCAACATGCTGATCTGAAGGCAGAGAGAGACAAGTGGCACTTATGCACACTGGCAGTCATGTGAGAAGTGCCCAGACAATGAATTTAGATGAGATAGCAATGCAAATACTACAGAGCTCTTGAGCAAAGAAAGAAAATTTGAATGCTAATTATACTGTTAAAAAACAAAGTTCAAAAACACAGGCAAGCAAAGCAAGTCACATATTCAAAAGGCATGCACCATAGAAGGCAAAATTTAAAAATCAAGACCAAAGTTCAAAATCTCATAAACAGAAAAGCACTTAAACAATATGGAATGCTACTGTGTAAATGTTTGAGCGCCACACCAGAAGTGTTCTACCTTTTTATTTCCCTGACCCTTTTATACCATGATTGACACTTGGTTAGTGTTTCCTGTCCACAGAATATCAAGTGCAAGAGAAATAAAGGGCGAGGAAAGAAGTGGCTGACTTTGGCATTTTGAGGGGACCTGTCCTCTGTTGCAGAGGACGGTATGGCAAATATACATACTATTAAGATAGCATTATTTTTTTTTTTGCTTTTTATGTAATTTTTACTAATATGCATGCTCTCAACCTCTCCCCTACAATATTTGTTATACATTGTATATATACCTTTCAAGGCCATATTTCTTGTGTTTTGTGGAAGGAACACTAGAAGGTGAGGCACCATGACATCACTCTGTGGGACCGCTTTCAGCTTTTATATTGAGGTTCAGGAGATTGTTTCAGCAGCTCATCATTGACTTTTGTGGATTACAGCCTTTAGATTACAAACTGGACTTGTCAGCTTTTTGAGGACAAACAATTTTGTCCTTTTGATTGTATTAATAAATTCTATATTTATAAAAACTTTTTATTTGCCCTTGTCTTCTCAAGTCAAAGGATTATAGTTATCCTCTCTCTGGAAGGACATTTTTGTGTATTTAGAGCATCTCTCTATATATAAAATCCAACATCTGTCTGTCTGTCTGCTTTTCATGAGTGAACTACTTAACGGATTTAGATTTCATCCATCCATTATCCAACCCACTATATCCTAACCACAGGGTCACGGGGGTCTGCTGGAGCCAATCCCAGCCAACACAGGGCGCAAGACAGGAAACAAACCCTGGGCAGGGTGCCAGCCCACCGCAGGCCACACACACCTACACACCAAGCACACACTAGGGACAATTTAGGATCGCTAATGCACCTAAACCTAAAATGCATGTCTTTGGACTGTGGGAGGAAGCCGGAGTACCCGAGGAAACCCATGCAGACATGGGGAGAACATGCAAACTCCGGGTCTCCTAACTGTGAGGCAGCAGCGCTACCCATTGTGCCACTGTGCCGCTGGATTTAGATTTTTAACATTCCGTTTGATTTTGTGACTTCTCTCAACGCGCTAAGTACCATAGTTCGGTTGCAGCACTGATTTATTTGCATGAATCGAGAGAGACGCTGCAGGTCGAGGGGGCCCTCCTCACGCGCCAGCCTCCATTTGAGTTACTTTACCTCTCGCCACTTGTTGGAGCATACCTTGCCTCCGCTTAGCTAGCAATACCTATTTGTTCAGCTGACATTATCATCTAGAGATTGTTAAAGAGTAATGTTTGACATTACTTTGACAGGGTACCTGCTCATTGGCAGAGATATTACGGCCACATGCTCTTCTCCCCACGCAGGGGACGCTGTCCCATCAGAGCTGAACACGGTCCGATACAGTGACAATGTTTCACATTGGAGCATACCTACCTTCCGCTTGGCCAGAGATACCTGCAGACCACAAATCCCTGATAGCAAAACCAAAAATACTGTATATCAAAAAGCCCTCGGATATGAAAGCTATCAATATAAATTCTTTTTTTTTTTATTAATTTTTAAAGTTTGTCCTGTTTTACCACTACACGGGTGGAGCCACTAGTTTAATATATGAATGAATTTTTGAAAGCCTGAGCCTCATTTTGAGCATATGCATGAAACCTTGTGTTTTAAGCTTGGGCCCAGGCCTATTTAGGATTCAGACTTAGTCCTAGTCTAGCCGACTGTATTGGGAAGTCAATTCATCCTTTCTGCAATTTGTGCAGCACCTTAACTGTAGGGCAGAAGCAAAGGATAGTGTGATGAACAATGTCTAAATAACAAGTAAAGGTCAAATGCGGGAAAGACAAATATTTCACCAAAACATGAGACAAACAATTACAGTTGAAATAACTTCATCTAGCATTCAATAGCCAAAGAGACTTTCAGAAACTGCCATGCACCACTATTCATTCTGAGATTTAATTCATTGTGCAAGATGCTGACCTTTATATGCTCACAAGGATGACATCTCATGAAATGATTTCTGATGTAGTGCACCCTGGCAATGGGACACTGCTAAATGACAACAGTTCACCAAAATGGCTGCAGCACAGAAAAACAAAATGGTGTTGCAGTAAATAAAAACATACGGTTACCAAAAATGGACTCTGCAGAAAAGGAATTTAACATTATGTTTTGTTATGGCACAGTCCATGGGTGACCCTATTCTCCTCTTTTTATACTCTTTATTATGTATACTTTAAAAGAAGGGTGCAAATCCCTTACTCTTACCATTCTTGTCAGGTACTGTAGTTCAGCACTTTCCCCTTTTCTTTTTCATCTGTAAGCAATTAGATAGAGTAAAGGAACAGGCAGGAGAGAAAAGGTTACACTTTTATTCATGTTTCATAAATAATATGCCCAAAATATAATTGTTGGCAAAATAATATAACCTTGGTAATAATCATTTCATCGTATTTAGACTACTAGGTGGCTTTCTGTCTTACTGTATGTTAGTCTCTGGTATGACTGGGTTTGGTATGGCACTTGATCTAACAAGACCTTCGAATAGATGTGATCTTCTCTTTCTCCATGGATGGAACAATGGCACAGAGAGAGAGAGTATGCCTTTGCAAGCCTACTCTTATTTTCTTAGTCTAGCTTGCTTGATGTATCTCCCAGACCAATAAGATAAGCTGACTCCCTTCTTCATACCAATCCAATTCAGCTACAACTCAGTCCTCCTGTTCAGCCCTAATTCTAGATGCGGCCTGTATTCCCCCAGGTTAGTTGGCCTGGTCAAAAAATTCCAGCTATGGAATTTCAGCTAGCAAAGGTCTTATTTGATAAATGGAATGGCTTAAACATTAAACAATGTATAAAAAGAATTTTACAAACAAAGAAATCTACAAAAATATGCATTATGCTAGATATTATTATTTGTTTTCTGTCCACCACACATGAAAATAACCATAGACTCTGAATTGCTGATGGTTCTGGAAAGCATAAAAAAATCAATAGTAAAATACAAAGTAACATTTTCAATATCATAGCAGTTACATGCATCCTACGTGTCATCTCAAATTCTCTCTGAACAATTCTGAGACCCTTAGGCCAGTTTTGTAACAGTGATGCAGATCCTCATGATGATCTACAAAAATAATGTCCATTCATTAATTTATTTCATACACTAGCTTCATACAAATACATTGGGTGCCAGATGAAATGTCCATGCTCATTATTTACAACACAAAACAACATCGTTAACTAAGCATAAGCAATTACACACACTTCAACAAAGGAAATGATTTCTCTCTTGCTGCTTTTAAAATGTGGTTGTAGAAATCAAATGATTTTGTTTATGGCAATAACTACTGTATTATTATACTGTGTATCTCAGTTCTTGTGTTTAAGAGTCTCATTAGTTGCAGAACTTAATGCTCTCTTTTACTCTTTTAATAACCTTTATATGTCTGCTAAGTCTTTATTTACCTTGCACCTTTAAGACAGCTCAGCCTGTCTTTGCTCCACTACGCTTGTTTTGTCATAAAATGGCTTTCAGTGGCAGAAAATCAACAGAAGATTATGGATTTAGCACACAGTATACAGAGTCATGTTCTTGTTATGGTTCTGGTAATTTAACAGATAAATTCTTATTACATTAAGAATTATAACCCACAAATTAGTGCTGCTTGCAAGCCAGTTGCTTTGATGCAGCAATGAATATCTTTGTATTAAACAATTCAAGAGACGTACACATCACAATGCTATGGCTAAATTTAGTTGCTGCACCCTATTTTTTGCAGGTCAGTCTCTGGAGATACTTTGTCAGGTAATAAGCGTCGATCAAATGTCTACTTTTCTGCAGATCTCATTTTGCTAGAAGGTCATTGTTCAATCGTAGGCTTTCACATTATGCTGGTGACAGCTATCCATGCTTTGTTTGTTGTGGTCTACTGGTATTTTGGGTTTCTTTTGCATTCAAGTTCTCACCATTTTATCCTTTCTTCATTTTACTTTATTTTAGCCTTTAATAATACTCTTTATTTCTTCTGGCCCTAATCTGTGGTGTTTAATACTTTATGTGAATGAGTTTATAAAGCAGTAGTATTGTGTTTATTTTAACCTCCTTAACGTTACATTTTTTCTTAGAAAACATAAACAGCGTTGCATTTTTTGGCTTGAAAACTGGCCTTTTTATTAAATCTCATATTTCTAATATAAAATGGGCAAAGCAATAAAAGTACAAAATTAGAAGTGTAAAAAGTATAATATTGATAAAAGTAATAATAATAATAATGGTGAATAATAATATGAAAAGGTAATAAATAATAATGATGCTAATACCGTATATATAGTCAAAATATGTCTTTTTTATGATACAGTAATCCCTCGCTATATCGCGCTTCGACTTTCGCGGATTCACTCTATCGCGGATTTTAAATGTAAGCATATCTAAATATATATCACGGATTTTTCGCTGGTTCACGGATTTCTGCGGACAATGGGTCTTTTAATTTAAGGTACATGCTTCCTCAGTTTGTTTGCCCAGTTGATTTCATACAAGGGACGCTATTGGCGGATGGCTTAGAAGCTACCCAATCAGAGCATGTATTACATATTAACTAAAACTCCTCAATGATATAAGATATGCTTCCCGCGGGGTGCTTGATTGTTTGCTTTTCTATGTCTCTCTCACTCTCTCTGGGGGTGTGAGCAGAGGGGCTGTTTGCACAGAGGCTGTTTGTCTAGAAGATACGGACGCTCCTCTTCGGCATACTTAAAAACCCAAAAGCACGTATTGATTTTTTGATTGTTTGCTTTAATCTCGCGCTCGCGCTCTCTCTCTCTCTCTCTGACGTTCTCTGCGCCTGACGGAGGGGGTGTGAGCAGAGGGGCTGTTTGCACAGAGGCTGTTTGCTTAGAAGATACTGACGCTCCTCTAAAAAAATGCCGCTTTATCGAGGTGCTTCGGCATACTTAAAAGCACAGAAGCAGGTATTGATTTTTTGATTGTTTGCTTTTCTTAGCGAGTGCTCTATCTCTCTCTCTGACATTCTCTGCACCTGACACGCACTCTTTTGAAGAGAAGATATGTTTGCATTCTTTTAATTGTGAGAAAGAACTGTCATCTCTGTCTTGTCTTGGAGCACAGTTTAAACTTTTGACTAAAGGGTGTTATTTCATGTCTAGAGGGCTCTAATAATGTTAACAGTGAGGGAGAGTTTATAAGGGCTTAAAATATATAAAAATAAGCATACAAACATATGGTTTCTACTTCGTGGATTTTCATCTATCGCGGGAAGTTCTGGAACGCAACCCCCGCGATCGAGGAGGGATTACTGTATATCTTAAAATGGGAAAACTGCTTAGCTGTACAGCCATTTACCTGGCACTTTTCAGCATAATGGATTGTCTCAAGAATTTTCAATCACGTCAATATCAAGAATTAACTTTAGGTAAGTAAGTTGATCTTGACTGTCAATGTTCACTTTTATTCCTGGCTGTCCCACAAAGGAGGTAGAACTAGCGTATTTGAAGCAGGGTCAACAAAAACCACACCGCGAGAGTCACTTTTGAATTCACTGTCATGTTTCAGTTTCACTGCTTGAAGACAGATTCACTTTCTCATCATTTTTGATGAGATGCTTCTCAACATCACTGCTCGTATCACTGTTAAGAGTGTGCAACACCTGGGGTCTCAAGTAAAAGCAGTGTGTATGCACAAAAATGTTGTATACTCCCATTTCCATGCTCACATTACGATGTATAAAACCTAAACTTGGCGTAAAGCCACGCACATTTTCACACCAGCTAAATGCTGGCCGTACGCAAGTTCTCAGCTCGGTTTTGCAAACTGGCAGCACCCAACGTCAAAGCAGTGCTTTTGTTCCAGTGTGGTTTCCCTTACTTTTTTAGATCCACATCCCTAACGCGGCTTTATCAAATACACTGAAACTAACCGCATATTGTTTATTAATTTAAGGCGTCTGATTGTAATTAACCTGTAAAAATATAATGGTCTATGGAATGGCCAAACTATTCCAAATGAAAAAAAAAATTAGCGTTGTTACTCCCACTGCACCTTCTTCTTCTTCTTTCAGTGGCTCTCATTAGGAGTTGCCACAGCGGATCATCTTTTTCCATATTACTGTCACTGCACCACACTTTATATCACTGTATCTGAGTGGGGAATCACAGCTGTACTGCAGCTGATTGCAAAGAGAATTATCGGTACACAGCATCAAGCACACGCTGCCTCAGCCATGCTGCCTATTTGAACTGCTCTCATACGGCGAACGCTTCAGAGCCTTTCCTGTACGGACCTCACAGTTCAGAAACAGTTTCATCCCAAGAACTATAAACACAATCAATCAGTCCATCAAGTGCTCCTTGTAGAACTATTTAGATAGATAGATAGATGATACTTTATTAATCCCCAAGGGGAAATTCACATACTCCAGCAGCAGCATACTGATAAAAACAATATTAATTAAAGAGCAATAAAAGCACAGTGCAAGTTAAAAACGCAAGGTGGAGAGTGTGAGGCAGGTATAACAGTCTATAATCTTGTGTAGTGTTAACGTTTACCCCCACGGGTGGAATTGAAGAGTCACATAGTGTGGGGGAGGAATCTCCTCAGTATGTCAGTGGAGCAGGACAGTAACAGCAGTCTGTCACTGAAGTTGCTCCTTTGTCTGGAGAGGATACTGTTAAGTGGATGCAGTGGATTCTCCATGATTGACAGGAGCCTGCTCGGTGCCTGTTGCTACACCACAGATGTCATACTCTCCAACTCCATGCCTACAATAGAGCCTGCCTTCCTCACCAGTTTGTCCAGGTGTGAGGCGTTCCTCTTCTTTATGCTGCCTCCCCAGCACACCACTGCATAGAAGAGGGCGCTCGTGTAAGGAGAAAAGTCAGAGGGGGTCATCTTGTGAGAAGAGACAGAGGGTCATGCAGTGGTTAGAGACAGAGGGTGTGCGCCACAACCGTCTGATAGAACATCTACAGCATCTTATTGCAGATGTTGAAGGACGCCAGCCTTCTAAGGAAGTAAAAAATTTGTACTTATAAGTACAATTACATCACTGTAAACGTGTGGTACAATTATAGTATTGCACAACCTGAGCCACTTTATAAAGCACGTATTTACATATGATGACGATATCATTTTTAAGATGAAATGCAGCAAAATATGGTTATTAAATTATACAGATAAAATAGTAACATCATTTAAATAATCTACATTTTTAATAATTAAACATGTTAGGACACGGTGTCGCAACGGAAGCAAGGAGCTGGCGCCCTATTCAGGGAGTGTTCCTGCCTCACGCTGTATTCTTGCCGGGGCTGGCACTACACTGGAAGGATAGATGGATAGAATAATTAAACATGTACTATGAAGATATTTCAAGGTTCTTTAAAAGTTTTGAAGAATCGGAGTTCTAAGCTTACAGATGGCTTAACATCTATTACTGAGCTGATTGTGTGGCGATTAGGTATTTGGAGAAAGAATAGGAAGGACAGGAATTGGAGGTTAGTACGATTGAAAGAGACAGTACTACTGCAATAAATTATTTCATCAAAGGTTGCAATCTCTGGATGGGGCACCAGCTCGTCACTATCACTGCGCCACCGTGTTCCCATGTTTAATACATGATTTAATTGATATGATATGAATACTGAAATGATATTAAGTATACATCTCAGTATTTAAATTATTCAGACAACTGTAATATCACGAATGTAATGGATTCTGTGTCCTGTCGGAGGAAGAGAAAGCCCGTTTAAGAAGCACGTAGTGATTCACTCACATGGAGCGCATAGAAGAACACATACAAAACAAAGCATTTAACGTGCTACTTTAGTTACGATGGGATTTCAGAAACTAGTATATTAAACGATTTTAAGATGAAGTTTATGATGTTCTGCTTTAATGACAAAATAAACTACTTAATTAAAGTGGACATTTCGAGATTAAAGTTGACATTTCAAGCTTTTTTCCCACTGCGTCCCTATTTTTTTTTCTTTTCTCTGTACCCTAATAAGCTATCATATGACACTCAGACGGTGGGCTACGACGCGCCTTTTCACGGCAACTTTGATATCTGACAACTTCTTTTTTATTTTGGGCACTGTGCAATTTTGTGAACTTGAGCTTTCCAGTTTCTCTGACACTCTATGTCACTCAATCAACTTCCTTTTGTTGTTTATACTACTGTTTAAACCATCAAATAGTACGTTTTTCCTTGCCTCCACTTGGTATTCGCTGAAATTCTTCCATTTTCCCCCGTGCTTTTGCCATTGCCTTTTCACAGAATATTGATTTGCATATTCAAAGAGGCCTAATTCTGGGAGGAGATGGGGATTGGCAGCAGGTGCGTGTGCATGCACGTGTGTTACTTTTCATTATGGAGCGGAAGAATGTGGAAGTTGGTGTACGCACAGATTTATGCATCTGGTTTTTTTTCTTTGTCCGCACTCCATGTTTTAGTGTGAATTCTACGCACTGTATTCTGCATGAGGCCCCTGGACTGCTGAAAAACATTTCTTATGAGATGACATTATGAGGCTAGGAGAATAAGTGTCTGCACCATTCCCAAGGTAATGCTTGGGGGCCTGATGCTTACGTTAGACATGCCTATACCGTTGTCCCTGAGTATCACTCGGGACTAACACTTTTTACACCTCAAATAATTTTCAGGTCTAATGCTTATGTGAGATGCATCTATTCAGTTGCCCAAGTAACACTTGGGACTAACGCTTTTAGTTCTGTTTACACAGCCCAAGTAACACTCGGGTGTAATGCTAGGGAGGTTAAACTGGCTATAGACAGGGTGAGAGGAGTCCTTCATGACCCTGGCTACCTTAGTAGTGCACCTTTTTGTATATACTGCAGGTCCTGTAGAGATGGTAGCGATATCCCTATGATGCACTCATCCAGGCACACAACTCTCTGCTGCACTGTGTTATCCTTTTTTGAGCCATTTCCAGACCAAATATACTACACAAAGCAACTAACAAATGATGTAACAAACTAAATTTGAATTTATATCTTCAAAGAATCTTATATAGTGGTAACATATACAGCAAACTTCATATTTAACTCAAAAAATCATTAACTGCTGTCATCAGACTTCTGCGTGAACTAGAAAAAATTTGAAAAGTGTGATGCAGGTCACCTGGGAACAAAGCCAGACAGTACAACATAATCTTTAATAATAATAATAAGACTTTATTAAATGCAGTGCTTACATCTAGCAGTATAACAATTCACTGATATCAGTGACGTCAATACATAATTACCACATAATTGATGCTATTTTGGTGCTGGGACCACTGAAAAACATCATCTTGGCAAAGCTATCCAGTATGGTGACATTCCAGACGGGCATTACATTAAGAAAGTTTCTTTCAGAACATCTGCTTTATTTTTTACTTCATAAGCAACAATCCATTGCTCCCATTTCTGGTGATTGCTCTTTCCCAGGTGGTCTCTACTCTTCCCATTTTCTTTTTTCTCTGACTGCTCTCAACATTCATCTGTGTTTGCTTGACCCATAAGCTAATTCCACCACATTATTTTATACCTTTTAGGATGTTTAAGGGTGTAAACCTAAGGTTTAAAGCAATTCTTAGTCAGAATTCTGCTGGTCTTTATGAATATTAGTCTGCTCACAGATAAAGGCCTACAGATGCTTTAGAGTTGTTTTTTTTTCATTTTATAACTCTTAAAAACAACCCCCCTAAGTCTTTTATTCTCTCAGCAAAAATGAGTCACGATGAAGTCAGCATTTGCACTGCTTTAAAGCTCTTCATAGAGATCATCCCAAGAGGGTAACTTTGGTTTTCTTGCCTGGATGTAATTATAAAATTTGGGCCTTCTATGCAAATTCACAATCTGCATATGGTGAACACGCTTGGATTCTGTTCAGCAGAATGAAGTTACCCCTGTGTCTGAGGCTGTGAGAGTTTATAAACAATAATTATATTCACTCACTGGGCAAATTATTAGGAACACCTGCATACCTGCTAATCCATGTGATTATCTGATCAGCCAATCATGTGGCAGCAGTGCAATGCATAAAGTCCAGCAGATACAGGTCAGGAGCTTCAATTAATGTTCACATCTCTCTTATCAAGGGATGACTGAGACTTACTAAGTTTGCTACTATTTGTACGCTGGTCAACTCTCACAAGTTAAGATTAACACACACACACGGAAATCCAATTTACACAACTATGAATGAGTGATGCCTAAGCGGCAATCACTCTGTAGTATTCCACATAGACCCCCAAATCCACCACACACAGTGATCCTAAATACACAGCTATGTATGGGTGATGCATAACTGCCAGTCATTTTGTAGTAGTTCACATAGGATCCCACCCACATAACTACATAAGAGTCAAGCCTCATACCTGTCACTCCTCAGTTTTGCACATAGGGACTCACTATCACAGAGACTAACAAATGTACAAGTGTTCCCAAGACATACGAAGGCACAACACTCTTTGGTTGTATGCCACTCAACCAACATTGGGGTTGGAGGGGGAGTCTTACTTCTACCATAGTTGTTCATCCTATTGAGGAGCGACCTTTTGGCTTTGATAAACCCTGCAGTGATGAGTATAATCATAATCCCCCCCTGCACCAGGTGCCCTAATATTTACTTTATTATTACTATCACTCTAGATATAATTTTAAAGTATAGAAATGTGAGTATAACCTGGTATTTATTGAAGTGTAATAACATTAATACAAGAAAGTATAACAGTAAATAAAACAGCAAAAATCTGGATATATGTCTACCCATCCATCCATTATCCAACCCGCTATATCCTAACTACAGGGTCACGGGGGTCTGCTGGAGCCAATCCCAGCCAACACAGGGCGCAAAGCAGGAAACAAACCCTGGGCAGGGCGCCAGCCCACCGTAGGGATATATGTATACTGTATATATAATCCTAAAAGAGTTTACTGGCTATTAATAATGTCAGGTGTTGATGTTGTCCTGGGCAGCCTTTGTAATTTAGCAGTCCGTGTGATGCATAAGTATACATTCATTGCTGTCCAGATAAGATGGTCTCGCTTTCCTTCTGATGTGCGCAGCTCTGGAACATGTGACATTACACACATGTGATTGCCTAACTTTCCTTGTGATTGATGATTTTTACTCAAAAGCTCTGAGCCTGTATGGATCTGTTTTATTATTAAGTTGTAAACTGTCTGAAACAGCTTTGATCCCATGTGTATCCATACGGTTTTTCATTCCTTTTTTCCATTAAGTTGTAAACTGACTAAAACAGATGCAATACAATACATGATGAATGTATACGAGAGTATGATTTTAGTCTAAATGGCCTCTGTAATTGTTTTATAAATTAGTTTTTTTTATAGTTCATCCTGTTTGTTTGAGCAAAATTAAAACTTAACATAAGCAATCTGCAGTTTCAAAATATGATGATTTTATATTCTCCAGGACAACACCAAACACCAGAATAGAGAAAAAAATGTAATCTAATATTTCAACAGGGCATGATTGTTGGTACCAGACATGCTGATCTGAGTATTTCTGCAGTCTTTGAAGTTTAATCAGAATGGCGAGATAAACAAAAAACAAATCCAGTGAGTAGCAGTTCTGTGGATGGAAATTCCTTGATGATGAAAGAGGTCAGAGGAGAATAGCCAGAGTGGTTAGGGTTGACAGTAAGGGTACGGTAACTCAGATAACTACTCTGTACAACTATGGTGAGCAGAAAAGCATCTCAGAATGCACAGCATGTCAGTCCTTGAGACGGATAGACTACAGTACAACAGCAGAAACCATGCCAGGTTCTACTCCTGTCATTCAAGAACAGAAAACTGAGGCTGCAGTGGGCATAGGCTCAATGAACTGGATAGTTGAAGACTCGAAAAATGTAGCCTGGCCAGCTTGAATTCTCGATTTCTGCTGTGGCACACAGATGGTAGGCACTCATTCTACCTTGTGTCAACATTCCAGGTCGGTGGTGGTGGTGTAATGGTGTGGGGAATATTTTCTTGGCACACTATAGACCCGTTTATACCAATCAATTATCACTTGAATGCCACAACCTTTTTGAGTATTGTTGTCAACCATGTGCATCCCTTAATAGTCACAGTTTACCAATCTCCTGCTCTATTTTCATCATAATAATGAGCCACTTCACAAAGCAAAAGTCATTTAAAACTGGCTTCATGAACATCAAAATGACATCAGTGTGCTTCAGAGGCCTTCTTAGTCCTCAGATCTGAACACCCCTTGGGATATGGTAAAATGGCTAGAACATCTAGAGCTGCAGAAACATGCAGCTGACAAATCTACAAAAACTGCATGATACAATTATGTGAACATGGACCAGAAGCTCAAAGGAATGCTTCCAACATCTTGTGGAATCCAGGCCAAGAAGAACTGATGCGGTTTTTACAGTAAAAGGAGGTATTAACACAGTCTTCCTAATAATTTTCAATGAGAGTGTACATTTCTTTCAAAAGATGTCAAAATAATGAAGAGTTGTAAATGTAGGATCTGTAGTGGCTTGCAACTTCCATTAAATATAAAAATCAATGAAGAGATCCATAGGTTTGACTCAACAAACAGGCAAGTTCAGTTATCAAGAAGGAGATTGCAGCCTGCACAAAACAGGTAAACCATTTAACCAAAATCAAGAGAAGAAGCCTGAAGGTTGCAAATGTATTTGAACAGCAGAAATTGTGTTCTATAACCACAAAGGTCCCTAAAGAAGAACTTCAATCAGCTCAGAGTTTGAAAGATGTAGTCAACAGGTCAATGCAGGAGCTGACTGAGTCTGTGTTGCAATTACTGTGAGAGAAATAACCAGAAGACCTATAAGGGCTTTCAGATGAAAAAGAAACTCAGAGTCAAGAAGAGGCAGGCATGAAAATGAGAAGGATTGACAGGGTCAGCTAACTTTAGGGGTGTGGGGAGAGACTGGACAAGTCATAATTAAGTGTTGGGGTCTCCCGGAGATTCCTGTTTATTAGCTGCAAAGCTAATAATGAAAAGTAACCAAAAGGCTTGTTAGTATAACATGACCTTCCTCTTCTAAACCCATGCTGACTGTTCAGAATAACTCCTGTTCTTGCCACGTGCTGCTCAATCTTATTCTTAATAATTCCTTCCATTAATTTTCCTGTGATGCACATTAACCTTACTGATCTGCCTGATCATCCTTTTAAAATAACGGAATAATATTTGCCATTTTCCAGTCCTTCGGAATTTCCCCGTGCACAGTGACTTCCTACAAATATGTACCAAGGGTTTATTATATATGTACTCGCTAATCTCCTTAAGATCTCTAGGGTAAATATTATTTGGTCCTGGAAATTTGTTTGATGTCAGCCTATTTAATCTGAGCAGTACATTGTCCTTGACAATTTCTAAATCACTCAGTATCTCTTTAGTAGTCTTTTTTACCATTGGAAGGTTATGTACTTCCTCACAGAACCGGCCTTAGAGCGAAGCGAACGAAGCGACTGCTTCGGGCCCACAGCTGGAGGGGGCCCACTGCGCCCAAAGTTTTTTTTTTTCCTGTGATGCGACGCTGCTGTGGAGGGCTCAATGAAGCAACAGACTCCTTCACTCCAACCTCTATTACTAATTTTTTTATATATATAATTCACGGGCAACATATTCCATCACCTAATTACTCCACGTGGACATCTCCACTCGGCACTCCAATCTTCATTACGCTTCACTCAGGCCCGCGTGCCTGTTGCCGCCTCCACAGCTCATCTGTGCCTCTTTCCTCAGTAGGCGGCCACTTACGCTTCAGTCAGGGCCGCTCCGCCGCACTGCATTCTCGACAGAGCATAAAAGGGGCCCTTCTCTTTGTAAAGCCATCACTTTCCTTCATATCAATATATTTCCATTTTGTTAGAAAGAACGTCTTGTAGATAGTAGTTAGGCTCTGCCCCGGACCCCCTAGCTGCAGGGGTCGGGCTCCTTACGGGGCCCTCGGTATCAGTTTGCTTCGGGCCCGAAATTGTCTAGGGCCGGCTCTGTTCCTCACTTGTGTAGACCTCAGAAAAATGTAAATTTAGAGCATTCGCTATTTCACAGTCTGCATTTTTTAATTCCCTTTTACTATCCATGTTGCACTTCACCTCCTGCTCGACTGTTCTTTTAATAAAAAAATACTGAAAGAATCTCTTTGGGTCACATTTCACCTTATCTGCTATTGTTCTCTCTAACTGTCTTTTAGCTCCCTAATATCCTTCTTAATGGTTGCCCTCATATTCTTATATGCTCTATGATTGACTTTGGAGTTATTAGTCCTATATGCCTTATACAGCTGTTTTTTCCTTTGCAGCTTATTTTTTAATGATTTATTAACCCACTGCAGAATTTTCTTAATGTCCTACTAACTCCAAAATTAGGTACGTACCTGTCCTGCATTACATGTAAAATCTGTTCCACTTCCCCTTGACTGTCTCCACATTTAAAAGCTTATCCCAGTCTATCCTCCTTAGACTCTACTACATCTGCTCAAAATTTACCCTACCAAAGTTAAACTTAACAGTTTTATTCTTTGTATCTGCTCTCTTCCAAAACAATAAGAAATCTATTCATTTATGATCACTTGACCCTAATGGTTCAATCACCTCTACACCCTCAATTCACCCTTATTATTACAAAATACTAAATCTAGACAGTCTTCACCCATGTTGGTGCTTTAACATACTGTATTAAAAAACAGTCACAGATAACTTCTAAAAACTCTTGCTCTTGTACACCTCAATTTGCAAGGTTATCCCAGTTAATATTTAGGTAGCTAAACTTCCCCGTGACTATAATTTCCCCCTGTAAACTTACCTTTTTAATATTATTGTCTGTATTGGGTGGTCTGTAACACATTCCTAAAATAAGGCCTCTTTCTCTAATGCTTTCCAGGCAAAGCCATATGTCCTCACTAAGATGGGATGCATCATCCAACTAAAGGGGACATGCATTTAAATTCTTTTTTACATAAACAGCAACCCCACTTCCTTTTCTGTTCTCTCTATCCTTCCTAAAAAGGCACATCCCTCTAAGTTATACTCATCTCCATCTATGTTATTTAGCCAGGTTTCCGTTATTGCTACATATAGACGGTCTATTAAAAATATGAAGTCTTCAAATTTTTCTTAACTTAACCACTTGCATTTCATGTTATAGATCATCTTGCCATGCTATGTTTAGACTTAAATAATAGAGTCACACATCCTGTAGAAAAAAATTAATTAATTATTGTGCTTCTTTATGTTTTATTGCATGTAAGTGTGAGTATGTGCATGTATTATCAAATTTGTTTAGTAGATTTTTAAAAAATTCCTTGAACTCTATACTGCTTGCATGGATAAGCTGTTTGAGAACATAAGAGAGGTGCCATGCTGTATATAATTTAGTTTAGTTGATTTGTTGTAACTAAGTGCAAGTTTAACAAAAATTAAAAAGACGACAAGATGACATGTTTCAGTCAATGAATTGTTATATTGTATCAGTCTGCATGATTTAAGAGCACATTAGATTAAACACAGTGAACAAATGGAATTGCTAACTGTAATTCCTTTACCAGACTAGTGTGTTCTCAGAAACACAGTTAACAGCCATACCTGAAAAATGTACAATTCACACTTTAAATATAAATACTGTATATATTGAATATATTAAGATAGGAAAGGCACTCTAGTAACATACTGTATCTCTGCAATGGAATAATATAAAATGGGCTAGAAGTAAAAAAAAATAAAATAAAAGGGGTGTTTATTAATGAAAGAAGCATTCAATGGGGAGAAACGAAGTGGAGATAATGAAAGCAAAGCCCACTGGACATACCTATAAAGTTGTTGAACCCTTGTCTGCCAGAGTAGTTCTCCCACTTACCCACTTCCACAGCTGCCGTCACCCCGTCTTGGCCTCTTTATTGCCCAGTGAGCTTCTTTCCAAAGTCCAAAGCTTTGCAAATGAAGTGGTTTTAAACATCTCAAGGTCCCCTGTGGCAAATTTAGAATCCGTAATCCTAAGGAAAGCCAAAACCACCATAGCCAATCATAAAGTAAAATAAGATTACAATTATTAAACAGTAATTACCTTGATAAATGATCACAATAACTGCATAAACAATAATTAAAGAAGGAAACAATGAAATACATTGATTAAATAAACAATAATGCAGACAATTAAATAATTATGGAGAAGTAATTATCTAAAGTACAAAATTTAAATTATCTAGAAACATAATCAAGCAAGAAACTAAACTATGAGGAAGAAAACAAGAAATACAAATGCAGGTACATCTTAAACAAAAAAAAAATAGACAGAAGTGTTTCTTGAGATGGCCGTTTCACTTTGGCCATTTTTGAACCCAGTCCTGAACTTTAGGAATGCCAGCACCTTCCAGTCCAAGTGAACAGAATAACAACTTTAAGTTGTGCTAATGCAATTTCAAAGTTTCTGTAATAACCGATTAGCATTTAACATGACTAATTAAGGATAAGCTAAGTGAATTGACCACTTGGACACCAAATGAACTTCTTCTGAAAATAGGGCTTTGCAACCATATGTGAATAAATAAATCAAAAATCTGTTATTTAAAGAAGTAATTGCCATTATACAGTACATACTAGAAATGCCTTAAACTAAATGTTTAACATACACAGATTAGATAGATTGTTTTTACAGCTAACAAAAGAACAAAGACTGAAGATATGATCATCTGCATAGCTCTAGCCACCAGAAGGATGGTCTGAATCTTTCCACCCTACTACAAACCTGTTCAGGCATGGCAAGATCCCAAGTCCAAACAGCAACATAAGGAGAAAGGGCTACCTCTGACTCAGAAGAATCCTGCTCAGCCTCTCCATTAGAGTCTTCCCCATCTGGCACCTTTGTCTCTGCCACAGCTCTGGGCAATGTCCACTTGACTCCAGTCCAGAAACTCCATCTCACTTTGTTGGGAACTGCACCATTCAGGGACAGCAAAGACAGGTGATAATCCCCATGAGGAACCCCCTACATGCCTGGCAAGGTCATCACAACCTTCCTCAAGTATTTCTGCACTTTGGTGTAGCAGTCCACATAGATCCTTTACAGGAACAGCTTCCAGAGAGGTAAATATTCTATCATTGTCAGGTTATGAATGGACATCGATTCACCTGATGGCCTCCAACACCTACCACAGAGCTTCTCTATGAGCAACTCAGGAGGGCTTCTGCAATACCCTGACCAACCCCAGACCTGTAGGAAATGCAGAGGGTGGGGCGAAGTGCTGAAGAACTGCAAGGAGTATGCTTGTAGGAACTGTCGAATGACAGGTCACGAGACCAAAGACTGCTCCAGGAAAAATAGCTGAAACCTCTGCAGACAGGTGGGCCACATATACAGAGACTGCTCCCTAAATCAGAAGAAGGCCACAGGGAAGGCACTGCACACTGAGACTGACATCCACCCTGCCCACACATAGAAAGCTGGAACAAAAGCCCACTTCCAGAACACCAGAAGAAGCAACAAAGGTACAAAAACAAAAAGGCCAAGAAAGGTAAGAACAAAAAGTCACTCACGCTCCACCCCACAACTGAAGCAGCAACCCTGTCCCCGCTGCCTCAGACCTCGCATGTCTCCCTGACCTAACCTACACCCCTACTCAGAAGATCTTTCTTTGTCGCCACTTCAATGACAAAGCAAAAGAAGAGGAAGATCCCAAACTGCTCAGTAGAGGATCATATAAAGAAGAAATTCATAGGGACCCCCATGGAGTACACACAGCAAGCAGCAGAGGAGATATTGATATAAGAAGAGCAGCTTGTAGAGGCAGAAATTCCATTTGAACCCAGAAAATGTAAAAGCTAGCATAGATTGACTGGATGCTCCAAGTTAAGGAACCTAGGGCCCAAGAACCTGAAGTCCCATCCAATCGAGGCAATGTCTAAAGTCCAGGGCCACACAAACCTCTCTTTGTTTAACTCCATACAGATGCTTACTTTTTCCCTCTTTACCATCAATGTGAGGAGCATCAAAGACCAGCTTAAAAGATAGATGAGGATGACCTTTCTCTCCATTCAGAAATGCGATGTGTAAGCAGTGGTATCATGTTCCTTCCTATTGGTTGGGAGGTGGCAATTGCAAATCAGTGGAGACTGCCATGCTTGTCTGGGAAAAACATTTCATGTCGAGAGCTTTTATGTGGCTGGCTTGTGGGCAGGGAACTCCATAAGTCTCATTAATGTGTACACCCCCCACTGGGAGAAGAATACATGTTTGAAACTCTCTATCTATTTACCACCTCCAGGGCAATGCAGTTGGCTGAATATTTCAACTGGCTCCTGAGGAAGAATGGGCACAACTCCAATGAGTTTGCAAAACTGCACACCATGTTCAAACTGCTCAAGGAGATGGTGGCAGAGGCTTACCTGCTGGATGTTGTGGAGACTGCCTGGACCAGATCAGTCAACTACACCTGAGTTTGTCTCACAGCTTGTCCCAATCACAAATCAACTTTGTCTTCAATTCCAGAGCGGCACAGCCCAGAAAGTACATCTTGAACCCCTGCTGCTTCTCAGACCAAAGAACCATGAAATTCTAGGGAATCCATAACTTCCTCTACTTGGCCCAAGATTGTAGAAACTGAATTGCAGCCAGTAGGAAAAAGAGGACCTCATGCTAATGAACACATACACAGTATGGAAGGAGGAGAAATGTTACTTCAAGAAGGTAAGTGACTAGAGGAAATGTGTTATAATCAAACTCAGCAGTTGAAATAAAGAGAGCAGGTGTGCCAATTGAACAGTGCATTTGGGAAACTGCAAAAAGAGCTGTGGTCTCTGCAAGACGTCCACCAGTATGAGTTGTATGTAACATGTGAGGCAGAGGAGACTAAGGAGAGTCTAAGAAGGCACTTCAAGGAACAGTCCAAGCACACAGCCATCTGCTCATAAGTGGAGAACCTGGAGAAAGGAGTGAAATGCAATTTCTTCTTCTTTAGGAAATTCATCTCCAGCCACATGCCCCTGGGGAACTGTGGGACAGAGAAGGCATCATCAAGACAGGGAAGAAGGCAGTGATATAAGTGTCCAGAACTACTATAGTGACCTCTACTCCCCAAATATAATCAAAGTTGAACTAATCGACTGTTTTTTAGGATGTATAAGCAATATATGGTGTTGAATGTGCCTTTGACACTGGGAGAGCGGCACTCCCGCACCAGATCCTTCAGACCCGACAGGACCCTGGGCTGTGACGGTCTACCAACTGAACTTTACTTCACACTGTGGGATCTCATTTGCCGTATCTGTTGGAGTTGTATTGTCCCATTCACCTCCCATCCTGCTGATGGCACTTTGTGCTTCCCTTCCCACCATTTCTCTTCTATTTTTCTATTTAAATGATTACACATGCATAATCATCCTACTCATTTGCTGGCTTGCTCACCTGCCTGTCCAAACTCCAAACTGTCTTTCTGCTATTTCCATAAGGATGACTCCTACCTATCGATGAGAAAGTCCACCACTCCTACCTGGCCAACCAGCCATTCAAACACAGGGAGGGAAGACATGGCCTTGCAAATCCAGGTGGCGCCTGTCTGGGTGGTCTGTCAGGCAGCCACAGCCCCTGCCCTAGGCTCTGGGGAGGCCTGTACTGGGCATGAGCAGTAATTGGATCACGGGACCCTCACCATAACCAATCTTAGCCGTGGCCATCTAGAACTGCAGTACTTAGGAAGGCATATAAGGAATCCTGGTTGAAATTAACTGGATTATCTTCAGATTGGGGTGCCCTTGATTCTGGGAGGAGGACAGCAGGGCACAACAACTTACTGAGTAAGAGGTGGGCTAGAGTGTCTCCTAAACATTTTAACCCCATCCCCAAATTTATCTATAAGAACAGTCTTATGTCATATATGGTATTTGATTGCCATAATTTCACTTTAACTGGGTGGTCTTTGACACTAAAGTAGAAAAATGATATTTAAAAACATAGAAACAACTTCCTACACACATAGGTACAACCAACTTACAGTAGCAATGAGTTTGGTCTTTGTAACTTTTTTTAAATTAAGACATTAGGAAAAATGGGATTGTTGTATTATTTTTTTCAGATAAGCAAGCCAAACTGTAAAAGCTCAGAATTATTTAAGAAACATGAATCTGCCTTATTAGAGCTTACACTAATTACAGATACATTGTTTAATAAAAAAAAAAAAAAAAGGTCAGACCTGGTAGGCCCAAACGTGTTGTGAGGGTCTGCTGGGAACGGCTGGCAGAGTCCCCTGTCAGAAGTAGCTTCAACTCCCACCTTCGGCAGAACTTCGACCACGTCCCGAGGGAGGTGGGGGACATTGAGTCCGAATGGGCCATGTTCCGTGCCTCTATTGTTGAGGCGGCTGACCGGAGCTGTGGCCGTAAGGTGGTCGGTGCCTGTCGCGGCGGCAATCCCCAAACCCGTTGGTGGACACCGGCGGTGAGGGATGCCGTCAAGCTGAAGAAGGAGTCCTATAGGACCTTTTTGTCCTGTGGGTCTCTGGAGGCAGCTGATAGGTACCGACAGGCCAAGCGGAATGCGGCTTCGGTTGTTGCTGAGGCAAAAACTCGAGCATGGGAGGAGTTTGGAGAGGCCATGGAGAACGACTTTCGGACGGCTTCGAGGAGATTCTGGTCCACCGTCCGGCGTCTCAGGAAGGGGAAGCAGTACAGTGTCAACACCGTATATGGTGGGGATGGTGCGCTGCTGACCTCGACTCAGGACGTTGTGGGTCGGTGGGGGGAGTACTTCGAAGACCTCCTCAATCCGACTAACATGCCTTCCAATGAGGAAGCAGAGCCTGGGGACTCTGAGGTGGGCTCTCCCATCTCTGGGACTGAAGTCACCGAGGTGGTCAAAAAACTCCTTGGTGGCAGGGCCCCGGGGGTGGATGAGATACGCCCGGAGTTCCTTAAGGCTCTGGATGTTGTAGGACTGTCTTGGTTGACACGTCTCTGCAACATCGCATGGACATCGGGGACAGTGCCTCTGGATTGGCAGACTGGGGTGGTGGTCCCCCTCTTTAAAAAGGGGGACTGGAGGGTGTGTTCCAACTATAGAGGGATCACACTCCTCAGCCTCCCTGGAAAAGTCTATTCGGGGGTTCTGGAGAGGAGGGTCCGTCGGATAGTCGAACCTCGGATTCAGGAGGAACAGTGTGGTTTTCGTCCTGGTCGCGGAACAGTGGACCAGCTCTACACCCTTAGCAGAGTCCTGGAGGGTGCATGGGAGTTTGCCCAACCAGTCTACATGTGCTTTGTGGACTTGGAAAAGGCGTTCGACCGTGTCCCTCGGGGAGTCCTGTGGGGGGTGCTCCGGGAGTATGGGGTACTGGACCCCCTGATAAGAGCTGTTCAGTCCCTGTACAACCGGTGTCAGAGCTTGGTCCGCATTGCCGGCAGTAAGTCGAGCCCGTTTCCAGTGAGAGTTGGACTCCGCCAGGGCTGCCCTTTGTCACCGATTCTGTTCATAACTTTTATGGACAGAATTTCTAGACGCAGCCAGGGTGTTGAAGGGGTCCGGTTTGGTGGACTCAGGATTGGGTCACTGCTTTTTGCAGATGATGTTGTCCTGTTTGCTTCATCAGGCCGTGATCTTCAGCTCTCTCTGGAGCGGTTCGCAGCTGAGTGTGAAGCGGCTGGGATGAGAATCAGCACCTCCAAATCCGAGACCATGGTCCTCAGCCGGAAAAGGGTGGAGTGCCCTCTCAGGGTTGGGGGCGAGATCCTGCCACAAGTGGAGGAGTTTAAGTATCTCGGGGTCTTGTTCACGAGTGAGGGAAGAATGGATCGTGAGATCGACAGGCGGATCGGTGCGGCATCCGCAGTGATGCGGGCTCTGCATCGGTCTGTCGTGGTGAAAAAAGAGCTGAGCCGTAAGGCAAAGCTCTCAATTTACCAGTCGATCTACGTTCCTACCCTCACCTATGGTCATGAGCTATGGGTAGTGACCGAAAGAACGAGATCGCGAATACAAGCGGCTGAAATGAGTTTCCTCCGCAGGGTGTCTGGGCTTTCCCTTAAAGATAGGGTGAGGAGCTCAGTCATCCGGGAGGGGCTCAGAGTAGAGCCACTGCTCCTCCGCATCGAAAGGAGTCAGATGAGGTGGCTCGGGCATCTGATCAGGATGCCTCCTGGACGCCTCCCTGGTGAGGTGTTCCGGGCACGTCCAACCGGGAGGAGGCCCCGGGGAAGACCCAGGACACGCTGGAGGGACTATGTCTCCCGGCTGGCCTGGGAACGCCTTGGGATTCTCCCGGAAGAGCTGGAAGAAGTGGCCGGGGAGAGGGAAGTCTGGGCTTCTCTCCTTAAGCTGCTACCCCCGCGACCCGACCTCGGATAAGCGGAAGAGGATGGATGGATGGATGAATAAAAAAAAAAAAACAGTGATTCATGAGAAACGTTTCTATTCTTTTTTCAGATAAGTATAATGCGCCTTTTATGGTGGTCACCAACTGTACTCAAAAATTGATTTAGTATATTTACAAGGTTCTTTCCAACGCTCAAGAATATGAACCATGAGGAAACAGTGAAGGAGTTAAATCTTTTCCAGCCTAATGACAGGACAGATGCCTCTAAAATTATGATGAGTGTTAAGTAAGGCAGCTGCCAGCTATTACTTTAAATAGGAATCCAGCAGGGCAGATGGAGGCTGATTTATTTAAAATTTCAACAAGTGAAATAATCTTTACCTCATAGAACCAAAGAGTCATGGAACAGTTACCAGGTATTGCAATTAACAATTCAAATTGGGGGCTTTTAAATCAAAACATTTTTACAACATTTGAATTGAGGTGTATTAAATGTAGAAGTATCTTGGATTTAATTAAAGATAATGGACTTCTCATTTGAATTCTTTGTAAACAAGCAGGTTTGATTCACTCTTATATTGTCACTAACTCAGAACAGTGCTAGGCCAAAGTTAAAAAAAATCGGGTGACTTTATTAAATAATACTGAACACATATGGAGGGAATAAAGAGAGTGCCCGAGTGCAAATCAAACAGTTGTTTATCTCATTCTGTGCTTTATGGTAAAATTTCTCCCTTCTCCTTCAAACGAAACCACACTTTAGTGGCATTTTTGAGGATCTGTGAACTGCTGGGGAGTACACAATATGCTTGAATAACATGAAAGACATCTCCTGAGAACTTGTCTGGAAATGTCATGTTTACTAAATCTTATTTGAAAAGATTGATATCTCTACTTCAAAAAATATTGTGAAAAAAATGATGCAGTTATGCTTTGAATTTTAGATTGGTGATGAACTTGTCTTCTTCTTCTTTCGGCTACTCCCTTTAGGGGCCGCCACAGCGCATCATCTTTTTCCATATCATCCGGTTCTCTGCATCTTGTTCTGTTACACCTATCACCTGCATGTCCTCTCTCACCACATCCATAAACCTTCTCTTAGGCCTTCCTCTTTTCCTCTTGCCTGGCAGCTCTATCCTTAGCATCCTTCTCCCAATATACCCAGCATCTCTCCTCTGCACATGTCCAAACTGACATAATCTTACCTCTCTGACTTTATCTACCAACTGTCCAACTTGAACTGACCCTCTAATGTACTCATTTCTGATCCTATCCATCTTCGTCACACCTAGTGCAAATCTTAGAATCTTAAACTCTGCCACCTCCAGCTCTGTCTCCTGCTTTCTGGTAAGTGCCACCGTCTCCAACCTGTCCTGGTCTCACTACCGTCCTGTAGACCTTCCCTTTCACTCTTACTGATAACCGTCTGTCACAAATTACTCCTGACACTCTTCTCCACCCATTCTACACTGCCTGCACTCTCTTTTTCACCTCTCTATCACACTCCCCATTACTTTATACTGTTGATCGTAAGTATTTAAACTAATCCACCCTCGCCAACTCTACACCCTGCATCCTAACCATTCCTCCGACCTCCCCCTCATTCACAAACATGTATTTTTATGTGGTGGTCCTACTGACTTTCATTTATCTCACATCCAGAACATATCTCCACCTCTCCAGGGTCTCCTCAACCTGCTCCCTACTCTCACTACAGATCACAATGTCATCAACAAACATCATAGTCCACAGGCACTCCTGTCTAATCTCATCTGTCAACCTATCACCATTGCAAATAAGAAAGGGCTCAGAGCCGATCTCTGATGTAATCCCACCTCCATCTTGAATGCATTTGTCTCTCCTACCGGAGACATTACCACAGTCACACTTCCCTCGTACATATCCTATACAACTCTTAAGATGCTTATTTCTATTGAAGGCCCAATTTCAAAGTGTTTCACACTGATGCTTTATTGTTTCATCAGAGTCCCAGGTTTAATTCAATGTGCAGTTCACATTCAATCCCTGTGTCTGTGTGAATTTCAAGTTAAAGTTTATGCAGACTTTCATTTAAGGGTATTTGCATACACTTCACTCATACCACGTAGAAATACAACAGTTTATATATATATGCCCCAATGCCTGCATTTCAGGGCAGCATAATGTTTGGCATGATTGGCATTACAGGTGTTTGTGATTCCTCAGTTGTGTTTTATTGCTTCATAAGATACCTCAGCTTGCTTCTACGCTTTGGTGTCTGTACTTACCATTGTTCAGCATGAGGACAAGAGCTGTTTGAAAGTCAAAGAAGCCATTGTGAAGCTGAAAAAGAAGAACAAAACCATTAGAGATGTTGGTAAAACCTTAGGATAACCTAAATCAACTGTCTGGAATATCATTAAGAAGAAATAATGCACTGGTGAGCTCAATAATTGCAAGGGGAATGGAAGGTCAAGAAAGACATCCACTGCTGTTGACAGAAGAATCCTCACTATGGTAAAGAAAAACCCCAAACACCTGTTCGACAGATCAGAAACAGACTTCAGGAGGCAGATGTGGATTGGTCACAGATGACTATCCACAAAATAATGAATACAAATACAAAGGCCACATTGCAAGATGCAAACCACTAGTAAGCCACACAAACAGGATGGTCAGATTACAGTTTGCGATAAAGGACTTAAAAGAGCCTGCAGTATTCTGGAAAAAGGTCTTATGGACAGAGGAGACAAAGATGGACCTGTATCAGAGTGATGGCATGAGCAAAGTGCAGAAACGAGAAGGAATCGCCGAAGATCCCAAGCATACCGCCTCATCTGTTAAACATGGTAGTTGGCAGTATTATGGCTTGGGCATGTATAGCTGCCACAGTTACTGGCACACTTCTTTTCACTGATGATGGATCTGCAGTGGCAGTCACACAATGAATTCTGAGGCGTATAAAAACATCTGGTCAAGTTCCAGTAAAAGCCTCCAAACTCATTTGACGGTGCTTCATCCTACAATGAGATAATGATCTCAAAACACAACACAG
The DNA here is from genome assembly GCA_026402145.1 of Polypterus bichir lapradei. NCBI lineage: Eukaryota > Metazoa > Chordata > Cladistia > Polypteriformes > Polypteridae > Polypterus > Polypterus bichir. Next base: position 61,609,656 of record JANRMT010027041.1, read on the forward strand.
GAGTTTTTCAAAGCTAAAAAATTGAATATTTTTGAATGGCTAAGTCAGTCACCCGATTTAAATGCAGTTCTTTCATATGCTGAAACAAACAGGAGTGGAAGATGGCTGCATTAGAGGCTTGCCGGTGCATCAACAGACAAGATCTTAGCATCTGGTGATGTCTATGAATCACAGACTTCAAGCAGTCATTGCATGCAAAGGGAATGCAATAAAGTACTAAAAATGACTGCTTTAATAGAATTGCCATTGCTATAACTCAAATATTATGGTGCCGTAAAATGGGGGACCATGTCAAAAAAGTGTTGTCATTTCTACATGGTGTGACCAAAATGTTTGTTTTTTAATTTTAAACTTTGGAGCAGAGGGGTAAATCAAGGAAAAATGGATCTTTGTCCCAAACATTATGGGGACCATACCATTGACAATTGCAAGGGGCAGGTGCAGTGGGTTGTTTTTGATGGTGATGTTTTTCCATTCTCTTCTCACCTTGTTGATGGCTCTGTTGCTCGTCAAAGTGGAGTCCTACCGTTATTGTCCATCTCCAAAGTACAGGGTCCACAGCAAGTGTCTCAAGCAAATGTGAAATGGAGCGGGCCTTGGGAGTCCTTCCAATATTTCTTCAGTCCACCTTTAGGTAAGGATTCTTCAGTGAGTTCACTATACAGGACCATCCAGGGAAGCCAGCAGAGGACACAGCTGAGCAACATGGCCTCAATGCTAGTTGATGAATAGCATTCCTGAACTTTAGTCTGTGGAACCCTTTCCTCTCAATTGATGCCTAGGATCATCTAGAGGTAGCAGATGTGGAACACTTCTAGTGTGTGGATTTGCTTGTACTAGGGAGTCATATTCACAAAGCACTGTTGATATACATACAACATATACCAAACCTTGGTTGCAATGCAGAGGTTTTGGTTATAGAAGACATGCTTACATAAGCAGCTGAATGGAGAGGAGGTTAGTCAGAGGTGGTTTGAATCTCCTCAGTCACAGAGGCATCACTAGATATTATGCTTCTGAGGTAGGTGAAAGACTGTGTACTCCCCATTGTTTTGTCTTTATTCCCACTGGAGGATCTGTGTGCTAGAAGGTAGTCTGAATGGTCAGTGTCTGGGAGGTGCCGATTTCCTGGCCCATCCAGGAAGAAGCTGAGCGTTAAGGACTCAATGGTTCTCTGAAGACTTTCTAGGTGAAAAGCTATGTCTGCAACATCGTCAGCATACTGCAGCTCATAGATGATTGTCAAGGAGGTTTTCGAGTGAGTTGATAATCTTTGGAGGTTAAATATATTGCCATCCAGTCAGCACCAGAATTGCACTCCATCAGTGGTGTCCAAAGAATGACACTGACAAGGTAAATGTTAAAAAGCACTGGAGCCAGGACACAGCTTTGCTTGACACCAACAGTGATTTCAAAGGGAGCAGATGTTGCCCCACCAACAAGAGACATCATGGAAAGACATAGTGAGGAATTTTGGGTGACATCTAAATTTGCTGAGTGTATCCAGCAAGGGGTGCTAGCTCCCTTGTTAGAATGAGTTCTTTTTTAATTGTGGTGTGAGTAGTACATACAGAAAGCAACTGTCAAAAGAGGTGTGAATTTGATTGATGAATTTAGGGTGGGTTTTTTGTAAACCGGACACTTATCACTCCCCATTAACAATACTCACGCCCCCGAGTTACGCCTTTATCTCTCTATCCGCCTATAGGGTTAGGGAGAGGCGTATCGCTCCACCCCTTCCAAACCCCGACTGTGGGAGGAGACGAAAGAGTTCTTGTATAAAATTCTAGTCACTTAGTGAAAACGCCACGACACACAAAAGCAAACAGAATGGACGGTCTTGTGAACGCTCCTAAGAAACTGAAAGTCAACAGGGCCTTACGGGAGTTACGGGAACCATGCTTCAGCTCTGTCTGGTACGATTCTAACTGTGCTTTGTGCCGGGTAGAGGTAAAAAGAAATGCCGAGGGACAGCTCACGATCGCCGTTTCCAAGAAGGAGCCTATCCTACCTGAATACAACGAGGCCGGTCATGAAGAGGAAGAAAAAGAAAATGTGATAAAGGATCGAGTGAGTGAAATTAATTTTTCTATAAAAGACTGGAGTTTTTTTAAAGCTCTTATGCCAAATATTGATGAAGCTATTTATCAAGGAAAACTATCCGACCAGATGAAAAGAATTAAAAGAAAATTGGAGGAGGAGTTTAGCATGTTGAATAATTCATGCTTGGAGGAGGAGGAAGAAAACTGGGAGTCAACTGCCCCCTAAGTGAGTGGAGATAAATACAGAGGTCTTTTCCATAGTCTATATTAACCTAAAACCCTATCGAGATGTCTTCAACTAACTACCCTTCCGAAGCTGGTGCTAGCTGGGCCGGTCGTCTTCCTGTTCTCTCAGCCTCTGAGGTGGCAGAAGTCCTCAACATTTTGATGCGCTCCGAAGAACCAAGCTCCGGGGGTATGGAACATACGTCCGCCGCTGACTACCTGTTTTGGCCGGCTAACCTTCAAGCCAACACCGCCTACTCTACTCCCGACGATATGATCGACCCTAACCTACAGCCCGGCTACTCTGCGGCAGACCAGATGCTGACAGACAACGATGTGTTTTGGACGGGTAACAACCAGCACCCCGCACCTGATCATGTCTGCTGGTCTATGGAACAGACCGCGGCAGTCAACAACCTGTTTTGGCCCGACAACATCGTACCTAACTTCGGGTACTCTGCTCCTAACAACTCTCCTTCAGACCCACCGTCTTGGCCGGATCTTCTGATGCCCTCGAATGACCAGATCTATTGGCCCGAACCTCAGTTACCCACTCCTGATGATATGTATTGGCTGGATAGTCTCCTGGAGAACCGTACAGGACCTGATTTTTTTGTCCCTGCTGAGGATACTCTGGGGAGCCTGACGGGCGCTGAGGAGATAGCCATGCAGACCATGCATCAAGAAGAGACTGTGGACGACTTGGTAGAGGCTCTGGCCTCTTGGAAGCCATCGTCCCAGGATTCTGATTATGAGGGCATGGACAGTGAACAAACTGACGGTGCTCTGGGTGAAACACTTCGAAAGACTCTGAAACTGATCAAGAGTTTGATTGCGGCTCTACTGGACATAATAGTCGATCGGGACCTAAAAAGCACCTGTCAAGGTTGTTTCATAGATCACCCCAGCCAGACGCAGCATACGTGTCTGTTTGAGCCTGACTCTTTTTATCGGGGTGGCCGTTTTCAAGAGGTTCTGACTGTTTTCCGCAAACCGTGGCTCAGGAGCCTGGTCATAAAGACTCTGGGATACTTCAACATCTTTCCGCCTTTTCACAAGGTTCATTCATTTGTTCAAAATGCTGTAGATGAACTGGAAAATGAACATTCTATTAGCGAGGCTATTGTACAAGCCTTTCACAACATGGACGATCCATCTTACTCGAAAATACGTGAAATAGCCGATGCCTTCTCTAAAAGGCATTTTTCTGTACCAGACATGACCGATGCACCTTTGGAGTTTTACGGGGAGTACGACATAGAAAAATCAGACGAGGTGTCTGAACTCAATGTGCCGGTGCTATGAAATGTTTTAATAATGTTTTAATAATGTCTTAATACTGCTGTTTTGAAATATTAATAATGTTTTGAAAATTATCAATAAAGCCTCATTTGATTTTTAAACCATTGACATTTTTCTTTCACCGTCGGCAATGGAGGGTTACTTGAAAAAAGTTTATTATAACCCGGCAAATCCTGGTAGCTTTAGGGGAAAAGACTCTTTGAAAAGAGCTCTTGAGTTTTCGGGTCAGAAAAGTAATGACCAACAGGTGTCGGATTGGTTATCCGGTCAATATGCTTATACAATTCACAAACCCGCTAGAAGGCATTTTAGGAGAAATAAGGTTTATGTATCCGATATAGACTCGCAATGGCAGATGGATTTAGCGGACATGACAAATGTGTCCGAGCATAATCTGGGTTATAAATATTTGTTAACATGTATCGACGTACTTTCCAAGTACGCCTGGGTACGACCCCTGAAGAACAAAACGGGTAAGGAAGTGACAAGAGCCTTCCAAGACATTCTGAGCGCCGGGCGTACTCCAAAGAAGCTCCAGACCGATAAGGGGAAAGAGTTTTTCAACCGAGATTTTCAAAAGCTGTTAAAGAAGATCGGAATAAAACATTTCACCACAGGAAACGAATTAAAGGCCTCCGTGGTGGAGAGATTTAACCGGACACTGAAATCTAAAATGTGGAAATATTTCAGCGCTTATAACACGAGAACCTACATCGATAAATTGCCGGATCTAGTATACTCTTACAACAAAAGTTATCATCGAAGCATAAAAATGGCTCCTTCCGATGTAAACACGTTAAATTCCTGGAAAGTTTTCAAAAATTTATACGGCGTAGCCGTCCCCCCGGGTCCGCCGTTGTTTAAGTTCAAAGTAGGAGACACGGTTAGGGTGTCTAAAACCAGACATCCTTTTGAGAAAGGTTATGAACAAACATTTTCAGATGAAATCTTTACCGTATCTGAACTTGTACCTAGGGCACCAGCGGTGTACAAACTGAAAGACTACGATGGTGAAGAGATTGTAGGATCCTTTTATGACCCCGAATTACAGAAAATTAAAGTCAGGTCCACAGACGTTTACAGGATCGAAAAAATACTGGCTAGGAAAGTTAAGAATAAAAAACGACTCATTTTAGTCAAATGGCTCGGCTGGCCAGAAAAATTTAATAGCTGGATACCGGAGAGCCAGGCCCTAGATGTTCAATTAAATCCACAGGGCTCCTAATCGACTCTTCATTCTCTAGTGGTATACGATGGAGCGCAAAAGTTTTTTTGTGTCTCTTCCGAGCAACGCTTCCTCAGACATTTTCCCTAACAACACAATTTCCAATTTCACGACGAAGCTTGCTAAACCCATAGAATTAGAAGGTTCTTGGGAAGTCGGTCTAGCCGAAATTCAGTACCCACATACGTAGAATACCATAGACAAACCGGATAACGAATTCTACGTTTCAGCTCCGGGGGTAAAAAAACATTACTACATTCCATGCGGGTATTACGAAGGTATTCACGACCTACTGTCTTTTATGAATTCGACAACCTTAAGCCTACCCACTTTGACAGATGTTGCAGCTGGATTTGTCCCTTCTGAGAACCCTGCGAAATTCAGTTATAATACTGTGGAAAGAAGAGTCTACGTGGTACCGGGTGAAAAGGATGAAACTATACACTTAAAAGGACAGCTGGGTCGAATATTAGGAGCGCATCCTGATCAGACTCTGGGTTTAACTTATAAGGCTCCTTTCCCCGCCGACATCAGGGCCGGCTTTTACACTTTGTACGTGTACGGGGATATGGTATCTGATCAGAGAGTCGGAGACAGCTACGTACCCCTTTTGAGGTATGTTCATATAGAGGACCAGGCGAATAAAATTACAACCATCACATATGACAAACCGCATTATGCGCCAGCCAGCAAGAATCATTTTGACACAGTGACTATTGAAATAAAGACAGACCAGAACAAAAACGTGCCATTTCAGTTTGGTAAGGTGATAGTGAAGTTGCATTTCAGACCCGTCAGACATTGTATGCACGACTGAAACAATGAAGTCTTACCAGGACCCGACACCTTACATCCAATATTATCAGACCCAAGCGGGTAACGGCTTACCGGGGTTCTCTGGATCCCCTGTAATGTATGGTGGGGGGATTGGAGGTATATTTCGAGGATTGTTTCGAAGAGCTTTACCTCTCCTGAAAAAAGGCTTCGACATCGCAAAACCACACATCAAATCCGCGGCTAAAAATATTGTCAAAGATGTGATCACCGGGGCTATATCCGGTGCTGCAGGTGGAGTCCTAGAAAAGCAGGAGGGAGCGGGCTTGATGGTCATGAGAAAGACAAAACGCAAGAGACCACCGGGGTCGCGTCAGGCCCCGCCAGCTAAAAAGACCAGGCGCACTATTTTTGCAGCATTATCTAAACATCGTCAGAAGAGGAACAAGACTAAAGCAAGCAAAAAGAAGAGAGACATTTTTTAAGAAAAGATGGCTTTCGTACACAGAATGTCCGAAGAGTGTGTCAAATCTGAACTGGATCTGTTTACGGTGCCTTTTACTCAAACGAGTGTAGATAAAAGTATATACGTTGAAGTCCCACCACTCTCAGCCCTCTCTGAAGTAGCTCCGCTAGAATTTCTCATAGCCGGAAATGGGGAAGATTACCTGGACTTGAATAACACTCTTCTACACCAAAGGGGAAAGATAGTGAATGACGAGACTAACATACCTGCCGGGGCAAAGGTCGGATTTGTCAACTACCCTATAGCCAGTTTGTTTTCCCAAGTGGATGTCACCCTCGGGGACCGTCTAATATCCCTGAGTTCAAATTGTTATCCTTACCGAGCGGTCTTAGAAGGCCTGCTAAATTACAGCCAAGAGACTCTTCATTCTCAGTTTGCTACAGGACTTTTTTACAAAGATACACTTAACAAATTGGAAGAGACAGACCCCGACGGAGAAAACATCGGTTTTAATAACAGAAGCGTCTATACAGCTGGTAGCAGGACTGTTGAACTTCTGGGGCACATACATACAGATCTCTTTTTCCAGGAAAAACTACTATTGAACAGCCTAGACGTGAAGTTTAAAATGGTTCGGAACAAAGATGAATTCTGCTTAATGTCCGGTGATGCCGAACGTTACAGAGTAATCATAACATCAGCCTCCCTGTTTGTAAAAAAAGTAAAAGTTTCACCGGCCGTGAAATTAGAACACACTCATGCCCTTACATCAGCCAATGCTAAATACCCTGTGGAAAGGGTGAATATGAAAGTATTCAGTATGCCCGCGGGGATCCGAGTATGCAATCAAGAAAACCTGTTTCTGGGTCAACTACCAAAGTATGTGGTAATTGGAATGGTGGATAATGAAGCCTTTTCGGGATCTTATACACGGAACCCGTTCAATTTCAAACACAACGATGTAGAGTTCCTGGCTCTGTACATGGACGGCAAACAGATTCCTGCCAAACCTTTTCAACCAGACTTTGTAAGCGGCAATAGTGCCAGAGAATATTATAACCTGGTATTGGCCACTGGTAAGCATTTGAAGGATCAAGCTCTGGCTATCAGCCGTTCAGAGTTCTCGCAAGGATATACTCTTTTCGCTTTTGATCTAACCCCCGATCAAGAATGCAGTGATCATTTTTCATTAGTTAAAACTGGAAACATGAGATTTGAATTACGCTTCCGCGTACCTCTCCCTCGGACCATCAATCTAATAGTATATGCGGTCTTTGACAACATCATTGAAATCAACCAGAGACGTAATGTTCTGTATGACTACTAAACACCATGAATACAAAACAATTAACAGAACTACTGTCCCAAGACCCCTACACCGAAAGATATTTCCGCGGTGTGCTGGCGTGTGATCAACTACCGGAAAAAAATAACGGCTTGCCGGCCATGTTTGTAGTGAATACTCACCGTCAAACCCAACCCGGAGAACACTGGCTGGGGATTTACCTCACAGAAGACAGTAATGGGGAGTTTTTTGATTCCTATGGAAATCCCCCGGACTTTATCTACTTCCTGAAAGACATTTACCATTTCTTAAGCAAAAACTGTAAACAAATCCTTTACAATAACTGACAGCTTCAAAGTTGGTTCTCAGACAAATGTGGTCATCACTGCCTCTTCTATCTGCATCAGAGAGGAAAAGGTCTCCCGTACACCTCTGTAATAAAAAAGTATTCTGAGGACGTGAACAGTAATGACTCTATGGTCTCTAAATTTGTTCGTTCCTGGCTTCCTTCACCGGGACTCTGTTTTTATCAGTACCCCTGCGTGCAAAGATCAGAGACCTATAAATATTTCAATAGACAGTTAAAGGATGAAGACACTCTGTAATGAGATAAAATTGTATTTAATAAACAAATAATTTTACAAATTAATAAGCAATCCATTCCAGTCTTTTTTTTCTCGGTTTCAGTCGGTAGGGGCTAACTTCTGTTTGATGAGCAGGGAGGGGGGCGGCGGGTGGCTTAAAACTTTCAAGGAGTTCTCTCGTTTCATCATTAGGTACGACAGAAAATGGAATGTTCAAACCGGCCATGGCGTTTACAAATTCCTTCCACCCCCGCGGTCTCCTATGTTCAGGTATTGTATGAGAAGCGGTCAGATTACGGACCAAATCCACCATGTTGGATCCGACCAAAGGTTTACCTTCTAACAACAGCTCTCCACGATTATTCCAAAACGCGTGATCGGGATTAACTGACATTTTATGTAAAACAAATTCAACATTTTTCTTAGATTTTACAGGTGCGCTTCTCAAAACCTCTTGCCAAACCTTGTCCTCAGACACCTTGACTGTTCCAGTGCCCCCTTCGCCATTTTCTTCTTTTGGTAATACGAGCGTCAGACTGCTAGCTTCTTTATCGGCCTTTTTAACTAGCGTCAGATATCTCTGCAAGATAGAAGTGTAAAGCTTCACCTTCTTGTCAGCCCCTATATCACAGCGTTGCAGGACATTTCTCATTTCTTTGCCCAGTTCAGTTTCCGTGGCACTCAAGAGTTTGTTCGGGTTAGCACTCTTTTGCTGAAAAAGAGACATTTGTTGCTGCAGGACCAAATACATTTTTTGAGCGTATTCCATGTTTATGCTCTAGAAGCCAGTAAACTGGATATGAATGGCAGGGCGACGCTTAAAAGAGCTCCCAAAAAGCCTCCTTTTTGGTTCAGAATAGCTTTCTTCTTTTTTAAAGTTAGTTTTTTGTCACTTATTTTTCGGACAGATGTTTTATGCTTCTTGAGTCGCTTAAACTGTTTGGGCGAAAGAGGTATATTACCTTTTAAAGTATTACAGGCTATTTCGGACAAAGCATTAATTAAATCGTCAGAAGAGGCGTTGATAAGAATTTTACGGCGGCGACAAGAGCAGCCTTGAGAGGCTTTAGGTTTCTGCTTATTCTGGCCGACATGCTGACAGAATATGCAACTTTGACTCAGAACACCTTCTTTTATCTTTTCACGGTGTACACGACCGGCCAGTCGGGCGGAAACAGACCTGTTCTTAAGCGCAGTTCGTCGGGGGTCTGTGCCTTTAAATCCACTAAGAGATAGCCGTACGGTAGTTTTGTAGCATCTTCGAAAGCCTCCAAAAAGAATTAACACGCCTCGGATACATTTGGCGGGCCAAGGTCGTAATCTGCAATTTGTCCCTGGGGTTTTTAAAAAGAGTAATATAATTGGCGTTAAGATTAATTGTTCGGCTTTTCTTTCCTTGAAAGAATAAATTTTGAACCAAGTAAATGATAGACAGATTCCGATGATGAGTATATTTTGTGAAAGCTTTTTCTATTTCCTGGCTTTCGCTAGCCGATTCCATCAAATCATCTATAATGACCAAATTTATTTTCTCAGGAGGGAGAAGTTCGTCGTCGCATAAAGACTTTGGGAGCCCCTCAATAAATTTTAATTGCTGAAATTTAGCCGACAGCTCGTCGTACATTTTCTGCCAACAACTATAAAACCAAATGATATTTTGAAAAGAGTGAGACACAACGTGGTTCGAATGTTCCAATAATTTTTTCACATAATAGGATTTACCTGAACAAGAGGGTCCCGAGATAATTTTAGCGAAGTGGTGTTGAAGGCGTGCGTCAAAATCTCTTTTAGTAGCCATAAGGTCTTGTGTTGTAATCTTTTAGGAGAACCCTCTTGTTATACACCACTCTGAATTTCTTCCTGAGTGGTCTGTTTTCTAAAGTGAAACGTTTTTTATTTCGATGGATCTGCTTACCGTGAACCAGTAACTCTTGAGGAGGGGCATCATGAGACATCACAAAATTCTGAACTAGATTGGTTAGTGACTCGAGGTTTATAATTTTACCGGTTTCGTGATTGATGGTGATACCTTTTACCTTCATACATGTTTTGCCTTGTGCCGTTTTATACCCGTATGTCTTTGGACCGCCTGAAGCAAATTCAGTAATATAATCACCAGGATTTAACTCACTGGTGAGCTCTCCTAAATAGTCACCCAGAGGAGGATTGTACTGACCCGGCTGTGAAGTAAAAATGACCGAGTCGGTGTCGTGGTACAACACCCTTTCTCCCAGACTGTCCAGTAAATCGTACAACTCTAACCGTGCATAGGCCGTAGTGAAAGCAGCAATGACAATATTAACGCTACCAGGTAGGGTATACTTTTCATCGGTGTACTTCCATTGTATTTGAGCAATCTCATCGCCGATAAATTCAAAATAAGAAACATTATACTGTTTGGAGAAAATGTATTGCAAGAATTCCTCACCGTCCTTGACTAAGCTAGTAGTGAGATGGAGAGGTTTTTGCCCAAATTTACCCCAAAGAGAATTTAAAAACAACTTTGAAATCTGTCTTTTGGCTGGATTTACGGCGATGTTATCGCGGTCCAATCGTACACCTTCCTTCTGATAATAATCTAAAATATAACGGTCGCGGGAAGCCTCATCCGTACACCAGGCAGGATAGCTTGCCTTTTAGATGAAGCTTGATATAGTCTGAGAATAACTCAGAAGTGGTAGCTACAGGGGCTGAAACACAGGAGACAGGGCCTGAAGATACAGGGACTGAAACAGAAGCAGAAGTGGTAGCGACAGGGACTGGGACAGAGGGGGCACAGGGGCCTACTGGAACAGAGGGGGCACAGGGGCCTACTAAAGTAGAGGGAGCAGAAGTGGGAGCTACAGGGACTGGGACAAAGGGGGCACAGGGGCCTACTGAAGTAGAGGAGACAGTGGAGACAGTGACTGGAGCAGAGATTGTCGAGACAGAAGCACAGGGAGTGGAACAGAGGAGACAGTGACTGGGACAGAGGGGGCACAGGGGCATATTAAAGTAGACGGCTTGGCATCAGAAGGGCTAGCTGAAATAAACGAGACAGAAGGGTTAGAAAAAGGGGGCAAGACTGAAGTAGAGGTGATAGCAACTGATGCTGAAGCAGAGGGCCCAGAAGGGTTAGCTGAAGTTACAGAGACCGAGGAGACTGTAGCAGGGGTCAAGACTGTAGCTAAGGGAGTAACCAAGACTGATGTGGCCATACTGTGAGAGGGGGCAGCATTTACAGAACCCAACGTGTTTGTTAAACCATGACCCGTTTGAGCATTCACATTTTCGTTCAAAGACCGCTGAACCCTTTCTAACAAGTTATTTAATGTTTGCATTTCATCGGGGGTGGCTACTGGACGTAGGGCTTCTAAAAGGCTGTCAAGCTGGTCAAAGTCGATGGGAGTGGTAACAGGTGAAGGAACTCTCATGGTCGCTATATTATTCATTTTGATTTTGCCAATTAATATATTCCAATTCATTAAAATATCGGGGTGATGAAGTAGGCATTTTTGAGGGCCGAATAGAATAACGAAGTTCAGTCACCATGTCATGCAATAACCCCGCATTTTGAGAACCGCTCCCAGCGTCCAAGTCCTCACTTGCACGCCTTTTGCCAGACATTATTTGGGGAACAAGTTTTCTAAAATTGCATACAATAAAATAACCTTTTCACGTATATCTGGAGAAAGGATTAAGAGTTTTGAAAAATCAACAGCACTCGTTCGATTTCAGCCTTCAGCTCAGCAGCCTTAGCAGCAGGATCAAATCTTTCAGGTTCACCGATTATTTGGGTGAGAAGTCCGGGTAATGATACAAACGGCGGTGAATCCCCCAAGTATCTCAGTCAGTAAGCCTGGAGAGGTGGGTTCTGAAAAAAACAAGCAAGACTAAGTTTTCTTTAAAAATAAACATTTGCTGCGCACTCGCACAAATAGTTCAACTTACCGGGCTGCGTGAATGAGATGTTCAATAGTAGACGGTCCGAGAGCCTTTGCGCCGATTCTAGATGCTGACTGGTAACTTCGGAAGAATAACCACTCTTTGGGGGCGTCGGGTATTCTGCTAAAAAGTACATATTTAACCCCTACGCCTTATTTTCTTCCCGAAACACACACACACATACACACACAAACCCTCAGTTGAAAGTGATACTTACTTTCTGGGGACTCTTTGGCTGAGGCAGGATTTTTATTCTCAAAAAGACAATCTGTTTCAGCTATTAAATCCTCCAATTGCGAACTAGTTAGATTTAAAGAATCAAACAGTTCACCCTCCGATTCTAAAATATAAAAGACTAGGTTTGTACGTACTTAAAGACCATTGCATTAAAAAGTAATCAGCCGGAACGTTCTTATAAGGTTATGCATTTCCATTAAAAGTAATTAGTACGAGACGTACATTAACATTAAAAAGTAATAAGTTTGTACATACTTAGACAATAAAAGTTTTAAATCGGAGCGGTCTCATAAGCAACATTTCGATTTATAAAAAGTTAGTCTGTATAACTACTATAAATAGCATGAAACGTACATTACCATTAAAAGTTTGTACATACTTAAAGACGTTAAAAGTTTTAAATCGGCGCGGCCTTATAAACAATATTTCGATTTAAAAGTATGGCCGAAAGAAGATCTGACTCACTTTTTGAACAGCCAACCGGCCAGAAATCGGATTTATAAAAGAATATCATTTCAACAGTTTGATGAGACGGGCGTTAACGGCATATATTTCAACAATCTACACTTACCCTCAACCACAAAAGTATTTTTTGCCATGCCAGCCATTGCGGAAAAAAAGCAAAAACGCCTACCTTATGGAAAGCTCTTGGAGACACTCGGAATGTTTGAATAGTTATTGTAGTATCACCCGCGAAGCAGAACACTTTATGCAGCACCTAGGGACCCGTAACGCCTTGGAAGGGCGGAGCGAAACACGCGGGACGTTTGTGAGAAAGCTCATAGGTTCGGAGCTGTTGATGTTCCGCCTCTAAGGGGCGGTGACCCTTTCTAGCGGCAAAGAAGCCTCATTCAAACACACACCGCTGTAAGGTTCACATCTAAGCAAATACTTTATGTTTTACCGAGAGATCGCCACATGTATTTTAAAGTTTATATACTGTAAATGTGAAATAAAGTCTATTTTGACATTTACATGGCTAAAATACAGTATCGGAAAGAGCCGTTTCTTAGATCGCCACGTGTATTTCTAGGTTAATATATAGTACTGTAAATGTGCAATAAAGTCTATTTGGACATTTGCCCGATTAACGCGGCTAAAATACAGTATCGGAAAGAGCCCTTTCTTAGATCGCCACGTGTATTTCTAGGTTAATATATAGTACTGTAAATGTGAAATGAGATCAATTTCGACATTTGCCCAATTAACGCGGAGAAAGAGCTGGGTTTGTACTCGGCATATAGACCCTTTTTAATAACTTTTCTTGCGAGCTTGTAAAGATCATTTTGAATATAAGAGAGAGTCGTTAGTGGAAAATATTTCATTTAATAACTTTGTTCTTAGACAATAGGAATGTAAAAAGTGTTGTGATTAAGTTCGCAGAGCCAGTGCTGAAAAGCGTGTTAAGAATTTTAGTAAAAATCAGAAGGAGTGTATATATTCTTATTCGCTTTGATTCGGGGTGAGAATAAGTATTTTACTTTATGATATAAAAAATAGAACACGTTTAAATTAGATTAAGACTTTTGTTGATTGATGACATGAAAGGCGCCGACTCCCTGTGGGGACATAATTGCTGCAACGTCTGGCTGGGGCCTTAAACAGCAGGTAAGCATTTTAGATTATTATCATGTAATCAGAAAGGCACTGCCTTGTTACGGCATGGTAATTATACGGCATGGTAATTAAATTAAAGAGACAGTCAGTGATCGATCATATTTGGAGCATTCCGATGGGTAAAGTAATTGAAAAACAAGTCTTTTACAAAGAGGCGCGCAGGCATTAGGAGTGGCTTTGTATTTTGATTCTAATGCAGCTTATAACGTTTTTAGAAAAATTGTATATTTATTTTCTTACTATTAGTTTATAACTTAGAGGAGGAGTGAATATTTCAGTTATGGCTGTGCAGGAAAGATAAGCGCTTATCAAATAAAGACGCTTGTCGTGAACTTATAACTTAGGGGGGAGTGAAAACCGTTTTTAGTTATGGCTGTGTCGTGATCTTATAACTTAGTTTGGTTTGAGGGGGCTGGGGGTGAATATCATTTTAGTTATGGCCGTGCAGGAATGATAAAGACGCTTATCGTGAACTTATAACATAGAGGGGGAGTGAAAATCGTTTTTAGTTATGGCTGTGTCGTGATCTTATAACTTGGAGCAGAGAGTCCATATCGTTTTTTAGAAAATTGTATGTGGGTTGGGTTTTTAGTGGGGTGTGTTTTTGCTGTTTTTCTTTGTCCTGACTACGTTGTGGTTGTCAGCTTGTTGAAGTAAGAAGGAAAGTGATTAGTTCTTTTATTTGATAATTTACTAACACTTGACCGTCTGGGAAGGGATATTACAGTATATTTATTTTCTTACTATTAGTTTATAACTTAGAGCGGGTGTGTGAATATTTTATAGCGTTTTTATGTAGTCGTACATATGCGTGGCTTTGCATGCAGGATAAGTGTATATTTAATTTTATAATATTAGTTTTGAATCTAATGTTTGTAAAATGAGGTTGTGAGTTTATAAGCGCTGGTGTGTGAATATTTTCAGAAAGTTTACACATAGCTATGACAGCAAGACAAGTGTATATTTAATTTCTTAATATTAATTTTGAACCTAGTGTTTATAAAATAAACCTACGTGTCCTAAGTTTATAGCTTATAAATACATTTTCATACTTTTATATTTTCATATTTACATAAATTATATTTTCATATTTTTTTATATTTTCATATTTTTTATATTTTCATATTTCCATATTTTTATATTTCCATATTTTTATATTTTCATAAACCATATTTTCATATTTTACATATTTCATATTTTCATATTTCATAAATCATATTTTCATATTTGGGGGCAGGGCTTAATGTCATCCATCATATTTGGGGGCGGGGCTTAAAGTCATCAATCAAATTCACACCTCTTTTGACAGTTGCTTTCTGTATGTACTACTGGTGTGTTACATAACCCAAAACCATATAGATATAAAAAGGCGATAGTGATATGGTGGTAAGAAATCACATAGGAGAAATAACTTAGCTTTCTTTAATGACGACTTATGTGGCATAACAGATAAAGAAAGCCATGACAAGAACTCAGTTGAGGAGTGGGTGCCCGATGTATACAGTCTGACATTTTCATTGCTGTGTTGGAAGGATGTTTTGGATTGGATGATTTGATATTATCTCCCATCTGTCCGTCGGCTTCAAAGGTGTGCCGGGCAATGTTCCAAGGCTTTATACTCTTTCTTCATGAGCAGGCCCTCACTTCTGTGAATCATGCCATTCCAAACAAGGCAAAGAGGATACAGTTTCATGCTGACTTTGACACACAAAAATAGTATACAATGCCCATTTCACAGTTGTCCCTGTCTTGTCTTCTAATGCTTGCCTAGCAGTTCTAAATGATAAGCCCCTGTGCTAAATATGGCTTTATATTAGCTGTGCATGTGAGTAGAAAGAAAAGTAGATTTATAAAATATTTGTTCAGAGCACAGTGACATATTAAACTTATGTTACATGGATTACTTCACAAAACATCTCACAGTTGATAGTGAGAAATGCTTTCTGCTGGTCGGTGAAGACAAAGCTGATGTCTCACTGCTGTTCCCGATCCTTCTCTAGGAGTTGATGGATAACAAAGTTCATGCCAATTGGGCTGCGTCTGGGACAAAAGCCAAGCTTGTGAATCTGGAAATACTCTGTCTGCAATGTGACAAAGTAGCTGCAGAAGCATGACAAGGCCAAAGGCTTTCCCAGCAACATCCAACAGTGAAATACCATGGCTGTTCCTACAGTACAATCAGCCATTCTTCTTGTAGATGGCAACAATGGTAGCATCTGGGGGGAGTGGGGATCTTCTCAAGGACTGAAGGGTTCGCTGGGTTCATTTGGTTCAACAGTTCTTGAAAGTGCTCTGACAAATGACTCAGGATTTATTGCTTGTCTTTGAGGAGTGTCACACAATCTGCAGTCCATACTGGGACAATATTATGTCAAGAAGGGCCATAAATTCCTTTGATGGCATTGTGGAACTCATGGGTTTTGTTTTCATCTACGTAGCACTGGATTTCAGTGGCCTTGTTGATCCACTAGATGTTCTGGATTTTACAGTGCCTGCTTTGTGTAACTGATCTAGTTTTTTCCACATCTACAGCAGGGAAACCGATGACAAATTTGCAAGATGAGCTTGGAATGCTGCGTTCTTGGCCTCCAGGGGAGGGAAAATCTTGTTTATGGCCTCCTCCAACCCATCTGGATTCTTCCTGTTGGAGAATCTTAGGGCTTTCTTGGAGGAGGACTGGAGGGCTATGAACAGTGAGGTCCATAGTTCATTAACATCAGGATTGGTAGTCATAATGTCACAATCTGTGGTTGGGATCTGGATGTGGCTGAAACATTGTGTATCCAACAAAGGGGATCTTGTCTGAAGCAGTCCCATTCCTGATTGCTTTGACAAAGGAAACATAAAAGTTGTCATTTTCTTCCTCCAACGTAGGAGCATATGTGCTGATAATTATCATATGGGAACCGTTTGCCAGTGGAACGTGCAGGGTCATTAAGCACAAGCTGATACTAACAAGGGATTCTGTGATTTTGGCAGGAGTTCATTCTTGCCAGTGAGGCAGATTCCATGGATCCTCATCTGTGACTTTGGTCTGCCTTTCCAGAAGAATGTACATCCACCTGTGGTTTCAGTGATGTATCCTTCATCAGTGAGACAAGTAATATATTAACCTCCATTGAGTCAGCGCCTTAACATAATGGAGTGGTTTGCGTGATCAAAGATCCCCTGAGCAATGCTGCCAGGAGTAGTGTTCTCCTGGTAGGGTCACTCATGGTGGCAGGGTCAGCGGTGAAATCAGCGGTGAAGACTGACTGAACCATCCTAGAACCACCAGTCCCACCAAGGGTCCACTCAAAGTGGTGCAACTTTCTGACGTACCTTGTAATTTTGCACTTGGCCTGACATGTGGATTCCTGACAGAAATCGATGAGGTGTGATTGAGGATTGTGCACACTCACTACCACCAATATCAACAACTCCTTTGTGCAGGCTCTTCCTTCCATCTGTTTTCTTTATCCTTTCCCCTGCATCAAAATCTTTCAGCGATGAGTAACAGAAAAAAAGAACTACCATTGGGTGATGGTGTATGTTCTTAGTATGGAACCCGCACATATGGAGACGTTGATGTGATGACGATTTAGAGGCACACCCATCATTCGTGTCCTGCTGCTGTGACTAGGCAAACTTTTTCACGGATAGCACTGCCTACCGCTCATGGGGAGTGGACAATATGATGTATCCTAAACAAAGTTTATAACATCTGTACTCTGCCAGAAAATTGCACATGGTGAGTCACCCCACTACTTGCAGTAGAAACACTTCTAAATCTTTGATCCTAGCTTCTTGGAATGTCCTCACAATCAAGAATTTGACCAATACTGACCGACCACCATAGAGAACGGCCCTTGTAGCCTCAGAGCTCCAACACTACAGTATAATGTCTGCCCTGAGATAGCAGAGCGAGGGTCATATAGGGCAAGAATATTCAGCCTGGAGCAATCTCTCAGGTGCAGTTCTATTTGTTGGTGAACTGCTTAGCCTTTTTCTTTCTTTTATACTATCCCAGGGTCACATGACCAGGACAGGAAGTCCAGCTTTCTATCCTCCTGCGTCATGTTTAATCTACCATAAAGTGTAGTTTGGCAGGCCACCGGAGCAATATTAAGGTTTGGGTGATCAAAGTAAAATTAAAATGTAGCTAGGGTCTAAATGAGGTATACATAAGTTCAACTGATTAAATGCAAAATGTAAATTAAACTCATAGTCTAAAACAAACTTGATTAGTAAGTGAAAATTAAAATTCGCAACATTGGCTTATATAATATAGCAATGATGAAGTCACTTGACATGACTTCAAAGGCTATGCTACCTATGGCCAAAGCAGCAAACACACAAAATTGTTTTCTCAGTACAAAAACAAGATAGCATTGTAATAATGTCAGAACAAGACAATAAAATGAAAGAATCAGTCAAAAATCCAAACAAATGTATAAAATGAAAGTGAAACAAAAACTTGTGCTTTTAAAGTCCTCTGTAAAAATTCAACAAGTCAAAAAAGATTAGAAAAATTTAGTACGAACTATTCATAACAGGGTGCTTGTGGTAATGTGACTATCCAGGCATTACCCAAGAAAATAAAAATTAACTTTTTAGGAGACTGCACGTTTCAAGGTAAGGAGAACAGAAAAGAAAGAACAGCATTTACCTCTCTTGTTTAGCAGACAAGAAGGTAGAATGACACTTTCGATGAAGTCTCCATTTGTATCCCAGTTCCGTGCCAGCGGCTTGTTGCCACCCACCGCTGAAGCAAAAAAGGTGTGAAGCGCTTGGTTTACCGCAGAAAGTAAAAGGGATCCCAGAGGTTAATCTAATCATATGATTAGATGGAGAGGTATTAACTTGCCCTAGATATGAAATCAAATGTGCTCGAGCTTCATTCTTATTCGTGTGTGTGAACTGTGCACCAGCTGGTATTTTAATAGAGGTCTTAGACAGGCGAATGCGACATGAAGTAAGAACATGGCTGACTCATCAGTGATTGTTTAGAGGGCGACGTCATGGTCTAGGTTTGGTAGGCAAAAGGCGCCAAGTATGAAAAGCACTTCCTGAGTTGTCATTTGACCAAGTCATGGTGGTGAGTGATTGTTTGTTGTAGCTCTATCGAAAAAGTACATCAAGCATAGAGACTTATGCCTTATTTTTGTATACATATATTTTTATTTATATAAATATCTCATAGTAATACTGTAGTATGGTTTTGATGAAAGTATTTATATGAATTGGGTCTGTGGTGCACTTTTTGTATATACACTGATTTTTCTCTTTACAAATAATTTTTGTTGATCATATTTTTAGAAGGACTGTGTTTTCATGTAGTATCTTCCCGACTGCATTTTTATTTAGAAAGACTGACAAATTTATATGTGCATATACATTTATTGTTCTTGTTTCTTTTTCATTTAGGAACTTACAATACTCACAGTAAACACTGTGTAGTTTCCCCTTTTTTTGGGACATTGCTTGTATGTCAGTTGCCTTCAGGACTGTGTAAGAAAGCCAGCCAGTTATGTATCTTGCCTCAGTGTGGACAGATACTAGTTTACATGTACCTGTAAATAAAAACCCACTTTTGTTTTGCAATAGTCTTTTTGTGTCTGAGCCTCCCTGTCTATCATACTCTCATTTCTGTGTAGCCTGGTGCCAGCTTTCCCACTACACAGGGTGTCACAGTGCTCTCTTAAAAAACATCTGATTATCCTTCTGGGGTATTTTCACTATGACATGATTTAGGTCCCTTTCTACAAAGAAAGAAGATCACACTTTGAGGCATCCAAAGTTCTGAATCCCCTTTCCAGCAGGGCATCCTAACCAGAGAGTTGGAGTGAACTGTGAAAATGTATGTTACTTTTTTTCTTTTAAAAATTACTTACAAATGCTTTGAAATCACTGATAAGAAGAAAACCACACACAATATTCTACTTAACTCATCTTGATGTCTAGTTATGTAAGATTTTTGAAGTTTTTGGGGTTCCCCCAGTTTTTCTCTAGACTTGTAAAGCCCTCATTTTTAGGCCATTTATAGATCATATTTTGTGCATGAAATTATGCTCTTATGATAAAGAGTAACCAGTTGGGTCTTCAGGACCTGAAGCTGTGCACGCCACATCAGCTGACACCAGAGGTTTAGGCCCCTAATGGGACAGGAAAGGTCAAAGTTACTCCTTTCACAAAACTTCGAAAAAATGGGTATTGATATGTGGAGTGTTGCTTTATGCTATTGTGAGGTTACTAATTACAAATATGATAATTTTTTGATTCTTGATTCTCTACTGGTGGTCTTAGTCTTCTAAAAGCGATTCCCTGAAGCTTAAAAATGTCAAAA
The DNA here is from genome assembly GCA_026402145.1 of Polypterus bichir lapradei. Taxonomy (NCBI): domain Eukaryota; kingdom Metazoa; phylum Chordata; class Cladistia; order Polypteriformes; family Polypteridae; genus Polypterus; species Polypterus bichir. Next base: position 61,629,662 of record JANRMT010027041.1, read on the forward strand.
ATTTCAAACCTAAGCATGTGGAGTATTGCTCCAGACTATTCTAGGTCAGCGATTATAAATATCTCATTTTTGATCCTTTATTAGGGGTTTAGTCCTCTATGGACCCCTATCAGAGAGTGAAAAGTGATAAATGTATATATTACAATTGACATGAATTGAAATAACATTGACAAAAGATTTTGAACATTGAAACTGAAGAACACATTTTAATATTTAAATATATAAAAAAGTCTTGCTTATTATGTACATCTACCTTATGAAGTATATCATTACATTTATTACATGGGGGGCTTACACTAATTCAGACTTTTTTGTTAATTGGTATCACTTTAATATGGTTTACATCCCTGTGTCTGTACAGATTTCACTGCAGTAGGCTTGTTTGCACATATCACACAACTTGGTTGGTTCCGTCCTTAGATGGTGTATCTTCTATAAAGAGTATCCATCTTCCCCAAGATGCCAGTAAATATGTTGCAAGGACTCTAGTTTATTCCCAAGGGTTATTATGCCCACCTACTGAACAATTACATCACACCTTATTTTGGCTGTATTTGTGTGCCAAAGGGAAGAGGTGCAAGGAGAGGCATGGCCTCTAGGATGCACAAACACAATCATACCAGAGAGATTTGTCATTATGAATGCATCTAAAAGCATTTTTGTGGATTAGCATGAAAACCTAAGTTAACAGATTCAGTAGTAAAATTAAAAATACTGAGAATATTTACAAAGCTGAAGCAAAGTATATACATTAAGCCTCTTTTACTGACATTTCATAAATAAATTTAATTAAGACTGCATTCATAAGCCTCTTTTACTGACATTTCATAAATAAATTTAATTAAGACTGCATTCATGACCTGTGGGAAAGACATAAAATGTGAGGCCCCCTGAGGGAAACGTCACATGAACACCTTTGCACTACAGTTCCTAGTGAACAGTTTACATGTATGACATCTGTGTGTAGTCTGTCTAAGTTAGAGAAACAGCAGCTTAATTAAAAGAACCAGAAGCTGAGACATAACTGTATTTTGAGCACATTTGTGAAAAGAAATTAAACCTTCAATATAAGGTGAAGCAATGCATTACTCATTTAATGCATTTATTTTCATGTTCACAAAAAATCAATTTTTAATTGTTTTGTTCAGATCACACACCCAATCACAAGCGGCCCAGAGTTTCTTCTAAACTCTGCCTTGAAATTTCCATATGATAATAAAAGAAAGTGGGAAGCTGTGACATGGCGCATAAAGCTTGAAAATGCAGTGCTGCTCAAACGCAACGTGATGGTGCAAACCATTAATGCTGCTGCCTCCAGAAACCCAGGTATAATTCCTATCCTGTCACTACCATATTAAAAGATTAAATTAAGTACTTTTGTAAGTACAGTGTCTTGTGGTTTGGACTGGTCATCCCCTCCTGGTTTAGCTACTGCCTTAGTGTGCCTCAGCTCACATGGTCCTGTCGTCTGAAAATGGATGAAAGAATAACTAAATGAAATTAATTTTTCCAAACAAAGCAAAACAAGTGGCAGATATACAGTTGCAGGTTCACCAAAAATGCTTACACAATTTTCAGAAACTTCACCCTCTGCATAAATCATTAATACATAGCTGCACTTGCTTAACGGAATGGTGAAAACCTCACAGGGACGTTTTAATTGCCTAATTTGTGATTTGGAATATTCATTAAAACTCTACAAACGTCAAGGTTTCTATTTAGAATTTAATTCCTTGGTACAAATGTGAACATTCTCCATTATATCACATATGTTGAACCGTGTATGGTGTAGAATGAGCATATCCTGATTAAAATAAATGTAAGTAATCACTTGCCACACCAGACTAGACAACAATATGGCCTTTGTCAGGGATGCCAGGGGCCATGACCCGGCCGGGACGTCATGAGGGACCGGATGTGGGTCTGTGCCCACCCTGGATCACGTGGGGGTTGCCTTCCGGGTTGCTTTGGGGGCCACGGGTACAGGGCATGGAAGCTCCACCCTGTAGGGGCCCGTGGTCACCGCCAGGAGGCGCCCCAATGCCTTGGAGACCTGTTACCCCAGCACTTCCGCCACACCAGGAAGTGCTGGGGGGAAGATTTATGACGGCGCCCGGAGAGCAGCCGGAGGACAGCTGGCACTTCCGCCACGCTGGGGCGTGGCCAGAGGAGGAGGAATGCCGGGAACACCTGGTGCTCATCCGGGAACCCTATAAAAGGGGCCGTCTCCATTCATTCGAGGCTGGAGTCGGGTGGAAGCAGGACGAGGCAAGAAGAGAGTGTGGAGGTGGCCCGAAGAAAAGGCATTGTGTGGCCACGACTGTGATTGGGGTAATTGTGCACGTGACTGGGGTCTGAGTGACCA
>JANRMT010027041.1:61632036-61642612 GCA_026402145.1 Polypterus bichir lapradei
TGATTTAAACAACATGTCCGCCTGTCTGTGTCCGGGTCGGCTCCACACCTTTTAATAATTCCAAAACACCTGGAATTTCATTGCCAACTCATTCCCAACTCCAAACAATAGATTTGCTCAGCTGTTTCTGCAAATGTGGGCCTTCCATAACTCCCAAATCAAAATAATGTGAAAGAAATTGCAGTCAAGATCCTAAAAATTAGACTTACTTCAGAAAAAATGTGTGCATTACTAGTCTGACACAAAGGCCTGCAGACAAGTAAAGAAAAATGTGAAAACTGTATTCTTTCCCATTTTTAACATAAATACATACGCAAACCCTGTACCAGCTTCGAGTGGATCTGGAATAATGGAGAGCTTCTAAAAAGTGGAAACTGATCTCAGAGATCTCCACTTGTAATGAATTTTTCACTCCCAGGAGCTAATAAGGCCAACACCACAGATGGAGTCTGTCTGCTCCCAGTAACATGAAAATCCCTACTTCTCAATTCTATAGAGAGTATGTTACAAAGTACAAAGAACATTATCACTTAGTGATTAAAAAAAACCTTAAATACAAGCAAAAATAAAGAAAGAGTCTGTATTGATTACTTTAGTAAGAATAATTTGTTATGGCTACTGTCAAACCTTACAATCTGTGCAGACACAATAAAACTTACAGTGCTGCAAACTGTGGTTTCCAACATTGGCCCCCAATAGGGATCATATTTGTTTGCTTTTTAGATGGTTACTAAATAACTAGTAAGATTAACTGACAGCATTTCAGGCATTAAAAAGTATAAAAACACCTGCAAACAAACACTAGATTTTATATCCATACTTTTGAAGACATTACAGAAAGTTATTTTTTCTCAGGTATGTATAACCTTTACTTATATTATGTTATTTATTTTTGTTGACTAAGGCAGAGGGAAACTTCTTTAACAATGTGTTCAAGATGAAATTTACAGAAAAATATTAAACATTAGTGGCAAACCAATTGTGTTGCTTAGTACATGAATACCTCTACAGCATGAATGCAATGGAAATTCCATTGATTTTCTCTTCAATAGTCTACACCTTTAAATAAACAGAGCCTGTCAGTTTAACACAAACCCAAGACATGCAGTGAATACTTCAATGAGAACATCTTAGTAGTGCCTTCAATGATAGCTACTTATAAAAACAAACACACCTGCTTTGACTATGACTACACTGGCACCTGGGATAAAATTACTATTCAGATTTACAAATCTGAAAACATGCAGATCAGCTTCTGTTTGCTAGTTTAAGCAAAAAGCAAGCAGTATTCTTGTATAGGCTGAACATTTAGATTGTATCCATAAGATAACAAGAGTACATCAAAATCAGCATCATTGCTTTCTAATAATAAAATATACTATCCAAACAAACTGAGAGTACTCATAAATAGCAAATGAGAAAATGAAAGACTGATTTCTTTGATCACTAATTTATTTCCTTTTTACTCTTCTTTCCCTGGAGTGAATAACAGTGGCAACCAGCCCATCTGTTCTCTGGAAAAGTTTCTAGATCCTCCTTGGGAATTCCCAGACGCTTCCATTGAGAGATGTGATTCCTTCAGCCAGTCTTAGATGTTCTCCTGATGGGCCACATCTTGTATAACCCCATTGTAGGCTCACGGAAAACACTCGACCTGTATGCCTAAACCACTTTAATGAACAGAGAAGCAACATTTCTACTCAAAAGACTTACTTTATTGCTGAGCTCCTCATTCTATAACAGAACATGAACTCAACAACTCTATTTAAGAGCCACATTTTGACCACTGGTATTTGCATTCATGAACACAGGGCAGATTGACTGGTAAATCAAGAAGCTACTGTATGATTGAAGATTTAGCTCCCACTTCATTATTGCTAACAATTTTCTGGACAATCATGTCTGACTTCACCTGTGAACAAGACTCAGAGGTACTCAAACCCCTCTAACTTTGGGTACCCACTAGTACTCACCTGCAGGCAACAACTTTTGCATGAGAAGACTATGAACACACATTTACAGCTGCTAATTATTGAATCAGTTTTTAATCACAATTTTGACTCTACAGTGAAGCACACGCTTGCTGAAGTACTGATCATTGTATAACTTTGAACTTTCATGGCGTGCAGTTTCACAGTTCAAACATCATGTGTTTAATTACCACTCCTGGAGACTGTCTGCAGCACATTCTCCCTATATTATTTTTCTAAGCAGTACTCTTCCAGTTTCAATTTAGAGCATCAGCAAAATACCCCCAGTTTCCCTTGGGGAATCTCCGTTACCCTTCCTAGATCTAATGTTCCTGAATCATTCTGTGGAAACGTTCAAAGGGATTCTCCATTTGATTGGATTGAATGCACTGGTATTCCATCACACCACACTGACACCAGCCACCCATGATCGAATGTCACTGTTACTCTGTTTTGAGTATGTCAGTTTTTGACTTGCATGCCAAAAATCTGCTTCTAAGGTTTCCTGGACACTATATTAGTCCCTGTGTGGATTTATGTGTGTTATATTTTCGTCACCAACAGGACTGACAGCAAAAGAATGCTAGTAGTTTACGAAACGTTCTGAGATGTTACATTGTTATGTGAGACTAAAGAGGTCTAGATCTTCATTATATTCTGGAAAGGTTAAAATGATCCTGATTGTGGGCAATCACACAATGATCCTAACCAGATCAAAACATACTGGTTCTTTAGGTTAAGAAAAAAGATAAACTGACTTATTTTACACATGTAATAAGGTAACTTTACATAAATTATGTGAAAGCAAACAAAAGCAGTGTATTTCTTAATTAAAGCTATTTATAATCTTGCACTGTAATGAACATTTCTGGAACTTCTGCTTCAATGAACAATTTTACAAGCTGTTTTAGTAATGCTTGTCTCAATTTTACTTACCTCTAAGTTAAAATGTATTCTGCCAAATGTTCTGATTACATCAATTTTCCAGTTATATGACTGAATGACCTTATTTTACTGGCACAAATCATTTAGTTAAACAATAATTAAAAGTATCCTATGTACTGTATATAATTTATAAAAATATTTCTATCATACTCATTAATAATGTCAATGTGTAATAAAATTTACTGTAAAACGTAAAAATAAAAATCATTGCAAGAAAGGTCAGCAAAAGATGAGATTATGAGTTGCATGCCTGTCATGGGAAAACAAATCATCAGTAAACAAATCACATAATTAAATATAAAAATATAAATACACACAAATATAAACAGTACATGTAAATATTTTTAATTAAACTTTTCAACATTTTATTGTTTTACAATATGGAACTTCAATGTACTGTATGTCACTGGCTTGTTACTGTCATTGAGCAACAAAAACATCATAACCAAAAATAGAACATGCTTAAATGGATACCCCACATTAAAATATTTTTGGGCACCACTAAGCAAAAATGAGTGTCATTACATTTTAATATAACTCATACCAATGCTTTCTGCAAAATTCCTCAGGTTGAAATAGAAATATTGGCAAACAGCAATATTTAATCATTTCTAAATATTTTTATCTGGATACAATTTTATACACTGACTGCTCCATTCTATGAAATTTCTTCCATTTTTAAAGCATAACCTTTATTGTCAGTTTTAGACTATTGTTCTTTTCTAAGACCTATGCCTCTTCCAAGCTGCAGCAGGCTTTCCTTGTGTTCTACTAAATTCATTTCACATTCCATTATCTTAAAGTCATCTTGACCTAATGGAAAGCTGCCACCATCGTGATTCCCTAGTGGAATGGTTCTCTCAGAACACTTTGCAGTGTCATGCCTGCAACAAACATACCACTCAGGGACAATGTTAAGAGTACCTATTTGGCCTGATCAGATCCCAGAATCTACATATTCACAGTTGGTATGGAAGTGTGCTACAAACATTTCTGGGAAAACAAATTTGAAATCTTTTCTTCTCAGAAACAGTTCTGTTATTTGCAACATTTTCATATAGTATTATATTTAGCAATAGTGGAGACACTCTATAGTACATAGCCCAGCCCTGGCTGTGATGGAATATACTGTTTGAAGAACTGAGATTATCAATTGTGATATTTTTATCAGTTGTGCCATATTTTTCAATTTCTTTTTATAAAGCTTACTTTGGTTTGGGTCAGTGGGATGATATTAAGTGTTCTTCTTTCACATTTGTCTTGATAGGAGAAAGAGGAGAATGTGTAAGCTCAAGAAAAGCGCAATGGGGATGGAATTTGAAACCTGGAAATGTGTGGCTAGACTATGCACAAAAATGAGAAAATGTCACCTTCAAAAAATTGTCTTTCAGAGAAAATGTGCCAGAATTTATTATGACATTGTAAAGTATGCAACTATTGGTGATGTTTTTAAGTAACTGATTTGGAAAGAACTTTAGAATTTTGTTTTCACTTTGATATTTATTTATGGTGATCAATTACAAAAATATCTTGACAAACTCTTGGAGGCTTACATATAATTATTGTATAAATAAGCATTTAGGAAGTTTAATCTCTATCCACTATGATACTTGTTGTATTTCTAGAAAATGATCCAATTTTAAGTTAGTAATTGTGCTATATACATTAATCACACTGCATCTTTAAAACAACTTTTTACTTTGCTTTTTTATTTTCAACAATATGATGCAAAGTGCAGGTCCAGCTAATAAAATGAGTGACAGAACAAGAAAATGTGGTCTTTACTTTTATCACAGGTCTTGGCAGTAGGAATAGTATCATCATATAACACTGAACTGCACAGTAAAATATAGTCAATGGGCAAAAAATGCATTGAAACTCAGCAAAAAATTATTTACCAACCTACCTTCCAGTCACTGATCCAGTTCCTATATTAACCTTAATCCATTCTGTGCCATAACAACAAGACAAAAGTATTATCGACATGATTTGATTTAATTATACATTCAGCATTGAACTAAAAAAAAGGATATACACTAACGTATCACTGGTAGCCATGCAAATTCACTAATGCGTAAGCATCACAAAAGAAATCTCATTCGTCAGTCGAACTGCATGTTAACTTGTAACTAGAAATCAAATACGACATTGGAAAAGGAATTTTACACTGGAAGCTGCATTCATTACACATAGCTACCATAACATTAACATTTTTCCATCAAATATGTAAATAAATTCTGAAAATTAACATTTACATAAGTACAAGCAAATTCCACAGATGAGAGAAAAGAGATGGTTTCAAAGATTAGGCAAAAACAAAAATAAGACTGTTTTGAATGAACACATTTCATAACAGCTGTAAAATACTATCCTGCAGAGAACACATGCAACTTCAATTAGAAGAGATCAAGTTTTCTTATGATGGTACACAACTGAAAATAAAAAGAATGTAATACTTAAAAGACTCTATAATCCTAACTATATTTTGGTTATGCTAGTTTCCAATTAATAGCTTTTTTTCCCCTCTGACCTTATGTTGGTATCTGATAAAATTTTATGCAATAGTTACATTATCTAAAATAAAATCTTTGAGATTATAGAGTACTCTTTCATTAAATTTTTGAATATGAAAAAACAAAATATATTCCATAAATAAGATTTCTTTACTTTAAATTAACTAAGTAAGTCATAGCAACAACATATGTTTTACTAGTTTACATTGTTGTTTAAATTAAAATGTTTATCTCCAAGTTTGACAAAGATTGGGGCACAGGGGTATGCATGTAGAAGGGAGGTGGGGAATATTGAATTAATTTTAATGTCCTAAATCTAACATTAGGTAAGGTCCCAAAACAACACTTTGACTTTCTTCAGAATGAAACATGAAATAAATCTGTAAGAGGCTTCCATCAGATTTCTTATGCAAATCACAATAAAAATTAAGTAAACAACAAAATAAAAAGTTAAATTACATGTTTGTGTAAATAAAGCAATTTTATATTTGTATGTTACCCCCAAAATAAGAACGAAACCAAACAAAGTTGCATAAGTCAGTGTCTCCATTGCAAAACAAGAAAGCAAAAGCGCTCCCCTGCTCTCCCCAAAAATACAAATATCCCTCAACTGCAAAACTGTTCACCAATAACCATGGAATGACTGAAGAAAAGGCATCGTTCTGCAAGCAAAGCTTGAATGATAAGCCAGGGGTTCAAATTGAAATGTCCAGATGGCTGTCCAATCAGAACTGACTTGCACTGCTGGGGTCACACTGTAACAAACGCACAATGGAAGGGTCACTCTTGGCACCTTTAATAAACTCCTCAAGAGACAATTTACCTGAAATAAAAAAAAAGAAAAAATTACACTACTTTTATACTCTGCAGAGAACATATCACACATTTCTTTGCCATTTCCAGAAAAATCCTTTATTAATGCACTTGCTTAAGGAACTAAAATATAATGATCTGCATAGCTACTTCTGAAATTATATTCTATCTATATAAAATAACTTAAGTGTGAAATCAACAAAGTGAATTCAATTTGCTATATTTTTAAGAGTGCAACTGGTAAGTTTCAAGTTTCCTATTATTCTAACAACTGGCATGAAATTGAACAAAGCAATTGATGGTGGATAAGCTAGTGCTGTAACCATTATTTGCAATAAGCTAGAAGCAGTACAAGGCAGAAATGTAGCTTCATCTCTGTCCACCTATAAAACAGTTTGGCTTAGACATTGACTTGCTCCTGCAAAGTTCTAAGTGCTGCCATATTCTGAGATAGCACTGATTTGAAAATTTTTGAAAATTGTTGCCAGGTCTAAACATTTTGTATGTATGCTGGAGATGAATTTAGAGATGCAACTCACTAGTAACTTGAATATTACAACAATTTTTACTATGATGAAGAAAACCTAATTGATAAATCATTTGCCTAATTTTTTACTAGTTAAAAAATACCACCACTGTTTAGTTAGTGGAAAGCCAGGTTGTGGTGCTGCTTGCCTCGCAACAAAGTGGTTGGAGTTCACATAACAGGTCCTCCCTGCCTGCAGTTTGCATGTTCTCCCCATGACTGAATGGATTTCTTCTGGATGCCCTGGTTTCCTCCCACATTCCACACATATGCAGGTTAGGTGGACTGGTGATGCTAAATTGGTCCTAGTGTGTGAAGTGTTTGTGTGTATGTGCATACGTCCACCCTTTATTGGACTGAGGCCCTGTCTGTGGATTATTCTTGTTTTGTGCCATATGATTGCTGGGATAGACTCTAGCTTCACTGCAACCCTGCTCAAAATAATGAGGGCTTAGAAGATGGATGGATGTTAATTAGCCTTTACAAAAATATGACAGTTTTACTGTGCAGCTCAGTTAAACTTCTAGCATAACAACATTAATCTGAACTCATCTAAGCTGGTCTGTGCTCTAACAGCTAAATACTAATTCTAAAACATAAAGTTCAAAATCTGTGTGTGTTCATATACATATATGTGTGTGTGTGTGGGTGTGTGTGTATATATACATATATATACACACACACTAGGGTGCTTTGCCCCCTGCTCGTTTCACTCTCCGACCCCGCGTACTTGCGCTACGTGCTAGCCTGTTTGCAGTTCTTCCGCTCGTGTATGGGGAGGCGGATGTATAATTTACTAACTGTTTTACATTACAGTGAGTAATTAACCATATTAAAAAATAGTAAGACATAATAATTTTAAAGTAAATTATGTTTCATGTTGCGTTAAAAGAGTTATTCGTTGCATAATACGATTTTGTTCTGTTTGGCTTTGAAATTAACACACAAAAACTTTTTAAACTTACACTTTTACTGTAAAACTTGAGTAAAAACCATTTATTGAATTAAATCTTCGTCAAAATTGCATTGAATTGTGATTCTGTGTTTGGACTTCATCGTAACAACGCATGACTGAATTTCGTTTCTTTCTCTCTATTAAATAAAACAACTTTTTCAAATGTTTGGCTCTGACATTTGTAAATTGTCTTTGCAAAAGCTATTCTAATGGGAAACTGTTAATGTTTTAATACGAATGGCATATCAAGATCTCCTTTGTTGTCTAATGTTAACCCCTGAAGATGTACTACATTACCTTTCTTTGGATACATACTTCTTTCTACAGTAATTCATGTGGAGGAAGACTGGACAGTGTTAATAGCTGTAGATATTCTTTGGAAAATTGTAAGTTGATGTTTTCATTTTCCGCACAATCTCCACCAACTGTTTCAGCATAGTCTATTGATACGCATTTAACCAATTTGCAGTGTAAATGTTAGACATTTTTGGCGTTACTTTGTTTGACTTCATCGTTTTTCGGTTCTAGGATTGCCTGTGTACTCATTTTCACTGTTGATAACCATTCGAAATTCTTCAATAAGATTTGGACATAATACGTTTTCTTTAATTGGAAACTTAAAAGTGAGGAAAACATTAAAATTTGTAAGAGCCGAGAAAGCAATAACTGTGTTTGTCAAAAACATTAACACAAATGAGAGGTGAGAGTACCGTGTGCATGGTTGAATATGGTTGAGAGGAGGGTGTGACTTGAAAAAATCTCATGGCCAAAGTCTCGTCTCGTGGGACTTGAAAAAAATCTTCCAAAAGCTCTTGTCTAGTCACATGATATATACTAGCAAAATACCCGCGCTTCGCAGCGGCGAAGTACTGCATTAAAATTTTTATTAAGAAGAAAATTTAACCTTTTTAAACTGAGGGAAAATATGGCAATAATTATTTGTTAAGGATCTCTTTGTATACCACGTTGTCAGTTCGGCCCTCCGGTTGTAATATGACCAAGCTGTGCTCTGAGCTTACTCTTGAGCATGCAACTTACAGTTGGCCATGTGAACAGTAATCTTGTCTCAAATCTCACAGCTTGGATTGCTGCTGTCATAATCAGTTTGAGGTTCATGGTTTGTTTCAATTACGACAGTATTTGCAGGACTTGTGTTGAAGTGACATTCGGCATCTGTCAAGCGTTGTAAGCTTACAACCGGTTTCATTGATAACTTCACATCCAGCTTTTGAGAGTTTAAACATTCATAAACATCAAAGTGTCCACTACTGAAATCGTCACCTGTGAATGTAAGATGTTTAAGAGGCATTGGCGGTTGTCGAAAGGTGTAAAATATTTGGCCATTTCGGTACACTTGAAAGCACCAACCGAACAATTCAGCAGCAGCCATCAACTCACATGCAGAACCATAGGTGAAGGGCTTTAGCATTTCACTCTTCTAGTGCTCCTGTGTAGTATAATTATCTCCTGTACTGTCATCAGTCCACACCTTGAACCTGTCCCAGTCATTCAATACATAAGACAAAATGTTCTTCCGGATATCAAGAGTGAGCCTGATATGGCCGTGCAATATGTAACACAGAGAATGGAAAAGGTAGGTGCCATCTCCGGGCATGGAAACCACTCGGTAAGTGACAGTTCTTTGATCGATGGTGATTACCTCGATAGACATGGTAATGGGGGTACGGTAGGAACAATAAAGGAAATGGGTACCTGAGCAATGTAAAGTAAGTCTAAAATACCTATACAATAACTATAATTGTAATAAACAAACAATAAAACAGCGGAGAAGCCGTGGATTAAACAAAAAGGCTGTAGTTATCAGTAGGGAGACGTGAATCCCGTGGCGAAGCAAGGAAGGGAATGTAGAGACCGGAGCGACGGACTGTCTTATATAGGCAGGCAGCCAACAACGTGGGAGGCGTTGGGATGGGGGACCCAACGCCACCTCACACAGTGACTGAGCTGCAGGCTATGGACGTATATATGTACGTAAGTAGGATTCAGTTAGCGTTGGGAACCCATGTACCAAATGTCTTGAAGATGGGCCCATAAGTAACAAAGACTGTTGAAAAGTTCAATATGGTGGCCGACAGTGGCATCATACCACCGAAATAAGTACGTACATTGGTTTCGGTTAGTGCAGGGAAGCCGCCTATAAAATTTCGAGAAGATCGGGCCATAAATAAGAAAGTTCAACATGGCGGACGTTGTTGACCATTATGACCATTACGCGTAGAATTTCGAAATGAAACCTGCTTAACTTTTGTAAGTAAGCTGTAAGGAATGAGCCTGCCAAATTTCAGCCTTCTACCTACACGGGAAGTTGGAGAATTAGTGACGTTGGAAAGTTCAATATGGCGGCTGACAGTGGCGTCATACCACCGAAATAAGTACGTACATTGGTTTCGGTTAGCTCAGGGAAGCCACCTACCAAATTTCGTGAAGATGGGGCCGTAAATAAGAAAGTTCAACATGGCGGACGTTGTTGACCGTTATGACCGTTACGCATAGAATTTCTAAATGAAACCTGCTAAACTTTTGTAAGTAAGCTGTAAGGAATGAGCCTGCCAAATTTCAGCCTTCTACCTGCACGGGAAGTTTGAGAATTAGTGACGTTGGAAAGTTCAATATGGCGGCCAACAGTGGTGTCATACCAACGAAATAAGTACGTACATCGGTTTCCGTTAAAAGTTTAATATGGCGGCCGACAGTGGCATCATACCACCGAAATAAGTACCAAATTTCAGCCTTCTACCTACACGGGAAGATGGAGAATTAGTGACGTTGGAAAGTTCAATATGGCGGCTGACAGTGGCGTCATACCACCGAAATAAGTATGTACATTGGTTTC
>JANRMT010027041.1:61643012-61687297 GCA_026402145.1 Polypterus bichir lapradei
TATAACACAAGTAAACACAAAATGCAGTTTTTAAATGATGGTTTTTATTATTTAGGGAGAAAAAAAATCCAAACCTACATGGCCCTGTGTGAAAAAGTAATTGCCCCCTTGTTAAAAAATAACCTAACTGTGGTGTATCACACCTGAGTTCAATTTCCGTAGCCACCCCCAGGCCTGATTACTGCCACATCTGTTTCAATCAAGAAATCACTTAAATAGGAGCTGCCTGACACAGAGAAGTAGACCAAAAGCACCTCAAAAGCTAGACATCATGCCAAGATCCAAAGAAATTCAGGAACAAATGAGAACAGAAGTAATTGAGATCTATCAGTCTGGTAAAGGTTATAAAGCCATTTCTAAAGCTTTGGGACTCCAGCGAACCACAGTGAGAGCCATTATCCACAAATGGCAAAAACATGGAACAGTGGTGAACCTTCCCAGGAGTGGCCGGCCGACCAAAATTACCCCAAGAGCGCAGAGACGACTCATCCGAGAGGTCACAAAAGACCCCAGGACAACGTCTAAAGAACTGCAGGCCTCACTTGCCTCAATTAAGGTCAGTGTTCACGACTCCACCATAAGAAAGAGACTGGGCAAAAACGGCCTGCATGGCAGATTTCCAAGACGCAAACCACTGTTAAGCAAAAAGAACATTAGGGCTCGTCTCAATTTTGCTAAGAAACATCTCAATGATTGCCAAGACTTTTGGGAAAATACCTTGTGGACTGATGAGACAAAAGTTGAACTTTTTGGAAGACAAATGTCCCGTTACATCTGGCGTAAAAGGAACACAGCATTTCAGAAAAAGAACATCATACCAACAGTAAAATATGGTGGTGGTAGTGTGATGGTCTGGGGTTGTTTTGCTGCTTCAGGACCTGGAAGGCTTGCTGTGATAGATGGAACCATGAATTCTACTGTCTACCAAAAAATCCTGAAGGAGAATGTCCGGCCATCTGTTCGTCAACTCAAGCTGAAGTGATCTTGGGTGCTGCAACAGGACAATGACCCAAAACACACCAGCAAATCCACCTCTGAATGGCTGAAGAAAAACAAAATGAAGACTTTGGAGTGGCCTAGTCAAAGTCCTGACCTGAATCCAATTGAGATGCTATGGCATGACCTTAAAAAGGCGGTTCATGCTAGAAAACCCTCAAATAAAGCTGAATTACAACAATTCTGCAAAGATGAGTGGGCCAAAATTCCTCCAGAGCGCTGTAAAAGACTCATTGCAAGTTATCGCAAATGCTTGATTGCAGTTATTGCTGCTAAGGGTGGCCCAACCAGTTATTAGGTTCAGGGGGCAATTACTTTTTCACACAGGGCCTTGTAGGTTTGGATTTTTTTTCTCCCTAAATAATAAAAACCATCATTTAAAAACTGCATTTTGTGTTTACTTGTGTTATATTTGACTAATGGTTAAATGTGTTTGATGATCAGAAACATTTTGTGTGACAAACATGCAAAAGAATAAGAAATCAGGAAGGGGGCAAATAGTTTTTCACACCACTGTATATATATATATATATATATATATACTGTTTAGAAATCCATACTGTTAGACCATTCTCTGCCAAATTTTGCACACCTCCCTCATTTGATCAGAGGAAGACTGCAGACTCTATGTCCTGACCCAAAATTTTGACCCTACGGTGGTATCTATGGGTTTTTCTTTTTTGTTTCATTTTTACTAAAGTTTAAACAACATTGCCACCTACTTGTTCAGAGCAAGTGAAAACAGACTGGCAGACAAATGGACCAGAGCTTTACATTACTTACCCATGCAATGCCAGGCACTGCTTATAGTATTTTATATACACTGTGAATATCAGTAAAAGGAAGGAGCTAGTCACAGGCTACAGAAAGAAGACCAATCTCCCATCTGCATTAGAAGGAATGCAGTGGTAAAGGCCAGCAGCTTTAAATATTGCTGAATCAGAAGCAACCTTAAACAGACATGACATATCTCAATTAATGACAGAAGTTTCACCAACTCTGTTAATTTCGTAGATGTCCAGAGAAAGCCAGGATGTTTCCAAGGCTCACCAACTCCTAGAGGTAAAAACTAGCATTCATGCTACCTGCATTCATAACCTACTGGTACGGTACCTGTTCAGCCTTGGTTGTAAGTACAACAAATGAGTGGAACGGTTGCACATAATATTAATAGCACAACACCATTCTGTCTAGAATTTATTTTTTATCTCTGTCAGTTTACTACTTACCTTTGAACCATTTTATGTTGTTCATTGGACTTAACTGCTTACGTTTCAATAAAAACTGGAAAAATGGAAATGTTCTAAAATGCTTGGCCAGTAGTACATATAACAAACACTTTGTTTGTTTGCTATATATACTATTGGTCAAATGTTTTATATGGGTTGGAGACCGTGGCGCTAACAAAAAGACAGAAGACAGAGCAGGATGTGGCACAGTTAAAGATGTTAAGATTTGCATTGGGTGTGAAGAACAGGATTAAAAATGAGTACATTAGAGGGTTAGCTCAGGTTGGACAGTTTAGAGATAAGGCCAGAGAAGCGAGATTGTGTCAGTTTGGTCATGTGCAAAGGAGAGATGCTGGGTATATTGGGAGAAGGATGCTAAGGATAGAGATGCCAGGCAAGAGAAAAAGAGGAAGGCCTAAGAGGAGGTTTATGGATGTGGTTAGAGAATGGTGGGTGTGACAGAGCAAGATGCAAAGGACAGGAAAATATGGAAACACATGATCTGCTGCAACGACCCCTAATGGAAGCAGCCAGAACACAAAGATGATAACATAAACACTTTCTTAGAAAGGCAAATGGTGATGTTAAATAAACACCACAACTATTCTTTTTTGGCAAACTGGATAGTTAGATCCCCTTATGGGGATCAAACCTTGGATGTCAGTGCCTCGGGGATTCAAAAGTGTATACAACCTGACGAGCCCCAATAAGGGCGAAACACATGTCGTGTACTCTGTATTACTTGACAGATATTGTATCACATATCTATGAGCTGCTTCTCGCAAGTGAGAGGATGTGGTGGATGTTTGCCGACTGGCTGACCAACCACAAGTGTAACCTGGTAGGTAACCACCTAAAAAATGAGATTGTGATTCAGAACTAAGAATGTAATACCATACTCTGATCTTCACCCTGTCAAATAAGCAATCCAACTGCCGTGGTGGAACATCAGAGGCTTTGCCTCAGGCGCTGATGTCCGAGGTTCGATCCCCATTAAGGGGATGCTTGAGTGCGTACACCTGATGAGCCTTAATAAAGGTAAAAAATGTGTTGTGTACTCTTTGTATTATTTGGCAGATACTGCATCACAGACACACAAACTATATATATTGTGGCGGTTGGCTGAGGGCTTATGCCCAGCCAGAATGCCTCGATGGACCGGGAGAGGAATTATACCTCCCCTGGGCCACGAGAGGGCAGCCACGGGAACTGAGCATGGTAGCTCAACCCTACAGGGGCCCATGGCCGCCACCGGGGGTGTCCGGAGGATTGAGGAGCCTTGGTTGTCAGAACTTATGCCACACAAAATTAATTAAAACATCCATCCATCCATCCATTTCCCGACCCGCTGAATCCGAACACAGGGTCACGGGGGTCTGCTGGAGCCAATCCCAGCCAACAAAGGGCACAAGGCAGGAACCAGTCCCGGGCAGGGTGCCAACCCACTGCAGGACACACACAAACACACACCAAGCACACACTAGGGGCAATTTAGAATCGCCAATTCACCTATCCTGCATGTCTTTGGACTGGGAGGAAACCGGAGCGCCCGGAGGAAACCCACGCAGACACGGGGAGAACATGCAAACTCCACGCAGGGAGGACCCGGGAAGCGAACCCGGGTCTCCTAACTGCGAGGCAGCAGTGCTACCCACTGCACCACCGTGCCGCCCTAATTAAAACATGCAATTATAAAATAAATACAATAATCATGAAGTAAATATACACTGAATCACAAAATTAATGAAGAATCAACACAAAGGAATTTTAAAAAATTTAATGGCATAGTTTAAACTTAAACAATGACCTGAACCCTGACCAATTTAACAAAATACTACTTGAGCAAGTACAACCTCAATTTAAATGCCTTCTTAAAAGGCAAGTTGAAAAGAAATGTGATAAGAAAACAAGGCCAATGTATTAATTCTCAAACACTCAGACGTGTCAAAGTAAAATTAAATGATCAAAACGACAGTAGACTTTGAATGCACTGATAAAGACTGACTAAATTCAAATAACCATCTCTTAAATGGGCAAACTTGTGTTAAAACTCTGCATATGTCATTCTCAATTATTCATCACTATCAACGACTTTATAATTATACTCTAAACAAAGTATTTTTCAAGTGGTGCGCAATGAGAGCTAACCAAGTATACAGTACATACAGGGCTCATACAGAGCTTCTTGCATGAACGAGCAAAGGGACAAAGCAGCTGGGAAAATGCATCCAAAGTGCTCACTAATTGCTGTGTCTGCGAATGCCAACCTCCAAGCTGCTATTTTTTTGCAGGCATCTCTGATAGTCCTGCCCCTTTGAACAGTTTAGCAAGTGTATAGATTTAATGCTTTTGTGGTGGATAGAATCATGGTGTGCCTTGGGATTTTTTGGGTTACAAAAAGTGTTCCACCACAGAAAAATGACTAGAAAACACTGCTCTACCTACACCTTCGCTCCTGGCACACTAGAAAATTTCTCTGTGGCGGCTATTTCACTTAAAAACAGACACTGTACATTGCTTGGGTAGTTATGTTGCGTTCTTTGCATAAATTAGTAAATATACTGCAAAATGGAATAATTGGTAGAAATAATCACTTCACTTCTGTTTCAACAGAATTTTGTCATTATGCAGTAAGCAGTGTAAGCTATCTGGCGCTCTGGCAATTTAAATATAGAGGTACCAGAGACTAATTTTGGTTTTAGTGTCACTCAAAGAAAACTTATTTTAAACATCTAGGATATAACATTGATTCGATCTTCTCACAGAAACATGTCATGAAAAAAACAAAAACACAGAGTAATTTTTACCTTCACTACTTTCTTTAGTATTGCTCTACTACCAGAAACCCCAATTTCTCCCACTCCCCTGCACCTATATCGGTATGTATAAATCAAGGAAACAAATACCAGTACCACTTACAGGCATGTGACAAGGTGTTGTGAAGCGTGTAATTTGAAACTTTTAAATAAAATTTTATTTCTCAAAATTTTTAAAGGTACTATATAAATATGATACTGGATGTGTATGTAATTCTTTAGGTTCACACTTGACCTTTTTTGTATTATTGTTTTGTAACGTAAAAAAAAAAAAATTACATGAAAATGCTGTTCTGACCAAAGCACTACCTGACGTGATTGCCTCATCACTGGCCTGAGATGTGAACAATTAGGCCATGTTAATCGCAAAAATTAATGTGTTAACCTTCCCACACTCTATATATAAATTAGTTTTAAGCTAGAAGTTCACAAACACAATGAATTCTTTAAAAGTCACTTTATAACCTCTGCACAAATTTTATACTAAAAAAAAACTCTAAATTTGGCATATCGTTTAAGAAATCTACTTTGTGCAGTGCACAATTAATATTTTTCCAACAATGTTCACAGATGCAGTATTTCACTTTTTACTGACAATATCACAATTCCAGTGGGTCACAAGTTTACATACTTTGTTAACTGTGCCTTGAAATAGCTTGGAAAATTCCAGAAAATTATGTCAAGTCTTTAGGCAATTACACAATTACCCTAAATGGAGTCAACATGTGGATGTACGTTAAGGCCTACCATCAAACTCTCTGCCTCTTTCCTTGACATAATGGGAAAATCAAAAAAAATCAGCCAAGACCTCAGAAAAAAATTGGTTCATCCTTGGGAACAATTTCCATATGCCTGAAGGTTCCACATTCATCTGTATAAACAATAATATGCAAGTAAATCACCAAGGGACCACACAGTCGTCATACTGCTCAGGAAGAAGACGCATTCTGTCTCCTAGAAAAGAACATACTTTGGAGGGAAAAATGCTAATCAATCTCAGAACAACAGCAAATGACCTTGTGAAGATGCTATAGGAAACATGTAGACAAGCATCTATATCACAAGTAAAATAAATCCTATGTTGACATTAACTGGAAAGACCACTCAGAAAAGAAGAAGCCACTGCTCCAACGCCACCATAAAAAAGCCAGACTACAGTTTGTAATGACACAACAGGACAAAGATTTTACTTTCTGGAAAAATGTCCTCTGCTCTGTTTGGCCATAATGACCATCATTATGTCTGAAGTAAAAAGGGGGAGGCTTGCAAGCCAAAGAACAAAGATCTCAACCACCAAGCATGGGAGTAGGAATATTATGTTGTGGAGGTGCTTTGCTGCAGGATGGACTGGTGCACTTCACAAAATAGATGGCATCTTATATAGATATACTGCAGCAACATCTCAAGAGCTCAGCAAGGATGCTGAGGCTCAGTCGCAAATGGGTTTAACAAACGGACAATGATCCCAAGCATACCTCCACAGCTGTGGCAAAATGGATTAAGGACAACAAGGTCAAGGTATTGGAGTGTCCATCACGAAGCCCTGACCTCTATCTGAATAAAAATTTGTGGGCAGAACAGAAATAGTGTGTGTAAGCATGGAGCTCCACGAACCTGTCCTAGTTACACGATTTCTGTCTGGAGGAACGTATAGAAAGTAAGTTGTGGAAGTCTACCCACAACATAAGGCTCAAGTTAAACTATTTAAAGGCAATGCTACCAAATATTAACAAAGTGTATGTAATCTTGTGGACCCTCTGGGATTGTCGTAATAGTCAATAAAAACTGAAATACTCTGTTGGAAAAAATTACTTTGCCTTCAAATAGCAAATGATATGCTACTTTTAGAGTTTGTTAGTAAAATATATATGGAGCGGTTATAAAGTAAGTTTTAAAGAGTACACCCTAAGTGTATGTAAACTTCTGACTTCAACTATATGTAAGTAGTTATACTTTTAGACTGATATTGCTTGGTTACAGCTGTTCACACCATGAAGAAGACAGTGTTACATTACATGAGCTTACGTTAATCTGCTGAACAGGTTCATTTGTATATTCTGCATGAGCAATTTGCCTCATTAGTGACAATGAAGTCCCATTGTGTTCAAAGATTGGTGGACATTAATTTACCACTGGGACACTCATATTTCCCATATTTTTTCATACAAACTATAAACACTGTAAAACAGCCTGCAAGGTGTAAAGAAAAGAGTCACACATGCTGTTTTCGCTAGTTCAAAAAGAAGGTTTGAGTCAAACAATAATGAGCCCATTTCTACATTTGAAAATGAAAAGGATGTCTGTAGAAGCTATCTAACCAAAACCTCACCTATTACATCTAAAGAAATGTGACACTAGTTGGAGACATTCAACATTTCCAAATCAATTTTGAATACTCAACTGTAATACACATACAAATGCACACATAATTTAAATATGAATGTAACAGTCATACTACTTAGCTTTTATAAATTAAAATGCGTAAGAGTATATTTTTAATAAGGAAGCACTTTTTTTCAGTAATAATGCTATGAAAAACACAATAAACTCAAGTGCTCAACTTGAATGAGGAGGGAGAATGTTTCTTTGGAACCTTTGCTTTCATGTTAATGTTAATGGGTAGCACTGGTTCTCTTTGTCAAATGAATAAAAATTACCCACATTCTTATTTCTGTTCACAGAAGAGAGAAGAAAAGGATCAGTGTGCCGTCCAAGTGATCTTTGAAACTATGAATTGTTATTTAATACTGAAATGAACAAAAAGTATAATCTTAAAATGTAAATAAATAATATATTTTCCTCAGTTTATTTGTAATATACCACATTAATAAATACTTCAGTACTACACAGTTCCTCCCCATCCTCTAATATAAAGTACATTTACCATTTTTTATGTAGTATCTTTGACTAATAAAAACCATTCAAAGGCACTTTATAAGATCTTAGTTTTATTATAATTGTTTATATTTTAGTGCTTGTGCAGGCTTTGAGTGGTGGGGATTGAACAGACAGCTTTATGCAACTTCTTACTACAGTCAGTTACTCACAATCAGACTGCATTATCTTCTTGTTGACTTGGGCCTTATTTTTTACTTTTCAGTCAATCTTTTAGTTGTTATGGTAGCAAAAAATTAATTCAAACAGCCACGTTTTGTATTAGTCCCAGAAATGAACAGCAAATGCACATTGTAAATGTAAAAATAAAGGTCCAAGAAAACAAGCTGCCCTAAAAAAACAACAAGTAAGGTGACAACAACATCAACAACAACAACAAAAAAAAAAAAATCTTGCCAATTTTGACTTTTTTTTACTTGCAAAGTCAAAAATCAAAACAGGAAGCCTGAATAATCATTGGCTACGATAGTGGTTTCAAATTTGTAATGCACCCTGAGATGGTACACCACAATACCTCCAAAAAATATTCCAACCCCTGCACTTTCTTCACATTTTTGTATTTTGCAGCCTCCTGCTAAAATCATTTAAATTCATTGTTTTCCTTCATCAAGTAACACATAATATCCCAGGATGATTTCAAATGAGAAGTCAACTGAAAAGATTACAATATGCAAGCTTTAGAGGCAACTTGCCTGAAGAAGGGGCCAGAGTTGCCAGGAAAGCTTACATATTGGTGTCATTTTGCTTGGCTTCTCATTTCATCCATAATGGCTAACACGGTACAACACCCTACTACTTAGAAATTTCTAAAAATTTAAAATAAAAACCTGAAATATCACATTTGTGACAAAAGTATTCAGATCGTTTACTTAGCACTGAAAAACTTTTTGCAGGGATTACGGCCCGACTTCTTCTCAGGTATGATGCAACAATCTTCACACACCTGAATGTGGGGATTTTCCACCATTTTTTCTGCACATGTTTCAAGCTCTGTCAAGTTGTATGGAGACCATCAGTGAACCATTTGATTATGGGCTCTGGCTAGGCCATTCAAGAACATACCTATACGCAAAGTTGACCCTATGCCACTCGTACATCGTCTTTGCTTAGCCCAGTTTGAGGTCTTCAGCAGGTTTTCATTAGGGATATTTTGCTCCATTCAGTTTTTACTTAACCCTGACTACTCTCCCAGCCACTGTAGCAGAAAAATAACCCCACAGAATGTTGCTACAACCATCACACTTCACTGCTAGAATGATATTGCACAGATGATAAGTTATGCCTGGTTTCCCCCAAAACTGACATGTAGAATCAACGGCAAATAGTTCAATGTTGTTTTCATTGGACCAGAGAATCTTGTTTCTCATAGTCTGATAGTGTTTTTTGTGTGTTTTTACAAACTCCAAGCGACCTTTAATTTGTTGTTTGACCACTCAGCCTTAAAACCCAGATTAGTGGACTGTTGCAGTGGTGGTTATCCTTCTAGAAGTTTTTCCCATCACCACAGAGGTTCTGCAGAGCTCAGCCAGAATTACCTTTGGGTTCTTGGTTACCTCTCTTACCAATGCCCTTCTCCTGAAGTTGCTCAGTTTGACCAGGCAGACAGCTAAAAGAAATTTCAATTCCGTGTCTAAGCTCTGCAGGTAATTCCTTTTATCTCATCGCTTAGTTTTTGCTCTGATACACATTGTCAACTGCAGGAACATACAGGCAGTTGTGTGATTTTCCTAATCATGTCCAATCAATTGAACTGACCAGAAGTGGGCTCCAAACAAGTTGTAGAAACATGTCATTGATAATCAATAGAATGGAATGCAGGTGAGCCATAGCAAAGGGTGTAAATACTTACAGTATGTCAATGTGATACTTCAGTATTTTACTTTTTATTCATTTGCAAAAAATCCTAAAATCCCATTTTTACTTTGTCATTCTGAGTAATAAGTGTTGCCTGATTATGGAAAAATGATTTTAAATGTTTTTTGCTTAAGGCTGAAATATAAAAAATGGGAAAAAAAGCTAAGGGGTCTGAAGGGACTGTATATGCAATAAGAGCTTGACTGCTATTTTCCATTTGATACAATTTACAAAATATTCTGTTTTAAGTTTCTTTATGCACTTACTGTATAGTTTTATTGTACTTGTAATTCAAGAGAAGATCTAGGTATCTGAGCATTAAGGGTAAATCTATGCGGACTCTCTCTTTAATATTCGTTTTTTTAATCTAAGTATAAATATTTCCACTTTCAGCAATAACCACTTGAGTCACATAAGACAATTTCCCTTTACACTAGCTATATTACTATATTCTAAATGTTGAGTATTTTTTCTATGGCCTTTATCCATTTTTTGGGGTTTTTCTGAACTCTTTCCAGATGTCACGTTCCCACAACCCTTCCTATGACTCTCATACTGTTAACTGTCAACATCCTTGACTGATGTTATTTTAATGTACTTAATTGTAATGTGTTAAATATGAAGCACCAAGTCTCTTCAATAGTTATGTCCTGTGATGCTTCCATATTTTGGCATCGGCTTAATACTGGATCCCATGGATGTCTATGTTCAAAATTTATCTTCAAGGGTTTTCTCCTTACTAATGTCTTGTGTCATATGAAGGACATAAATAATATGAGAGACAATTTTCCAAATTATTAAAACTTTAGAACTATTTGGTGTAGCTACTTTAAACTCCATGCACTTCATTATAATTAATGAAATATTATTAAAATGTGAATATTGAGAAAGTCTACAAAAACATCTGGCTTGGTGCAAATTGACTTGGATTAAAATTTTAAGTCGTCTGAACAAAATATACACTACAACTCAAAAAGAAGATGAACCACTATGAAATGAAAAAATCCAGAGATCACATAACACTAGGCATACCATCATTATTTGTGTCCATTTGTCGGAAGATCTTGTCTGTGCGTTTCTCTGGTGTAGATTCATCTTCTGGCATTTTCATCACCGAAGACACCATTTTGTAAATTGCCTGTTACAAAAGAAACAAAAAAAATACAAAAACAAAAGGAAAAATTATGTTAGGTGCAGAATATTACTAGGATTAATACCATTCATTAAACATAATTTAATTTTTTGTTTTGCTTTGACAGATATGAGAGTTATAATAAACCTTTTCAAACTACACCCTACTACTAATATGAGACAAAAAGAAGTTTAAAACATTTATTTTTTCAAAGTAAAAATGTATTTAAACATTCAACAGCATGTTCTCGTAACATAAGAACAATTAATGTTCATTTAGCAGCACAAATTAATTGGAAATATTTAGTTCAGTTAAAAAGATTAATATTTCTATAAAAGAAAAAAGTGGCACAGAACTTGTGAATTTACTTAATCTTATGTTTCAGTGTGTACACAATAGTATAAAGGAGTCCAGGTAACTACTTTATTGTGGAGTCCAGCTCACACTTTATTGTGGATTTCGTGACTAGTTGTTTGGTTTCTTCAGGCATAATGGCTACTGCAATAATGTACAGGTTGGCCTTAGGACCTTTATTTGCAGTATCAGTGATTTTTAAATCATGTATGGCTGAATTATAAGAGTAATTCAAAGAAGAAGAATGACAGCAACTTTCAAATGACCTTAGACAGTGTATATGTGATTCTTACAAGTGGGAAGAAAGTACGGAGTGTAAGAGTAAGAAAACCATGCCAGAAGGGTAAACTGATTTGAACTCAGGGAAAACATTCAAAGTCCACTCACACAGCAATCCAGCAGAGAAACAACTCTACTTCCAAATAATATGAAGCAATACCATTAGGCCTTCTGTCTAAGCTGCTAAATTTTTATAACTCACTGCTTATTTATTTGTCAATATATTTGTGTTTTCCAAAATCCATTAGACCTCCTCTGTTGTTTGTCAGGTCTTGAACAATCTTAAAATTGGTTGCCTTACAACTTCTAATTTCATTTCTATTTTTATCATTCACTATAGGTATGTTTGCACTTTCTCAGTCTTCCCAACACAGACATACACATTTATATCCATAACAAAATAAAAATGGCACATTTAACTCTTTTTTATTTACTGTTCCCTCCCAAACTCTGTATCCAGCATTTTAAGTTTTTACTACATATAACTTGCATTATGATTGTTTAGAGTTGAAGATACTCATCTGCTAGCACTCTTTTAATAGCTTACTGTCTGTAAAAATGTTTGAAAAGAATGGTACAATGGTTGTTAGATACTTTGCACCTTATGTCACTGGGACGAGCTCCAAAAACTGCAAATCTGAAGTGGATTTAAGTGGGTTTCAGAAAGTATTTTATGAGAGTGTGTATGTATGTATTGGTGATTGGAGTCGTTCAGGTGATGATTATGCAGGAATACATAAAAAAGTACCAGATATACAGTCATGGCCGAAGTTAACGGCACCCCTGCAATTTTCCCAGAAAATGCACCATTTCTCTCAGAAAATTGTTGCAATTACAAATGTTTTGGTATACACATGTTTATTCCCTTTATGTGCATTGGAAAAACACAAAAAACAGAGAAAAAAAGCCAAATCTGACAACATTTCACACAAAACTCAAAAACCCGGCTGGACAAAATTATTGGCACCCTTAACTTAATATTTGGTTGCATGCCCTTTGGAAAAAATAACTGAAATCAAACGCTTCCTATAACCATCAACAAGCTTGTGACAACTCTCAACTGGAATTTCCGACCACTCTTCTTTTGCAAACTGCTCAAGGTCTCTCAGATTTGAAGGGTGCCTTCTCCCAACAGCAATTTTGAGATTTCTCCATGAGTGTTCAATCGGATTTAGATCCGGACTCATTGCTGGCCACTTCAGAACTCTCCAGCGCTTTGTCTTCAACCATTTCTGGGTGCTTTTAGAGGTATGTTTGGGGTCATTGTCCTGCTGGAACACCCATGACCTCTGATGCAGACCCAGCTTTCTGACACTGGGCCCTACACTGCGCCCCAGTATCTGTTGGTAGTCTTCATATTTCATGATGCCTTGCACACAGTCAAGGAATCCAGTGCCAGAGGCAGCAAAACATCCCCAAAACATCTAGAACCTCCACCATGTTTGACTGTAGGTACTGTGCTCTTTTCTTCGTAGGCCTCATTCTGTTTTCTGTAAACAGTAGAATGATGAGCTTTACCAAAAAGCTCTTCCTTGGTCTCATCTATCCACAAGACGTTCGCCCAGAAGGATTTTGGCTTCCTCAAGTACATTTTGGCAAACTCCAGTCTGGCTTTTTTATGTTTCTGTGTCAGCAGTGGGGTCCTCCTGGCTCTCCTGCCATAGCGTTTCATTTCATTCAGATGTCAACGGATAGTTCGAACTGACACTGTTGCACCCTGAGTCTGCAGAACAGCTTGAATATGTTGATTGGGGCTGTTTATCAACCATTTGGACTATCCTTCGTTGCAGTCTTTTATCAATTTTTCTCTTCACGTCCAGGGAGATTAGCTACAGTGCCACATGTTGTGAACTTTTTGATTATGTTGCGCACAGTGGATAAAGGAACATGATGATCTCTGGAGATGGACTTGTACACTAGAGATTGTTGATATTTTTCCACAATTTTTGTTCTCAAGTCCTCAGACAATTCTCTGCTCTTCTTTCTGTTCTCCATGCTTAGTGTGGCACACTCAGACACACAACAGAAAGGTTGAGTCAACTTTTCTCCATTTTATCTGGCTTCAGGTGTGATTGCTATATTGCCAGCACCTGTTTCTTGCCACAGGTGAGTTCAAACGAGCATCATATGCTTGAAATAAAACGATTTACCTACAATTTTGAAAAGGTACCAATAATTTTGTCCGGCCCATTTTTGGAGTTCTGTGTGACATGATCTCAGATTTGGCTTTTTTTCTCTGTTTTTTTGTGTTGTTCCAATGCACATAAAGGAAATAAACATGCGTATACCAAAACATTTGTAATTGCAACAATTTTTTGGGAGAAATGGTGCATTTTCTGGGAAAATTTCAGGGGTGCCGATAATTTCGGCCATGGCTGTACCCTGACTGCACAAGTGTCAAGTCTTTTTTTGCGCTGCTTCCCTATTTCCAATGTAAACTAATATTTCCGAGCATTTGTGCAAAGCACATCCTTTAAAGATCTTCCATTTATACTTTTATATTCTTGCTGGAAAACTAAAGTTTTCAGTTATTAGGCATTTCACTTCATAAATACACAAATCAATTCTCTATTTGATATCTTTTCACTTAAGTGAAAAATGTTTAGGCTCGTCAATCTTTTATCATAGCATAGGGCTGCAACTGCCAACTATTTTGACATTTAGATTGATTAATCAAGTAATTACTATTTTATCACCTGGACTTTAAAAAGGACAAGTGAGTTTTGGGTTATAGTAATTCTATACATGCAAATGAACAGATAAAATACCAGTTTTATATTGTCAACCAAATTTTACCTAGTGACTACTGTTATTGGCTATCAAATGAAGGAAACTAGTTTTGATGTGGGTATATATTGTAGCCATAACTAACAGTGGCTCAAGTACTGCATACTACAGACATTTTGTGCTTTCCTGCACATGAATCACTGAATGTAACTGGCATTACACACATCCATGAAAAATGATTTTTAAGGGTAAGCAACTTGATCAGCTCCTGGATGTTTAACAGAAAGGTATAAACCACTGCTTGTAATTGCCAGAGTTCTAAGTTTGTAACAATATTAGCTGGTCCTCAATGCTCTGTTCCAGTGCTAACTCTATTCTAGAGACTATATTAACTGCTGAAGAGAAAATCAACTCTGTTGGTACTAAAATGTCAAGAATGGATAAGCAGGATTTTTTTAGCCTGGTCAAGGGGGAATATAAAGTTGTGTTATCCTTTGATCAATGTGAAAGATTTATATCCTTGGCAATGGGTCTTTACTCAGAACTCAGCAACGGGCATTCCTTTTATCCTCTTTCTTACTAAAACTTTCAAGCTTAGTAGGGAGTCAAGGAAGATAAATCAAGACTTTTAGGTTCACTAGCTGCATTAACAGTGGAAGCGGCATTGGTTTGTTCACTGAGATTATGGCAATGCTGCTTATCTCCTTTCTTTTCACTTCGATTGGCTATGTTTGCAGTCTGACTTGCATATAACAGATTTACTCAGGTGTCAGAAACTGTATTTTCTGAGGATCACTTTGTTTAGTTTAAGACTAGTAATAAATCCTGGCATATTAATAAAAATTGGTCTGTTTCTTCCTTTCTCCCTCACTGATGAATGAAATTGGATTCAACACGTTTTGGTGCTTTACAAAAAAGCTCACCATTACCTCTATTTCCTCAAATCTCTGAGGACAGCTCACACTTGTCTATTAGTTCTCACTTAATTCTACAGGTGCACTGTAGAATGGCAGCGTAATTAAAGATCTTAGCCATCCTATGCAGCTACTTTTCTCACTTCTTTCTTCTGGCAAACAGTGCAGGGCCATTAGCACTTGCACTGATAGATTTAAGGATCTACTCACAAACATTAAGGTTGCTGAACAGTCAATCACAGGAACAAAAATTGCAGCATAACAGTGTTTTTAATGCATACATATATATATATAATCTCTCTCTCTCTTTATATATATATATATATATATATATATATAATATATATAAGACCCAGGGAACACAGCTCCCCAAACACTTGACACAACAGTCACAGGCAAAAGTCTCTATAACACAAACATTTATTATTTATTTGGGGAAGCACTTTTCTTTCCTTCCCACTGCAGCCCAGTACAAACAGTATAAAAGGGTAAGTCACAAATATACAATCCCTTTCTTATCCGTATCTCTTCTTTCTCTTCCTCTCTCTTTACCTCCACTCCTCCTCCAACAAACTTTGTCCACCTCCTCCTGACTCTGGCTCATCACCGTTAACTGGAATTACTCCTAGGTGTGATAGAAACCCGAAGTAGGGTTCTGTAGCTCTCTTTGGTGGCCCCCAAACAATCCAATAGTGCTGTGCCAAACTCCAACTTACATGGAGCCCTGTGGGAATTGGAGGGCTTGCTGTAACCCAGGGGGACTACCTTCTAATGTTTTGGGGCAGGTACTGTGCTAGAGAAACTGCCTTCTTCCATCCTTCCATTGCTTGCGCATTTATATGGTTACTAGGGGGGCAAGACCCCCTGGTGCATTTGGCGCCCAGTCTGCTGCTCATGTTGTGAAGAGGGGTGGCTGAATGCACCCCAAGGAGATGCAGTCGCTCCTCTGAAACCTCCTCTTAAATGATGATACAATGGGAAACAAATACAGTTTTTTTTTTACCTCCTCTTTGCTCAATCAGCTGCTGGTGCTGTGCCGCATGATCTGCATCTCGCATGGCGCTTCAAACATTTAAAAGCCTGTACAGCAGCTGTCCTACTCTTTGTCTACGGGCGTGGTTAAATCTCTTGGTACTCTTGGTTAAGTCTTGTCGCACAGGACGCATGTTTTTGATATTTTTTAACTTGTAATTTAAAAATGGAATAAGAATCTGAAAATCTAACAGCATCACATTAAAGTTCGATAAATTCTGAAAAGAATGATACCAAACATATATACATAAAAAGCGTGACAAAAAAAAGTCACATAAAATCGTTGCATTTTTAGGCTTTGGATTCTATATATGTAGATACATGCTCGCAGTCCAAAGCACTCGTATATCAAAGTGAATTTCCCCATAAGAAATAATGGAAACTCAGATGATTTGTTCCACAACCCAAAACTATTCATATAAAAATGATTAATACAAAATATAAAGTAAATACATAAAACAAATTAACCTGCACTTTACCTTTAAAAAGAATCATGGCTGGTGTGAGTGAGTTTCTAAACTCTTGTGGGATTCCACCCAACGGGACGACACGTGGAAGAGTGTCCCAAAGCAATTGCAGTCTCCCAGCGCTGTAGCAGTTCGCCGTATAAGCTTATCGAAAAAGATCGCAGACATGCTATAAGCGCCTGCCGTCGATGGGTGATACAAGGAACATTATATAGATCCCGCTACAATAAATAACCGTGCTGTCGCTGTTTCAAGCTGAATAAAGCTGGTGTTGTTAAAGTACTGAGACTCAGCTTCGTGTTTTGGGGCGCAAGACGGGGACTCGCACTTCACAGCACACATGTGCACATGCGCGCACACACACACACACACACAGTCACAATGCTGTAGTAAACAGTATACGCTCGTACAGATGTTGACTATATGAGTGAGGCACACAGACTCAGATGGAGAATAGGAGACGATTGCCCTCAAGAGAAGAGAGAGAGAGACACGCGCGCAAGCGAGCGAGATAAGGAGAGAGAGAGAGAGAGACGTGCGCACGAGCAAGAGAGATAAGGAGAGAGAGAGACGCGCGCACGATCAAGAGAGATAAGGAGATAGAGAGAGACGCGCACGAGCAAGAGAGGTAAGGAGAGAGAGAGGGACGCACGCGCGAGAGAGAAGACAAAGTGTATCCATACTACTCGTATTGCAAGACATCGCTCGTTTATCAAGTCAAAATTTATTAAAAAATTTAGCTCGTCTTGTAAAACGCTCGTAAACCAAGTTACTATATTATTATTACCAAGTTATTATATATATATTTATGTCCCCCACATGCCATTACAACAGCTCTGACCCATCATGGCATGGACTCCATAAGATCTCTGAAGGTGTGCTGTGGTATCTAGCATCAACATGTTAGCAGCAGATCCTTTAAGTCCTGTAAATTGCGAGACAAGTCCAGACTTGTTTTTCTTGCACATCCCACTGATGCCCGATCAGATTAGGATCTGGGGAATATGGAGACCAAGTCAAGAACTTGAACTTTTTGTCATGTTCCTCAAACCATTCCTGAACATTTTTTGCAGCGTGGTAAGGTGCAATATCCTGCTCTAAGAAACCACTGGCATCACTGAAAACCGTTATGTTAAGAGCTGTACGTGGTCTACAACAATTTTGCAATGAATGCCAGGACACAAGGTTTATCAGCAGAACATCACACTGTCTCCGCTGGCTTGCCTTCTTCGCATAGTACATCCTGCTACCATCTCTTACCCAGGTAATTAACATACATGCATCCTGCTGTCCACACTATCTAAAATAAAACGTGTTTCATCAGACCAGGTCTCCTTTTTCCATTGCTCCATGGTTAAGTTCTGACACCTACCCATTTTATACACTTTCAGCAGTGAGCAGGGTCAGTGGCTACACAGCCGTTTACGCAGAAACAGCGATGCACCTTGTGTTCTGAAACGTCTCTCTCATGGGACAGCATTAAGTTTCTCAGCAATTTGTACTACAGTAGTTCTTCTGTGGGATTAAACTAGGTTGACTAGCCTTTGCTCCCAAGCACATCAGTGAGCCTGAGGTGCCCTTGACCTCTCTGCTAGTTCATCTCTTGTCCTTCATTGGATCACTTTTGGTAGTTACTAGCCACTTTATACCAGGACCATCCTATGCTGTTTTGGACATGCTCTGACCCAGCTGCTTAGGCATTACCATTTGGCCCTTGTCAAAGTCACTTAGATTGTTATGAGTGCCCATTTTTCTTGCTTTCAATACATCACCTTTAAGAACTGACTGTTCCCTTGCTGCCTAATATATTCCACCCCTTGACAAGTACTATTGTAATGAGATAATCAATATTTTTTACTTCACCTGTCACTGTATATGCATAGATATAAATACTGTATTTTCAAGTGTTTTACACATACACACACACACACAAAACTAAAAGCAAGAAATCAGCAGCAGAGACTTGGAATGCGGTTTACAGCATACCATGTAATTCATGTCCAGCTTTATATGTGGAACAAGCATCAAAAACACTTGCCTCACGTATATAGGAACATCGCAAGGCAGTCAGAAGAAAGGACCCATGACTTACTTGTATATTTACCGTTTTGAGTAGTGAGCTGCTCTTATTGTTAACATTTTACAATAAAAACATATATTTGATTTGTGTCTGTTTTTTGTCAGTGCGGCTTTGACATCATGGACCATAAGGCACATACTAATTCAGCCTAAGCAGGAACACTCAATAAAAATGAATAAAAAAAATCAAATGTCAATGAGATAGGAATAAGGCATATTCACCAGCGTTTGTGTGTCAGCTTTTATCCATTCAGATCAGAGAATTTCCAGTTTGATTGTCTCAAAACACCATTCACATCTACAGTTATTCCCAGTTTCAAATAAAAACTAATAGTGTCAGATCCCTTGGGCTGGGGGGTAGTATGTATCGTGATGGTGACTGAGAGAACAAAAGTGAAAAAAAAAACAACGCTAACTTTAACAAGTACTATATACATTTACACCGGCTGTTACAGACACAAATCAATTGTATGATTTTATTGTACAATGTTAACAATAAGAGCAGCTCACTACTCAAAACGGTAAATATACGAGGAAGTCAGGATCGAACCGGGGGACTCTTGATTACGAGTCAGCAATTCTTATTCACTGGCCCAAAGAAGCTGTTGCATTATCTTTGAACCTTTTGTGAAAGTGTTTATTTGATCTTTGGACTTCAGGCTTCACACATTACATAGTTTATGTCTACATTTTGTTATTTATTACTAAATTATGAAAAACATTTCTGTTTTAACAATGTGTTTACACAGATTATTGTAGAAACAGAACCCACATGAATGAAATGCATGTGTTCCAAATAATGATTTATTTCCATTCTAAAACTCCAGCACTTCACTCCCAAATAATCAAGGCTGGAACTGGGAGAACTTGGTGCCCGTTCTGCGACAGTGGGGGAATGGAATAGTAGGTTGCTTGCTGCTTGTCTTGATCGGCGCATTTACAAGACAAAAGACACTGACGGAGAGGTGTGAAGGATTTAAGGTGGGCCGGATTTACGAGTTTTTTCGTAAACTTAGGTAATTCTAGTGTTAAACAAAAAAAAATGACACACAAAGAGCATAGCTTGCTAATCCACCAAGTAACCAACTAAACAAGACTACATTTCAAATAATAGCACTAATGTGTGACGGTGTGGGTTAGCCCAATGCTACTGGGTCCTTCTGGGAAGCCTCTTGGACCTGCTACTGCCAATAATGTACCCGAGGGATGAGCCAACACAGACATATAGCAAGGGGTTGGTGCAAACGTATTCCAATGCTTTTATTAAAAACAATCAAAAATCAAAACGGTGTTCAAAACAAGGTGCAGTGCTCAAAGCTCTTCAATAAATAAATAATCCTTTAAAACGGTAATTGTCCATAAATTAAAAATCCAGATTAAAATGAGATTAAAACCAACAGCCATTGGGCCCTTCATATTCTGACAGACATGCATAGCACCTCTCTCAATTCCGTCTCCCTGGCTCACCAATTGCTTGCTCAGCCTGTGGAGACACAAACAGCCGCAGTCCTCAAAACCTGACCCCTGTCTTAGCTGCCTTCAAGTGGCGATGGCCACACCACTCGGGGTCGGTTGTCCTCCTGTCTTCCTT
Source organism: Polypterus bichir lapradei (assembly GCA_026402145.1). Lineage (NCBI taxonomy): Eukaryota > Metazoa > Chordata > Cladistia > Polypteriformes > Polypteridae > Polypterus > Polypterus bichir. The sequence goes on from JANRMT010027041.1 coordinate 61,663,378, forward strand.
TTTGCACACCCCTAGCGTACCTTAGATCCCTGGGGTAGAATGTAACCTTGATCGTACCCGCTCCTCATCATTTAATCAGTGGGAACGATCCAGCCCTACAGTGCTGATCCTTCGCTCCCTCACAGGCATACAACCACACTGCCTCGCAAACACACTGCCTGGCTTTTCCTGCCTCTCTCCACGAAGCTCTTCTGACAGCTCTCTCCCTGTTTCTTTTTTTTTTCCCTCCCCTTATGTCCCATGCAGGCTCCTCTCATACTAATGTTCCTTATGGGGCACAGGTGCAAATACTTTTTTATTTGGATGATCTATGCAGGTATTGGTGAGATCTGGACATTCTGGATTATATGAGTTAGGGAATGGTATTATAATTATCATAAATTATATATTTTCCCAGGTAGGGATTTGAGTGGATAAATTATTATATGCAGATAATGCAGCTCTATGGATGAGAGGTAGGAACTTCAGTTGTACTGTTCATAAAATGCAATTACCTATTCACAAGGTAGAAGACTGGTAAACTAATTTAGTTTGTTTTGAAAAGAGGGTTAAAAAAATCTACACTTAATTTGAAAGTATATTATCAGACACCTAAAGTATCAGTGGTAAAATTTTAACATTTGTTTGTGAATAGTATGCTTAAATGGAAATTTCTCATAAGCAAGATTATTGATAAATGTAACAGAGTACTGAATATGTTTATGTGGATACAGTATATCAGAGTGCTATGAGAAACTCCTAATTGAACATTAATATTTTTTAATAAGATAACTTTTTGATAATAGATGTCACATAAATGACCATCCTATTAAAAATATGCTAGACGATTGCTGGGAACACCATAAAAAAGTACAGCATGCCGGAAAAATGGGTTTACACGATCAAAAGATAAATCAAAATGCAGCTGTTGCTACAACTGAACCGCATCTTGGTAATTTCCAATATAAGAAGTAGATTTTAATGTGCATGATTTATTAAAGGAAAATCAGTCTATTACACTTGAATGTAAGATTATTCATAATTATATTAAAGAAAATGGTTATGGAATGATATCAATTGTTACAGATGGGTCAAAAGACATCACAACTGGAAAGGTTGGAGTAACTATTTTTCTGATTTTGAATCAATATACTGCATAGAGGACAAAAGGTTACATTCTTTTTAGGTTTGCAATTGGTGGAGATAATTAGGTCAAATAGAGTTGTTCTATGTTCAGATTCTTTAATGACTGGTGATTATTAAAATGGTTTAATCTACTTACAGATTAGATTTATTGTTCAAAGTTAATCAGATTTTATTTCACTTGCATAATATGGGTTTGTATATGTTCTTCTTGCAGGTTCCTGTGTATTTAGGTGTTAAAGAAAATTAAAGGGTTGATTGTATGGCTAAAAAGTTATTAAAGGTCTAGTGTAGATACAGAAATTACAGTTAGTATATCAGAAGCTAAAGGAATGATAAAATAAAAAATTATTTCTGGCAAAACATATTGAATGCATAAAGACGTTGGATTTGTGAATAAAGAAGAAAAAAAAAAAACAAGACGGGAGGGAATGATTCTGAGTGAACTAAGAATTGGACACAGTTATTCCTCTATCAAATAGAAACACATCATTCAAGATTGTGCAGGTATTGTATTCAAAATGAAAGAGCGGAACATTTCTGTGTGAAGCATACAAAGAAGAAAGAAACCAACTTCAAGCATCTACAGAGGCATTGGGGGTTAACAGTTTTACTTTAAAAAATTTTTTCAAAATAATTTTATATCACACTAGAAGACAGTTTTCATTATTTGCAATCAATTGAGCTTTTTGGGGTAATTGAGTATTACTCTAAAAAGAAAATGAATTTTTCCCCGTCATGTTCTATACAACAGTACAGTCTAGTTGGCAGCAGTAATGCCATCGTAAGTTCCTCTGCCAACCGCCATAAAAAGATAACAGGAACAAAAAGACTCAACATATTTTTATGGGTATTGCATTTATTGATGTTTTTCTTCAGGTTTCTGTTCTTTTGCTTTTTTTGGGGTCAGTGTTACTCGATCATGTATTGGCACTCGTTTGCTGTGGATTGCCTCTTTAAGCAAACCCTTTTTACCTTATTTGCTCTGTTGAGCATTTTTGTCTTTTTTCTGTTCTTTTGAAGCTTGTCTCTATACAAGACAGAGTTTGCAGTTTTTTTTCTCTTTCTTGCCAGATATTTTGATACACTGTGGGACCTTCTATTTTGAACTTTTGAAGCCATCTTTCTATTTCTGAAGTCTACTGAAGCCTGGCTGAGTTTAGTTGGGTCTCTTTTGGTCAGGTCAGTGAAGGTCCCTGCTGACTTTATGGGACTTTTACCATGCTTATGACTTCACTGTGCAACACTAGCTGAAAACACACAATGAGAAGGCAATTTAAGGATCAGGAGAAGGACAAGACTGTAATCATAGTAAGCAAATACATAAAGGTTGATAACTAAAGAACCAATAATCCTATGTACTAAAGCCCAAAACAGAAAAAAGAATTACTGTCAAGAAAGGAATGCTAATTTCTTAACCTATAAACACACACACCTTATACACTGCAAAGTTTATTTTGCATACTGTACAATGTACCAAGCCAGTTATTAAAATGTTGCTTGTGTGGTCTATGGACTGCACCTCTCAGCAACAGCCCTTAGAGTTACAGTAACCACACCACAGAATGACAGCATGGACAAAAAATCGAAATGGCAACACGGTAAACATAAAACACAACATGACATAATAATGATGTTTTTCCTACAGAAAAAATATAAAGGAAATATTTCACAGAAAAGCTTCCCTGATTTTTAAAAACAAGACTCAACTGTAGTTGAAACAAATGTATAAAAAGCAGAAAAACAATTATGAAGCTCAGATCACAACAATAAGCATTACAACTCTACATTGGAGATTAATTTGTGAAAGGTAATATCACTATGCTGTATTCGATTTAATAAAGTCCCAAAAATAAATGACTGAATGAATCACACATGGTAATTAGTGCAATTTACGGTTCCACCTGGGAGTGCTGGAAGCATGTAAAATTTGAAAAATACATTTTTTACAGTTCCAAAAGATGTTGCAAGATATACTCTAAAATCAAGCAACTAGATGATGATCTGATTAAAAAAAAAAAAATTATACTATTATTAAATTAATTGGTACATTTACACTGATATGACTGAAATGGATCACAAACGTTCAGGAAGCAAACAGGTAGAAAAAAGATTCACACAATATGAAGTTATTTCTGTTTTACATATGATAACTTTGCGGCTCAATGAGTAGCAATTATATAACATCTTCTTCATAAATTGTAAACAATCCTGGGTTAGAAGTAGATGTACTGTAGACAAATGGTATTGTAAGGCTATAACAGAGTGTGTTTTTCCAATCTATCAAGATGGAAGTGATTTGAAATTGCCAACTCCTCTCATGGAGTGCACAGACCTAGAGAAGCATAGCTGTGAGCATTGCTGATGTTACTGCTCAGAATATGTAGTTATCTGAAGCCACTGAATCATTTCACCTTACACAAAGATACACCTTTGTCATCTTTTATACTTTTTATGGTATTAGTAATTAAATTTCCACCCACAAAAGGCATCAACCTTGTGAAGAACACCAGCTTTTAAACTATTCTCTTTCATAAAAGACACACTGGTTGAATCTAAAGGATAGATTTTTCATGATAAAACTGAAGAAACATTCTGGCACTGGAATGAACATGCACTTTAAAAGATCTGTAAGGTGCAGTCCCATTTTAAAATGTCTTGTTGACTTTTGGAGTTAGACCCCAAGATCATTCAATTCCTCCTGTAAAAAAATTAAGGTTGCTATCCTAAATAAAATACACTGCGAAGAATAAGCATATTTCTAAATGTCTACTAGTAGAAAGGTACCATTTAGTGTCATTTAAATATACAGTAGAATTAAAAAAAAGCAAAACATTGTTTATCACATAATTTGGGGAAAATGTGTGTTATAAAATTAGAAACTGGATTCAGACTGAACAAACTACTTGATAAAATGCAGTCGAAATCAGACATAAAGCACCTCTAAAAGACATTTAAAAAAACAACACTTCATTTCTACTATATGCTATGCACAGTAAAGATAATCTTTGGTGTATTATAGTACAGCTAATTTAATCTGCTTTTCTGAAAACTGACTTTTCAAATTTTTCAACCATTTTAACTGAACTGTAAAATTATTAAAAGAGCTAGTTTCTTCATAAAGGTGATGAAAAGGGCATTTTAAAGTAGCAGCAACTCTTCATGTTTGCTACCATCCAATCCTGTATTTCCTAAGACAGGATGTATTTGCTCATGTTGATTTAGGTGCAAGTTTTTCTTCCCCAAATGTATTATTTGGTTTTGATAATAACTTATTTTTAGCACATTTGCCTTTTAGTAACAGCCTATTTTGCTAATATAAAAGTATTTTTTTAACAAAATGTCTTTTTGAACAAGACCATTGTTAAAATATCCACTGTAATAAAAAGTACATTGTAAATTAATTTGAAAACAAGATTTAGTGTGAAGGGCGGCACACTGGCCACTGGTAGCACTGCTGCCTCGCAGTTAGGAGACCCGGATTTGCTTCATGGGTCCTCCCTGCATGGCGTTTGCATGTTCTCCCAGTGTCTGCGTGGGTTTCCTCCAGGGACTGTGGTTTCCTCCCACAGTCCAAAGACATGCAGGCTAGGTGCATTGGCGATCCTAAATTGTCCCTAGTGTGTGTGCTTTGTGGATGGATGGATTTTGTGTGAAATAAAGCATAAATAAAGCACTTGCCCACTAGTAAACCAGCCCCTGGTGAATAATTTTACTTACTTTAACCCAAGTACTAATCAGACTAAATGTTTTTCTTCACACAAAATTTTACTGAAAAAAGAGCTCATGCAGAGACTGTATTTTTCTTGTGTGGCATAAACAAAAAAGCTCCAGATTTTGAAACATACAATTTCTAAAAGTTGGCAAAGCATTTTTGAGGAATGTGAGTTGTCTTCAACATATGTAAAGCATATTGCAGCCCGGGATGGTGATGTCACACTACACAGAAATACCACCTAGCATGGAAATAGTAGGATAAAACTTAGACGGAGGTGTTAGACAAACAAGCCAAACTTCTGTAACCATTAAGAACCATATCAGTTGATAGAATGTCAGTTATCACAGACTAGTCACAAGAAGGGGAAAAAACAAACCTAACAAACCAAATTCAGTTAAAATTATTCAAATTATTTTCTTTTTTAAAATAGCAAGGGATTGTTAAGTAAGAATTCATCACATTCCGAAGGTTTGCTTAGCATAAGTAAACATGGCATTTGTGATAATGAACATAAATGAAAAGTCAAAACAAAAAACCTTACCTGTACTATTTCTAGCATTTCTGCTCGGCTAATGTATCCATTGCCATCAAGATCATACATACTAAATGCCCACTTAAGCTTTTGTTCAAGCTTTCCTCTGGATGTGACACTAAGAGCAATGATGAATTCCCTGAAGTCTATGGTACCATCACCATTAGTATCAAAGGTACGAAAGACATGCTCTGCAAACTTTGATGCATCTCCATAGGGGAAAAAATTTGCATAGATCTTCTTAAATTCATCAACAGTTAGGTGTCCAGTAGGACAGTCCTTGAGAAAGCCTTTGTACCATTCCTGGAGCTCATGGTCTGTGAATTCTGTGTTTTCTCGTAAATCATGAAGAACCTCAGGACGAAGTTTGCTGTTCTGCTTTCCCATTTTCAAGCTCTAAATTAAAAAAAAAAAGTTAATATATATAATATACTATTTAAATGCCAACTTAAGTAAACACTAAAAACTACAAATACACATTAAATGAATTCTTCATTTCACAAAGGTTGATGAAGGTGAAACTTAATAAATTTAACCAAGCTACAAACTATGTAATACATTTTAACAAAAAGATAAACATGTTTTTTCAAATAAAATTAAAATAGTTTAATATACATGTGAACATTTAGATTTAAAACATGTAAAGCATACAAATCAAGAGGTCCACATTATAGGTTTGCACATGTACTATACACATACACATTTATATATACATATATATATATATATATATATATATATATACATATATATATATATATATATATACATATATATATATACATACACATATATAAATATATATATATATATATAAATATATATATATATATATATATATATATATACACACACACACATACATACTGTATAATCTTTAGATAATAAATACCTCAGAACCATAGGTCACGCTGCAATGCTCTGTAAACACGATTAAATTATGAGTAATTGCATCAATAATGTTGCATCTTGATATTTGTTAGTTCAAAGATTACGCATATGGTTTCTTAATTTTAAAGCATGAATAATTAATATTGGATAACATAATACTGAGAACCTTTAAACAATAGACAAATGAAAAAAGATGTGGGCTCGTAGTTGACTTTTGTTAAAAATATTTGCACTTTGAACTGTGGCACAAGAAACATTTTGAAAAAAGAGTAGAAACACTAAACTGTTCAGAACCGATGATTTACCTGATTTATATAAAATTATTTTTCAACTGAGACCCTCCACCTGCATCCGCGACCCAATACCAACAAGTTTTTTCAAAGAAGTATCGGGCGTACTAATTGATAGTATTCTTGACATAGTAAACTCGTCATTAGATACGCGGGTCTTCCCAGACTGTCTAAAGACTGCTGTAGTTATACCCCTACTCAAGAAAAATAATATTGACTCCTCTGCTTTTGAAAATTTTAGACCTATTTCTAACCTGCCTTTCTTAAGTAAAATTCTAGTGAAGGCAGTCATTATGCAGCTTAATGACCACCTCAATAAACATGCTATTCTTGATGAATTTCAGTCGGGTTTCAGAAAAAAACACAGTAGCAGAAACTGAACTCGTTAAAGTAGTAAATGACTTGCGGGTAAATGCAGACAGAGGCCATTTATATGTTCTCATCCTCCTAAATCTGAGTGCCGCATTTGATACCATTGATCACAATATTCTTAGAAATCACCTTAGACAATGGGTAAGTTGTGGTAATTATACTTCAAAAGACCCATGATATTCTATAAGGTGTTCCACAAGGCTCTATCCTGGGTCCGCTGCTCTTTTCGATTTACATGCTTCCGTTATGTCAGATTATCTCGGGGCATAATGTGAGCTACCATAGCTATGCTGATGACGCACAACTGTACGTAATGTCTTACTTGTGTTTGTGAATGGATGAATAGTAATTTTCTCAAACTAAATAAAGAGAAAACAAATTTTAGTGATTGGCAATAATGGATACAATAAGGTTATTAGAAATAAACTAGATGCATTAGGATTAAAAGTCAAGACAGAGGTAAAGAATTTAGGGGTAACTATTGACTCTGACCTGAATTTTAAATCACATGTTAATCAGATCACTAGGAGAGCATTTTTCCACTTAAGAAATATAGCAAAAGTTAGACCCCTTATAACATTGCAAGATGCTGAGAAATTAATCCATGCTTTTGTTTTCAGTCGACTAGATTACTGTAATGCTCTTCTCTCAGGACTACCCAAAAAAGACATAAATCAATTGCAACTAGTGCAGAATGCAGTTGCTAGAATCTGAACTAGGAAAAGAAAATCCAAGCACATGTCTCCAGTTTTGATGTCACTACATTGGTTACCTGTGTCATTTAGAATTGACTTTAAAATCCTGCTTAAAGCCTTAAATAATGTCGCTCCATCTTATATTTCGGAATGTCTTGCACCTTACACTCCAAATCGTAACCTTAGATTTTCAAATGAGTGTCTGCTTAGAATTCCAAGAGCTAAACTTAAAAGAAGTGGTGAGGTGGCTTTCTGCTGTTATGCTCCTAAAATCTGGAATAGCTTGCCAATAGGAATTCACCAGGCTAATACAGTGGAGCACTTTAAAAAACTGCTGAAAACACATTACTTTAACATGGCTTTCTCATAGCTTCATCTTAGTTTAATCCTAAAGGTCTGTATTTTCAATTAATTATCATTATTATTCATGGTATTCATATTCAAAATCCGTACTAACCCCTTTCACTTCTGTTCTTTTTCCGGTTTTCTTGGGTGGCAACCTGCGCCACCACCTGATCAAAGCATTGATGGATTAAAGGCCAGAAGTCCACATGACCGTCATCATCAAGTTCTTCCATGAGAACCCTAAATACAATGAGGACTGATCATTTATGTTAGGTAGAATGCCTAGAGGGGGCTGGGCAGTCTCATGGCCTGGAACCCCTGCATATTTTTTTTTTCTCCAGCTATCTGGAGTTTTTTTTGTTTTTTCTGTCCTCCCTGGCCATCGGACCTTACTTTTATACTATGTTAATTAGTTTTCCCTTATTTTAATTCTTATTTATTTTGTCTTTTTTCTCTTTGTTCATCATGTAAAGCACTTTGAGCTGCATTATTTATATGAAAATGTGCTATATAAATAAATGATGTTGTTGTTGACATTACATATTCATCTGTATATTTGACAGAGACCACTTCTAGTCTTTTCATCAGCTACAAGTTATGATGACAGCTCATTAATAATTAATATGAAGGAATGTAAACAGAATCTCTGCAATAAAACACTAATTTACAGACAGTTACAATCACATGAGTTATGTGAAGTTCATAAAACCTTCTTCCTGTGTTTTGTTAACAGAGGGATCTTAATTAATCAGGCAGCATTTCCATTATTCTCATCTCATTCAGTCATATAATTATCCATCATGAATGACAATTCAGTTCTGCATAAAATTACTTCTAGCCTCCTCATGTTTGACAAAACACAATCACTAAAGGCAAAACTTGCTAATCTATAACACATAAAGCTTCACAAAAATTGTAATTTGAGTCTGACAGCTGTGGCCTAATCATTATTTATGTGAGATGTAGTCATTATATACAGTATATTTTACATTTATTTAAGACCATACCTCAATTTTGGATCAGTAAAATAGATAAAAAAACTTCTTGTGATTCATCAGCTTTAAACAATTTAACAACTGACACATAAATGTTTATGTTAAACTTGAAGAGTACTCGACTTTTAGATTTATTAACTGGATGGATGGACATTGGTGATCTCTCCAGGCTGGGCTATACTGCTTTCTCATTATACTAGAACTGTATATTTCAATCTTTTTTGCTTCCAGGCAGGCACTACATGACTCTGTAACTAAATCAAGCACATCCAAGAAAAAAAACAAGATAATCACTGTTTTGTGACAGGGAATGCATGACTACAGTACAGGAAGAGTACACGAAGAAAATGATTAAAAGGACATTAGGAAAAATAAAAGGCAGAGCAGAATATTGCAGAAACACAAAATTAGGCTCAAATAAATTTGATCAATATTTCAGTATTAAAAAATGGTCTAGGAACGGATGAGAATTACTTAGAAATAATGGTGAAATATAATAAGCAGATGAGTAAAGATGTGCCAGTTAATATTTTTCTTTATCTTTTCATGCGTGAATTCCACTTAGGTGAAAGGATTATTAAAGTGATTCTAAATGATTTCTAAATTAAACAGAAGAAACAGCTACTAAGAGAAAAAAAAAACTAAAATCTAATAAATAGCCAGAACTAGATAGCATTTATCCTAGAATTCTTAAGGAAGTTAGTGATTACATACTATATATAAACCCTTAATATGTTGTCCCATTATATAAAAAAATATTGTTAGGTTGATCCAAGTAACTACAAGCAGTAAACTTCACAATTCACTGGGCACGGGTACTAGTAAGAAAGACACACATGGTTTAAGTGCAGAACACAGCTGCTAGAATCCTAAATAGGAAAAGAAAATCTGAGCACATCTCTCCAGTTTTGATGTCACTGCACTGGTTACCTGTGTCTTTCAGAATTGACTTTAAAATTCTGCTTATGGTTTATAAAGCCTTAAATAATCTTGCTCCATCTTATATATCAGAATATCTGACGCCCTATATTCCAAATCGTAATCTTAGATCCTCAAATGAGTGTCTCCTTAGAATTCCAAAAGCAAAACTTATGCTTATGGTTTACAAAGCCTTAAATAATCATGCTCCATCTTATATATTGGAATGTCTGAAACCTTATATTCCAAATTGTAACCTTAGATCCTCAATTGAGTGTCTGCTTAGAATTCCAAGAGCTAAACTTAAAAGAAGTGGTGAGGTGGCCTTCTGCTGTTATGCACCTAAAATCTGGAATAGCCTGCCAATAGGAATTCGCCAGGCTAATACAGTGGAGCACTTTAAAACACTGCTGAAAACACATTACGTTAACATGGCCTTCTCATAACTTCACTTTAATTTAATCCTGATACTCTGTATGTTCAATTCATTATAATAACTATTCATAGTGGCTCTAAAATCCGTACTAACCCCTACTCTTTCTTCTGTTTCTTTTTCCGGTTTCTTTGTGGTGGCGGTCTGCACCACCACCACCTACTCAAAGCATCATGATGCTCCAACATTGATGGACTAAAAGCCAGAAGTCTACATGACCATCATCATCAAGTCCTTCCATGAGAACCCTGAATACAATGAGGACCGATCATTTATGTTAGGTAGAATGCCTAGAGGGGGCTGGGCAGTCTCATGGCCTGGAACCCCTGCAGATTTTTTTTTTCTCGAGCCGTCTGGAGTTTTTTTTTTTTTTGTTTTTTCTGTCCTCCCTGGCCATTGGACCTTACTCTTATTCTATGTTAATTAATGTTGACTTATTTTATTTTCTTACTGTGTCTTCTATTTTTCTGTTCTTCATTATGTAAAGCACTTTGAGCTACATTTTTTGTATGAAAATGTGCTATATAAATAAATGTTGTTGTTGTTTAAGAAGGAGCTAACCCTTTCCTAGAAACCCTTTCATAAGGTGCATTTTTATACCCTAATTACAATTAATTAAAATAGAAACCATTTTAAGCATTTCTTAAACCTAAAAATGGTCCCAATTTTGTTCATATAATACCAAACTACACAAAAATGGATTTAATGTGTTTAATACTAACATTAATCTCAAATCAATCTCTAATGAGACATTACCCTTCATTAAATAATGTTTAATAAAGACTTTTAATTAGACTATACTATTTCTAGATTCACTTTCAAAGGAATTACTTTTTAGGTTTTCTTAGGCTTTTCCAACAGTTTCACAATCTGTTTTGGAACCGTGATAATTGATAATGGATAATGCCATAAGACATAAGCAACACATGTGACATGGCATGTGAACCAAAGCCTGTGAACGTACAAGTCTAACAGCAGGCTGAGAATCAATCCCTCCTGCCCCCTTTGGCAGGATGTTGGAAAGACAGCAGCATCTGAACAATGCACTATCAACAGTTGAGATAACTAAGACTGGAAATTGCACTTAACATTAACTTAACATTCAGCCCTGCCCTATTGTTCAGGCTGCAGTAAGGTATTATTTATAATAAAACAGGAGTAAAACTGTATTTTAGATAATTGACTGAGCGAAGCATTGTGTATATTTACTTTACCCATTTGTAATCTGGAATAATATTGCTGTACTGCATAGCAAAACATTTTGGAGTAAAAGCAGAAATACAATTTTATACTCAAGTAAAGTTGAACCTATTCTCAAAACATGCTCAATTAGAGTACCAAAATATTTTCTTTGTTACTATACAGTGCTGAACTCAGATCTGTACAGTCCAGCTTAAAATTGCAGAAGCATTCAATCTTCTTCAAAAGTGCTTTACATGATAAAGAAAGGAGAAATAAAAGACAAAGTAAGAATTAAAATAAGACAACACTAATTAACATAGAATAAGAGTAAGGTCCGATGGCCAGGGAGGACAGAAAAAACAAAAAAAACTCCAGACGGCTGGAGAGAAAAAAAATAAAATCTGCAGGGGTTCCAGACCATGAGACCGCCCAGCCCCCTCTGGGCATTCTACCTAACATAAATGAAACAGTCCTCTTTCTATTTAGGGTTCTCATGGAAGGACTTGATGATGATGGTCATGTAGACTTTTGGCTTTTAATCCATCAATGTTTAATCCATCATGGTGCTTTGATTAGGTGGTGGTGGCGCAGGTCGCCAACACAGAAAACCAGGAAAAGAAACAGAAGAAAGAGTAGGGGTTAGTACGGATTTTAGAGCCACCATGAATAGGTATGATAATAAATTGAATATATAGAGTATCAGGATTAAATTAAAATGAAGTTATGAGAAGGCCATGTTAAAGTAATGAGTTTTCAGCAGTTTTTTAAAGTGCTCCACTGTATTAGCCTGGCGAATTCCTATTGGCAGGCTATTCCAGATTTTAGGTGCATAACAGCAGAAGGCCACCTCACCACTTCTTTTAAGTTTAGCTCTTGGAATTCTAAGCAGACACTCAATTGAGGATCTAAGGTTACAATTTGGAATATAAGGTGTCAGACATTCCAATATATAAGATGGAGCATGATTATTTAAGGCTTTGTAAACCATAGGCAGTATTTTAAAGTCAATTCTGAATGACACAGGTAACCAGTGTAGTGACATCAAAACTGGAGAAATGTGATCAGATTTTCTTTTCCTAGTTAGGATTCTAGCAGCTGCATTCTGCACTAGTTGCAAACGATTAATTTCATTTTTGGGTAGTCCTGAGAGAAGTGCGTTACAGTAATCTAGTCGACTGAAAACAAAAGCGTGAACTAATTTCTCAGCATCTTTCAATGATATAAGAGATCTCTAACTTTTGCTATGTTTCTTAAGTGAAAAAATGCTGTACTAGTGATCTGATTAATATGCGATTTAAAATTCATGTTACAGTCAACAGTTACCCCTAAGTTCTTTACCTCCGTCTTGACTTTTAATCCTAATGCATCAAGTTTATTTCTAGTAACCTCATTATATCCATTATTGCCAATCATTAAATTTCTGTTTTCTCTGTATTTAGCTTGAGAAAATTACTATTCATCCATTTAGAAACACAAGTAAGACATTGTGTTAGTGAAACAATAGAGTCGGTGTCATCAGGTGCTATTGATAAATACAGCTGCGTGTCATCAGCATAGCTGTGGTAACTCACATTATGCTCCGTGATAATCTGACCTAACGAAAGCATGTAGATTGAAAAGAGCAGCGGACCGAAGATAGAGCCTTGTGGAACATCATATAGGATATCATGTGTCTTTGAGTTGTAATTACCACAACTAACAAAGAATTTTCTACCTGCCAGGTAGGATTCAAGCCAATTTAAGACACTGCCAGAGAGGCCCACCCACTGACTAAGGTGATTTCTAAGAATGTTGTGATCAATGGTGTCAAATGCGGCACTCAGATCTAAGAGGAAACAGATAAATGGCCTTTGTCTGCATTTACCTGCAAGTCATTTACTACTTTAATGAGTGCAGTTTCTGTACTGTGATTTGTTCTAAAATCTGACTGAAATTTATCAAGAATAGCATGTTTATTGAGGTTTAACAGCATAATGATTGCCTTCTCTAGAATTTAGCCTGAAACTGGCTTTTTTATATTTATAGGGGACAGTAAACAAAACATTTATCATGCCAGATGTGTTAAGATATTCGCATTTTAACTTTTGAGTGCAAAAAGCCTTGCATTTTGATTGAAGATATGTCTACCAGGAACGGTAGGAAATTCCCCAGCAATGTATTGTTAACACTCTGGTGTGAATTTTGTGTTAACAAGCACTTTTATATACCCTCTACCATTCATGAACTATGCTCTTCCACATTTATTATCATATCTGTGGCAATGTTTCATGAAGAGCTTTTGTTCTTTACCAATATTATAATTTTTCAACTCTGTTATATTGGAAGTGAATGTAGGGCGCTAAAAAAGGCAAAAACACAGGCCTTTAGAAAATAAAATGAAGATGGTCATGTGGACCAAAGGAAAAGGAATAAGTACGGGCATACAATTAAAGAACTCACATCCCAAAGGAGGTCCTGGAACTGAAGCCTATAGACAAAGGATTGTGTGAACAACCAATATAAAGATGTTTATAGAACTGGATGAAGATCAATACTATGGATGCAAAAAATTGAAAAGACTAGCCACTAGTGTACATGACTGACATGACTGTAAACCATTAGAAGTAATAGTAGTAGTGGTTGTAGTGGTGGTCGTAGTAATAGTAGTAGTAGTAATAGGAGAAGGAGGACAAAACTGGATTACAGTGGGTTAAGACAATAATCAGAAAAGTTGTGAGATTGCAGTTATAATTATCCTTATATAAAATATGATACTATCCATATGTATGGTGTTCGCGTTAATAACCTGTATGTATGGTGTTCACGTCAATACCCCGTATGTATGGTGTTCGCGTTAATACCTCGACTCAATACAAGTTAGAACCATGCAATTGGACTCTGCCTCTCTAGTCAGAACATAACGTGACAAACGCGGACGCAGTATTGCATGATTGACTAAGAATGTTCAAATGCTTCAGTGACGCCGCTGGACGGCTGAGTATAGCAAGTCGGTGTTGGTTCGAGCAGATAACAGTAAGTTTGGTTGGTTTTTGGAACGTTGGTTTGGTGGGGCGTACTTTCCAGGACTAACATCGTCGACTGACTTAAACCCTTCGACAGCTCCAGAACCGTAAGTAATTTAGAACGTATCGCCATTTGCTTGGTGTGTCGAAATCTATATTTGGGCAGTTCGGTTTTGGCATCCGTCCTTCTGACATCTATTGGCAAACTGAGTAATGACGGCTGGGTATTAATAATGGTCATTGTTTAAATTTTAGCCAATCTCAGATCTAAAATGACCACACCAACATAATTATTACTCCAACTCTGATTAGAGTCATAAAATACAGTTTGTTTTGAAAATTTGTTTGCCGGAAAAAATCAAATGAGGTGCACCAAAGAGCTGATTTCACGTCTCACAGCCCCGTTTAAACAGGAAGCTCTTCATTACATCGGCCGAAAAGGTCTATTTTAAGCACAAATCAGTGCCATGATAACAAAATCATTTCAAGGACTTAAAAAAACCAAATAATTCCTGGCAGAGAAAGTATGTATTTCACAAACGTAGATTGGGCTCCCAGTCGCTAGTTATTATTATTTTGCTACTTCCTCACTGCCTTTTCCACCTGTTTGTGTGTCTGAATGTTTGGATGCATTTCTGTGCTGAATGAATCTATGTATTTACTGAAATGAAAGATAAAAGTAAATCATTAGATGCTGAACTTTTATACAAAAAGGTTTATGAAAATAATCTGTCTGTACAACCAATAAAATGAAACCAAGTAAAACAGCAACTGATCAAGAATCTCATATAGATAAATTTAATGTGCCAAATGATGAAGGACTTTCTGTTAAAACTTCAAAGGAGTCCTGTACCTGCAACAAAAACCTGACAAAAAGATTAAAGAGGTATGAGCTGAAACCAAACTACTAAAGCTCTTTATAACGCTGCACTTCAAATTAGAACAACAATAGCAGCTTCACAGAAATCAACAATTATTATCACTGAACACATAGCTCAAACTATGTTAATAAAAAGTGTCTAGGAAAAACAGGCAGTGGAAAAATTAAGGGTTTTTTTCTTGTTAAAGGTTTTACTGCAACAGAAAGCAGTAATGCATATATTTCTGACAATGCATTTATGAAACTTTCTCTTTGATTAGACAGTTTCTTTCTGCTCACTGTTCAGTTTTTGCTGTTTTAAACACTCCAGTTCTTATGTGGTCATGTTCTGCACCTCCACCATCTGCTCAAAGTCCTGTGCAGCCACTTGTAATGTATGAAATTTTGCTAAAGAAATAAATGGTGGTGTTGTATTTGTTATTTATACTACAGAAGAAAAAAAAAGCACAAATATAAACCAGAAGCCCAATGATTTTATATGGGAATATGAATGTATGGAAAATAGTACTGATTAACTACTTATTTCTTCTGTGTCCATTTAATTATAATGTATTATGTAAGTATTATGGAATAAAAGGCTTCTTATTGGCAAAATATGCTATGTTCTTAAGAGTAAAATCACTAATAAAATAGATACATGTGCGAAGGCAATTGGGTTGTGCATTTCTAGTCCTTAAATTAACTGAACCATGCATTACAAAGCTTTCAGATTTCTCTAATTTTTGTAATTTTGTTTTCCTACTAAGATGTGTCTTAGGACCAAAAATGCGTTTTCACTCACCTTAAGCTCTACTAATACACAGGCTATTTTATATCTAGTAAGAGAATAATAGTTTACAAAGAATATAAACACTGTAATCAAGAACATTTTTTGGTACTCAGGTAAGTAGTTGACAAGTAAAGAGACTCTGTGAGATAAGCACACAGTTAAACCATAAAACAGGTTTAATATTTCCTTTTATATTATTCATTGTTTGAATAATGAGATCTTTAGTTGAATTATATAATAGTTTTTTAAAAGACAAACTAGCTTATACTTTTCTTGGGTATTATTAGTTTTTTCTTTCCTACAACTCATACAATGAGCTGACAATTCAGCCATCTCTTAACTGGATACATTGTGAATGAATAAAAGGTTTTCTGCAAAAAATCTTTTTGCTATAATGACAATCATGTCTATTATTCACCTGAAAACTGTATAAACTGTGCTAGGAAAATCAGCATAGAGCAAACATTACAGATTAATAATGCAAACATTTACCTGGAATAACATTAGTTTTGAGCAACATATTATTTTGTCTGTGAAGGAGGCACTGAATGGTGATGAACACTACAATAAAGCATTATTAAATCAAATGCAGAAACAGAGTCAATGGGAACTTTATATATCTTGGCATTTAACCATATTAATGACTCCTGTCTCAAAGGCAACACTACCTGAGATGTACTGTCAAAAATTATGATGCAACATATAAACATCTGTATAATAAGTACATTCAAAAAAGTACATTTTCAAAAGGCGACAACACACAACATATCAATGACATGTTTGTTGACGCAATACAGTAAGTAAAGCAAAAAAACTTTCGAATGTGTGATTACAGTTATTAAATGTTGAACTTCAAATTAACTGTTTTAGCTGTTGTTGAACTGAAAATTATCCTTTCTGGCCTTTAATAGGTATGCATTTCAATAACCCGTCATTTACTATAAAAAGATAAAATCCAAACAACTAAGCATAATGCGGCACTAACCATCCATTCTATATCTCATCTGCTCACCAGCACAGAGTATTACAATAGATAACAGTTTATTTGGTGGCTTTTACACTGGAAGTTTGTTGTAATGTTGTGATGATAAAGTGCACCATCATAAAAAAACAGGGAGATTGGTAGAAGATGCAATTAAATTTCCTACTTTCAAATGTTAATAATACTGTATGCCTTAATTATTATTATTTAACACACAACCTTACCCATTCTAATTTATAAAACAAATCAATATGATTAAAATGTATTTAAGTCTTTGGACAGACAGTACAAATGCAAGCAGTAAATGGAAAACAAACTCTAAAGAAAACTTATCACAAACTAAGAACAGATTAACAAAATCATGGAAAAATTTGAATATGTAGAAAAATGGTAGAAAAATTTAAGCAACCAAGGGAACATTTGTGAAGATAAACATCTTTAAGAAATATCAGGGCATTACTATAAAACTCAAATTATAACCTAGTAAAATAGATTTTAAATAGAAAAAAATGACAGTAAGTAAAAAGGCTGATAAAGTACAGTACGTACTAATCCAACTGGAGCTCAAAGACTTACACACAGAGATTAGTAGCTAATATTCTGACTGTGGGGGTCTCATAGTCAGGTATTTCAAAGCTGGCATACCCTATTTATAGATTTTAACCAAATTTCTTATTTATTTACACAATTTATTCCATCTGTCACTTTGCTATATTGATTAACATAGATCACCAAGATTTTTAATGGACTGAAATTAAATTAATACTTCTTCTATCATTCTTTTATATTTCCTATTTTTTCTATTTAAATTTACGTTTATTAAGTGACAGTGTCAGTTTTTCTTTTGAACCAGTCATATTTGGATTGAAAAGTACAGTGCATTTAATTAAATAGTACATTACAAAATACATTCCAAAGACAGCATAACTCATACTTTAACACTGAATACTCCCTCTATATATCTAATATTGGGTTCCAGATAGCCTACTATGATTTGCTCTGTATCACACACTAGTTCAGTGATGAGAACCCTGCAAACCTGAGTTTCAAAGTCTAGTGCTTTAGTCATCTGGTTAAACTGGATTTTTACCTTTGTCATAAAAAAACTAGCATAAAATAGCTTAGCCTCCTAGGCTAAGCATGACATGGGCTTGCAATTCTCTGTAAACATGGTTAAGCCCAAGACAGGCACAGAGTGACGGGTAATGATTTAGTGTTAGGCCTGAATAAATCTTTGGTCAATATTCTGCTGCCATCTAGTGGATGAAATAACATCATGCCACATGAATAATTCTTTGGGTAACTCTATGGTAACCAAGGTTATTATAGTTTAAGAAAACTAAAATCAAAACTGAAACTATTATTAAAAAACATGTTCATGAATAAAATAATCAACAAAACTGAAATGAAAAACTAAAACTAAACGAAACTATTGTACCTGGAAAGACTAACTGAAACAGAATAATAATATACTAAAAATATTTTTAGTTTTTGAATGAATATTCTTGCTGTTAGTTTTTAGCCCTTGTAACTTTTAACCCTCAAACAGAAAGTCACAAGCCGCCCGCATATATTCATCCAGGGAACGGTGGCTGGTGATGGAGGGCGGATTTGAGGTGACAAAACAAGCTGAATTCGGGTGTGTAAAGTGTGTGAAACAGAAAGCAATTTACTGTGCTGCCTTTCTTTGTGCTTCTTGTATATCAAGATGTAATTCAAATGCCTGAAATCAGAATGTGCTGGTCAACAAAACCTGAATGAGGAACGTTTCAGTTTATTTCTCAGGTGCCTGCTTTTTGTTAACAGTAAGTTACCTGTCACTTCGCTCAGGAGAAATAGTTTTTACTTTCTTGTATACGAAGTATAGAAAAAGTATAGTAATCATGAAAAAATTCAACCTCAAGATTTTGATGAATTGTGACATTTTAGACCTCCTTGAGTCCGAAAATACTGTTTTTTTTGGAATTACGTCTCTGTGTGTGTGTCTCTGTGTATGTAAACATGATAACTTAAAAACGCAATGAGATAAATGGATGAAATTTGGCATGTGGTTGCTACACCAAAATTATAGACCTGTATTACTTTTGAGCCAAATCCATCAAACGGACTTGGTACTTTAATTGAACACATACTCAATTTTCTTTTTTATTCATGCAGCTGTAGAGTCCGATTTATTCAACTTTACTTTCATAATAATTCTTCATTATATTATGGATTTGCCTTGATTTGTTGATGGTTCTTTAAAGTACATAATATAAACATATAATCATTGTCTTGTGGTTTACTCCTCAAATATCCATCCCCAAACCTGAGTAAACAAGAAAGTCTACGGGAGACCACTCATGATTTTTGAAAATAAAAAGACACTGATCAAGAGACTGAATAGGTTATCTTTCAAGATCAGCATATTGTTACTGACCAATCACTTTTGATTTAAAAATGTCATTTAACAAACAAACCATACAAACTTTTAAAATTCCTGAGTTGGCAACGTCTCTATTAAACTACTGGTAGGTAGGCGAAGAGAGTCTGCCACGTGATGAAAAACTAAATATACTAATGTGTTTTTGAATTTTTTCTATATTTATTAATGTATCCTTTTTAGTTCATATTCACAGCTCAAAATACCAGATATTGTGAAAATAATCCAGTAACAGAATTATATTTTAAGATATTTGTTTTTTCAATGTTTGTCTCTCTCTCAAAATACAGAGTTGAAATATATTCTTTTTGTTCTAAACATCAGCCATGTCATCATACATATTGCATACCAGGGATTTTTCCTGCCTTGCATCATAACCTGGGATGGCACCAGGGTCCTCATGTATAAATGGTGCGTACGCACAAAAATGTTGCATACTCCCGTTTCCACGCTCAAATCGAGATGTATAAAACCTAACCTTGACGTAAAGCCACACACATTTTCACGCTAGCTAAAACCCTGGCGTACGCAAGTTCTCCGCTCGGTTTTGCAAACTGGCGGCACCCAGCGTCAAAGCAGTGCTACTGTTCCAGTGTGGTTTCCCTTTCTTTTTTAGATCCACATCCCTAATGCGGCTTTATAAATACACTGAAATTAACCGTACATTGTTTATTTGTTTAATGCATCTGATTGTAATTAACCTGTAACAATATAATGGTCCACAGAATGGTCAAACTATTCTAAATACCATAGCTGCTTTACTGTTGTTTCTCTCACTGCACCTTCTTCTTCTTCTTCTTCTTCTTTCAGCTGCTCCCATTAGTGGTTTGCCACAGCGGATCATCTTTTTCCATATTACTCTCACACCACCACTCAGAGTATTTATATCACTGTATCTGAGTGGGGAAATCACAGCTCTAGAGTAACTGATTGGAAAGAGAATTATCAGTATACAGTATCAAGCACATGCTGCCTCAGCCATGCTGTCTACTGAACTGCTCTCATGCAGCAAACGCTTCAGAGCCTTTCCTCACGGTTCTGAAACAGTTTCATCCCAAGAACTATAAACGCACTCAATCAGTCCATCAAGTGCTCCTTGTAGAACTCTTTGTACTTATAAGTACAATTATCTCACTGTAAACTTGCAATACAATTATAGTATTGCACATCCTGACATGATGACGATATCATTTTTAAGATAAAATGCAGCAAAATATGTTTATTACATTCTACAGATAAAATGTTAACATCATCTAAATAATCTATATTGTTAATAATTAAACACATGAGGACATGGGCTGGGAGTGCGCGACACTAGAAGGATAGATGGATAGAATAATTAAACATGTACTAACTACAAAGATATTCCTTAAAAGTTTTGAAGAATCGGCGTTATAAGCTTACAGATGGCTTAATGTCTATTACAGAGCTGATTGTGTAGCGATTGGGTATTTAGAGAAAGAAAAGTAAGGACAGAAATTGGGGGTTAGTACGTTTGAAAGAGACAGTATTGCTGCAATAAATTATTTCATCAAAGTTTGCGCACGGTGCAGCAAGCATCTTGCGTGAGGCATGAACAATCACTGCGCCACCATGTTCCCATGTTTAATAACATGCTTTAATTCTTATCATCATGAAAATGATATCAAGTATTGTTATAATACATTTTTCTTTAATATTTATGTCACTGTCTCTGGACAACACTGTTAAAGGATCCATTCGCATGTGCATGCTAAGTTTGGCACACAGGGGCTCACATTTAGAATTACCAACCAAGCATTGGATTAGATAGCCAAAGACAACTGGAGGATTGTATAGTCAGCCTAAACACAGAATAGTATATTTCTGTCCTCTGTCAGCACAAAATCTTCTTTCCTTGTTGGGAGAATGAGAAATGCAGTGTAAGCATTGTACTATTCTTGTTGGAGGTGGGGTTACGTCTTTACTGTCCTTGTTTGGAGACCAGAGAAGACCAGCACGTGAAGCAGAAAGTATAAAAGGCTTGGACAACAGCCAAACCCTTTGAAGCTGTTTGGACCTCCGTCCGAAAATCCTCTCAGCGTGGTAACGAAATATGGCAGCCTACGTAGATCAAGACTCCAACCTTGATAAGTCTGTCATCAGCTTCCCATTTGTAACCGCATAAACCATCAGTAAAGTAAGCTAAAATATATTTTTCTCATATCTGCCGTAATCACGATGGGAGGGATATCACCTTTTCTATCATCTTTTTCAGCTACTTAACATGCTGCAATTTCAAAAGAACACATTTTCCGGAGAGCTAATGCCTCCTAAGTATACATCTCAGTATTTTAATTATTCAGAGATCTGTAATATCACAAATGTAATGGATTCTGTGTCCTGTCGGAGGAAGAGAAAGCCTGTTTAAGAAGCACGTAGTGATTCACACTCATAGAGCACATAACAAAGCATTTAACATGCTATATTAATTACGATGGTATTTGAGAAACTAGCAAATTAAATGATTTTAAGATGAGGTTTATGATGTTCTACTTTAATGACAAAATAAACTACGTGAATAAAGTGGAAATTTCGAGATTAAAGTTGACATTTCGTGCTTATTTCCCATTGTGTGCCTATTTTTCTTCTCTGTACCCTAATAAAAACTTTCATATGACACTCAGACAGTGGGCTACGGACTCACCTTTTCACGGCGACTTTGATATCTGACAACTTCTTTTTTTATTTCGGGCATTGTGCAACTTTGTGAACTTGCGCTGTTGAGTTTCTCCGACACTCTATGTCACTCGATCAACTTCCTTTTGTTGTTTATACCACTGTTAAAACCAACAAATAATACGTTTTTCCCTGCCTCCACTTGGTATTCACTGAAATTCTACTTCCCCCGGTACCATTGTCTTTTCACAGAACTTAAGCTTAAGGGCTATTTATATTGATTTGCATATTCAAAGAGGTGTAATTCTGGGAGGAGTTTGGGGAGTGGCAGTAGGCGAGTGCACGTGCGTTACTTTTCACGCTGACCGGGATTTATGGAGCGAAAGAACGTGGAAGTTGGCATTCCACAGATTTATGCATCTGGATTTTTTTGTGCATACGCACATTTCTGCTTTTGTCCGTACGTCATGTTATAGTGTGAATTCTTCGCACGCCATAATGCATGAAGCCCCAGGTTTCCTGCGATCCTACTCCTACTGGATAAACAGGTTTAACACTAGAATTACCAGAGCCTACGAAAAAACTCGTAATTCCGTCCCACCTTAAATCGCATCTTCAATCCCTTCACACCTCTCCACCAGTGTCCTTTGTCTTCTAAATGTGCTGATAAAGAGAAGCTAGGAGCAGCTGGCTATTCCATCCCCCCACCAATTTAGAACTTGCACGAACTTCTCTCAGCTCATGCCTTGATCAAGTATCTGGGAGTGAAGTGGAGTTTTAGAGTGGAAATAATAGATCGTTATTTGGAACACACGCATTTCATGTCTGTTCCGTTTCTACAATAATCTGTGTAAACACAATTGTTAAAACAGAAACGTTTTTTATATTCTAGTAGTAGATGACAAAATGTAGGCATAAACTATATAATGTATGAAGCCTTAAGTCCAAATATCAAAGAAATATTTTCACAAAAGGTACAAATATAACACAACAATTGCGCTTTTATTCAAAAATATAACTGCAGAAACAAAAAGCCGCCTTAACATGCGAAATTGACACCTGTTTATTGTAACTACCTCCGTGGTGCAATAGAATCAGTTCCCGCCTGGGATTCAGAAGGTCGCGAGTTCGATCCTGCACCATTCTGTTTTGAGAAGTAAACTGCTCTTAGTCTTACTATTTTAGAATAAAAGCATACATTTGATTTCAGTCTGTAACAGTCGGTGCAATTTATGATCCTTGTAAAGGTTAGCCATCTTTGTATCTCACCGTCACTTGATTTTCTTTTTATTCAGTTTTATTGAGTGTTCCTACCAGTCCCCGCATGTTGCTGTATGCTGTTTCTTTTGTACTCCAGGACATGCAGAGGAGAGAATGGTAAAGAGCAGTCACTTCGGCGCTATATGCAATAATCAGACACTCCCCATCTGCCCGTTGTTTTGTTATACTTTTACACCAACATATGTTCCTGTGTTTGAGCATGCTCAAACGGGCATGCTCAAAAAATACACGTGTAATGCCACGAAAAGTGCACGCAGACACTTCATTTCGCAAACAAAACAAGTGCACTTTTATTCAAGACTACCTGTATAACCGAAGAAAAAAGAAAGCAAGTTACAGTAGGCGATTAATACGACAGCTTGCATGGTGCAATGCTAAGAAGTGCTGATTTTCATTCAGCAATATCAATATTGAACTTTCCAACGTCACTAATTCTCCAACTTCCCGTGTAGAT
>JANRMT010027041.1:61693106-61736413 GCA_026402145.1 Polypterus bichir lapradei
GCTGCTCCTAGCTTCTCTTTATCAGCACATTTAGAAGACAAAGGACGCTGGCGGAGAGGTGTGAAGGGATTTAAGAAGCGATTTAAGGTGGGACGGAATTACGAGTTTTTTCGTAGGCTGTGGTAATTCTAGTGTTAAATAATGTATATAGTGTTCTTAATCTCAGATGCTGTCTCTGTCATTTTGTGCCTGTCCATACTCCTATTACCTACTCTTGCTCTGCTCATTAAATGTTTACTGTTCTTATGCATGGGTTATTCAAGTCTCACTGCCTCTAACCTTGACACTAAATGCTTGTTTTTCTTTGTTTAACATCAATACAGCTAGGTGGGGTCTGCATACTGATTCAAGCCTAAGAGTCCTGTTCTTCCTAAGCTCCTGTGATTTTCATGATCACACCTGTCAGAACACAGTAGAATCTGTTTTCTGATTTTTTATATCTTTTCAGGCCTGCAGGTGGCAAAATTCTGTCTATAAATTGTATGTGTCTGAGATGGAATCAGAGATCAATATGGCTGGTAGAAAA
The DNA here is from genome assembly GCA_026402145.1 of Polypterus bichir lapradei. Taxonomy (NCBI): domain Eukaryota; kingdom Metazoa; phylum Chordata; class Cladistia; order Polypteriformes; family Polypteridae; genus Polypterus; species Polypterus bichir. The sequence continues at coordinate 61,693,633 of JANRMT010027041.1, forward strand.
TAAAGCCCAGTATGAGAGATTTTTGAAAGCAATATTGAAGGCATTCATTATAAGCACATTGTGTTGAGCAGGATATGTTGTGTGTTGAGCAGGATATGTTGTGTGCTGTTGACATTTACAGTAAAAAAAAAACCCTCCAACCTTAAAATTCACCTACATTTCATTACAAATTGGCCCATTCTGAGCAATAAAATAGAAAGATAAAAAGTACCAACAGTCAACATACATTTGTTCAGCACAAATGACATAGAAAATAAAAAATAAAATTATAAAATTGTGTAAAATGGTTCATATTCAGTATCTGGTTTTGATTACATTTGTTTTATCAGACAAAAACAAAACCAGATACTAAATCATGTAGTGTAGTAAGCTTCCACTAACATTAAACTAATATTAATTCCAAAACCGTTAAGTGTACAGTTCTACCTGATTGTGACACAAAACTAAAATTGACATAGATAGTGAAACTGACACTTTTTGGGTAGATTATGACCCCGGGCACGTTTCAGTGATTTGTGTGTTTAGTGTCAGTTTCATACTACTGCTGACAATAATGAACCTACTCATTGCCCATTTACACACAAATGACAATGATTATGATGAACCCAATCACCGAAAACTGAAACTATAGAAACTAAGTATTAGGCAATCATCAAAGGCTTATGTTCCAGATAATGGCACAAGTATTGATTGCAGTCTCATGGGTGACACGGGAAGGCTGTTGTGGATACAGTACATCACATCCACACAGGTACAATTCGGTATCAAGTTCTGCATGCTGTTGGATGCACACTCTGGGTATATCTGGAACTCAATATTTTGCACTGGCAGAGGGAGCAAGTGGCATGACAAGTACAGTCAATACAGAATTGATACCATCTTTGCTGTTGCTGGCAGACCCTTTGCTTGACCAAGGATACTGTATAGCGATGGACAGTTTATATACCTGAGCGGAACTATTCGAAGTTCTACTTCAAAGCAAAACCGATGCATACAGCACTGGATGTAGGTAAACCTTTGCTTACCTATCTCTCCCTCCTTACTTCACAGAGGAGAATTCAGTTACTAAATTCTGCTGTGCAGTATAAGATTCATTCCACATATTAGACTGCGACATAGAATGAGCAATGCTTTCCACACAAACCATACAGTAAGTAGTCCATCAGCAAAAATAACAAAAGGTTTAACAAACATTTAAAGAAAAACATCCATAAAGCAGCAACAGAGTTCAATCAAATTCAACCAAAGTTCTTTACAGGAAATTGAATCAAATCATTATGGCAGTTAACTTTGTTTGTCAGACTAAACATTATTTGATTAAATTTGTACGTAAAAGAATGGTTGTTTGCTTTATTTTAATGTATTTTACATTTTTTGCACTTCCACAATCAGGTTTTTCATAACTTTGAATCCTTAGCTGGTACTTCTCAACACATTTTAAAACAGATTTTCTCCTTTCCTACTGCTTTACACTTGTATCTACAGATGTACTAAGACCAGATTTTTAAATACTTCTCCCATATCCAAAAACTATCATTGTGCTCCTGATTCTATGTTGTTCCATTCTGATTCATTCCTGAACCTGAGATTCCTGAATTACTGCTTCTTTATGCAAGAACTGTTAAGCATCTACCGCAGCAAGCTGGTTTCTTTTATTATTGGTAAAAATGGAAAATACCTCGTACCATCATAATTCTGATTTTCCTTTATTATTATAAAATCTTTTCAGTTTTAGCAATGCTCATTTACTGTAGCCACTTTAGCCAACATAAAGTGTCACACACAGTCCTAGTCTGGCTGTTTTTTATCACATTTTTCAAGCAACTGTAAAGGGGTAAAAGGAGACAAAATCTGTTTAGTTTAGTTTTTTATGTTATTCCCGAAGCTGCTCCGAATTTTAGCACTGAACTAGCATCCCACTCTGTGATATATCAAGCCAACCGTGTCCAGCCCAAAAGATATATCTCTTAAGCTTCTTGTACTCTGCTTTATTTATAATTTTGTTCTGTCTTGTTTCTTAACGTATTAGTGTCCTGATAAACATTCATAATTATTTTTATAGAATTTTCTACTTTTCTGTAAATAAAGTCACCTGGTTAAATGAATAATTACAATTTTTAAGAAATACTTAAACACTATTATATTGCATTATTAAACTAATTTTTGAAATATGTACAGGCTTATAAAAATGGCTCAATGTATATAAAACATGGGCAGTCATACTACTCCTTTTGACATGCAGGATCAAAAAGATGCATAAATGACAAATACAATATTATCAAGATTGAACAGTCATGAGTGATTTTGTCCGTGTGTTCTTAAGAAGAGTGTCTGTGGTTCCGCTTTCTCTTTCATTACATCAGTTTAGGCACAATTAGAATCCCATTTTTGTGAAGGGCTTTGTTTTAAAGTGAGAAATTAAAGTTTTCATGTATGTCTTTTAAGAAACACTGCATGATTCATGAACACTTAAAGCTTTAAGAAACACTCCATGAGAAAAAACAAATATTAATAATATTAATAATATTAATATTAATAATAGTATACATATAACAATGCATGTGTAGCATCCAGAATGTTTAAGCTAGGTTTCAATATAACTAAATATTAACTTATGTTTAATATAAATATTTGAACCTTAATTGTTGGCATATTCGATAGCTCTACATTTATCAAAACACCAGACACCATATGAAAGCCTGATTATCATTAAGCTCTTTTTATCACTGAAAAGATAAACTACAACTCTTAATGGAATTAAGAGTGCCAATTAAAATTACAGCTTTCTCGTACAAGATTTTTAATTAAAACTGCCTAATCTTAGAGTACAGTGCATTGCATCTCCATCTCAAAATAGTGACTTGAATTTGAAACCGCTTTATTAAAAACTTAATCTTAATGTCTTGCAAAACACAGGAAGAAAACAGTAAACAACATGACGTCATCATACATTCTATGTCTTGAACATCAGCCTATCATCACCAGAAAATCTACAAACCATACACAGTATTTAGCCACAAGTATGAAGAAGTGTTGAGCAGTGTGCTTCCACTAGCCGATGAAAGAAAACCTTGCCAATGAGGTATTATATATGACTGTGCTTGTTACCTTTGAGTTAGAATGTATGTTCTTTCTACAGTTTGAATAATAAAACAGGGATTAAAGGTATCAAAGGAATGCTTACAGTTCATTTTCCTCCCTGCTTTAAGCAAAATATGTTTTTTCTGCATATTGTAGAGGCATATGTACATGAGTTAAAGATGTTCTTTTTTGTTTATCATGCTGCACACATTTCTATCTGTTGTGCCCTTCATTAGTGAAATATTGCTGTCACTGTGTTCAGATTATATATCTTTTTACATGGCAGCATTATTACTTCCGCCACTCTTTTTTACATGCTGAGGCAGGTATGCTGTCTTTCCAGTGCATACTGTATATTCCTTCTACTCTTGCTTTTGTTTTTTTGATTTGCCAAAAATATTAATTTTTTAATACTTTGTTGATTCTGATTTATTTTACCTTTATGACAATGAAGCCATTTTATGCTCAGTTTTAATGTTTGCAGCCATGTTATTTGTAGTAGGCTTTGGTTCCTACTACATGACTGGCAGTGTTGTGATGAGCTATGTCATTGTGGATAAACTCTTTGTCTAGTGTATTTAATATTGCCTTACAGTTTGTGTCTCTTACTCTGAGAGAACTACTATGAAAATGTAAATATGTGTTTTTCCCAAAAATCATTTTGGGACCAAGGTGTATTATATATATATATATACTAGCTGATTACCCAGTGGCTTCGCTCACCGAGTGCAAGGGAAAAAAATAAAACGTAGTATATAAATTATTAAATAGTAAAAAAATTATTAAACAGTAAAACATTAACATTTAAGAAGTAAAGATACATTGAGCACTGCTGGAGTACTTTCGGGTAAAGTACATTTTAAAGGCGCTAACAATTCCCAAGTCCAATACTTTACATGAAGACATTGGTACATCTTCTTAGATGTAAACCATCCATATTCTTAAAAGAATTCATCACAAAAGCAACCTTGAATGTTGCGAGGTTTTAGTGACCAAACTCACCTTAAGGGACAATAAGTAGTCGTACAGCGCAATTTACAAAGAGAGTCTTGCTTCGATGGCGCCGATTACACTCATTCCCAAAGATTTCCACTCTCCCAGGAGCCGACGGGGCACTCGAAATGTCACAAACAGTGCGAGAAGAGAGGACGCTGCCCGAAACTGCGAAGCTCTTGACCCGGCATGAGCAGCCCAACATTCTGCGCCTCCCAGTGTCTACTTTGTTCTCATGGCCCCTCGCCACTGAAGGCGGTCTCGTCTTCATATTGTTTACAGTTCGGTACAGTTAAAAAGTAGAAAGACGCAAAGATGTTTTCTTCATCTCTTCTACTATCAAGTACTGGCAATTAAAAAAAGTTACAATCTGGCAGTTTCCGCGACGCAGGGCGCATAGATCGGCGTGTTTGTATTTACTTTTCAATATCAGTAAAATAACTCTAACACAAATAATAACAATTCGTAAAGATGATATAAAAATGGCATCCACAAACGAAGTGATTAGTTCCTGTATTATATGTTCTGTGATCATACGTAATTTCTGTTTCAAATGCGAAAACAATTTTATTCATTTATATATATATAGATTTAGTCTTTTGCTTATCAGACATCTGATAGGACACAAAGCTTGTGTGATGATCTTTATCTATGAATGCCTTCATGGATCCATAGTGGCTTAAGTATTAGACTATAAAACTACCTTCTACTCACTTTTTTATGACTTTAAGGTAGTTAACTTGAAATTGCTTTTACATAAATGATGCTTGCAATATTTTCTTTTTTCATTGTGTACTTGAAGGATTTTTCACACCACACTGTAATTTCAGTTATTTACAAATGGAGCATTTGCAATGTTGCTTGGATTTGATTTGACTAAATATTTCTACTGATGGTAGACAAGGTTGTAGACTGTGTTCTGAGATTTCTGAGCTAAAAAATACATGCGTTTTGAGGTAAGGCTTTTGTTGTCACTAGTCATGGCACTGGTGAGCGGTTATGTATTGTACGTTGATTAGTACTTTCAAATAAGAATCTCTTTGTACTCTGTACCTGTCACAATAAGGAACATATAAACCTATAATTAAGGAAAGGCTCTTCATACAGTAAGAATGTATCTTTATTTTTGACCCTAATATTTGATTGTTGATTTTTGGTTATTACAGTTGTTTTTCTTTCTTTCTGGTCTTGACATTTACCGATGGCCTAACTTTTGGATCTTTTGGGTCTTCTTATTAACCACCAAGATGATTTTTAATTGTTCCTTTCTTTTCCCGCCAATGCACTTGCATTTATTACTAAGTCATGACACTAGTATTGCTTTCCAGCCTACCTTGGCCATAAAATTTGTGAGTAGCTATGTCTCATACCAATAATTCGACCACTGCATGTAAATCAGAGCAAAAACTGTGTTGGATTATCCTTATATGTTGGTACTTGATCATTTAGCATTTTAACAATGATTAACAATAATGCCATCTCCATGAGCTGCTTTCTACTTTCGAAGCTTCAAACATAAAGAATGACATCCAGGGTATAATAGAACAAAGAACATTCACATGTTGATTATTAGGCAATAGACTATAAGCCAAAAGATTCACACTTTCCAGCACATATTCACTATATGATCCTGAGCAAGTCACTAAACCTGCCAGAAGTTAAATTTTAGAGATAAGGAACATATAAAAACTGTAGTATACTTTCAATATGGCTAAAAGTATAAGCCAAATAAACAAATATATATTTTGTGGGTTGTGAGTGGGTATTACATAATAATAATAAAATTTAAATATATCTTTTTTCTTTAATTTACTTTATACTTAATAGGGATGCTCCAATCAGGTTTTTAAGGCTGGTACTAGTCACAGATTTCAAGTTACTGATACCAATTCATATTTTTTTCTTTTACCTTTACTCCTTTAAAAACGTTTTACACTAAGTTCCTGCATAACCTGATGCATAAAATAGCCTTATGGTATATAGGCTATTGGTATATTGGCATGGTATATATTAAAGTGTATTTTTATAATTAAACTATAGACCACAGGTGTTCACAGTTAGTATTGCTAGACTACTGGCTGACACACTGCAGATTTGAACACTGGGAGAAATGTAAGGTTAGCAGAGAAAACTAATGCAGATATTAACAGAAAATGTAGACTACATGGAAACCAAAAGTGGTAAGGCAGCTAGTGAACTACTATAGCATCAGTATTCATGCCATGAAGACATATTAATACTGTGTATAGTAAGTGAACTCATTTTAAGGAGCTTAACAGATAAGTAAATAATGCAGTTTCTCAAATTGTATTTTTATGAAACATATTTGCTTGTCGCCAAATGAGCAAGTCAATCTTCAAGTTCCACATCACTATAAAAGGAGGAACATATTATAACTAGCCACTTGGAGATTGAAAACAAACCTTGAAAGAGCCTGACAAACACATTTTTATTATTTTATATTTATTATTTTATTATTTATATCATTCACTGAAATAATAACAAAAAATATTTATTACTATTTACAAGACATTTTTATCTTTTTGATAAACAAAAGTGAAAAGCATCAGCACAGACAGATTAGAAAGCCTTCAGCACGACTTCAAAAAATAGAACTAGCTTGTGGAATCAGCCATGACAGCTACTTTTCATTTTCTGGATTTAACTCTTTTAGGGCTGATTTTTCTTCCTTTTCTCTCAGGGCTGAATATTTTTCCAAAAAACTGAATTTTCTGAAAAGCACACAAAGCAATAGTTCCTCACATAAACCAACATAAAATGTCTGCTGCTGCGTGCACTGATCTATGTGCTACGGCAGCAGTGGCAGTGCATTGGGGTTTGCATTGGTGGTGAGCTGCTGCCGGGCTGTTTTCTGAAAAGCACACAAAGCAATAATAGTTTCTCTCACAAATCAACATAAAATGACTTGTGTATTTTTTCTGACTGTTGACTACAATTTCAGTATTACTGCTTTGTTTTCATGAAATATATGTTTGCATGTCTCTGACTGTGTTCATTCTTTTTTGATCTCACAGAGGTATGGTGGTGCAGTGGTTGGCACTGCTGCTGCATAGCTCAGCTCGCATTTTGGACACAATAATCAGTCCAGTATAGTTGGCAGATGTTTACCTATCCCCCAGGGACACTTTAAAGATAATTGTACCATTATAATCCAGTCAAATCTAGTTCAGTTAGTCCATCTCCATTGACTTCAATGCATTTCGCCAAGTTCAGAGAAATTCGCAAACAGTGATTTCTCTGAACTCAAGGCGAAGCAATCACCTCAGAGTTCACTCATCACTAGCTATCACTATATTGTTTTCAGATAACTATTGCTTAGCAACTGCCTAATACATCAAAAACTCTAAATCACCTTTTACCAAATACTTAGTCACCACTGCACAGATCTATTAGAGAAATGCATCTTCTTTGTAGTACCAAAACATACTGAAGATAAAGGTACATTCCTTTGCTGAAAAATATGAAACATTACAGGTTTTATATTTTAAAACAAGGTTTAAATTCTGAAGAATGCATTGTTGGTTCAATTACTTAACCTCACTTGAACTACTGTTATACATGAGTTTGAGATTTACTCATTCGAATACCTGTACTATATTGTCTCACTCTGAAGATCACTGTATTAGATTTCTGATTGCAAAGAAAAATGACCAAACTTGTCCAGTACAGCCCATAAGAATGTATTTGCTATTTTGCTGGATAATGTCCATGTACTCTCATTCAAGGTATTTTTTCCAAGGCTCATGTTTTTCTTTTTAAGACAACTTTTATTCTTTTGTCTCTCTCCCCCAATCTCATGTCATTATAAATGAAATAAATAATTTAACTAGATACTATTGCTGCTCTTTCTTTCTTTAAAAAACAGTAATGCTAGTTTATTGCTTACATCTGATGAACATTTTTTCAGTGGTTCCTAGTACACTAAGTGTTACATTTCTGCTGGCCAATAGCTTATTCCAGTAAAACTGACAATAAATAACATTCAGTAAAGGTTTATTTGAATTTACACAGAACTGTGTTTCAGTTTACACAGCTGTTTGACTTTTACTTGTAGTGTAAAAAGGTGTATTGGTGAATTATAATAACGTCATGGTCAATTAAATCAAAGTAACAGAAAACACACAGAAATTCAGCCCAGTTGCCTTAATACTGCACCAATACACATAGGTGTTAGGCAGCCACATGCCTTTTGTTTTTGTTTTTTTTTAAATAATCTGCACAAGAAAAAGTAGTCCTCCCCACCATGCCTTCTATGCTACAAAATATTTTGTTAGGACAGGAATAGAAATTTGAGTGACGAATACCTCCAAGTCTTCTTTCAGCGTTAGTAGCATTTGCAGCCATACGCTGCTCATCCGTTTGTTGTGCTCGTCGTGTACGTGTGGTCACATTAGCAAGTCTACGTTCTGCATCAGTCATGTGACTTCGTTTCCTACGCATCCTTCCTGCGGCCATTGCTCTTGTGGCTGCTCAAGGTATTGCTGCGAACACCATACACACGGATAGTATCAAATTATATATAAGGATGTTCTGCAAATTGTATTATTGTCTTTTGTTTGCTCTACAGCCTGTAACGATTTGGAGGCTCTACCCATCCCATTGTTTTTGTTATATGACATCCAAACACATCATTTTCAGTCTGTCAGTAAGTTCAATATTTTGCACACTGTCCACAGTATTCATACTCTAAATGGCAGAAGAAGAATAGTAATATGGTTAAAAATATTTACATCTGTATGAACAGCAACACTGACAAATTTGGGAACAACAGCACACAACACACAGACGCAAAACAGAAAAGAATCTACTGAACAACAGTAAAACATTTAAATACAGTTACTAAACGACAACTGTAATGTAATGGGCCAAAAAAAAAAAAACACACACAGTAGTCAAATGATCTAACTAAAAGCAACTACTCCCAGTTTAATAACTCCCACCCACCCATAATGTATTCTGCTTAATCTAATTTTGTATGGTTTACATTATCAATAAATTTATCACAACTCATCTAAATTAGTTTTTCAGAAGGTGCATATTCCTGAAAAACCAAAACACTTCTTTGACATTGGCACATAGCTGCACAAATCACTGTTGTGCTACATCTCTCTATTATAAAAAAAAAATTCTTGGGACAACAAGACAAGACTTTTTTCATGTGACGAGATGTGATCTTTAGAAGAGAGATCTTTGGAAGAGAGACAGAGAGACACTTTCATGTCCGGTAAGACGGTCAAGTCACATCATACTTAGAACCTTTGGAAGCATGTTCCGCCAGACGGTGACTTTTGCTAATTACAACCATTTTCAAACAAGACCATGGTCATCTAACCTCTCGGTTGTTAGAATGCTTTTGGCAGACACACTTCCTGTGGCCTCAGCTCTTAAAAATTTTATACGTTAAAGATGACATGTCAATGACTAAGCAAATAAGAAAGAGCAGCGCGTTGAAAAGAGACCCAAAAACTTTGGGACAGAAAAGAATGCAATAAAGAAAGCAAAAAAGAACAAAAATAATCTATGTGCAAATTCTTAAAATAAGAAAAGTAATAATTAGCTCATCCAGCAAGACTAGACTTTGTACTAAGAGATTTAACCACGCCCGGGATTGGAAAAAGCCAAAGTAGAACGTTGTAAAGAATTTAAAAATGTTGGCGTGATACAAATGCAGAGCAGGTTAGAGATAATGGAAGTAGTAAAATTCGAAAGTCACAAAAAAATGATAGTAAAGATCGCATTAGCACAAACAAATGGAAAATATTACTCGGTGAAATAACGGAACAGTGAAAAGAGATCGAATAGTGTTTGAGGATGTCTGGGGAAGAAGAGAGACAAGGCAGTGAGACAAAAGGACAGCTGCTGTACAGGCTTTTAAACGTTCGAAGCACCGCACTAGATGCAGATCATGCGGCATGGCAGCAGCGATCCAGCAGCTGATCGAGCAAAGAGGAGGTAAAAAAAAAAAAAAAAAAAATTAAAACGTATTTGTTTCCCGTTGTATCACCGTTTAAGAGGGATTTCAGAGGAGCAACCGCATCTCCTTGGGATGCGTTCAGCCCCCCTCTTCACAAAGGCTTGTAGCGCTGGCGGGGGGAGGAATGGGTTGGCAAGCGAAGTGAGCAGGGGGATAAGCCGCCTAATTCCTCATATTAATCTCTACAACTTTAAAACACATATTTTTGTTTGTTTATTATTTATTCATAGTTTTTTTAAGCTATAGATTTGAACTTCAGCACACAGCTGCTTCTAACCATACATTAAGTCTACGACATATTAGCTATGTGAACAACTTATGTGATAAATGACTCTGTATTTCTAATACAGATTTCTCTCATACCATCAACTTACCCCATCCATTACAAATGGCCGCAATTCGCTGTAAGTCTTAGTTTTCCCTATTATCTTGCTTGCTCTGATGAGGTAATGTAAAATTTAAAGCAACACTTTAAACATAATATGCAGTGAAACCTTGGTAATGTAGCTAATTACTATTTTAATATCGCGTAACACATTACTATGTTGATGCCCAATGTGCAAGTCACAGAATGATGATCTCTATGATGTTAAATGTGTTCTTCATACTGTTTTTTTCACTCACTTAGTACTCATTGCAATCCATGATTTTACCCCAATATAACATGGTCAAAATGACATCACATTATTTAGTTAATTTGTATTATTAAACACATTTTCACTTCAATTTATTTTTTAAATGTATTTTAATGATAAACAGATTTTTAAAATAATGCCAACCACATCATTTTACTGACAATGACAATTTTGCAACAGTTGTTGTTTCCATTAAATGTATAACAGAACTTTCCACTGCAATGATGATATTCCCCCAAAACACTTTAAAAGGAACATGGATACTGAAAAAGATGTTTCTGAAACCTGGTACTTTCCACTAATTGGCTAAAAAAATCAGACGCAAATACAGAAATATACATAATCAAACTGATTTAAATTTTTCATAATTTCAATGTAATAGTATTGCATTTAACTATAAAGTAAAAATGTGCTTCTCACTATTAATTTTTCTTTAAGCATGGAAATAACTTCGACATATTTTTTTCTACTGCATTTAACATTAACCTTTATCTCTATTATAAAAAAAATCTTGGAAGGGAGACGAGATGTGATCTTCTCGGAAGACAATTTGACATCCTGCGAGAGACATTTTAACATCACACAAGGCAAGGCAGTGAGACAACATTTAAAACAAGTTCACGGACATCTAACCTAGCAATTGTTGGAATGCTTTTGGCAGACACACTTCATGTGCTCCCAGCTCTTAAAACAACGACAAGCAGAACATGCAGCTCGCCAGCAGATGATCCGACTACTTCTCCTTCGTGTGCGTTCAGCCCCCCTCCCTTCACAGTGTAAGCCGCAGACACACGAAGTGGCAAAAGGACAACTGCTGTACAGGCTTTTACATGATTGACGCGCAGCGCAACAAGCAGAACATGCAGCTCGCCAGCAGATGATCCGACTGCTTCTCCTTAGCGTGCATTCAGCCCCCCTCCCTTCACTGTATGAGCCGCAGACACACGAAGTGGCAAAAGGACAACTGCTGCTTTTACATGATCGACACGCAGTGCAACAAGCAGAACATGCAGCTTGCCAGCAACAGCAAGCCAGTAGATGATCCGACCGCTTCTCCTTAGCATACATCAAGACCCCCCCCGCCCCCGTAACCCCCTTTCACAATTCGAGTGGCAGAGTGGCGAAGTGACAAAAGGACAGCTGCTCTACAGGCTTTTAAATGATCGACGCGCAGCGCAACAAGCAGAACACGCAGCTTGCCAGCAGCAGCAGCAACAAGCCAGTAGATGATCTGACCGCTTCTCCACAGCGTGCATTCATCCCCCACCTTCACAACACGAGCCGCAGAGACACGAAGTGGCAAAAGGACAGCTGCTGTACAGGCTTTTAAATGATTGACGCGCAGCTCGACAAACAACACATAGCTTGCCAGCAGCAGAAAGACAGCAGATGATCCGAATGCATCTCCTTACTGTGCATTCAGCCACTCTCTCTTCACAACGCGAGCAGCGTTATATGGCCTGCGAGAAAGAGATTTAACACTAGGATTACCAGAGCCTACGAAAAACCTTGTAGATCCGTTCCACCTTAAATCACTTCTTAAAACCGTTCTCACCTCTCTGCCAGCCTCCTTTGTCCTGTAAATGTGCCAATAAAAACAAACTGCAAGCAGCCAACTATTCCACCCCCCCCACCGACTCAGAACGTGCACAAACTTCTCCGAGCTCATGCCTTGATTATCTGGGAGTGAAGTGGAGTTTTAGAGTGGAAATAATAGATTGGTATTTGGAACACACGCATTTCATGTGTGTTCCGTTTCTACAGTAATCTGTGTAAACCCAATGTTAAAACAGAAACTTTTTCATATTTTAGTAATAAATGTTACAAAATGTAGACATAAACTATAAAATGTGTGAAGCCTGACAGCCAAAGAGAAAATAAACACTTTCAAAAAAGGATCAAGAGTTTCACAACAGCTTCCGTGGCGTACTGGTAAGGTTTCGTCACTTAGAGCGCAGCAGATTTGTTGTACTTCAAGAGATCCGAGTTCGATTCCCCGCTGGAGAAAAAATTTATTTATTTTTAACCTTCGCCATTCTGCCTGCCTGAACTCCCTGCCTATCTATATAGTAATAACAGTAATTTTATTATTATATAGGAGCTTCCCTGTCTGCCTATCATATAGTGCCTTTCCTTCCTACCTATCTATATATCTATCCCCTTAGCTGTTTTTTATATTTCTATTATACAGTGCCTTCCCTGTTTATTTATATATCTAGTGCCTTCTCTGCATGTCTGTCTGTCTGATTGCATATAGCGCTGAACTTACTGCTCTGTACTATTCTGTCCTCTGCATGTCCTGGAGTACAAAAGAAACACCACCATACAGCAACATGTGCGAACTGGCAAGATCGAGGTAAAAAACACACGGTCACTGATTACAAACCGCAAGATGAATGAAAGAGAAAATATATGTAAAAACATCATCGCACTAATGCAATATTATTTGAAAATGAACAGCGTCAGATCGGGTTTGAATATGCGCCCGATCTGACGCTGTTCGTTTTCAAATAATATTGCATGTACAGAACTATTTTAGAATAAAAACATAAATTTGATTTCAGTCAGTCTGTAAGAGCCAGTGTAAATGCATGATAATTGTAAAGGTTAGCTTTTTTTTTTAATTCAGTTCCATTCTCTCAGTCGCGTTCACGATCCCCCCCATCTAATACTGCTGTTTTCACATAAAGACGCGCTATAGCTCAAATTTAATTTATTTGGAGACGCGCTATAGCTCGAATGTTATTTATGTAGGGAAGAAAGTACAATGTCAGGTGCTCATTCAGTGTAATAGGAACCATAGCACAGAGAGATGTGTACACTGCAACAAGTACACATGTTGTGAATGTAGGAAGGGTGTGTGGGAATTGTTAATATTTGAATGTGATGATTTTATATAGCACGAATCAGAAATCAGCAGTTCTTAGCATTGCACCACGCAAGCTGTCGTATCAACCGCCTACTGTAACTTGCTTTATTTTTTCTTCACTTATAGTCTAGAATAAAAGGGCACTTGTTTTTTCGTAGGCTCTGGTAATTCTAGTGTTAACCACGCCCAGGGCCGGAAATAAAGGAAAAGTATTGTTTTTACAAAAGTTTTAAAGTAAAAGTGAAAATAGTGCATATGTAACAATTCCCATGATAATAACAAATCTCTTTAAATTGTATATCCGGTAAACCAAACCAGGGGGTGGGCGAGCGAAGTGAGCAAGGGGTGGAGCCCCCTATTATTGTTATAATTAACCTTATGCCTTCTTCAAGCAGGTGTGACTATATCTACAGGAGTCATTAATGATTAGGGTTATATAAGAGATGTTATTTTGTGTAAATCTGGAAGATATAATGTCACTTAATTTTTCATATATTCATGTGTCAATATTACTAGTGTATCACCAAGTTAAATTATATGTAACAGTGGTACAGTGGTTTTGTACCTTCAGCCTGGACACTATGTGATGTTTGCATATTCTTTCTGCACGAGTTTATCAGCCACAACTCAACAGCATTTGCACTAGATTAACTGACAATTCAATTACTGTCCTTGCATGACACAATAAAATGCATTTCTGTTGTCATGATGTTGACGTACAAAAATTTTAATTGCATGTTGCCAAATTTATAAAATTGAGCTTTAAGTCAATCATGATGAATTCTCTGTATGATGATAATACTTAAGCAAAACATTTGAAACAATTTGTTACCACTGAAACTTTGTCTTAAAATTAACCAAAAATGACTACTTCTCTTTGTGCCTGTCTGAGTTTTTCTTCGTGACTTCCAATATGTTTCCCACATCCTAAAAATATCTGTGTTAGGCTGACTGGCAACTATTAAGTGGTCCGACATGAGGGTGTTTGTGTGTGTGTGTTTCTAGTGCGCCCTGCCGGGATTAGCAATGGCTACAACACTGAACTTTATAAACAGGTTAAAAAATTGATTAATTGGTAGTTGCATAGTTTGTGACAGAATCCAGTTTTTAGGAAATACTGGTCACTTTCTGGATGTCCACATGGGTGTCCTCTGGTTTGTTCTCACAGTCCAAAGACATGCAGCCTAGGTGGACTGGTGGTGCTAAATTGGCCTTGAGGCATTTGTGTGTTCACCATACAATTGACTGGCACACTGTTCAGGGAGTGTTCCTGCCTTTAGCCTGATGCTTGCTGGGACAGGCTCTTAATTTCCCTGCTACCATGTTCTTAATAAGCAAGTTTAGAAAATGGATGGATAAAATCACCTCCACATTTCCAAATGATTGTACAACACATTGACAATAATGGATATTGAAAAATACATTTTGTAATATGAATAGACCAAAAAAGTATACACACTTGATATGCATAAATTACTTTCAGAAGATACCGCACAAGGCTTCTTTTAATGCTACATAATTAAAACACTACCATACATTTTGTACTGACTGATTTTGCAATCAGGGGTTGGTGGGGGGTGCTATTGGTGGTTGGGTGTGTCATCACTGGAATACTTACAATAATATTCTCTGTTTTAAGTGGCCCAGGGGTATGAATACATCTGACATCCTGGAAGTTCTTGCACTATTTGATTTCAGTTAAGTCTCCTAAACAATTCTGTCCAAAACTCATATTGTTCATTTCATACTTCCAAATCATTCCCAAGCATTCTAATTACAAAAAACCTTAGTTAAATAAAGAAGAGACAAGCTCATATCATGCTGCACATGTAATGCCTGATTGGGAGAGGACAAAAAAAAAGAAAACTAAATGCACAGCTTGCTCTATAATTCCAGATTGACTAGCAACAATTTGCAAATCAGCTTCCAAAGTATCATTTTGTAAATCCAGTGGGAATAAGTTCAGAACTCAAATGTGGTATTTTATCATTTTACAATCTCTGTTTTACAAAAATAGATTTCCTTAAAGGAAATCAATGTAGCTATTTCACCTAATTTTATGAGATCACTTCCTGTATAATTAGGTGGCATAGCTATGTTAGCACAGCTACCTAACATTTTCAGTATAAAAGGTTTGAGTCCTAGACTTAGCATTAGCTTATTTTCCTTGTTTGAAAACAAATTAGTGTCCTATATTACAGAAGAAAAACTAAAGTGGAAAAATATGCATCTAATTTTGAAACTAAAATAAAAATACATTATTTATTACAACAGAATAGATCAAATTCCTATGGACCATTGAAGTTTTTTAATTGGGTACTGTATGTGCATTACCAAAAAATAAGCCTAGCATTGATACTAATAAGTATTACCATTAATGTGAAATGGTTTCATGATGGTCAAAAGGTAGGGAAAAAGCTCTTTTAAATAAAACATGCACACTAGGCACTCATTTTACATGTAAGACACAAATGTTTAGCAGCAGGAGACAAAATTCAGTTCACTGGTGAATCTTATGTATGGTTGGTACGTGCATCTAATACTGTGGAGACCAATAAAAAATGCATTCTAAACATAAAAAGAAATGCACAGATGGTGCACTGCACTTTTGTCAATTAACAAAAAATAAAAAAAATGTTAAGCATCAAGGCACAACATTGGCAGTAGTCTGAGACAGTGTCAGGTAAACATTTAGCTTTTAACTAATTTAGAGACTAAAAACCTCAAGTCACTGCTTAAAGGGTTGTCCCTTTCTCATCCAGAGCTCCGCATAGAGCAAGGGTGAGCGGACACTGGTGAAACATTAAATTTTTAAAAGTGTAACACTAAACGAAAAAGCTTGTAAAATCAAGACAGTTCAGAAAACCCCTAAATGAAAAAAGGGACATCCCATCTCTTCTGTGTTATATGTTTGTCTGGCATGTGTAGATAAAAGCAATTGTCATATATCTGTAATCCTTGTGTTTATAAATAAATTTGTCCATTCTGTCTCTTTGATATATAAGTCTAACAGCTGAGAACCTCCAATTACAAAGAAAGGTAAGGGGGTAAAAAAAGTGGAAGTATTGCTGAATTATCTAGTTAAAAATTGGCATTGCATAAAGCGAAATTGATAATTGATTGATATAATCAATCTACCCTGTTGTCTTCTTCTCTCACACATTTCTTTTATATAAAACTGGGAAACCTTTTCCCATGGTCCTTTCAATTTAGGACATTTAGTTTTATCTTTAAGTTTGGAATTAGACATATTTATATTTACATTTTAACTAATAAGATCTGAATACAATGGTACCTTGAGATACGAGTTTAATTTATTCCGTGACCGAGCTCATAAGTCAAAATGATCGTATCTCAAATCAATTTCCCCATTGAAATTAATTGAAATGAGATTAATTCGTGCCAGTCCCCAAAAAACCACCCCAATTTTTTGTTAAATGTTTTAAACATTAGAAAAATGTATTTATAATGAACAAATATTATATACAAACAAAATAAAACCTAATACATAAAAGAGAATCTAAAGAAATAAACAGATGTTGGCGAAGCCGATTAGCGTATTGTATTATTTTTTTCTTTCACTTCACTTTTGCTTAATTTTCTTCTTCACTAGTTTTTTTCTTTTTTGCTATGCTTTTGTTACTTTCATTCGCAGGGCATTTCAATAGAAACCTGTCCAAGGAGCTTTGTTTCTTCCTCCCCTTTAGAATGTTTCTGAAATGGGTTAGGCAAGTGTCATTAAATAGCGTCGCTGCACGACCAGTTGCAACTTTTTCAGGGTGTTTCTTTTCAATAAAGTCTGAAACTTTTTCCCATATTGCCAACACTTCCTTTATCTCACTTGAAGAGATAACCTCTTCCAACTCTGGCTCCTCTGCGATACCAATCTCCTGCAGAACCTCCGTATGTTGCTGCGTCTGTAGTTCAGTCAACTCTTCCGTTGTCATTTCCTCAGAATGTGTGGCTACAAGCTCTTAAATGGCTCGTATTTTGAATTTTGGCTCGTAACTCAAGGCAAAAAAATTAACCTAGTGACAGCTCATATCTCAAAAAACTCATACGTTGGGGCACTCGTATCTCAAGGTACCACTGTAGTGGATATCTGTAATTGTACACAATTCAAATTTGAATTAAAGATATGTTCAATTACATGTTGAGTAGTTAAAACTGCACCTTAGATAAAATTACATTTAAAATATCTATTAATTCAAACACAATAGAGATAACTAATTGCAATCTCAACTAGACATACAGTAATGAAATTACAGATGTCAAAAACAGAAATTAGTGTAAGACACTCCATCTTCCCAAACCGGTTATCCAGGGTTGGGTTACGAGGCACCTGGGCTTATCTCAGCATTAAATGTTAAAATGGCCTGTCATATGTTTGATTGCATGGTTTCAATTTTAAAGGCAGTTGATCTACTTCAAGAAATGGGACCAAATTTCAGTGAAAGAGTTTGTTAATTCAAAGCTCTGCATGTGATTGTAACTAAAAAATACCATATTTGTTCATACTGATGTTTGTCTGATATATTTTAACAGAAAGGAATAATGCAGATTTAAAAAAGTTTTGAAAATCTGTCATTCTACTAGACCAGGCATGTCAACATTGCGGCCCGCAACAGAAATCTATGCGAAGTCGCAACTGAAGTGCTAGGCTGCGGTCCGCGGCCCGGTAACTGCCAGCAACGGAGACTCACTTAGTGATGGGCTACAGCAAAAAGGCTGCCCCCTTCACTGAGGACACTTTTCAGAATGCTAGGTGGGCGGGGCTTTGCAGCGGCGCAGAAAGAGGAGACAGACCGCGGATAGAGAGTATTACAACGAAGTGTTTTTATGTTTCTGACAGTTTCCCCATATGACACGAGTCCACAGAAATCTCGTTACTACGAAGTACGTTCAGCAGCAGATACTTTCATTACAACGAAGTGACCTTGAAATGCTTGAATGAATCATCCACAGAGCAGTTAGTTCTGTGGTCACAGCTGAGTTGTGGACATTTGCACAACGATCCTTAAACAGAAACACTGTAAAAAAATGTTCTTTCTTCGAACTTTCCTCGTACTGTTTTTTTTGCTGTTTGTGTTTTGTGTGGTTTTAAGTGATACCTTTTCCTTATTACTCGTCAACATTTGAAAAACATCCATTAGAATTTAACTCATTATCACCCTTCTATAGAAACGGCATACTTGTTATATGCAAAAAAGAAAAAAAACCTCGGTTTGTAAACGTATGCGAACTGCTGCATTTGAAGACGCTGAAAAAGCAGCTTTTATGTGGTTGCAGTGATGCTTGTTCAAGAAACGTTCCTTTTAATGTAGCACTAATTCAAGAATATATTAGGTTTTTAAACTCTCTTGGGACCCGGGCAAACAATCGCACACGCGGAAATAGCGTTTCTGGGTGTGGGGGGGGGGATCCCAGATCCCAGATCCCAAAAGAGTTCAGAAACCTCACGATATGAAGAAGAAGAAGAAAAGGATGATTTGGCTTCTGATTGATAACTGTTTTGACCACAACATGCTTCCGCGCTTAGATAATGTTCATGTTGAATTCCTCCCACCCAATTAATTTCAATGGCAGTGCTTCAGCCATTGGATTTGGGCATCATTCGCACCCTGAAAATGTATTATCGCAAGGAAATGCTGAGAAAAATTCTCGTCAGCATAACTTGTAGACAGGAGAAGATTAAACTAACGCGAAAGAAGCTATTGGAGCTGCTTCCATTTCCAACATCCTATCTTTGTGATGCACGTTTTCTGCAGTGACAGCAACCAAAATGAGATTACGGAATATACTGAACATAAGCAACACACTTCGCGTGTCACTGTCTTCCATCCTCCCCAGATGGGATCGTCTGGTTGCAGAAAAACAAGCTCAGGGCTCTCACTGATTCTGCATTATGGTAAGCTGTATAATTTCTATTACTAAATATAATAATAGAAATGTAATGTAAATTGTGTATAAAACTGCCCTACGAACCCTCCCATAATCACCCCATAAACTCCAACCTCCAACAACCCACCGGTCCCTGGAAAAATTTGCTTCTAGTAAAGCGGTCCTTGGTGTCAAACAGGTTGCGGACCACTGGGCTATACTACTGGCTGGGCTGCTGAGACTGGCCACTGGGCAGAACTGACCATCACGAGTAGTAATAGCTCGCATATTTTCACGTTTTTTTTTGCTCTAGTTTTATGTAATTTTGTGCTAGTATTGTAACGAACAGTTAGTGCAGACTACAGCTGAAGATCTGAAGTGGACGTGAGAAGTTTGTGAGTTGTTTATTAACATATTTTTGTGATTTTCACTTTGTAAAATTAGTGTAGGTCAGGTGGCTTTTGCATGTCGGCTTATTTTACAATATAAACTTTGAAGTAAACTTAGTAAAGTCAAATTAGATTTTTGGAGGATTTGTTTTCCAACATGTATTACTGAGCAATGAATTCAGTGAGCGTTTTCATGATTTCAGTTCACACAAACAGGACTTTGTGCTGTTTACGTCACCATACTCTTAAAACGCTGAGAATGCGCCTGAGAATATCCAAATGGAATTGATTAAACTGCAGTCAGATTCTATTCTGATGGCAAAATACAACAAAGTTGGTGTGCCAGGCTTGCATGCTTACCTGCCACCCTCGTATGTGCAGATCCATAAGTTGGCATCGAGAGTACTGTCTATGTTTGGAAGCACTTACCTTTGTGAGCAATTGTTTTTGTTAATGAAAGCTACCAAAACCCCACATCGCTCAAGACTTACTGTCGAGCACCTTTCATCCCTCATAAAAGTTGCAGCTGCACAAGATTTCAAGCCTGATATTGACAAACTGGTTACTAACAAAAGATGCCAAGTGTTGGGACAAAATAAATAAATCTCACACTGTAAGACTCCTATATAAGCAATGAATATAATATAATGAATATAATAATATAAGGACCTAGCTAAAAGGCTAAAACTCTTAATTGTACGCTGTTGTACGGAGATTGTATGGAAATAAATTGCTTTTCTTTAAACTTTAAGTGTTATATTTTTTAAAGATTTCAGTACTGGAAAGGAAGCTACAGTAACTTTGTATAATAGTATAATAGTATTTGTTACAGTGCGGCCCGCTGACGCATATATGGCAGTCGAAGCGGCCCACCAATGGTAGTGAGCTTGACATGCCTGTACTAGACCATTAGTCCAACAATAATTTCTGTGTTAAATTCTGGCTATGAGGTAATGGTACTTTGACAGCTGTTATTTTTATTTTTACTTTTTAAACTTTTTATTCTATTTTTTTGTTTACTCTTCTGAGTCCTAGCTTTAGGAGCAAGTGCATTATTAATCATGTGTGTTATAACAACATGATGAATGAAAGAGACTACCTGAAATAATCTTCTAAACTTTGTCATCAGATCTCTTTTCCTGTCAACCACTTTCTCTGACCTTCTCTGATGTGACATTTAATCCTTTACTCAGGTTTTACACTTCTCAAAGTACACAAACAAGGTGAGCTTTTAAAGAGTACTTTGGTAAACTGCTTAACACAATTGTCCTGCACTGCAAAAAGTTAAGCCGCCAAGTAGCATGATGCCTCATAAAAGGTTAATTTTAACTGTTACTATTTTAATAATAAATTAGTTTAATTTAACTACCCTTGCATTTATCCTTCAGAATAAAAACATTATAAGATGTACCTTGACTTGAACATAAACTTACAATTGTTATTAATTACAAATGATTTTTTTTTTGCCAACTTGAAGGAATGAAATGTTGCATTACTGGAGAAAAAAAGTCAAAAGATTAAACAATAGTTTTATTAATCCTATCTTTGTAAATACCTGAAGTAGACAGACACAATCTACAGTATGTGACCAAGATACAAACTATTACTCATTTCACATTATGCAACTGTTTTGTTTTTAAATCTAAACAATTACTGAAAATTATCACTCAAACTAATGAAGTAATGTCAACCAATAAGTTGATATGAGTGCTTTCAGAAAAGTAAATAAACACAGAGCTACAGCTCTGTAAAACATAGGAATCCTAAAATCAAAGTAATAATAGTAACAATAATAAAATCTGAAGCATTAGCTATATTTTTCCCTTGAGTAAGAAGAACCCATTTTAAAAATGCAGATACAATTACACCATAGTCACCCTATAAAACAGTAATTAACTTAATAATGAGATAACATTAGAATCATACAGCATTTTAGCCTTTGTATGACAAAGGAAACAGCGGAGAATTAGGATCATGTCAGAGCGTAAAAGTATTTAATATGCATGTCATAATGTTTTATAACAGACAAAATATATAGGATCATTATGAGTGATTTTTCAACAAAATAAATAAATAAAACTGGCCACAAGAGAGGGCTTGCTTTTTAGCAAGATATCCTGTATTGAACATTTAATGAATTAACTTTACATTTCAGAAAAATAAATTATTAAAATTAAATAATTACGTTTCATTAACAAAGTTCAATTTATTTAAAGAAAAGATTGTGATATAAACATACATGCTATGAAATTTCTATTTTGCTCAGACTGCTTAATGTATTCTACACATAAAAAAATATTTTCTAAAAATAAAATAAATGTACATGTGGAGGTTAAAATGAAAGTTTTAATAAAGTGAACGTGTAATTTATACATATTAGAGGAACATCTCTGGAGTTTCTGCACTGCTATGTCTTTTCTGCAATATGGAGAACAAAACTGTTTGAACAATATTCTAGATAAGGCCTCACTAATTCATTATACAGCATGGGAACAATTTTCTATGATTTATTGATTAAACATTGTGCTATATAACATAACATCCTATTAGCCCTTTTAATTCATCTGTACACTATTTGTATGTAGACAGTGACGAGTTTACTAATGCTCAAAAGAAGAAAAAACACACAAAAGCATTTGCCTAAAAAGGCAACACACAGCAAACAAAGTCCCAATAAAGAATCCTGAATCAAATGCCAAACACTAAAGCAAGAGATCAAAAAATACCCAGAAATCCAATATAGAAACAGTAAGACTCACAAAACTCCAAACAAAAACACCCACAAGAAACAAGAAATTGAGGCATTTTTAAAAATGACAGTACATAATTTACAGGCCCACCCCATTAACACATAACAATAACAGAATCTCTGTCCCAGAAGCAAACCTGAATATCAATTCTACTGATGACCAAGGATCTCCATCCATCCATCTTCTTTTGCTTATCCAAGGTCGGGTCGCAGGGGCAGCAGCTTGAGCAGAGATGCCCAGACTTCCCTCTCTCCGGCCACTTCTTCTAGCACTTCCAGGGGAATCCCGAGGCATTCCCAGGCCAGCCGGGAGACAAAGTCCGTCCAACGTGTCCTGTGTCTTCCCCGGGGCCTCCTCCCGGTCGCACGTGCCCGGAACACCTCGCAAGGGAGGCGTCCAGGAGGCATCCTGATCAGATGCCCGAGTCACCTCATCTGACTCCTCTCGATGCGGAGGAGCAGCGGCAATGCTCTACTCTGAGCCCCTCCCAGATGACTGAGCTTCTCACCCTATCTTTAAGGGAAAGCCCAGACACCCTGCGGAGGAAACTCCTCCTCCAACTGCCACCTTAATGTGGTGGAGGGGTTTGTGTGTCCCAATGATCCTAGCAGCTCTGTTGTCCAAGGCAAACTGGTCCTAGGTGAGGGATGAGACAAAAAGCTGTTCAACCAAACCTCCTATGAAGAACAAAAACCTTGGACGACATTTTCCCTTGCCCAGACGATGGTCACCAGGGCTCCCTCTGGAGCCAGTCCTGGAGGTGGGGCTTGATGGCGTGCGCCTGATGGCCGGGCCTGCATCCATGGGGCTCGGTCGGGCCAGCCCAAAGAGACAACGTGGGTCCCCCTTCCCATGGGCTCACCACCTGTAGGAGGGGCCAAGGAGGTCGGGTGCAGTGTGAGTTAGGTGGTGGCCGAAGGCGGGGACCTTGGCAGTCCGATCCTCGGCTACAGAAGCTGGCTCCTGGGACGTGGAATGTAACCAAGCATCTCAGTATCACTAATTCTCACCTTTTAAGAGTTGGGTCACCCCTAACTATGACTTCAGATTTATCAGAGTTCCCATCCAGCTGTGCATGGTCCTGAAACAATTGTACAATGCTAACTTTGAAGTCAAAGACCCTGAAGAGTGTGAACCTCTGGCTAGGTGTGGGCGGTATGACCAAAATTCTATATCATGGTATTTTTCTAAATTATCCTGGTTTCACGGTATTCGCCGGTATTTTTTTCCCATGCATGAGTGGATGTTAACCACATTTTCCACTGCAATTACTGCCGTAGACTGGCTAAGAATAACCTATTCCACTGTCATGAGCATTGTACACTGCACAAAAAAACCATTTTAATGTGCACACAAGTACTGTATTAATACAGGTTTGCATGGCCCCATAAAGTGATAGTTTTCAGAGGGGTGGCACTAATGAAGAGAAGGAATCACATTGCATGACTGATGCAGTCAAAATATAGAACCTTTTTATTGAACAAATTTTGCAAAAACTTAAACTAGAATTTTTACAACATATTTTCAACCATCCAAAGAGGCATTTAGACTTAGTAAAATATCCTGAGGTACCTGTCAAAAGTTGTATTGCACTGAACATGTCTTAGAAAAGGAAATAATAGTAAATATTTTTTGTAAATGAACTACACTTTCTATTAATGTTAACAATCTCTGTCCACTGACATGTTAAAGTGACTTTTTAAACAACTTTACCATCATTAAACTGCATAATATTTAAACTAATAAATGATAACAATAAAATAAATAATAGTATTATTACTGATAGTTGCACTATTACTTCATGACTTCAAGCCCAGGTGCATTACACAGTATTCACCAAATTAAAATAAAATAAAATAAAACAAGTGCACTTGGTGATGACATCTTTACCAACTGAACCATCATTAAGGCAAATAGCATTAATATGGACCTTGCTTCAAGCTAAGCTATATACATAAATAATAAAACTGCAACTTGCATTTATAATGCTATTTGTGGTATAGCCCTACAGAATCGTATTTGGGCCACAGTGAAGAAAAAAAAATAAAAACACAGGGAAGAAAAAAACAAACTATATGTCGAGAATAAAGTCGACATGTTGACTTTATTCTTGACATTTCCACTTTAATTTTGACGCTTATGTCGAGATTAAAGTCTACATTTCCACTTTATTCTCGCCATTTATGTCGAGATTAAAGTCAACATTTCCACTTTATTCTCATAGTTTATTTTATAATTAAAGTAGAATGTTGCAAACTAAACTTCATCCTAAAATCAATGTTTAACTTTCTAGATTTTCTCAAACCCTGTCATAAGTTAATGTAGCACATTAAATGCTTTGTGTTAAGTGTTCTCCAACCCAGTTGTTAATCACTACGCATTGTCGCATGCGGCTGGGGGTGGAGCCCAGCCGGGACGCCCAGGAGGACCAGAGGAGGGCTTGTGCCTCCTCCAGACCACGAGGTGGCGACCACTCTGGTTGTGTTGGGGGCCACGGGTAGTGGGCTTGGAAGCCCAACCCTGTAGGGGCCCCGGTGCCTGAAGAACCCTGGACCTCAGCACTTCTGCCAAACCAGGCAAGAAGACTGGGAACACCCGGAGGGCTTCCGGGTGCGCAGCCGGCACTTCCGCAACACGAGGGTGTGTCCGTGGGGGATTGCCGGGAAAGCAGCTGGAGCCCATCCGGGCTGGTATTTAAGGTGCCGCCTCCCTTCATTCATAGGCAAGAGTTGGGTGGAAGAGGACGGAGCTTGGAGAGAGGAGTGGAGGCGGCCAGGAAAGGCACTAGAGACTGTGAGGCCTGGACTTTGGGGAATCAGTGCTGGAGGCACTGGGACGTGCACTAAAACAACTGTAAATATTTCCTGTAAATAAACGTGTGTTGGGTGAACAAACGATGTCTGTCTGTCTGTGTCCGGGTCCAGTTCCACAGCTTCTGAAACTGACTTCCTCCGCACTAAAAGGAGGCACTGGCAGGGATCGCCACACAGAATACATTCACTTCATGATATTCCTGCTGTCTTAACATTTACAATGCAAAGATAAATACTTGATACCATTTTCATGAAGAAGAAGCACATACCGATTTAACATGGCTCGGGGAACACTTAACACAAAGCATTTAATGTGCTATATAATTTATGACGGGGTTTGACAAAAACTAGTAAATTAAATATTCATTTTACGATGAAGTTTAGTTTACGATGTTCGACTTTAATCTTGACATAAATGGCGAGAATAAAGTAGAAATGTTGAGAATAAATTCAACATGTCGACTTTATTCTCGTCACAAGCATCGAGATTAACAACATGTCATCACACTATAACATAGTACCCAGGTACATTACACTGTATTGAAAAAAATAAAACAAGTACAATTTGGCTTGCAGTATTATCCAATAGTATAGAAACAGTATTCACACATTTGAACATAATGGTCCACATCCGACCTTTTAAAACCAAAGTATCTCCAGGCAACGGACGCGACTCCTTTTTATCGGCAAAAGTTCCTCTGTGTCATCATGTTCAACTTTATCGTCAGCTACAGCTTCAGATTCAGAATGTTCTCTGTCCATTTTCATCCCACAACACATATACTACTACATGTACTCCGTTGCATGCCTATTTAGCGGTGTAGCAGTGAAAAAGAGCCCCCGTGCAACACCTCCACTAATGCATGTACTCCATTGTATGTGATTAGCGGTGTAGCAGTGAGTCCCCCCTTGAACAGTTTCCCGTTGCGGCACGTTCCGAACGTCGTTTAGGCAATTTAAACTGGTGTTGCGGTATAAGAAAAATCCATATCATAACAAAAATAAAAAACGGTTTTCGGTATCAACCGGTATACCGCTCAGCACTATCTGTTATGTTTTCAAATATCCCCATATGTTGTGCTAAGAAAACTATTTCTTCTTCTTGGAAACTGGTAAGTATAATGCCTTATTCATGTCTATAATGAGCAACAGACATCACCTGCATCTCTCTCTCTCTTTTTTTATTTCACTCTAAGTTGAAAAGGAGCCTAAAACTCAAAAAGTAATGTAACTGCTGAAACGAAAATCCTGAGCATTGAAATTCATAAACTAATGCATCAGAACCCAGAAAGCAACTCTAACTTGCATGACTACATTAAATCTGGAATCTTTCACATGCAGTCAAAAGCTACAGTTTTGGTCACAATGTATAGAGGGGGGCAACTTGTAAGCTTTTCCTACTCTAGAAGAATTCCTATCAACAAATATGCAAGGTCTGGTAGACATTGTAAGGTAGGACATTAAAAGGCAACCAAAAAGTTGGCTTTCCAGGTTTTTTACACTTATCCTTTTATTTGCTGTTACAATTGTCACTTTAGGTTTTTGTTAAAAATAAAAAACTTGAATCCATGGTAGATGTATGAATAAACCTATAAGAAGAATATCCAGGGCTTTCACATAAGGCTGTAAAGCTACGATGATTATTTCAGCATCCTGACAATGCATCTTTGCAAGAACAGATGTTCTGCCCATTGACCTCAAATAAAATCCAATATATAGGCTGCAATTTCAGAATAGCCTAAGACTGAAACTTTCACCTGTTCCTTCAGCTGTGCAGAAATTCTCAATCAACAGGAAATCCCACCCATCACATTAATGAAGAGAATAAATACAGTATAAAAACAGGAAGTCAACACTGTCATTAATGTTCATCTTTAATTATATCTTTATGGCCAATATTAGTACAATAAATTGTGTATTGACATTTATATTTTACATAATGTAACATATATGTTTTTGATAAAGTACCCTGAGAGCATGCAGTAATGAAAATTGTTATTCAATTAAACACAAAGGCGGCTCTGGCTCTCCATATCCTTGAACTCAAATAATGAAAAAAGTAACGTTGTTTCAAATGTATGTATACTGTAGGTATGTTTATAAAAACAGATTTCCTGGTTTAAAATAATGGCCTGTAAAAGGGAGCTGGATTGTACGCCTATCCACTACACTACATGAAAAACATAAACAATGATCATCAGCAATAGGCTTTCTAGTAACAAGTGTATTTTCCCACTTAATATCTCACAAAGGGTACACATTTTTGTTTTACTGAAGAACAGGCTATCAATCTATCTATACACAATTACATATACAGTATATATACACAGTACCGGTCAAAAGTTTTAGAACATCTCAGTTTTTCAGAAATACAATGAATGACCTAAAATGGTGAAAAGGAAAGCAGTAAACTGTCAAGAGGTTTACATTTAAAGTTTAAGATAGTAAAAACAGAAAAAACAAAATTTCAGAATATTATAAATTGGCTTTCTTTAGGGAATAACTAATAGCTTACAACCTACAGATGTTCTGTAGCAGTTAAAAGTTAATTAAGCCTTGTATGTTGAAACAAACAATTTGCACAGGTGTCCCAACTTCTGTTGATTACTTAAAAACATCTGTCTTAAAGCAGAGTTAGAACAAACTGTGTTATTACACCCTCTGAAGTACTGCATTATTACACTGTAGAAAGTTGTAAGTTCCAGTGATGATGGCAAGAAAAAATGAGACACGGCATTATTACCCTTAGAAGAATAGGACTTTCTTTTAGAGAAACTTAAGTATCACTCACTTCCTACACAAACTGATCCAATACACATGGACATCACCTGATGGATCAACCAAGAACCAAACAGACTATCAACTCCAAATGGAAGAGATCCTTGCTCGACATCAGAACTTTCCTAGGAGCTGATATTGGCTCAGATCATGAGCTTGTGGTTGTGGACATCAGACTCAGGCTTAATCAGTCAAGGAAAGCAACAAAAGTAGCCAGTGCTTATGCCCGACCGTAAACTGAGTGACGACACTACTATACTTGCCGGGGCCTTTAACATACGGACTTGACTAGGAGAGAGATTTGCAGCCTCAATCGATGACAAACAGGAGCCACATGAATTATGGAAATCATTCAAAACAGCTGTGCATAGCACTGCAGAAGGAGGTGTTAAGGAACAGAGATGTTCTACCTAAAAAGAAATACTGAGTTTCATCTGCAACACTTGAACTGTTGAAAGAGTAGCAAGAATGTAAGATGAAAATGGATCAGTCAAGAGAGCTTTCAGGCATTGCATGGTCAATTGAATAAACAGGTTAAACAAAGGTACCACAAGGATAAACAGCAATGGGTTGCTGAACAAGTGTACAAAATAGAAATACCAGCAATTGCAGGCGATCAGAGAAGGATCTTTCAAATTGCCAATGAATTAAAGCACACTGCTAACATCAAAGACAAGAATGGTGTACTTTTGGAAATTGATGAAGAACAACTTGATAGATGGGTAGAGCATTTCTGTGAGCTGCTTAATGCCAAACCTTAAAGCACCGAGTGGATGGAAGCAGAGCTCGAACTATGGAACCTGGATCCTCTGGATGTTAATGAATGAGTACCCTTATTTCATGAGATAAAAGGCAACCTCAGCCAAAAAAACTATCATGGTATTTGCCTGCTCTATGTAGCTGGTAAAGTTTTTGCCAAGGTGGTACTGAACAGATTTAGAACTGCCTTGGATCAGAGGCTGCGAGACAACCAGGTGGGCTTCACACCAGGTCAATCCTGCCAAGATAAACTATTCAGCCTGCGTCAAATAATTGAAAAGTGCAGCAAGTTTCATTAATTTAATTTGATTCGGTACACAGGGCTTCTTGGTGGGCAATGCCTAAATTGTATGGATTGCTGGAGAAAATGATCATGCTAATCAAAAACCGATTAAGAAGAATCCAAATGTTGTGTCTGAGCTGAAAATAGGTTGTCTGGGTGGTTGAAAATAGTTGCTAGTATGGATGCATTTGGTCCCCTCTGCTGTTTGGTGCTGAAGGTGTCCCAAGATGCCAACTAACACAGAATGGTGCTTTGGCCATGCAGGAGCAGTAGATGCATGGCATGGCTGTCTGGATTTTGCTGACGACATGGTCCTTTTACAGAGTACTGAACGTGGATTGATCCCTGCCACAAAACATCTCCGAGATGTTGGAACTGCAGCTGGGTTGAAGATGAACTATGACAAAACCAAAACTATGCTGATCAGCCAACTGCATGACAATGTAAGCACCATGCAGTTACACTCACATGAAGGCAAGATTATTGAGATTGTACACAACTTTAAATATCTTAGTTTATATGTGACAGACGATGAATACCATATTGGCCAGTGCCAGCACTGCCTTTGGTACGATGGACAAAGCCTAGAAAGATCACAACATAGGGGTCCATTACAAAAATACGGCTCTATAATGCACATGTAGTCTCAGGATTAACTGGACAATGAAAATTCCAAATACTGAGGTGCACACAAGAACAGGCCTTGTGGTGGGCTGGCGCCCTGCCCGGGGTTTGTTTCCTGCCTTGCATCCTGTGTTGGCCGAGATTGGCTCCAGCACACTCCCGTGACCCTATAGTTAGAATATAGCAGGTTGGACAATGGACGGATGGATGGACACAAGA
Organism: Polypterus bichir lapradei; assembly: GCA_026402145.1. Taxonomy (NCBI): domain Eukaryota; kingdom Metazoa; phylum Chordata; class Cladistia; order Polypteriformes; family Polypteridae; genus Polypterus; species Polypterus bichir. Next base: position 61,723,701 of record JANRMT010027041.1, read on the forward strand.
ACAGCTCAACTAGCAGCACGCAGCATAATAAGCCAGAAGCGGTTACAGTGGCTGAGCCATTTACTGCAGATAGATAACAATAGAATACTATTGCAACTAGAGCTGACGCACAGGAGGAAGAAACCAGACAGACCACAAACTCTCCGGGCTTGACGTCATACAAGCATATTTGGCATTTCTCGGATCATCACTTGAAGCAGCAAAATAAGCTGCCAATAAACAAGAACAACTGCTGCATTTCCTTGTATTGGCTATCAGTGCAGCAATGCACACAGCTCAATAATGATGATGATAAACCGTATGACTGTTTTGGCAATGGGTCAGTGATGGTCTAGAGAGGTATGCCTTGGAAGGTCTCACAGACCTCCTTGGGCTAGGCAACGGTACCTTGACTGCTGTTGGGTACCAGGATGAAATCCTCTATGCCACTGTCAGATCAGACAGTGGGTTTCTCCTGGTGCAAGACAATAGCCGGCCTCATGTGGGAAGAGTATGCAGGTAGTTCCTGGATGATGAAGACATTGATGCTATTTACTGGTATGCATGTTCCCCAGATCTGAATTCAAATGAGAACCTCTAGGAGGTTATATATAGGTGCATTTGATGCCGCCAAGTAGTGCCAAAGACTGCACAAGAGCTCACTGATGTCCCAATCCAGGTCTTTGAGGAGATCTCCCAGGAAACCATCTGCTGTCTCATCAGGAGAATGCTCAGATGTTGTCGGGAGTCCATACAGGCACGTAGGGGCCATACACACTACTGAGTCACATTATGAGTTGCCGTGCTAAAATTCATGCAAGTTAGATCATCCTGTGATTTCAGTTTTTGACTTTCATTTTTGGTGTGATATTGAATCTGGCCCTCAATGGGTTGGTAATTTTGATATCTGTTGACTATTATTTAGTCATTTTGTTCTCAACGAATTACACAATACTACTCAGAAAAGATTTCCCATTTGAATATTTTTTTCATTGAGATCCAATGTGTGATTTAAGTGCAGTATATCTATATATAGCTCTTTCCCTATATATATATATATATATATATAAATTTTATTAGATTTTATATATTTATAAATTAGAGAGAGAGAGGGAGATAGATAGATACATAGATAGATTTTTTTAATGAAATCTTTGTTTAAAGACATCTTAGAGGAACTAAAAGCACATTTTACTTGTAATAAAATACTTATAATAAAATAACCGCACACCCTGCGCCTTTATGACATTTATGCATTGTGGAATATTCAATGGAAGGTCTTGGCAGTGTTTTGGCTCTGGAACTCCTAGATGTTTATTTTCTCCAGCATCCTGATGGCTGGAGTTTTTTTTCCTCTCTTCCCTGGTCAAATGCCCATAGCTTTGGACATTTGACATTTACCATTTTACTTAGTAGTGACTTAAAAACTGTCATATAGGTAATGCTTAATTCCACTGAAAATTCTTCCTTTTTTCCTTATTTGTATTGTCTGTATGTAAATATTCATTTATTTATCTTGTTAATTTCCAAATAACTGCTTCTGTTCTGCTTCTTGTAAAACACATATAAAAATCAGATTTATAAATAAATGTACTTGGTGTTACTGAAAAACAAAAGCAGAAGGGATGGAGATGATATAGAAATGCAAAGATGTTACTAAAACAAAAAGAGGTTCTTGGAAGCAAATGGACTGAATGCATAGAAATGGTAGGTGCATTCAATCTAGGGTAAGGAACTTTTGATCAGTGCATTGGCTGCTTGAGATAGGTTCATAAAAAATTTATTGGTGTAAAATATTCTAAGATACAGTCATACCATAGTTTTGAGTGGTGTTTTGAATACAGTACATCAAAGTTTGGACAGTGGTGTGCAGTAGTCTGGAGAAAGTGTAAAACTTTTGCTACTTTGTGGACATTCTGAATGTTGATTGGTGTCCAGGTTTACAGGTAAAAGCAAGAATGAAACAGATCTGTTGTATTCATAACCAGATGAAAGACAGAGACAGCCAAGTCATTATATAATTATTAGGGCTGAACACATATATCATGAAGTAAATACACACTGAATCACAAAATGAATGTAGAAACATCACAAAGGAATTAAAAAAAAACTTAATGGCACAGTTTAGACTTAAATAATGACCTTTTTACAGAATAAAATTGGTATAGTATACAAGACACAGACATGTCAAAGTAAAAAAAGACTTTTGACATTAAATGCACTGCTAAAGACTGATTTAACTGAAAGAATAAACATCTCTTAAAACTTCTGTTAAAACTCTACAAATACTATACTCAATTGTTCTTCACCATCAACAACTGAAAATTATGCTCTACACAAGTACTGTGTTAGAGAACGGCAATCTGTAAACTGCTCCAAGCTGCCCCTTCAGACAGTTTAGCACATGACAGAGATTTAGTGCTTTTGTGGTTGACAGAATCATAGTGTGCCTTAGGATTTTTTGGGTTACAAAAATGTGCCACCACAGAAATATGGTTGGAACACATTGCTCCACCTACACCTTTGTTCCTGGCATGCTAAAAATGATCTCCATAACTGCTGTCTCACTGAAAAAATGATAGAGTGCATTATTGGTTATGCTGCGTTCTCAATAAATTAGCGAAGATACTGCAAAATTGAATAATCGGTAAGGATAATCATTACACTTCTATTTCGTAGAATTTTTCATTATAGCTCTGTAAGCTATCTGGGAGACCAACAAGTTAATACAGAGGTACCAGAGACTAATTTTGGTTTTAATGCCACTCAAAGATAACATATTTAGAACTTATGTGATATGAGATTGAATCAAAGAACTTACTCAAACATGAAATGAAAAAAAATGAACACCAGTGCTCCATATTGACATGTGGCATATCGCTGTGAAGAGCGTATTACAAAATTTAAACATTTAAATAAAAATTTGCATATATATATATACTGTATATAAATACAGTACTGGATGTATATATAATTATTTAGGTACACACTTAACTTTTTTAAATTATTGTTTGGTAATGTTAATAATAATATAAAAAAAATTACATGAAAATGTTGCCATGATCAAAGCACTTCCTAAAGCGTTTGCCTCGTAGCTGGCAAATATTTTTTAGCCAGTAACGGCACACTGCATGATAACATTCAGTGAATATACTTGACTTGAGCATTCAAAGTTTTCATACTCTTTCTCTGTACGTTTAGCATTCGTTTGCTCAGAGGTTGATTTGCTTGCTGCTTCCTGAGCAGCTCTTCTTTTCTTCACCCTAGCGGCCCGCTTCTTCTCTTGTTTCATCGGCATTTTTTCGCTTTAAAACTGATTAAGTCAGTGTTTATGTTGCAATTACTTAGTATGTTTTCTTTAATTTTTCACTTAAGCTGGCACTTAAATCTTCAATCTACCTCAAGAATGATTTGTGATATGAAGAGGTACGGGAAGTGAGAGCGAAGGTGGTAGGGATGAAAACGACACCCGTACACATGCACCCACACGGCCACCCTACTGGCCTTATCGAGAGTTGATTCTACAATAAAATAAAACAAAAATAAAAACAGGAATAACCTTGGAGGTCAATTATCACCCGAAAGCAGATAGTAGACGTCACGTAGTATATGTGTATCAGCTCAATAGTTCTAACAGTTTGCGAGCTGCAGGTGATTTAAAATCCTGAACAGACAAATGGACAGCCACACTAGCATATTATATAAGAAGATGTGTTGAACAGACCATTAATCACATAAATTAACATGTTAACTTTTCTAGGCCTAATAATTATACAACGTACTAAGAACCCTTTTTTATGAGTTTGTTCAGCATTAGAAATAAACCTTCAAATAGCACATATCAAGCACATCAAAGTGCTTCTGAGGATGATGAGGTGATCAGGTGGTTCTTATACTGCTTTGAAACACATAATATTGTATGCATTCTTCTGAGTTTTTATTTGTTATTTTTGCAATTACATGGTTCACGGGAACAGAGTATATCCTGGCACCAATGGGAAACAGTTCTAAAGAGGGTGCCAGTGCATCGTTCTCCCCTGTCATATACACAAAATCACACAAAGGTTAAACATTGTCTTATTAAAAATAAGATAAGAGCAAGACTGTTGGTATAGATCGTATAGTTTATATTGTAGACCTACTGTGTGATTATTGTCAGGCTGAAGGATTCTATAAAACAATTTATAATTAATAGTAAAAGTAATTTGCTCTATGATTTTCAACATTACTCATTTGCTGCATGATTTTATAAATGTTTCTTAAAAGTTGTTTGTTTTTACTTCAACCAAGTGAATCAGTCCTTCCATATTCCGGAACTCTTTTTTTGTGAAGAATGAGCAGCTCTAAATTGTCCTGATTTGAGTGTGGGTGGGTATATGCTCAATGGTTGCTCCCTATCCCATCTTTGGTTGGTCCCTGCAGTGGACCCAGAGCTGCTGATGTGGCCTCCATTTTGGTATCCATCTTAAAAACTTTATTCTGTATGATTTCAAAATCTAGGAGATCATACTGTCAGAAAAGTTTAAGATCAGTTTTCCTGATTTTTATCAATCAGAATACATGAAAACAACCAGTACACTGTCAACCTTTATCTTTACTATATACTCAAATGTAAAGCCTTGGAGATACATTCCTTCAATACAATTTTTGTGAAAGCTACTCTCACCACTTTGTGAAAGTTAAACTTATTTTTGGGTGTGTTCATGAATCTAAAGTAAAACCAGCGCAATCCATGTCAGGTTAATGAAAGACCAGGGCCCAATTCAAGAACTCTAGATCCTCGGCAGGAACCCACCAAAGATGGGACATGAGGCAATTGCTGGGCAGCATTGCATACAGACACATCCATTCAAATCTGGTTGATTTACAGCTACAAATTAACATAACCCAAACATCTTTGGGGATTTAAAGGATAATCTCAGTAGCTGAAGATAAGCACACCACTAACAAGCAAAACTCAAACAGACAGAGACTAGGATCCAGCTGAATCGTGGGCTGTCGAGCTGAGTGCCAGGTGGACTAACCACCCTACCACCATGCTGCCTTAATTTGGGCTGGTCTACACAAACATCCTACAACATTAATACAAAACATGAACAAGACATTTCTTATTCTATGTCTGATATGAATAATGTTGAAGTTATAAATAAATTTTCATATATAAAAGCATTTTTACATAAGCTAATCTGATAAGGTGTTTTACTAAATTACAACAGTATAGAGCTTCCTTTTGTTCTATACTGTTAAAAGATGCATTATTTACAAATAAATTTATAGTGACAGATGTGCTTGTACATTTATTTTTTTCAGTTTCAATTTACATTAAATTGTTCAGCCTAGATTCTTAGAATTTGTGTAAAAACTACTCTAGCTAACTTCCTATATGTTAATTCAGCTCTCCAGTGGCATAGTATGCTAATGAAGTACAATGATAAAGACAGCTCTATTATATAAATTCAAAACCAGTCATTTAAAATGATTTTTTCCTTCACTTTTATTTCATTTGTTTTCGTTGCATTATTATTATATGTGCCCTAAAAGGGACATTTCCTTTAAAGCAGTGTTTCCCAACCTTGGTCCTGGGGGCACACTGTGGCTGCAGGTTTTTGTTCCAACCAGATTCCTAATCAGTGACAACACCTGATAATACTGATAATATTATAATAATAGCAAAATACCTGCGCTTCGCAGCGGAGAAGTAGTGTGTTAAAGAAGTTATAAAAAAGAAAAGGAAACATTTTAAAAATAACGTAACATGATTGTCAATGTAATTGTTTTGTCACTGTTATGAGTGTTGCTGTCATATATATATATATATATATATATATATATATATATATATACATACATACACACACACAGATAAACATATATACATATACATATATACATATAAACATATCTACATATACACATATCTATATCTATATATATATATATACATACATATACACATCTACATATATATACATATATATATACATACCAACATATATGTACACATACCTATACATACATACACACACACACACACACACACATATATACATACAGATAAATATACATATATACACACATACATATATATATACACACATACATACATACAGTACATACACACACACACATATATATATATACAGATCTACATATATATACATATCTACACACATATATATATATATATATATATATATATATATATATATATATATATATATACACATACATACATACATACATACATATATATCTACATATATATATACTGTATATAGCAAAATCCCTGTGCTTCGCAGCGATGAAGAACTGCTTTTAAATTTTTATTAAGAAGAAAAGCAAACCTTTTTAAACTGAGGGAAAATATACCAATAACTATCTGTTAAGGATCTCTTTGTATACCACGTTGTCTGTTCAGCACTCCGGTTGTAATATGACCAAGCTGTGCACTGAGATTACTTTTGAGAATGCAACGTATAGTTTTGTCCAGGACAAAAGCAATGTTGCCTCAAATCAATGGCAACCTTTTGTAGGGTCTGTCCCTGAGACTTATTAATTGTCATCGCAAAGCAGAGCCTTACTGGAAATTTGAGGCATTTGAATTGAAATGGGAGATCAGAGGGTATAACGGTGATGCAAGGAATACATTCAGAGTCTGGCGCTCTGCTGTTTTTTTGTGTAGCTGCCGTCACAAAGCTTCTCCGCTGCTTTATAAACGAACGCCATATAAGGCCGTCGTTTCTCCTTGCTTCGCAGTTCTGTACTGTTTTATTGTTTGTTTATTACGATTGTTATAGTTATAGCTATTCGAGATTTACTTTACTGTTCAGGTACCCATTTCCTTTATTTAATCCGCGGTTTGTACGCTATTTTTTGTTTGTTTATTACGATTATAGATATTTATTGATTCCCTTATTTAGCTGACTGCCTGCTCATATAAGGTGCTCCACTGGTTTTTTGTGAAGCAGCCTTTACACAGCTTCTCTGCTGTTTTATAAACGAGCGACATATAAAGCCATCCTTTTTCATTGCTTTGCCAAGGAAGCTGCCTTTTTATTTAATCCACGGGTTCTCCGCTGTTTTATTTTTCGTTTATTACGATTATTATAGTTCTCTTTATATATCACGTTGTCAGTTCAGCACTCTGGTTGTAATATGACGAAGCTGCGCGAGCTCACTCTTGAGAATGCAACGTATAGTTGTCCAGGAGAAAAGCAATCTTGCCTGAAATCAATGGCAACCTTTTGTAGGGTCTGTCCCTGAGACTTATTACTTCTCATCGCGAAGCAGAGCCTTACTGGAAATTGGAGGCATCTGAATTGAAATGGGAGAGCAGAGGGTGTAACGGGGATGCGAGGAATACATTGAGTGTGGAGAAACTCTAGAGACAGCGTGTGTATTAACTTCTGGATTTTTCTGTGAGTATTTGGTGGCAGCGTGACGAAGTTGCTTCCGCAAGACCGCATTAGCTGTGGAGCTCAGCTCGGAGAATATTCTTTTCCCACCTTGTCAATTGTGTAATGCGTTTTTTGAACAGGTTTGATGCATGGAAGTGATCACTCGTACTGCGTTCAGTCAGTTCACGTGAGCTGCTCTCTTGTGTGATGTTGCGATGTCCACGGCTTTATTTAATGTTAGCTAAGACCCGGCACTTAAAAGTTTCTCGCTACAGCAATTTTAACTCCGTTACAAAGTCTCGTTTATACCTCGTGTCTTCTCATTAAACTTGAATCTCGCGAATAAAGTCAGTCAGTTCACGTGATTACGTGGGAGGCGTGATGATGTCACACGCAGCTCCGCCCCCCACGGCCATCGAGCTAAAGTCCATTACAGTATATGGAGAAAAATAGGTTTCAGTTATGACCATTACCCATAGAATTTCGAAATGAAACCTGCCCAACTTTTGTAAGTAAGCTGTAAGGAATGAGCCTGCCAAATTTCAGCCTTCTACCTATACGGGAAGTTGGAGAATTAGTGAGTGAGTGAGTGAGTGAGTGAGTAAGTGAGGGCTTTGCCTTTTATTAGTATAGATAACAAGCAGGGAGGGAACGCTGGAGCACGCATGCTGTTGCCACTCCTCCCTGTTAACAACACTTTCAGCAAAATTCACCATAATTCTACACTTTCTTACGCTTATGGATCTGGTTTAATATCTACAGATTTTATGGACTCTGCTATGACTGGGAACAACTGAATCTGTGGATCACGGGATGTGACCTCCAAACATTTCTTTTACCTGGCGATCTAGGACCTTGGGATAGTTTGTCGCCTTGATTATATTCGCTATGCTGGTCTGCTCCCAATTCATTTCACAGTACTCTACGTCTAAGAACTGATCTGATGTTCATACCAACCTGGCTTGTGGCTCTGGGCATTGGAGCCTCCAAATCCTGCTACATCCTCCTGCTATGCTTTCTGCTGCTTTGCTATCGCTGCTCGTCTACGCTACCACACCCACCTGTCCTACCGGCTCCATTGTGCTGTGCTGCTTCTCCACTGCTATCAGATAAGTATTGCTCAGTATCATGCTAAAATACTCTCATGACAAACTCCTTCTTATTAAACAGTTTGTCCAGAGCAAATGGTATGATTTGAACATTCTAAAAGACACTGGTATCTTGCGGCACCCGAAATATGTATATCGCGGGTCAAGTCACCACCACCACCGGGCTATGAATGAAAATACCACCAGCAACATTTGCTCAGGAATACGTCGTCCTTCTCATGGCCCTGTATTTTGAGTGCCTGGCTCTGAAACTAATAACGGAATCAGGTCCCATCTCACTCATTGTTCTTTATCATCCTCCAAAATACAACGCATCCGTCTTATCTGATCTGATTGAACTTTTAAACCACCTAAGCTCTCACTCTCAGTGAGTTATCCTTCTTGGTGATTTCAACATCCATATTGACACCCCACCCCCACATCTAAACTGAGAAATTAATTCCTATCCTTATTGGACTGTTTTGACTTACACAACATGCTGATTTTCCCACCCACTCTGGTGGTCATATATTGGATCTGATCTGTACTTCTGGACTATCTGTTGCCAACATTTACAGCACTGACTTGGAACTTTCTGACCATAAAGCAGTACTTTTCACTGTCTCACTGCCTCTCCCTCCTCTTACCTGTAAATGACAAATATCTTATAGAAACCTTAAAAATATCTGTCCCTCTATCCTTTCTGGATCCATTTCTGATCTTTTACTGTCTGCACCTATTCCATCAACACTAGATAGTCTTGTTGATCACATAACACAGCCCTTCATTCAGCATTAGATAAAACAGCTCCTTTAAAACATAAGGAGGTTTCCTTTAAGCGTTCAGCTCCTTGGTATAACTCAGAGTAGCGATCTATGAAAGCAGCTGGCTGACGCCTTGAGAGAATGTCACTTAAGACTGGCCTCACCGTGCACATCCAGGCTTTCTCTGACCACCAAAGGGCTTACAGAGAAGCACTAACTGCTGCCAAGAACGCCCATTATGGCAGAATAATAGAAAGTGGCCTCGATAACCCAAGGGTTTTGTTCTCTGTAGTTAATAAACTACTCGAACCCGCATCTGGCCCAACTACCTCTTCTACTGAAGTCTGTGAGGAATTCCTCCACTTTTTCCGTAACAAAATTAAAGATCTAAATAACTCAACTAACATAAATCATCTGTTTATATCTCTCCCTGTTTTCCCACTCCATCCAGCTCCTTCTCCAAGTTCTCACCAGTCACATTTGCGTTTGTTAATAACTTGCTTTGTAAAATGAGGGACGACTACTTGTGTACTGGACCACATCCCCAGCAAACTACTTACAGTAAATCCTGCTTTCATGCCATAATCCCGACTGTTACAACAATAATAAACAAATCCCTTGACACTGGCTGTGTACCGCTCACTTTTAAAATCACTTCCATAACCCAAATGTTAAGGTCTGGTCTTGATGCTGACAATCCTAACAACTTTCGGGCCTATTTCCCACTTACCCTTTCTGTCAAAAGTTCTTGAGCTTCCCAACTCACCGATTACTTAACCTCTAATAATTTGATGGAACCCTTTCAGTTTCAGGGTGCAGCACAGCTGTGAAACAGCTCTGCTACGGGTAACCAATGACTTGCTTATGGCAACAGACTCTGGACAAACCAGTATATTAATTCTATTAGACCTCAGTGCAGCATTTGACACTGTCAGACATGACATTCTACTATCCAGAATGGAGAACATGCTGGGTATCTCTGACACTGTCCTCCAGTGGTTCAAGTCCTATCTGACTGATAGGCAAAAGTTTGTTAGTCTTGGCAAAAACAGATCCAGCTCAACGCCAGTCACACAAGGAGTTTCTCAGGGCTCTGTCCTCGGCCCTCTTCTCTTCTGTATTTATATGCTTCCCCTTGGCCATACTATTCGTAGCTATGGACTGGGTTATCATCTTTATGCAGATGATACTCAACTCTACTTCAATGTTAAAAGTGGAACTTCATCAGAGCTTTCTCAGCTCACAACCTGCCTCAGTGAAATTAAAACCTGGATGAAGCAGAACTCTTTAAATTTAAACTGCAACAAAACTGAACTCCTGCAAATTGTGACTAAAGTGCAACTTAATAAAATAAGCTCCTTTCCAGTCAATCTTCCCGGTGATCTCATCAGACCTGCCTCTACCGCAAAGAATGTTGGTGTCATTTTTGATTCCTCTCTTTGTTATTCCACCCACATAAATCACATTAAGAAACTTTCTTACTTCCACCTCCGTAACATCCCGTGTTCGCTCCTTCCTCTCCTTTTCTAGTGCTGGGAAACTTGTCCATGCTTTTATCACATCCTGCATCGATTATTGTAAGTCCCTAATCTTATATCTCAGCTCCAGCTTATTTAAAACTCGGCTGCAAGAGTCCTTACTTGAACCAGCAGCAGCGAACACCTAACACCCATCCTGCTCCGCCTTCACTGACTCCCTGTGTCTTACATAATCGAATAAAAATTCCTACTAATAACCTACAAAGCCTTAAATGACTTTGCACTAAACTACATCAGTGACATTCTCCATCACTATGTGCCTGCCCACCTAATAAGGTCCTCTAATTCTGGCAATCTTTTTGTGCCCCACACTAATCTACACTGCATGGGTGACAGGGTCTTCAGCTGTATAGCGCCCAGACTCTGGAATGACCGACTGAAATTAATCAGATCAGCTGACTCCAAGAATTCTTTTAAAAAACAACTCAAAACTCATCTGTTCAGGAAGACTTTTAGCTCTACTTGACTTTACTACCCTTCTCTCAGTTTACCTTTATGTTAAGATGCTCATGTAACCTATGTGTGGTTTTTTCTCTGAATTTACTGTCTTAATCTTCTCTATTTATTTATCTGGTTTATACAATGCTATATACTGTATACCCTGCCTACTTTCTTAAATTCTGTTAAGTGCCTTGATCATGGGAAAGGCGATATATAAATAAAATGTATTATTATTATTATTATTATTATTATTATTAATAGTGATCTCATTTAATTAGCTGGTATTATTTTTCTTTTATTCTACATTCAGAAAAGCACAGCACCATGATTTTTACATTTATAAGACACTTAGAAATATTTCTGCTTTTGCTATAGATTTAAAGGCTTAAGTCTCTTTTGATGATTTCATTATGTTTTGCCCTTCGTTGTATCTTATTAGTGACAATTAAAAATGAGCACATCAGACACCCAGGCAAACAACACTGAATAATCAAAGACTGCAACTACTTAAGCATCAGAACCACTAATCAGTTACTGTAATAATGGATTAATTAAACAATTAGAACACCTAGAAAAGTACAATGAAAATCAATATGAAAATATTGTTAAAAAGAAAAAAATACATTATTCCCATATAACTGCTTGGTAAATTTTAATATATAATACATACTGTATATATAGACACATATATATATATATATATTATATATATATATATATATATATATATATACACATACAGTGGTGTGAAAAACTATTTGCACCCTTCCTGATTTCTTATTCTTTTGCATGTTTGTCACACAAAATGTTTCTGATCATCAAACACATTTAACCATTAGTCAAATATAACATAAGTAAACACAAAATGCAGTTTTTAAATGATGGTTTTTATTTTTTAGGGAGAAAAAAAAATCCAAACCTACATGGCCCTGTGTGAAAAAGTAATTGCCCCCTGAACCTAATAACTGGTTGGGCCACCCTTAGCAGCAATAACTGCAATCAAGCGTTTGCGATAACTTGCAATGAGTCTTTTACAGCGCTCTGGAGGAATTATGGCCCACTCATTTTTGCACAATTGTTGTAATTCAGCTTTATTTGAGGGTTTTCTAGCATGAACTGCCTTTTTAAGGTCATGCCATAGCATCTCAATTGGATTCAGGTCAGGACTTTGACTAGGCCACTCCAAAGTCTTCATTTTGTTTTTCTTCAGCCATTCAGAGGTGGATTTGCTGGTGTGTTTTGGGTCATTGTCCTGTTGCAGCACCCAAGATCACTTCAGCTTGATTTGACGAACAGATGGCCGGACATTCTCCTTCAGGATTTTTTGGTAGACAGTAGAATTCATGGTTCCATCTATCACAGCAAGCCTTCCAGGTCCTGAAGCAGCAAAACAACCCCAGACCATCACACTACCACCAGCATATTTTACTGTTGGTATGATGTTCTTTTTCTGAAATGCTGTGTTCCTTTTACGCCAGATGTAACGGGACATTTGCCTTCCAAAAA
>JANRMT010027041.1:61751413-61762884 GCA_026402145.1 Polypterus bichir lapradei
TTATTGTTTCGCTGCCTTCTCAATTATATAATGCATGTTTTCTTCAGCGCTTTTTTGAGCTCTTCCTGGTTTTCTACGTACTGCGTTGATAGTCATTTCACGTGATTACGTGGGAGACGTGATGATGTCACACAAAACTCCCCTCCCACAGCCATCCAGCTCAACTCCATTACAGTATATGGAGAAAAATAGCTTCCAGTTATGACCATTACACGTAGAATTTCGAAATGAAACCTGCCCAACTTTTGTAAGTAAGCTGTAAGGAATGAGCCTGCCAAATTTCAGCCTTCTACCCACACGGGAACTTGGAGAATTAGTGATGAGTCAGTGAGTGAGTCAGTCAGTCAGTCAGTGAGGGCTTTGCCTTTTATTAGTATAGATTATATATATATATATATATATATATATATCTTTGCCTTTTATTAGTATAGATTATATATCTCCTAGCAGCAAAACTTGATTAAATGTAATACTGCTATGTTTTCTACAAGATATTTATAACTTTAGAGGCAATATGGTGTGTATGATAACATGAAATGTTCAATTTTACCTTTTATTATTACTTGAAAAATTACATTAAGAGCAGTGGTGGGCAGTGTTTTTTGACAGCAACAAAGAGCTGCCATGTTCTGTTTATGTGCAAATGGCTTTAATGTGTAGCCTGGTATAATTAAATGGGTGTGTAAGAGGCATGCTGTTTACCATGGTTGCTGATTTCTTTCATTAGTCGGAGATTTTGCTATGGTTCGCTCTAGCTCCTAACAGTCCAATAGTGGAACAAGCAAGTGAAAAAAAGCATAGAATTAAGGATGCTGGCAAAAGACAACTGAAAAATATTAAAGAAAAGGAAACCTTAACATTTAAAATAAGGTTCCATTCTATCACAAATATAAACTGAAAAGTATATATGCAAGGCTTCTTTTTTTTTTATAAAAGTCTCAGAAGTAACTTGTCACTGTAGTTACTTGAGTCACACAGTACTACTGGCAAGGTTAATTGTTCCTTCTACCAAGTATATTCTAATATGTCTTTCAAGTCTTAATCCCTAAGCAGCAGTGGTAGTGAGAGGACTATTATCTGATTTCCCAATGGTAAATGATGTCAAATCACCACCTGCCACAACCACACTGATGAAACATCTTACCTGGAATTCTTCACATAATAATATTGCAGGGAAATCAAAAGTTGTAGCCTTTCAAATTGGGAAACAGATTATAGTTGCACAGGGTCAGGTGTGAAGAATACAGTGGATTCTCTTCAGCTTTGCTGAGCAGCCTTTACAAGCCATGAAGTACTGCAAACACCAAAGCAAATCATTGCAATACTAAGTGATTATGTAGGCCTCCTGAGGCATATTATCATTATGGACTGCATCTTCAATATCATAAAATATTGTGCACATAGTCTTGCTGGCACTAGCTTGGGCTTTGAACTTCTCTGGTGTTAGAGATTACCTTGTTTCAATCTATGACTTACTCCAGCTTAATGCTTTAGAATTAAATCAATAAGTACAACACTACTCAGCACTTGCTTCTTTATTCACATTCCACGAAGTGCACACAAACAGGCACCCATGCATGCATACTGACATCACATTTCAATACACAACATCCACCTTCATATGGCCAGGAACACTTGGTAACACTACAGTAACACATTAACAACACCACCTTGCTTCACTTCCACCTTTTTTCCCAAACATCTATGCAGTTGAATTCACTTAGTGGAAGTCCATGATTACAAAGACTTCCTCCAAACAATCATATCACATTTTTTGCTACTGTGGATTTCAAACTGTCATACTCATAATAATAACTGTATTAGTCTACAACAACTAATATTTAATGCCCTGTTGGAAATGGACCAAGTAAATCAGTGGCAAGACCCTGCCATGGTCCTACAGGGAGCACTGCTGACCCGAGAGGCTCTGGAAAGTCTGGCCTTGCAATTAGCAGATATCCATGGCATGATTTTTTATATTATTCAGCAGCCCTATCGATACCTGGCCACCAAGTGCTGCTTGATGCCAATTATACCCAAGTGTCCCCATGCACTAAGGCTAACGTTTAAGGGTGAAGTGACTCAGGTAACACAATACGCATTCATTTTAACATTAACTGACCAATTGTACAAGGCTCACTATCTACAGAACCATATGTCTTACACTCATCAAAGTAGCTACATTGGATAGTACAACTTACTTCTCTCAACTCACCGTCCGTGGCTGATTCTCCTTCCACTGTTTTAAATGCTTGTGGTGAAAATTTCACTGCCAAAAACCTCACACACTACACTGTATATATTGTATATGTCCTTTTCAATTTCTACTCTACCCAGACCCGAAAGAGGTTGTTCTGCCTGCATTTGGTTTTGAACACTGGCTATAAATTGCTTCTAACTGTATGTGGTCTGTGACCAAATCAAACCTGCAGCTATAAACAAAGAGGTGAGGCCTTTCACATGCACAGAGACTAAAGCCAACTCCTTCTGCTCAATTTGTGAATACCTCCATTCACACTTGGGTAGTCTTCGACTCACAGAGCATATAGGAATCATCTCTCCCTTCTGCTTCTGCACCTAGCACTCTAATACAGTACTAGCATCTGCTGTTATTTTAGTAGAGGCTTCTTTGTCAAAATATTAAATTCCAGTTTCTGGTTTAACACCTGAGAAGTTTGTTTTTGTTCAGTTCTAAATATAAACTTTGTATCTTTCTTTGTAAACCTCCTCGGTGGTCCAAAAATGGTAGCATACAGCAGGATGAATCTGCTGATTTATCATACTAGTTCCAGGAAACTTTACTTTGAATATGTCATTCTGCTCCCTGACCTCTAGTAGTAGGGCCAAAATGATTGTGAGACTGCAGAATGCCCATAAGCACTAGTCTGTCCACACTGACAGTTTTTCAAGTTAAGTGCACAATTTAGCAGACTTTTTAGAATAGCATGTAGTCTCTGATTACAGGTCTTCTCACTTTGTGCATGAACAAAAAATATCAGAAATATTCTTGACCATTTCAATGCCATTGTGCACACCACTGTGATACCTCTAGATGATTGGCTGTTATTGAGGATACACTACTTAAGGCCAACCATGTTGGAAGCTACAGAGCCATTCATACCCTGCAGCGGCTCATCCACACATGGCAATGGTTATCACCTACATATAATGTTGCATTTATCTTTGTTTTGGGTAGTATGGCCAAAAACCAATTTCAAAATTTAACTTAAAATTTTGACAGTTTTGCTGCATGCCATTATGATGCATTGGTACATATGCACTTATAGTATAATGCATTGATATATACTGTACTTTACAAAAAGAAACTTATTTCTTGTTATAATTAATGTACAGTAATCTATATAAATTAAATAATAATACCTTCTGTTTATCTATTAAATTCTTTTGGCTTTGGTTAATGATATCTGTTTTGAACACTAAGGACAATCACATCTTGTCTGGTTGTTAGCTCATCACAGAAAAAATAGCTGAACTAGGTCCACTTTAAAATTTATGCTATACGGCATTTCAAACATTTAATCCGGAAAGGGGGTTGTAACAAAGGAGCCCAATTAACTATGCATTATAACAAAATTGCTGAGTCAATCTTGAAGTGAAGTTTTGCAAAGCTGAACTATCTTTAAACTGTAATGGGAGGAGCAAAAATACATCAATCCAAATGGGCCACGTCAAAGTTCAGGAAATTTTGCAGGCATATTATTGTTATAACAACTTCAAATCTGGACTTTAAGGCCTTTCAAAACTTCCATTGAGAACTGGAAGTTGTAATTGTGGGGGGTTGAAATGTTTTACAGGCTTGGACCTGCTTACAGTGAAAGCTACATTCCACTTCAAATAGTATATTTACATGCACACACATAACTGGGTGAATAACCCAATTAAGCTAGAAACCTGATTTGTCAGTAATCCACTTTTACTTGCACATGTAATCTTTGCAAAAACAAAAAAAGAATTAAAACGTCATCATTAATAACCATGAATCCGAAAATAAAGTAATTTGTGTTTTATAAATATTCTTAGTCAAACTGATATTTTATTTATAGGGTTACTGGATTGCTTATAGCACACTCTTTTCTGCATAGCTGTGCAACCAAGCCCTGAAAAGGACACAGTACATATGATTGTTCTTGCCTTACACTCAGTGCTGCTGGAATAATAACAATACAAGTACTTTTACTTCAATAGAATATGTTTCGAATTAGGCTACTCATTGCTTTAAAAAGTAATTGAACTACATAACGCATGTTACTTTTAACACTGTGAGTTGGAGGGCTGATCGCACCCCAAGAAGATACAGACGCCCCTGGGAAAACCCCAATCCCTGAAACACAGACTACCCTCTCACTTACCTTCTCACTTGCGCTATAACGCGTAATACAAGCCTCGCGCGATACTCCGCTAACTTAAAAGCCTTGTGCAGCACCTGTCAGTTTTGGAATTGATTGTTTTGCTTTTATCTCTCTCTGACATTCTCTGCTCCTAGTGGAACTGTCATCTCTGACTTGTCATGGAGCACGTTTAAGCTTTTGAAAAAGAAATAAATGTTTGATTGCAGTGTTTGAATAAAATTCCTGTTTTCTATAACCACCGGTGTCTCTGTGCAAATCTGTGACCCAAGCGTGACAAGTGTTACCAGGAGTGGTTGCACAGATGGATACCGCAGAAGACTTATTTCAAATGGCTAAATGTTATGCACTTAAAGACTGGAAACTAAACATGGATGACCCAATCCCTGCGCAAATTCAAGATTTGATACATAAAGTGCACTGCTGGTTTGAAGGAGACGTGATGGAAAAAGTTGTCATGAATATACTACTGACCGGGATACCTGCAGTTCTTTGAGATGAATTTCTGCGTGATGATATTAAATCATTAACGATTATGTCCAGACGATTGGAGGGTTCACAGTCCATCTTGGAGAAAGAGGTGGATTTGGTGCTGCTTCGCAACCTGTGAACGAACGTCCAGGACATTCTCCTCGCTTCGATCGATGGCAACAACATCGACAAGCTGCAGGACCTGGAAATCGAACGGGGTCAGGTAGGACCCGGGGGAATCCAGTCGTAGAAGAGATGCCTATTTCTGAGGAAACGGCAACAGCGGGCCGAGGAAACCGTGGACGTCGCAGAGGATATTTCGGAAGCGGAGCCGACCGTAGATGTTTCCGGTGTGATCAACCCGGCCATTTGGCAAGAGAATGTCGCTTGTCTCCAGCTCAATCAATGGAAGTTGGACTGGCCGAAGTTTGTTGCGCAAATATTACATATTCTTCGGATAGAAAAGATGGCTTGTTGATCCCGGTGAAATTGGGGGGCAGAGAAATCTCAGCACTGTCTTGATGAACGATGCCTTAGAGACTGTAAAAATACGCTGTGTACATGGTGATGTTAAAGATTATCAGACATTACTTCTTTCTTTAACTTATAGGGGTCGCCACTTTAAGGTTTGGTCTGCCGTTTCAGACTCATGCCCATGGCCATTACTCATAGGACGGAGAAATGCCCTTTTTCCTAAACTGATTAATAAATGTCAGGGACCAGTAGTCCAATCCAATATTGAACTTAGTGAGGGGGGAGAAGACAAAAACCAAGACGAAGAACTGGTGGCGGCCGGGGAAAATCTAAAGCCCAACTTAGATATTGAACCCGATCTCTCCAGTGAGACGGAGGTCACCCCCGACAATTTTCCAGAATGGGCTGGTCCTTCTACATCTTCCCAGATTGCAAACGCCTCCGAACACAAACCGAGCATTAACGAACAATCAGATTTTGTGCGTTTGCAGCATACTGATAGCTCATTAGAATATGCATTTAAACAGGCTCGCTCTGCCAATGACTCTTATTACCAAGAGCGTGATTCCGTGGCCGTGAAAACCCCGCACTTTATAGAAAAGGACGGTAGCCTTTTCAGAGTGATCTCAGATCATTTAAAGGGGGAATTTATTGAACAACTGGTTGTACCTGAAGCACATAGGGAAACTGTTTTGCATCTGGCACATTCTCACATCTTGGGAGGGCACCTCGGTGCTGACAAAACCAGAGAGCGGTTATCAAAACGATTTTATTGGCTTAATATGGGAAAAGATGTTGAACGGTTTTGTACTTCATGTCCAGACTGCCAGATCGTCTCTGCTTATAAGCCTCCTCGGGCTTCCCTTTGTCCTATGCCCATTTTAGAAGTTCCCTTTGAGCGGGTGGGATTAGATATTGTAGGCCCTTTACCTAAGACTAAGAATGGGTACCAATATTTGCTGGTGTTGGTTGATTACGCAACACGATATCCTGAAGTGATCGCCCTGAAAAAGGCCAACTCCTCGGCTGTAACCAGAGCTCTGTGTGATATTTTTACTCGTATTGGTATCCCTAGAGAAATCTTAACTGATCAAGGCACACCTTTTACTTCTCGCATGATGAGACAATTGTGTGACAGCTTTGCTATTAAGAAACTGAGTACCACTGTTTACCATCCACAAACGAATGGTTTGACTGAGCGATTTAACAAAACTTTGAAACAGATGATCAGGCGAGTCGCTCATAAAGATCCCACAACCTGGGACACTGTTCTGCCTTTTGTTTTGTACGCGGTGCGAGAATCACCACAGGCGTCCACTGGCTTGAGTCCATTCGAGTTGTTATTCGGCAGGCATCCAGGATGTTGTACGAGAGAAATTGTTAGGAAACGAGCGAGCAGCTAAAGGACCAAGCTTTGCAGATCGGCTAATTTCATTGCAAGATAGAATTTCTATGCTTTCCTCTATTGCTGTGGAGCATCAACAAAGAGAACAGGAAGCTCAGAAGCGTCTTTACGATAGGCGCAGTAAGCTCCGTGAATTCAAACCTGGCGATCGTGTTTTGGTACTGGTTCCGTCCGACCCACACAAATTCTTAGCTAAATGGCAGGGCCCCGCCATTATTGAGGAGCGTATGAGTCCGGTAAATTACAAGGTTAGAATACCAGGCCGGCGCAAACCATTCCAGATTTTACACATTAACCTCTTGAAGGAATGGCACGACCGCCAAGAGGTTAACACTTCCTTGGCTGCTGTTTTTCAAACCGATGTTACCATTGGTAATGATCTTACTGACACGCAAAAGACAGAACTGTTATCTTTGATAGAACGGAACACTGATGTCTTTTCAGACTTACCAGGCAAGACTAACATTACAAAACATAAAATCACTACTGAACCTGATGTTCGCGTACAGATGCGGCCGTTCCGGATACTGGAAGCGCGCCGAAATATTGTGCGCGAAGAGGTAAAAAAGATGCTGACACTGGGTGTAATTCGTGAAAGTAAAAGTGACTGGTGCAGCCCAGTTGTATTAGTCCCAAAGCAAGACGGTTCGGTTCGCTTCTGTATCGATTTCAGACGCTTGAATAAGGTCTCTAAATTCGATGCTTATTCGATGCTTACCCCATGCCCCGTGTCGATGAACTGTTGGAAAAACTGGGTCAGGCGAGCTATATCTCCACGCTAGATCTCACGAAAGGCTATTGGCAGGTGCCTTTAGAGGCTAGCAGTTGCAAGAAAACAGCATTCGCGACTCCTGACGGACTTTATGAATTTACAAGACTCCCGTTTGGTCTTCACGGTGCACCTCTAACTTTTCAGCGTATGATGGATCAGATCCTGCGTTCTCATTCTGAATATTCCAGGGCATACCTTGACGATGTCGTGATTTTTAGCAATGATTGGAAAACACACTTAGAGCGGCTTCAAGCCGTTCTTGAAAGCTTGAGACAGGCTGGCCTTACTGCTAACCCTAAGAAATGTAAACTGGGCATGTACGAGGCTCATTATTTAGGCTATTCTATGGGCAAGGGTTTACTTAGGCCACAGTTAAGGAAAATAGAAGAAATGCTTGTTTACCTGAGACACAGAAACAAGTACGCGCTTTTCTGGGGCTTGCTGGTTACTACAGAAGATTTATTCAAAATTTTGCACATAGAGCTGCTCCTCTTACAGAACTTACTAGAGGCAGAAAAAAACCAACCTATCTTGTGGACAGAAAATTGCGAACGTTCTTTCAGCGATTTAAAAAAAGCATTGTCTTCTTACCCGGTTCTAAGGAACCCGGATTTCACAAAAGATTTTATCTTGCAAACAGACGCAAGTGCATTTGGTGTGGGCGCAGTCCTGTCACAGATTTTTGATGGAGAAGAACATCCAATCACATATTTGAGTAGGAAATTACTGCCTAGGGAACGTAATTATTCTACAATTGAGAAAGAATGCTTGACAATTAGGTGGGCTGTGGAAGCGCTTCGCTATTACTTGTGGGGACGAAACTTCACTTTAGTAACTGATCATGCGCCACTTAAATGGTTATACCGACAGAAAGATACAAACTCTCGCTTCATGAGATGGTTTCTGGGCTTACAACCTTACAGTTTCACAGTAAAACATCGACCAGGTTCTGAACACGTCAACACAGACGTATTATCACGACTACATTAACCTGGTACAGAGAGTCGCTTGATTCACGGGAATGTGAATAAAGCTGAGGGGGAGGGTGTGAGTTGGAGGGCTGATCGCACCCCAAGAAGATACAGACGCCCCTGGGAAAACCCCAATCCCTGAAACACAGACTACCCTCACATTGCTCCTTACCCTTCTCTCACTTGCGCTATAACGTGTAATACAAGCCTCACGCGATACTCCGCTAACTTAAAAGCCTTGTGCAGCGCCTGTCAGTTTTGGAATTGATTGTTTTGCTTTTATCTCTCTCTGACATTCTCTGCTCCTAGCGGAACTGTCATCTCTGACTTGTCATGGAGCACGTTTAAGCTTTTGAAAAAGAAACAAATGTTTGATTGCAGTGTTTGAATAAAATTTCTGTTTTCTATAACCACCGGTGTCTCTGTGCAAATCTGTGACCCAAGCGTGACAACACGTTATCCTACTTCTCTTGAGATTGTGTTGCTGAATTTAGCACTGTACATTCAGCTTATCAACATAAAATTAGTTATTTCTGAAATATTGCACCAAGCGTGACAACACATTATCCTACTTCTCTTGAGATTGTGTTGCTGAATTTAGCACTGTACATTCAGCTTATCAACATAAATTTAGTTAATTCTGAAATACTGCAACAGATTATTTCAGCCAGGAAAAGGAATAAATGGATCACATGAACATTTGCCTTTAAAAATGTATTTTGTGGATGCCTGTACCCATGAAAACATGTGTAAGGAAATATAAATGTACAGACTACAAAATCTTTAATAATTACCCAATTAAGGGTTTATATGGCCATATAATGGGATTATTCTTGGATAAATCTATCTCAGGTTTCTCAGAGGCCAATAACCTGATTTCTCTATTGAGATTAAGGGTCTACACGGCATTAGGGCTACAATGATTAGTCGACGTAATCGACGACGCTCCAGTCACAAAGAACCACATTGGTTTTTGTAACTGCAATTCACTACATGAACGTCTGGGGGCAGAATCATTTGTTATTGTTTGTAATGTCTGCACACAGTCCTCACAAAGCAAGAATCCTGGAGCTGTGATGCCGCCATCTCTTGAGAAGTAATTTTTAGCAAGTAAAGTTAGTGTTACGTGTTAACGTTGATGTTTGTACTATAACATGTATATCAAGGTTTTGACAATGATAGTTAATCCTTAAACCGACACAAACTTGGGGGTTAATGCACCCCTGGGCGCCAAATACTTTTTAGCTGCACTTTTTAAGTAAATGTCACAATTCACAAAGTAAATGTGAAATTTTAATGGAACACATATTTTTTCATGCAAAGAGCATCAGAATTACTGCAACACTGATCATTTTACAAAATGCAAATGAACCATAAAAACTACAGAAAAAACTACTGCAACAAATCTATTATTATATGTTCAAGGTGCAACTGAAGCCATCGATGAAATTCAGTAAATCGCCAACTGCGCTTGAACTGGCTGCACGCAAACACACAAAGGTAAACGCTGATGATTGCAGGCTGGTCTAGTGCCCAGAGAGAGTGGTGCTTCAGTTCTGCATGGGCCGGCAGCAGTCGTGAGCTGGCTGCTCAACGAATATATGGCACTGACTGATCAGCTCCGGCGTGCTGCCAAATTGCTCTGTGAAGCAAATATAGCCAGTTGCGGGGTTCAATGAATGTACGTTGCCAAATATACTTGCCCCCTGCATGCTGGCAAATTGCACTAAGACATGACTATAGCCGGTTGCAGCATTCAATGAATATACATCGCCGAATATACTCGGCTCTGGCGTACTGGCAAATTGTACTGAGAAACACCTTTAGCCGGTTGCGGAGTTCAATGAATGTATGTCGCCGCATATACTCGGCTTTGTCGTGCTTCCAAATTGCACTGCAAAACGACTCTAGCCGGTTGCGGCATTCAACGAATGTACTTTTCTTAATATACTTGGCTCCGGCGTGCTGGCAGTAATTAGCTTGTTACATTTTTTTAGTCCGTTATTGTTTTATTTTGGCATAATATAGTACATGATGTGATAAATTACAACACTTTTCCTTCAGAGTGTGATGATTAAAACATTTTTCTCTGTCTGCAAAATCATTCTTGTTGATACCTGCTACATCTACTCCCTCTGAGCGTCTCTTCTCAGCAGCTGAGAACACTGTCTCAAAGAAGAGAGCTAGTCTCACACCAGAGCATGTCGAAATGCTCACGGTTCCTGCACTGCAATCAGGAATATATGAACTGAATCTATACTAATAAAAGGCAAAGCCCTCACTGACTCACTCACTCACTCACTCATCACTAATTCTCCAACTTCCCGTGTAGGTAGAACGGTTGAAATTTGGCAGGCTCATTCCTTACAGCTTACTTACAAAAGTTGGGCAGGTTTCATTTCGAAATTCTACGCATAATGGTCATAACTAGAAGCTATTTTTCTCCATTTACTGTAATGGAGTTCAGCTCGAGGGGCGGAGTTTCGTGTGACATCATCACGCCTCTCGCATAATCACGCATTACGTAGAAAACCAGGAAGAGCTACAAAACGCGCTGAATAAAACATGCATTATATAATTAAAAAGGCAGCAAAACAATTAGAAGCGAGCGAGTGACATATAAAACCATATTCAGCGGCTCACGTGAACTGACGCAGTGCGCAGACAAAAAGCAACAGTTCCAAAGAGTGCTGAACAAAAAACGAATTACACTGCTACGCTCAAATAGACAAACCACACGCCGTGGCGCAATAGTAGAGCATTCGCCTGTAGCGCCCACGTCCGAGGTTCGATTCCTGAGAGGGGATGCACTAAGTATGTACGCGCGCTTCTCGATTTATTTTAACCTCGCATCCCCTTAGTTTGAGACGTATGAAAATGCATGCGGTTAACGCAGAAAGACAGATCACCTATTGAAGCTTCATGAATAATGGATACTTTATTCGCGATCAATGATTGTTTTGGTAAAGCCATACTCAGTGTATTCATTAGATGAACGGTAAAAAAGTAAG
>JANRMT010027041.1:61768948-61783128 GCA_026402145.1 Polypterus bichir lapradei
ACATTACTAATACTTACTCTCCATTCTTGTAGCACCATGTGTCGTTTTCTTCTCTCTTTTTAGAATAATTTTCAACAAACATGGAAGACAACTGTAGTTTCACTTGCCTACATTGTGCAGCTATCTCAAGTGACCATGCTAACATGAGCCCTACTAAGCCTTCTTGCAGCAATTTCCTCCGCAGATACTCCAAACAGCAGTTGCTTAATATGACATTTGTTATCTGATTGTGTCTATCTCTCTCAAAGAAACAGTCTTTAATGGCCTGCCTGAGCCACTTAATAAATTGTTGGATAGCCTCACCTTGTTTTTGTGACAGAAGAAAGTTAGCCTTGCAATTTCACTGTTCACATGTGGCATGAAATATACAGTCAATGTAGCAACTGTGTTGTTGTAATATGTCAACTGTCATGTTTTTTGATGAGCAGAAAATACATCCTGCACATCCAGACCTGCATGATGCACAAGTAATGCTCTCTTCCATTGTTTTGATGTATCCATTGCAATATTTGCCAGAACTACCCTTGCCACCTTTGAACAACTTAAATACTGCTAGTCATCTTTCCAGGGTGATCCCAGCATTGCAGATTCAGCATAACAGCTGAATTTCAGTATAATTGTTTCCATCATTAAAATACATTAAAATTACTTTTCAACACTACATACCACTATCTAGCCATATCCTTATTGTGACTATTAGGTATATTCCTTAATTCAGCTTAAGACTGTCAAATTAAATCAAAAACAACATATCCATTTGAATGTTGTCACATCATTGTTCACACTCCATGAGGCGTGTATACACAGATGCCCAAACATACATGCTGAGATCACATTTCAACGCATAACACTATGCCTCAAATGTTTTAAATGCTTTTTGGACTCTGGATCCCAGTGATGTAACCAAACTTCATCCTGAGTAATGAAAGGCTTTTTACACTTTCCCAACTGAATGAATTAGGCTGAGATTCTCAATGAAACACTGAATACAGTGATGCTTCACTTCAGGAGTTCTGGACATTCTAGATATCAAAATATGTTCATCACTACTCATTTTCAACAGTTCATAAAGAACAGAGCCAATTGACCCATAACTGATTCCCAAGAGTGCCTGCTATCAAATGCACCATCACTTCATTAGTTTTCTATCTGTTCCAAGATAGCAACATTTTGTTTTGTCATTAATATCAAAGGACAGTCAAAACTTGTTTGATTACTAGGAGACATCCTGCCACAAGGCAATTCTACAGTTCATCACCTGACTATGGCATATGAAGGAGACTGTTCATGGTACCCATTTCCTATGCCAGAATGAATCTGTGAAGGTACTGTATACTGTTCTGTAAATTAGAAATTCAATTAAATCATAATAAAGGATTTTGCAGTATTTGGTGTCTTGGTAGATTTTATTCTGAAACAAGAAACACACACTATAAAACACAGATTTTGTGGAGATTTATATTTTTACTCACATATTTTAGAACATAAAAGTCACTTTGGACACTTACAAAATTGGCACTCTAGGATGACTCTCTCTAGCTGAGACTGAAAATGATTTTGATCATTCCTTACATATATTTTTATAGTCGTTATTATATGAGCCAACTGAAACTGCACAAAGAAAGTTGTATGACAGTTTATCTCTGAGTAAAGGCCGAAACAATGCTAATGACTAATAAGATGATATCTCAGTTAAAAGAAATAAGTTGATTTTATGGAAAGTGCAATCAACTCTAAATCAAAAGCTATGCCTAAGAAGTCACACATAGCATATGTACATTCTTCTAACATATGTTTAAGTATAGCAAACTGCGTATCCTCTTTAATAAAACCCCTGTGTGCGTCCAGGTGTCCGTGTGTGTCTCTTCTGGTGAAGTGAGCATGCACAGGGCCACACAGCACGTGTTCAGTCTCTTCCTGTGCATTCCCTGTGCAGAGAGAGAGACAGACACATACACTGGCACGCGAGAGACAGACACACACACACAGGCGCGCGCGAGACAGACACACACACACAGGCACGCGCGAGACAGACACACACACACACACACACACACACACAGGCACGCGCGAGACAGACACACAGACACACACACACATACACACACACACACACAGGGGCGCGCGAGACAGACAGACAGACAGGCAATCACGCGACAGACACACACACACACACACACACACAGGCGCATGCGTGACAGACACACACACACACACACAGAAGAGAGAGACGCACACACACACAGACACAAAGGCGCGCACTTAAGAGAGACACACACACAGGTGCGCGCGCACACGTGCATCGTTGCAATGTTACTTTTCTTGGTTGTTTATTAAATTACGGATTTTTCAAATGTTCATTTTTTTTCCCCTGTGCTTAAAACTCATTAAAAAAAAGTGTTTTTAGCGAACGGGTCGTAAGGCTATAGTGCAAACTCTTGCAGTGTTAGTTTTCTCTGTTGTTCAAGGTTTTCTTAGTGTTATTCAATGTTTTTACATTTTGTTTACTATTATGCTGTGCATTCAGTGGTATAATTAACTATATTTGTGCTTAAAAACTTAAAAAAATATATATTTACATATAGTTCATACGGTCTGGAACGGATTAATTGTATTTACATACAATCCCATGGGGGAAATTGCTTTGGTTCACGACCAAATCGGGTTACAACCAGAGTTTTGGAACGAATTATGGTCGTGAACCGAGGTTCCAGAGTTTTGGAACGAATTATGGTTGTGAACCGAGGTTCCACTGTATTAGTCAGACAAAATTTCAGGCATTTTACGGATATACAAACCAGTATTACTGAGAGAGAAAATTAAAGGCACACAATACAGTGACGCATATTACAGCCACATACAAGGTCCCTTGCCATTTAATATAGACTGTTCCCACTAATGTTTAGGCACTACTGTTCTAGTGCCCGTTATTGTAACGGGCTTAATGTCTAGTCATGTATGAATTTTCTAGATTGTGTAGTAATTCATGGTTGTAACACATCAAACATACCATAAACACAAATGTGAAAACATAGTCTCATATTGTGCTGCTTTTTCTTTCTTTTATTGTTAAACAGCTAGAATGTGCAACTTATTTATCCAAGATGAATGCTAACTAACACTTTATTAGTAGGGTGAGTAACCTATATTTTTGCATTTGTAGCAGCAGTAGTGGCACAGAAAAGTTTAGAGCAGTGGCCTTTTGCTAAAATTTCTATTTGGTGGAAATACTGGAGAAAAATTTCACCCTTCAAAATATCCTTACCATTCAACCACTATTCATTTTATAAAACAGCTTGTAACATACTATTTATCAAAGACAGACACCAGGACAAGGAAGGTACTATGAATGTTGGTAAAAAGTATCATTGTTCTCATTATCTGTAAATTCAAAGCCACACAAAATTACTCTAGAGAATATCTGCACTTCTTTCTGCAAGTCACACATGGTTAAATCAAAAATTAATCCTGAACCTGGGAAATTACTTTAAATATTCTTTTAAGAAGAACAGATGAATAGAAGAACTGATGTGTTTTGCATTGATTTAGCAATTTTTCTTATAAATGGCAGCCAAAAAGCTGGGAGTAGCTGAAGAAAGTTTGTAAGGGAGACTAGAAGAAAATCTCTTTAAAACTAGTAACAAGAAATGCTTGGTATCACACCTACTAAAAGATGTGCCTCAACTAACCGAATTAAGCAAACACATTTTATTTATTACTATTTGCCAAGACATCAAAAAAATGGAAGGGTTTGCATACTTACAAGCAACTTTACATATATTGTACATACAGACCCCAAGAAACAGCAAAACACCAAAAACTTTTATGTGCACTGCTTCCATCCTCATTTAAATGACGAATATGTGTTTAAGAAAATTTTTGTCTTTCAGGAATTATGTATAAAATGGTCAAGTATGCAGGGTTGCACAGTGTACAAGTACTATATTTCTTGCTAGTAGAAAAAACAAAATATGAAACTTTCTGTTAACTATCCCAGAATTAGACAATTATGGGTTTGAACTTCAATGTGAAATGCTTTTAAATCTCTGTTCATCAAGGTAAGGGTTTTAAGTCCCACTGTAAAATTCCTCTTCTCTCTTTTAAGTTACTGAAATATTCTAAGGTGTCCAATTTTAGCACTCAATCCAACCCTGCTGCAATCTTAATCCACCACATATTTGAAAAGCAATCATATGTAGCATTCAGAATATTTCAAGCAGAAAACCTTCTGCAGAATGCCAACAGTACTCACTTTTTCATTCCTTTTAATAATAACAGTAAATTGAATAAAAACACACATCCTTAAGAAATTAGCTCTATTCTACAATCCAGACTTTTTGAGGTATTCGAAAACAGTCTCCAATGAATCATTCAGAATCATTCATATATAGTGTGTGTGTGATATAAATGATTTTGCATTATGTTTTAATGATTTGGTTTTTACAGTCACTGCCATATCAACAGCCATACAAAGCAAATGTTTTTTCCTTTAAAATACATTTATAACTAGCACTTGCTCAAATCATATGTACAGTATCTACACACTGGTTACAAATAAGATAATTCTACACTCAATGTCTCTAATCTAAACAGAAATTTAATCAGTCTGCTTCCCATTCCTTTAATGTGTGTGAGCCATTTCATTTAGAAAAGTCTAGTTATTTGATCAGCTTTAAAGCATTCACATTAAAACTAATAAAAATAACTACTGGGATTATCTGATACACAAGCTTTGCATTCTATTTTGCAATACATTACATTAACATTTACATTAAAATAAGCTTTAAAAACTACGATGCTTTAAGGAGAATCAAAATTAATCAAACATTGAAAGCCAGGCAGTTATTTTCTGTTTTTTAACAGTCACTAAATAGTTCAAATTTATATTACAGAAGGTAATTAAAAGATTCAAAATATACAGTAATTATACTTATATATACTGTACTTTTGAGAAGAATATTTAAACAAGCAGCCTAAAGGACACAAGAACAGTCGATGCCACATGTCAGAATCTGCAACACTGGAGCCTTAGCACAATTGACCTGTAGACAATCAAATGCTAGTTATGGGGTGAGGGTAAGTTTTGGTCATAGACACATGTTATCAGGATAAATTTTATCAAAGAACCGATTAAAAAAAAAAAAAAAAAACCTGAACTCTTAACTATCAGTCAGTCAGTAAGCTTTTGAGAGTAAATCATTTGTTTGAGCACCTGCCAAAGTGATACATAGTATATCGATACATCAAAAGGCAATAGTAAAGTACTATGAAATAAAGAATAATGTACTTAGATATATAGCATTTCTTTCAATCAACAATTAGAAAACACATATTACCATTGCAAAGACCATACATTTAAGCAAGTTTCCTTTAAATATGCCAATGCTTTGGTTTCTTTAATAGGGTAACAATGACCATAATAATGTATGTCACAGTTCATAAGCAACTAAACTGAAGTCCTCCAATTAAAAATGACAGTTTTGTGTTGGAAATGGAACTAATAGATGGAGATTTGCTGAAGCTCGGATGCAATCGTTAATCATAGTTTCCTGTTGTAACCCTTGGATTCGTTTTTGCTTGTTTTACTATCTTTATTAATAAGTGTTGACATTATACACTTGCACTATGAAGGTGCAGTCCAATAATCATTGATACACTGGGTCAGGAGGGGTACTGATGATCCACAGATTTTTTTATGTACTATACTCTAGATACCCAAACACAACCTTCTGGACAGTAAATCTGTACAACTGCTGGGTAAACTAATAAGGCACAAATGGATAAATGGTACAGTGTACACCCATCCCCACATTATGTAATCAGTATCTCTGTTTCAAACTCATGAAATCACCAATAGAAAGACCACAAGGAAGTTTAAATGTCAAAATATGCAGAGTTAAACAAATCACACAAAAACAGCTACTCACCAAAATAAACATTCACATTTTTTGTAGTCACATAATGGATGGTGTGGTAGTGGAGTGAATCTCTGTTGCTTTAGAGATACAATGTTCTAAATTCAGATTCAGAGACGGGTGGAAAATGCATGTTCTCAATGTGTATGCATAAAAGCTCTCCTCTGGGTGTTACTGTTTTCTCCTCCATCCCCAAGACATACATGTTAGGTTAACTGGTGGTTCCTAATTCACTGGAAAGATATTGGCAACCAATTCTGAGAATATGTCTTTCATGCACACAGTGGAGCTGGGATAAACATCAGTCGCCTCAAAGCCCTGAACTGGATTAAGCAGGTTTGAGAATGCATGCATGTACATATTTATTTTTTAAATCTCCAGTTATTCAAAGCCCTCAACTGGATTAAGCAGGTTTGGGAATGTATGCATGTAAATATGTATTTTTTTAAACCTCCAGTTATTAAAAAAAAAAGAAATACTGTATGTTACTGCACTTTTGGAACTAATTATTTCTGAAATTATAGTGCCAGTGAAATTATCAAAATAGGCAAACTATAACTTGATTTTCAGCAGATGGCACTGATATTCGACTTCTTCCTATTAGCGGCCTCAGCAATCCACTTCATGTTCAGTAGATGTTGCCACTGTCCTTTTCCTTTCTAACATGTCATCTTCTCTTGCAGTTTGCCATAAGAAGGATAATTTGGAGAGAATGCCACTACCCATATATGTATCTTATAAGCTTTTGATTGAGACCAAGATTAAGGTTCTAGCCCTAGTGGTTCATGAGTAATCATGTGGCAAAGAGACACACTCCTTAACATTTATATAGAGATATTTATTTCCATTACTATTTTGGCAGTGTGAATATTTCTGCAATAAAGCATAAATGTTACTCAGTACCATAGTAATAGGTTTAAGGCATATGTATTCAATAAAATGCGCTTTCTGTTCACTGCTTTCACGAAATATGGGCATGCCATACAAGAATTAGCACTTCCAGTTACACTGTTCACTTAATTTGGACTGAGACTCCCCCACAGTTCTAAAACTTGCAAATTTATTTGTGACATGATTAATATTACATGAAAGTTTCGCTACTGTTCATCCATTTTGTGAACCCACTTTTTCCACAACAAAATGCTAGAGAGTTTACATTTATATCCTTATTCAACTTTACATTTTGATCGCTACTCATATGTACTCAAAAAAAGCCAACTTAGTAATTTATAATCATAGCCATTAGCTCAGTATCTGAGGAAATCAGTTATTTTACTACACAAAACACTTTTCCAGTATAAACAATGAAATGAAGGACATACTTATTTGAATGCATGGCCCTAAAGCTTAGCAGCAAATGAGACTTCCGCAGAATAACACACAACCCTTTAGAAAACATACAACACATCCTTACTGCAACAAAGACTAGGAAAATCTTTCCATATTGAAAAAATGTCACCAGATTATCTACAAATCACATTTTTTAAAGAAATCACAAAGTCCAAAGCCAGGAATGAAAAATATGCTAGTTGCTCGCTAGTCTCTTTTCAGGATAATTGTCTGCAGTACATGCAAAACTGTGGCTTTGGTGGTAAATGTCTGTGGTAATACAGAGTCCACAGAGCTTGAATAAAAACAGCACAAAAGACTACCAAGTTTTGTTCAATGAACTACCTGCAATCAGATAAATAGTGGTTAGAATGTGCCACTATTTAATAGTATGTCAACATTTTCATCTCTTCTGCTGTACCATAACAGAAAATCTAGCATATTTAAAAAGACTTAAACATTAGTAAAAAATGTATATAAATATACATATATATATTATTTATAATAGAAAATATTTGCCATTGGTGTCTGTTTGGCAGAAGCAAAGATAATTTAATGAAAGCTAATAGAACACAAATAGGTATAGCTGAAGCAAAACTGATGTACTTTTGTGCACATTTAAAATGTTAAAAAGAGCAGATGTGGAATGAAAGAATACTGTATATGGCATGCATAATTTAATAAATTCTGAATATTCAATATAGAGACAAAGATAGTTGCAGATTAATTCAATAATAATCAATAATAATGAAGGTAGTATGCTATTAAAAAGATTTTTGGAGGATAAAAAGAAATGTGATTTAAATTTGGCACAATGGTATTAACTCTTGTTTTGATGTTATAATTTGTACAGTTATAATAAGTACTTTTGTACATATGTTTAGGACAGCACTTTCATTTTCCTATTTAAAAAAAGGTCACATGGAATTTGATATGCTGAGGCTCAAACAAATGACATCCAAAAACTCAATAAAAATAAAAAAACAAGGAAAAAAAATAAAAAAAACAATATGTTCAAGGTATTAAATGAATGCATCACAGATCATATACTATTATCTATTACAATGTCAGTTGCTAAGAATATATGCAAGGAAAATGTTTTAATACAAATAAATAACAGATCAATTAGACATTCAAAGAGGTAAAAACCCAAATTTAGCTCTTTACTTAAAAAAAAAGAAAATCTTATTAGGTAAGAATACATTTCCAAAACATTCACTAAAGCTTTATCACAGCTTAACTAAGTATAGAACAACCTTTACTAAATCATAAGCTCAGAATACAAGAGAAGAGCACATTATTGGATTAAAAGCTCCAGGGAATAAGAACTACAGTGTAGGTAAAACACAACCTCAATGCTTCAATCAAAGCCTTTTCTGACACAGCCAAAAATCAACTTTGCTACCACTCACTAAATCACTGGTCAAATAAAAAAATCTACAAGTATCATTTTAGCTGGTAAAGACATTGTATCAAACAAATCCACATTTTGGAAAAGTAATATATTTAAAAGTTATTAAGAAACCATGTATTATATATTACAAAATTAGTTATTGAGCCTTAAGTGTTTTACTTGAATATTATCGTAAATAGCTACAGTATACTGCCTGAACTTACCCTTTTGTCCTTCACAACAATACACACCTTGAACAATTGTTTTTCAACTTACTAACCCAACATACTTATCTTTTCATATCTAATTATGGCTGCACCTTCAATTATCGCTTTAACGACTTGCCATATCAGTTACCCCTTTTCCAACAGAGCTGTGGTAAACAAGAGTAAAACTGACAGAGGGAACATACATTAAAACTGCAACACTTCCATTATTGTTAATTATTAAGAACATTCACAATTTGCCATTTAAAATGAACATTATAAGGAATAGACATAAATGTTATAAAAGAAAAGAAGACAGAAATTTTATTACATACCTGAAAAATAAAATGGTGCACCACTTTGATTTGGAGAAAATAAATGTTATCTTGCTGCCAGATGTTTATCAGTTTAAAATGTTAAATCAAAATGAAAAATACACTTACAAACAAAAATATTCCTTTCAGCATTTTGGAATGTGCAACCTTTCATTCATTTAAAATATATCATCCACATGCAGGAGAAAAAAATATGAAGTTGACAAAGAAAGCCTGCAGTGTGACAGCTAAAAAGATTTTCAGTGCAAGGCCTATAGTTACAACATGGTTACATCATCATAAAGCTTGGGATTCAAATTTAGGATTCACTCACTAAGCTCTGTACCATACTTGTTTAATGAGGAGTCAGCCTTCTTCAGTTAATCTGCCATGTAGTATAAGAGACAGGGAAGCATGGTCAAGAGCAAATCAATTAAGCAAGATTACACTGCCGCTTTCACTTTCTGGCTTAACATAAAACATTAGACAGCAGAAGCTAATCTTACAGTGTGTCTGTCACTACAACATAATAAAGTGAAAAACTATTAATCAGCAAAGAGAATCAAAAATTTACCTCATGTACTTTACTACTACAGAAACTAACAAGTTGCTTTAGAAAACAAAGAAAAAAAAACAATAGTGAGTATTATTTATACTGAACAGGTGTTGCTGTTTGGGACAGCATTGTGGTGCAGCAGCTGTTCTTGCCACAAAGTTCCAGATTGAAACACGAGTCAGAGCAAAGTTTCTACAGAGTCAGGTTGTTTGGTGACTCTAAACTAACGTAATATAAGCGACTGAGGTTATGTGCATTAATATAGAGATAATGAATTTACATTCCGTCTAATGTTTACATACAATGTGGCCTAGAAAGATTCTGGCTCCTCTCAATCCAGCATAAAAATAGGCTCAAAATAATCAAATGAAGATTTTAAATTAAAAATGTATTCACAGTGAATTACAGATCTGAGAAGGTAAGGTGTGTAGTAAGGATGTAATCTTAACCCCACATTATACACAGTACTTTTTTTTTTTATATTTGCTGTAACATCAAAAGAGTGCATCCTAGATATATTCCAACAAATCCAAACAAAAAACACCAATTCCCCATCTGACTGGTCATTATCCCCTACTTTACAGGTGTGTGGCTTCCAACTTTTCCCAACTCCCAAGTTGTTTTCCTCATTTCCAGTCTCCCTCACAAAGTGACATTTGTTGGGATAAATCATCTTAGACTTTTGGTAGCACTAAAATCATGATCAGTTTCCACAATATGTTTTTTTTTCTTCAAGCATTATACTTGCCTACTTGAGGAATAAAGCCTATGCAGTTGACCAATAGGACGGCTAGGGAATTACAAATTTATGTAATCTCCTCTCCAACAAACGTTGTGTATTGTTTTATATGCTTACATATATGATGCATAACTTCATGCAACAGATTTTTAAGTTACCAGGAATTACTGCTAGAGAAACCTGATGTTACACTACATTTCTTAGTATTCTGAATAAGAAAAAACAAACTTAGAATCTAAGCTGGTCTGTTAATATGAAAGAAGCCAACAAGAACAAATGGCATGTAATTGAATGAGACAAAATAATTCTACAGACCATATAGTGTATACAGCAAATTAAGATTGAAGTGGTACAAACAGTAGGAGACTCTCCCTTCATTCTGCTCATGCTGATGATACACATAAGGTGAACCTAGCTGTGGATGTTTAAGCATTGGACAATTTCCTGGGATAATATATTTATACTTTAGATATGACTAATATTTAATGTACAATGTTAACTTGAGAAAGCAATCAACCTTTACTTTTACAACAGCCTTCTATAGTCACCATCCCAATCCATATTTACAATGTACAATTTTGTACATGCATTCATTAAACTTAGAGCACAGGCAGGTTAAGCGATTTGTTCAGGTTCACAGGTAGATACTGAACTGCCAACCTTTTCATTCAGAGACTAGTTCCTTAACCACTATGTCACACTGCCTGCTACACTTGGTGTTGCCAATGTAGCACTAAAAAGTAGGAATACTAAATATGGCTGCCATTACATAGACACACATATATGTTCCAGTATCAGCTCAGTAAATACCTTTTTTTCATGCTGGTCAACTACTTTCACGGGGTAGTTATTTGTAACGTTTTCTGTGTTATTTTATCTTGGAGCAATTATGAAAACATTGTTAACAGAACATATTTAAATGCATCAGACATTAACATACTAATGATTACAACACACTTATCAAACAAAATAAAAAGTGGATGGTGGATTTTGGTGAAAGTTTTAGTTTTACAATCAAATGCAACTATTAACAGAAAGACATATTAAGTGAAGGTCCATTTTCAAATTTACTGTTTTCAAATCACCTTCCTCCATCCTCCCATCTTTTCCTCCAGTTATCTGTGAGGAGCTCTGCACATAAAATATTGGAATATTACACACTTCTCTTTTGTTTTATTGCAGTTTGCATCTTCTGTTGACTTTCTCCTTTGTCTTTTTGGCAAGGAGTGTGTTTGCTATGTGAAGTGGTGGAAACATGTATTATCAATTGTGACATTTCACCATTGGCTCATGAAAGGTTCAACAAGTCACATCACTGCAGTCTCAAGACAGTCTTTTTGACAAGTTTGTGTGGAATTTGTCTCCAAATGTGGAAATTTCTACCACAACTTACAGCAAACTATGCTGCACAAAAGAGTGCAGAGAGTCTAATATAGCGGAAAAGCTGTCAGTATGGAGTCGCTGTCTCTACAGGCAAATGAAAAATATCTCCTATTATCTTATTCATAAGTTTAAATAAGACAACAACTACTAATATGTTTTGTTAGTTCTATTACTGTGTGCTGGAGAAGAGAAATACTTTGATTCTGGAGCTGGATGTTCATACACCAAAGGATTCTTGGAACAATATTCCACTGCTAGTACTCCGAAGAAAATGCAATTTTCAGTCAATTAGTGAAAAAGTGACATAATTCTGCCTCTGTGTGCAATACAAAAAACCAAGAAACCCTTCAGTCCATACCTGGGAAGTTGTCATCTACATTAAAGAACACAGGTTGATGCAGTGATAGTTATATGGGCTAAGGTCTGTTTTCAGGAACATATTACTTCACAATTAATTCCTTCACAGAGTTTAAAATGGTAACATTATTAAATGTAATTAAAATTTTTTGAAGAGATTTTTTCAAGTCCTGCGAGACTTAGGCCATGGGATTTTTTCAAGTCACGTCCCCCCCTCAACCATATTTAACCATGTACACGGTACTCTCACCTCTCATTCGTGTGAATGCTTTTGTCAGACACAGTTCCTGCTCTATCAGGTCTTATAAATTTTAACATTTTCCTCACTTTACGTTCCCAATTGAAGACGTATTATGTCCAAATCTTATTGAAGAACTTTATCACAAAGGGTTATCAACTGAAAAAATGATAACGTGGGCAATCCTAGCACCGAGTAACAATGAAGTCAAATGAAATAACGCAAAAAATGTCGATCGGTTACACTGCAAATTGGTGAAATGTGTATCAATAGACTATGCTGAAACAGTTGGTGTTGATCGTGCGGAACATGAAAACATGAACTTACAATATCCTGAATATCTACAACCGTTAACACCGTCCGATCTTCCACTGCACGAATTACTGTAGAAAGAAGGATGTATCCAAGAAAAGTAACGTAGTAAATCTTTCACGGATAACATTAGACAACAAAGGAGATCCTGATATGCCATTCATATTAAAATGTTAGAACAGCGTTTGCAAAGACAATTAACAAATCTCAGAGTCAAACATTTGAAAAAATCGTTTTATTTAATATAGAGAAAGTAATGAAATTTCAATTTGGGCAGTTAGGCGTTGCATTGTCATGATGAAAGTCCAAACACAGAATCAAAAATCAATGTGTTATTGACAAAAATTGAATAAAAAATTTTTTTGCTTAAGTTTTACAGTAAAAGTGTAAGTTTAAAAAGTATTTGCATGTTAATTTCAAAGCCAAACAGATCAAAATCGTATTACTCAATGAATAATTATAACGCACCATGAAACATAATTTACTTTCAAATTATTACGTCTTACTATTTTTTAATATGGTTAATTACTCGCTGCAATGTAAAATAGTTCTATTATAGATATGTAACAATTCCCACGAGAATAAAAATCTGTTTAAATTGTACATCCGCATCCCCATATGAGAGTGGTAGAACCGCAGAAGAGGCTAGTGCGTAGTCAGGCCCGGGGGTTTGCAAGTGAAGTGAGCAGGGGGCAAAGCCCACTAGTTTAATAATATGAATATTTATTTAAAAAGTAATTTTCTTCTTAATATATATTTTCATATATAGTCAGTCATCTATACTAATAAAAGGCAAAGCCCTCACTCACTCACTCACTGACTCACTGACTCACTGACTCACTGACTGACTCATCACTAATTCTCCAACTTCCCGTGTAGGTAGAAGGCTGAAATTTGGCAGGCTTATTCCTTACAGCTTCCTTACAAAAGTTGGGCAGGTTTCATTTCGAAATTCTACGCGTAATGGTCATAACTGGAAGCTGTTTTTCTCCATTTACTGTAATGGAGATGTGCTTGAAACCCGTGGGGGCGGAGTTTCGTGTGACATCATCACACCTCCCACGTAATCACGCAGTACGTAGAAAACCAGGAAGAGGCCCAAAAAGCGCTGAAGAAAACATGCATTATATAATTGAGAAGGCAGCGAAACAATAAGAAGCGAGCGAGTGACATATACAACCATATTCATGAGTTCTGCTACTTCGGAAACAAAGCACAGTGTAAACCTACACTTTAAATCAAGTTCATAGACAGGCTGCCGCTAGCGTTTGTAATTTAGTGCCTGCCCATATAAGGCCGTCCGTCAGCGGCAATCCAATAGCAAACTGCCACGGGTAAATATTCACGGGTGAAGGACTGTGCTTATGCAGAGGAAGATGAGATGGTCAGGGTGGTGTTTGGCACAAACTCAGCGAAACTGCGAGAGAAAGTTTTAAGT
>JANRMT010027041.1:61788128-61803277 GCA_026402145.1 Polypterus bichir lapradei
TAACCTGAAAGACCTGAATGCAATGCAGAAGATACAGAAAGCAGAAGAATTAAATAAGAATCTGACACTTCAGCGGACGTTTTTACCCGTGCACAATCACAAAGTGATTTCAAGTGAAGCTGCTTTTATGGGAGACACAAATGCACCAGTGCAACTTGCCCCACTTTCCCTGTTGCCAAGTAATGTTGAACCAAGTCGTCACTACGGTGTTCCCAAATACGCACTTTGCTGATAAACTGAGCGCACTGAGTTTGCACGGCGCTTTGGTGACTTTGAAGAACAAAAAAAGTCCGTCTACATGCGGCTCGAACCTTGTGCATGTTTGGTAGCACATATCT
This sequence comes from Polypterus bichir lapradei, assembly GCA_026402145.1. NCBI lineage: Eukaryota > Metazoa > Chordata > Cladistia > Polypteriformes > Polypteridae > Polypterus > Polypterus bichir. Next base: position 61,788,467 of record JANRMT010027041.1, read on the forward strand.
GTGTGAGAAGCTCTTCTCAGTGATGAAGACTAACAAAACAGCACACAGGAGTCGCCTCACTGATGAGCACCTGCAGTCCATCCTGAGAATCTCCACAACACAGAACCTCACACCAAACATAAACGAACTTGTTGCCAAAAAAAGATGCCAGGCGTCCAGCTCTAAAATGACATATGAGCAAAGACAACTGAATGATTTGATTTGTTATTGCTGAAAGGAACACATTTTATTTATATTTCCAGGTTTTGTTATGCAGCATGTTCATATTTGAATTTGTATAATTTTGACAGGATATATTTTTATGGAGAGCAAAATCTTTTGGGATATTTAAAATCTAAGTTTATTTTTTATATAAAATTACATAAGAGTAAAGAAATTTGAATGTTTGTTCTTTTAACGTTTACTTTATTTCTAACTTGTATAATTTAGACAGGATATATTTTTATGGAGAGCAAAATATTATAAGTTGTTTAAGGTTTGAGTTGATTTATTCAGGAATAATATTCCTGTCTGTTTTTACCATTCCTACCAAAGATATTTCTGTCGACTACATAAAAATTCCTTCTATTTAAAATTTAAATAGAACTTGAACAAATACGATAGTTCATAATATCCACGCAGACTTGCACGTAAGAGCGGGAGTTATCCGTTTTAACAAGCAGCGTATTGCACTGATACGAAATAGCTGTGTGTGTATATATGTAGATATGTATGTATATGTTTATATATGTGTGTGTGTATGTGTATATATATATGTATTTGTGTGTATATATGTGTGTGTATGTATGTATGTGTGTATGTATGTGTATATATGTAGATATATATATATATGTATGTATATATGTGTGTGAGTATATATATGTTTATGTGTGTGTGTAAATATATATATATTTATATATATATATATATATATATATGACAGCAACACTCATCACTCACAACAGTGACAAAACAATTACATTGACAATCATGTTACGTTATTTTCAAAATGTTTCCTTTTCTTTTTCATTGCTTCTTTAACACACTACTTCTCCGCTGCGAAGCGCGGGTATTTTGCTAGTTAATAATAATATGAATATTTATTTAAAAAGTAATTTTCTTCTTAATATATATTTTCATATATAGTCAGTCAGTTAGTCATTCTCCAACCCACTAACACAGGGTCACGGGGGTTGGGAAGTGAACCCAGGTCGCGCTACCACTGTGCCACCGTGCCGCCCTTATTTTCATATATATTATGCTTTTATCTATACTAATAAAAGGCAAAGCCCTCACTGACTGACTCACTGACTCACTCATCACTAATTCTCCAACTTCCCGTGTAGGTAGAAGGCTGAAATTTGGCAGGCTGTATCTCCTGTACAGTATCAATCCTCATTTGACAAAAATTATTTGATAAGGACTATTTCCTTGACAGTAACAGCTAGCTGAACAAGGAACCTCTGTAGAAGTTTATGTTGTTTACAACTGTGGTACTGCATTATTAGTAATTATTGTATTTATTTATTCAATTATAACCTCTAAACATGGGATGCTTCTATGCAGTTTTGTGTTTCTGATATATACAAGACACTGGTAAAAAATTGTCAACTGGGACAAATTTGTATAGTGTGTAATTTTTATTGCAGTTTAGCACATCAGGAAGCCAGTTTTGCTACTTCTGAACATGCTCAGCCCAAACAGGCTTCGACTTGCTATAGCTAAATTTGAATGTTCACAGGCAATTAGGCAGTCTATAGCCTACACGTCCTAAAACAGAAGGTGTGTTTGTTTTAGTGATTGAATTTACATAAACATGAGCATATTCCAGAAAATGCATGCTAAAATAATAACCATGAACAGCTGACATCGGATGGCAGGTGGCGTCCAGCTACTTTTATTTTACTTCATTAATGTTAAAATTTGTATTTTGTATTGTTATATTTTGTTTGCTGTATGACATAATGACACAGCACTGCATATTTTTTTCTTGTCAAAACTTAAAACTATCAATTTTCTTAAAGGGTTGAATTTAAACTTGAGATGCACCATCAATTAAAGTGCTTTCTGAAAAATAATTTTGTATGCATTTTATAAACGTTAAAACAACTGGGCAACTAAAAATAATGCAGAAATGTAAAAAATTAGGAAAGATAGTACAAACCAATGACAATTACTAAGATATCATTAGGACAGAGTCCTGCCAATAGAAAATACAGGGTTGTGTGCTCAGCCCAGCACTCTTCACGTTATTTACGCACGATTCCTCTGCCATCCATGCCACAAATATGGTTGTGAAGTTTGCGAATGATACGACCATGGTGGGTCTCATATCAGACAATGATGAGATTCACTAGAGAGAGGAGATACAACACCTAGCACTATTTTGCTCAGCCAAAAACCTCATCTTGAACACAAGCAAGACCAAATAGGACATTGTAGACTATAGGAGGTCCATAAGAACAGAACATGCTCCTATATTCATACATAAGGAGGCTGTAATGTGTGTGGACAATATACTGTATAGTTCTTGGTTATCTACATTACATCGGATCTAACCTGGACTTTGAACACATCTCACCTAGTAAAGAAGGCCCAACAAAGACTCTTCTTCCTCAGGAAGATGAGACGTGCTGGATTCTCCTCTTGGTTGCTCACAAACTTCTACAGATCCGCTATAGAAAGCATTCTCTGTCATAGTATGACAGTGTGGTACGGCAGCTGCACAGCACAGGACAGGAAAGACTTGGCACAGGTGGTGAGAACAGCACAGGTGATCGTGGGCAGTCCTCTCCTAGACCTGGACTTTGTATATGCTGAAAGGGTGCAGAAGAGGGTCAAATGTATAGCCGCGGATCTCACCCATCCAGGTAATGGACTATTTGTACCACTACCTTTGGGAAAGCGGAAAGAAACATAGAAACACGCACCAGCAGACTGAAAGACTGCTTTTTCCCCAGAGCTGTGAAGTCCATCTGTCCCTGCTGATAAACACACATACATCTACATCTACCCCTAACCTGCCCCCCTGTAGATATGCACACACACTTTCCCTCGTCATCCTCCCCTGCAGACCCACGCACACAGATCACTGGTCTCTGCAGGCGTACTATCTCAGGAAAAGTCTGGACTTGATGATGTTTTATTGTGTATTTTAATTATTCTGCCTTGAAGCTGAGTCCTACCAACAAAAAAATTTGTTATGTGTATGCATAACGATAATAAAGAATTCTATCTATCTATGTGATTTAATGTACAGTATGCATGCATTAGCTTTCCACAGTCTAATTGTAATAAGGTAACACTGGATTAACCACTGAGCAAAATAAGCACATGCTTACGGAACTAATGGAAATGAGAAACCACAGAATTCTTAAAAAGATTTAAGTATAAATAGGTATAAGTAGGCAACAATAAGTTTTATAGTTTTACATCTTTCAATCCATGTACTGTATATTTAAATGCTATTTAACTTAAAAGGTAGCATGCAATGAATTGGAAAATGTTTTATTTTGTACATATAATATTTTTTCATTTGAATAATCTTTTTAAAAAAGTGTCCACCAACATAGATTTCTGAAGAAACAGGATTTTGAAAATTGAAAAGTATGCTTCAAAATCACTTAATTTCAGTAGTGTGACAAGTATGAACAATTTCCTTAGTAGGCTGGATTGTAGAACTTCTTTTGATATAACCTTTGTGGAGACAGTATGCAGTCACTACAGATGTAAATTTCTTTGGTTTGTCATTACATAATTTTTCTTCATACGCACAAAGACAATATTAAAGTCTGGTTAGGCTTGATTGTTTTTGTTCAAAAGAGAACCAAAGGAATTTGTAAGAATAGCTCTTTGAATAATTATTTTGACAGTCTTGTTTAATTTGTTACTATATAGCCTATATGGTACACACTCCAACACTCTGTGTCTTAAAAGGCATGTGTTTTGAACAATAAAGTTACATTACTTTACAAACCAGCATTTGTCCTAAATCGAAAATGTTACATTGTACTATGTAACACTATGCATTTCAGTATAGACTTCAAATTAACACAAGTTAATGATGAAAGAATACATAATTTAACATATTACAAATTTTACAAGAGGACAAAAAACTCCAGCAGACGATAATGTAGTATTTTAACCATGAGCTTTAATTGACATTTGCCCTACTTCAAAAAGGTTCTGAGATTTACTGTAATCTAATTGTTAAACTTCAGTTTATTGTGCTATTAGCCATTAGCTTACATCTTTTGTCAATGAAATACAGATACACTGTCCTGCTGCGGCAGCTCAGTAAATTAAAAAAAGTAACCTAATAATATAAACAGGTCAAGTTTAAAAATAGGGGTTTAAAACTATGTTTAATACAGCTTGTGGAAAACAACACCCCTTAATATATGCCATATTCAATTTTAATTTTGGTCTCTTTGATTTAACTTAATAATACAGGTAAAATTCCATTACAACGAATATCATTACAACAAAGTATTTTTATGGTCCCGAAAGTTTCCCCATATGACACAAGTCTATAGAAATCTCGTTACTACGAAGTACATTCAGTAGATACTTTCATTACAACAAAATGACCTTGAAATGCTTGAATGAATCATCCACAGAGCAGTTAGTTCTGTGGTTGCTGCTCAGTTGTCCACAACGATCCCCAAACAGAAACATTGTAAAAAACATTTTCTTTCTTCGGACTTTCCTTGTACTGTTTTTTTGCTGTTTTTGTTTTCGGTGGTTTTGATACCTTTTGCTTACTGCTCCTCAACATTTGAAAAACATCCATTGGAATTTAACTCATTGTCACCCTCCTATAGAAACAGCAGACACAAAAAAACGATAACAGTTTATATTAGAAGAAAAAAAAATATGTTTTTACAGCTCTCAATTGCAGCAAAAAGAAAAAAAGACGTTGCCAGTGAATTCGGAATTTCGCCATCAACACTGTCAACTTTCTTGAAAGACCGAGCAAAAAAAGAAGAAAAATCTCGGATTGCAAATATATGCGAACTGCTGCAATTGAAGATGCCGAAAAAGCAGTTTTATGTGGTTCAGTAATGCTCGTTCAAGAAACATTCCTATTAACGTAGCACTCATTCAAGAAAATGTGAGGTTTCTAAACTCTCTTGGGATCGCCCTCATTTGGACAACACACCAAAGAATACCCCAAAGTGGAAGACTGTTTATCTGTTGCCGGGGCAACAGCAGGCTCACAGCTCTGATGCAGCTTGGCACTGAAACAAACAGAAAAGATCTCGATGGGTGATGCAAGGAATTTGTAAATGCAGGGAACAGTATTACTTGGCCGCTAACCTGGTCGCAACCCTGTCTGACTGCTGTGTCTGTTTATAGGAAAGTGGCAGATCCCGCTACAATAAATAACGGTGCTGTTCCTGTTTCAAGCAGAATAAAGCTGGTTTTGCTAAAGTACTGAGACTCAGACTCATGTTTTGGGGTGTTAGACATGGACTTATAGCGCAACCACGATCTTTTAGGATTCGCTTCTGTGGTGCTTCACTGCAGCGCTGTGAGTCTGCTGTTGCCCTGCCCCGGCAACGGACAAACAATGTTCCACAGACGCAGCAATCGCACTTCGGGACACACTTCAGCGTGATGTTCACATTGGGTGGTGGGGGGGTCCCAAAAGAGTTCAGAAACCTCAGAAAATGAAGAAGAAGAAAAGGATGATTCGGCTTCTGAATGATAACTGTACTGTCCACAACATGCTTCCACATTTAGATAATGTCCGCGTTGAATTCCTCCAAACCAATTGCACAGTAGTGCTTCACCCACTGGGTTTGGGCATCATTCACACCCTGAAAGTGTATTATCACAAGGAAATGCTGAGAAAAATTCTTGTCAGCATAACTTGTAGACAGAAGAAGATTACAATTAATGCGGAAGAAGCTATTGAAATTATTGTAAATGCCTGGATGCAAGTTAAAGAAAGCACTATAGAAAAAAAATCAGAATCTCATTACAACTAAATATTTTTAGGTCCCTGGCAGTTCGTTGTAACAGAATTTTACCTGTATGCAAAATTTTGTTGAAATCACACTCACAGCCTTTACACTTGCCAAAATGCACAGATTTTATATTAAGTTATAATTATGGGGGAACCATCCATCTGAGAGAGGAAATTCTTTAGAGAGAAGAAGTTATTTTACACTTTTACTTTTTTGCCTTTCTAGAATAGTCAATAGCCATCAGTATAAATGCAGTACTGCAGAGAAGAACATGAGAGGCACACACCTGCCAATTAACACGTTATTTGCCTGAAGACTCAAATGAAAATTTAGATGTAATTTCATTAGTTCCACTACTTTTTTATTCAGTTTTCATAATGTTCCCTAGTGATGTGTAGATGATGTTTAAACTACAAGCACCCAATGTGTTTTCTTTTTTGGATTTATTATACACTGTAATACATTATGCATCCCGCTATATCCCAACTATAGGGTCAAAAGGGTCTGCTGGAGCCAATCCCAGCCAACGCAGGGCGCAAGGCAGGAAACAAACCCTGGGCAGGGCACCAGCCCACCACAGGGTGCACACACATACACACACACACCCACACACCAAGCACACATTAGGGACAATTTAGGATTGTAGCACTACCACTGCGCCACCTACTGTAATACATTTTGGCAAAAATATTAATTACGGTACAGCACAATTTATTCTTTGATTATATTTACATTAAGTATTCCAAATATGGTAATGTCAGAGAATTGTAAAAAAAAAAAAACACGTAATATGCACTTCATATTTTATAATTAGAAACAAAGTTAAAAATTGATTTGCACATTGACAAAATTAGGATATTAGGGAGAATCTGGTAATATGATAATGAATACTTCTAACATTACCATTGATGCAACTGAATATATTTCTTACTCGGTTATTGTAAATTTTTTCTTTTGATTCAAACACGTTATAAAAAGTAGCTGATCTGATAGATTGAGCAATGCACAAGTTAGATTTATTAAAGCTAAGTTTCTGTAGAGCTTCCTCTGTTACAACCTTTTCTTCCATAATTATATTTTCTTTTCAAAAGCCAGAACATTATAATGGCATGCAAATCAATTAAGCAAATAATAAATTTACAGCTACAAACATTTAAATCTAAAGGACAACAAACATAAAAAAGCATAACAAAAAAATCTTTTTAAATATGATAAAATAATTGATAACATAACACTGGCCCAGCTTATTTATTCTAAAATAATATTAATGAATTCTTGCCAATAATGCAGAATGTCACTTACCCACTGAGTTATAGAAGGTAGTCTGTGATTCGGTCAGCTGAGCAAGGTAAGTCATGTGCGCTAGTAGTGTAGTGTAGGCTATTACAATTAATTTCTCCTTATACACATTAACTGCATCCAGAAGGATGGATTAGGAGTGATTATAACACTGAGCCTGTCTGAGAAATATGTAAAGATCTTTGTCCAAAACGATGTTAATTTAGTGATTTCCCAGAACAAAAGGCCTAGTGAAGCTAAAACTAGGTGGCAGCACTTGCAGGTTGTGTCTTGCACTGGGTACATTTTGGACAACATTAATTAGATAAATGTGATCGATGGAAGACGTCAAGATGAATTATGAAATGCTTGTAGCTTATAGAACTAGAGTTTAGAGTTTATTCTAAGCATGGTTGAGCTCCACTTCTCTTCTGAGATGCCAAATAAAAGATTCTTTTCATGCCATTCCCTAGGATCTTTTTCAGGCAAATACTACTATGAAATATATTTATACTGTATATTGTTGAAATGGTCTCGGAAACTTCATTAAGACTAACTAGTATGGCATCTGGGATTGGTAGGAGTCCAAAATGTGGAAAGATCAGCAGGTTTCTTTTAACAAAATTTCTAATTTGTACATAATAAAAAAGTGTATAGCTGAGAAGTTAAATTTGGGGCATAATTGTTCATAAGAAGCAAAAACATTTTTGTATAAAGATCTGTAATTATCTCAATCCCTACTGTTTTCCATAAATTGAACACTGACTAGGATTGAGAAGGTGAAAAAGGTGATTATTATGTATAGGGGCAACAGATAAGAACATTTGTACCTTGAAATGCATCCTGCATTGGTTCCACATTTTAAATAATTGGTGGACGAATGGATTGTTGACGATTTAAAAAGTTTTATTTTCAATTGCAAGTCAGGCCAGTGGAGCTTTTTTAATTTGTGATGTTTTTTAAAATTTCACTGTATGAATATCTGCTTCCACTGTTACAAACTTTTAGACAGTTTTGACAAGATTTAAAGTAGAATTAAAGCTTCCCAAAGGATTAAAAATTAAATTATTTTAAGTTAATGAAAAAAAGGTTCTTTGAACTTTATAGTTTGGTGGAGGTTTTCAGGCATCTAAATGGGCTGACTGTGAAAATCAAAAAAGACCAAAGACTGCCTTGCAAGTATCAGATTGCAAGGGTTCAGATTCATATCCTCTAATAGCAATTACTAACAGACAAGGGTTTGCTCAAACTTTCTATTCAGGTGAACAAACACTCAAGTCAACCGTCTAAAATTGCCTATCAATATTTGAGAATCCTAAACTTTCTATTGCCGTTTTATGCAGAATTCGACTTGATGTTTGTGTGCCATGGAAAGCACAAAAGATGTGTATCAAACATTCCAGTGATAGAAAGGTTAATTTTATATACTTGGTAAGATGTCTTAGAATGCTACAATGATGTCACCATTTCCCACCACTTATTTCTACAAACAGCTTCTCAAACAGTTTAAGATCAGTATTACTATTTATGATAATATGGAACAGGTGAATTTTGTTTGTCTTTCACACATTCCGGTCATCAGGCAACTTAATTCTTATCATCATCACAAGCTTATGGAACACCTAACAAATTGTCAGTTCACTAACAATAGATGTTTATTACTAACAATAGATGTTTATTACTAGTGTACATATTAGTCTGAAAAGTATATAAAATAAATTATTCCAGTATTACCAAAACTAACATATGAATTTCTGGCCAATCAACTCACTCCTAATATAACAGGTGTATAAAAAACACATATCTATACAGCTATATTTCCTCCATCAAAAATAGGATATCACACATAAAATGAATCAGTTGATGAGAACTTGAGATTTAAATACATGACTGCTTATTGGTCTTACTGGGAAGAAAAAAAAGAACTCCCACAACTGCTGTACATCATTTCAGAACTGCCTAAGTTGTAATGATCTGCTTAGAGTACATCATTTGATCACATGCAATCAACAATGTATCTTGCTTTATGAAGACTCATTATATATATTGAAACAGCTGTGACTTCAATAACAGAAACATACACAAAGGCACACACTTCAAAATACTAAACACAGGAAAGGCTGGGCATGTTTTAGTACCTTCAGAAATGAATAAAGAACCAATTAACAGACACACTGGTTACATGTTTGCCTATGATTTGTATGGCTTGCTAATCACAAACAATATATACTGACATTTCAGAAATTCCAGTGTTGATACAAAAGTTCAAATGACAACACACTGATGAATATCGATCCATCCCATTTCAGAACCTGTATTTCCTGTTTGTCAGAATAATAAAATCAGAAGAAAAGATGCACCGAACAGGTTCTTTAAGATTATCAGCAACTTTCACATTCATTTTAAGATGATGCTTTGTTCATTTTACACTCACATATACTTTCAATATGACAAGTCAAGGTTCTGTAGGAGAGTGACCTTTAAGATCTAACAATAAATTATAAACTTATGTGGTAGGTCAGTACCTACCAAAGTGAATTCTTATGCAAAGAGTGTTTTTTTTTCTAACATAAAATAATATTACCAAAAAAAAAATGATATATATATGTATTATATATTTGAGTTTCAATATTTTGAAAAAAAGGATCAAAAAGAACAAACATTCCATGGTTTTCAATTTTGTTACAATAAAAGGATTTATAGAGATAAGAAAATCTTAACACATCACTATCAAGACAACTTAATACATTTCACCATTAAGTACTCAAGTGTTAAAAGTTAATTTAGCAAACGGATTACATCCACATGAATGCTCACCTGCAGTGACACTGGACTTGTCACACAGTTTTAACATGTGCTTAAAGTAAGCCAGCAGAAGAGACGGACAGCAGTGTGCAAAGTACTTTCTATTTAATTTAGTATCAATTGTTGCCTGTGCTTGAATAAAAATAATCTAAATACATCTGATTATTGAAACACTGCAGATACATAGAAATAACACATTTGAAAATAGCAATTTCACCATTTCATAAAAAAAGTTATATTACAATTAGATATTGTTGATTTTCTCTCACGATAGGAACCATGCGTGAGATTTTAACCTGAACCCTCAGCAAGATCATTATTCAGAGTGACATATTAACTGAAGCATATACAGTATTTGTTTTGCTCATACTACGGTGTATAGTGAATACTTATAGTAGCTGAATTTACAGGGATGCTGTACATTGTCAGGATTTTAAATTATTCCAATACACTAAAGGTTTTTTATTATTAATATATTTATGTGTATTCTTGTTTTCACTTAAATATTATTGTTGCTGATTACAAGATCTTATTAAGAGTGTAAACATTAAGAGATGATTAGTCTCAATTTTATCCTTTACATCAAAAAAGCTGAAATTCATAAGGAAAGCACTGGGTACAACACAAATCAGGAGTGATGGCATGTCTTGGTACAGTTAAAAAGATTGTGTAGCACACTAAAAGGGTTCACCACAGACAAAATATGTAATCTGCTCAATGCTCAAAATATTCTGTTCACTCCGTGGGATACATGAATGCACAGCCAGTAAATGTCAATGCTGTATGTAATATATTAAATAAAATCACAATTCAGTATGTACTGCTTTTGATATTGTTTTTGATCTCCCTCCAAAACTTTGTAATCGTACAAGTTTACAGATTAAAGGGTTAATATTCAAATCTAACTAAAGCTACCACTTTTACAGGATCTGCTACAGGTGAAATTATATTTACAACCAAAATTCCCATTATACTTAGTAATAACCTGTTTGAATTCAAAAGAACACATTTTTCTCTAAAACTGTTTTGTTATGACCATCAGCAAAAGCCAAGTCAATAGGAAACACTAGAACGGATCTATGGCAGGAATGTTTTACTCATGTGCAACTGTATGTAACATATTCAAGAGAAAGGAATGTCAGTGAACTAATAATAATATCTATCCCCTGAAGGAAAAATGAAACAAATACTGCATAAAGAAAAGTACTCACTTACTTACATAGTACTTCTGATGCATCCGATCATCCCGCTGCACTACAACAAAGGCTTATGGTCTTAGGACATTATCTTGGCAAAGCCGGGTAACACAGCTAGTATTATATAATAAAACAGCTTGTCTTACAATGTGTTGCCTGAATATACTGCACGTTTTAGAAAACAAATGTAATCTTACTTTGCCCTTTAGATACTTTTTGAACATTTGGATTTATTAAATGTTACTAGGGTTAACTGGCACTGAAGGACAGTGAAAGGTTTGGAGAAAATTAGGAGTCTACCAAAAATATTTTGGCACAAGTTATATTTCATCAAAAAGCCAGAATGACTATTTAATGACTATTTGATATTTAGCGTTACCCTTTATAGGCACAGTTTCACATGTAATCACTGATTAGGCCGTAAACAGTGTTTTTCAACATCATAAAATAGTTAAAAAAAACTTTCAGTGTGTACATAGGGAATTCATACATTTCTTCTTTTACTTTTGCTTATGCTACCATGCATTTAAGAAGCATCAAATCTTCCATAAGCACAAAATGCATTTACTTCTATTGTGCAGATGCAGATTTGAGGCTGCTACACGATAGACAAAAATACAAAATAAAATATGGAGAAATGGAAATGTTAGTAATTAGCAAACATGAATCTATACTAATAAAAGGCAAAGCCCTCACTGACTGACTCACTCACTCACTCACTCACTCACTCACTCACTCATCACTAATTCTCCAACTTCCCGTGTAGGTAGAAGGCTGAAATTTGGCAGGCTCATTCCTTACAACTCACTTACAAAAGTTAAGCAGGTTTCATTTCGAAATTCTACGTGTAATGGTCATAACCGGAAGCTGTTTTTCTCCATTTACTGTAATGGAGATGAGCGCGAAAGCCGTGGGGGCGGAGTTTCGTGTGACATCATCACGCCTCCCACGTAATCACGCAGTACATAGAAAACCAGGAAGACCTCCAAAAAGCGCTGAAGAAAACATGCATTATATAATTGAGAAGGCAGCGAAACAATAAGAAGCGAGCGAGTGATACACAACCATATTCATGAGTGATGCTACTACGGAAACAAAGCACAGTGTAAACCTAAACTTTAAATTAAGTTCATAGACAGGCTGCCGCTGGCGTTTGTAATTTAGTGCCTGCCCATATAAGGCCGTCCGTCAGCGGCAATCCAATAGAAACACTGCCACTAAATATTCACGGGTGAAGGACTGTGCTTATGCAGAGGAAGATGAGATGGTCAGGGTGGTGTTTGGCACAAATTCAGCGAAACTGCGAGAGAAAGTTTTAAGTGCCGGGACTTCGGTAACATTAAATATAGCCATGGACATAGCACGACATGGCACCAGCATAGCTGGGAAACTTCGATGCAAGAACACCGAGCGGCTCACGTGAACTGACGCAGTGCACAGACAAAAAGCAACAGTTCTAAAGAGCGCTGAACAAAAACCGAATTACACAATTGAAAAGGCAGCAAAAAAATATGAAGCATCTGATACATACAAGCATATTCATAAGTGCAGCTACTGCGGAAACAAAGCACACGGTGGAAAAAGTCAATGTCCCGCTAAAGGAAGACAGTGTAAAAAAAAAAAAACCCGTGCATGCAGTGTGTCAGGTCTCAGATAAAGAAAAAGACGAGCTGTTTATTGATGCAGTAAGAAACGAATCGAATGAAACCTGTTATCTTTACATCGATTGACAAACACAGAATGTAACTTGAACACAACACATCCTACAAATATGAACCTGATTGAAAGAAATAATAATAATCAAGTCCTTGATGACAGCAACACTCAATAACACTCACAAAACAATTACTGTATATTGACAGTCATGTTACGTTATTTTTAAAATGTTCCCTTTTCTTTTTCATAGCTTCTTTAACACACTACTTCTCCGCTGCGATACGCAGGTATATATATATATGTATATATACCCCGATCTACATACTCGAATAATGGATACTTTATTCGCCATCAATGATTGTTTTGGTAAAGCCATACTCAGTGTATTCATTAGATGAACGGTAAAAAAGTAAGAGCGAGGGGAGGGTGACTTATTGAGGCATGCAGGCAAAACCACAATAGCACGCGGGCTCGATGTACGAAAAAATATATCTTTTCAAGTTCTATTTAGTCCATATGTGTCAAACTCAAGGGCCATCATTTTATATACTGTATTATTGTTATTAATGGCCCGGGTATATGATATGAAGCGCTGGTAACACAATAAACTACAGAACCCATAATGCAGCGCTTCAGCTGCCTTGCCGAACACTTACCGCGTTAATCAAGTCTAGCTTATGATGCTGCAAGTTATTGCAAAGCTAGCCCACATGATGCTGAAGAGAAAAGTTGATTCTGAAAATAGAGCCTTTAAAAACCGATGGGAGGCTTTGTATATGTTTACTGACATTGCCGGTAAACCCGTGTCTCTCATTTCTGGAGCTAATGTGGCTGTAATTACAGAATTTAATCTAAGACGGCACTATGAGACAAAACATCAGGATAACCTGAAAGACCTGAATGCAATGCAGAAGATACAGAAAGCAGAAGAGTTAAAGAAGAATCTGACACTTCAGCAGACGTTTTTACCCGTGCACAATCACAAAGTGATTTCAAGTGAAGCTGCTTTTATGGGAGACACAAATGCACCAGTGCAATCTGCCCCACTTTCCCTGTTGCCAAGTAATGTTGAACCAATTCGGCACAACGGTGTTCCCAAATGCAATCTGCCCCACTTTCCCTGTTGCCAAGTAATGTTGAACCAATTCGGCACAACGGTGTTCCCAAATACGCACTTTGCTGATAAACTGAGCGCACTGCGCACTGAGTTCGCACGGCGCTTTGGTGACTTTGAAGAACAAAAAAAGAATTTTGACTTGTTTTGCAACCCCCGTCGATGTGGAAACTGCACTTGTGGAGATTCAGATGGAGGTGATTGAGCTGCAGTGTAATGGCACACTGAAGGCAAAGTATGATACTGCAGGGCCTGCACAGTTTATTCACTCCATTACCGCAGAAATGCTCCAGCTCCGTCTACATGCGGCTCGAACCTTGTGCATGTTTGGTAGCACATATCTGTGTGAGAAGCTCTTCTCAGTGATGAAGACTAACAAAACAGCACACAGGAGTCGCCTCACTGATGAGTACCTGCAGTCCATCTTGAGAATCTCCACAACACAGAACCTCACACCAAACATAAACGAACTTGTTGCCAAAAAAAGATACCAGGCATCCAGCTCTAAAATGACATATGAGCAAAGACAACTGAATGATTTGATTTGTTATTGCTGAAAAGAACACATTTTATTTATATTTCTAGGTTTTGTTATGCAGCATGTTCATATTTGAATTTGCATAATTTTGACAGGATATATTTTTATGGAGAGCAAAATCTTTTGGGATATTTAAAATCTAAGTTTATTTTTTATATAAAATTACATAAGAGTAAAGAAATTTGAATGTTTGTTCTTTTAACGTTTACTTTATTTCTAACTTGTATAATTTAGACAGGATATATTTTTATGGAGAGCAAAATATTATAAGTT
>JANRMT010027041.1:61803677-61828677 GCA_026402145.1 Polypterus bichir lapradei
TGTGTGTATGTATATATATATGTATTTGTGTGCATATATGTGTGTGTGTGTATGTATGTGTGTATGTATATGTATGTGTATATATGTAGATATATATGTATGTATATATGTGTGTGTGTATATATATGTGTATATGTGTATATGTATAGATATGTATATATATATATGTTTATATGTGTGTGTATATATATATATATATATATATATATATATATATATATATATATGTGACAGCAACACTCATCACTCACAACAGTGACAAAACAATTACACTGACAATCATGTTACGTTATTTTCAAAATGTTTCATTTTCTTTTTCATTACTTCTTTAACACACTACTTCTCCGCTGCGAAGCGCGGGTATTTTGCTAGTATAGAAATAAACTTGATCCCACAGGCTTATATCTCAAGATAGAGGTAAAGAATTTAGGGGTAATCATTGACTGTGACCTAAACTTTAAATCACATATGAACCAGATTACTAGGTCAGCATTTTTTCACTTAATATAGGAAAAGTTAGAACTTTTATAACCTTAATAAAAGATGCTGAAATATTATCTCACACTTTTGTTTTCAGTTGACTAGATTACTGTAATGCACTCCTAACAGGAAATCCTAAGAAAGACATCAATCAGTTGCAATTAGTGCACAGTGCAGCAGCCAGAATCTTAACTAGGAAAAGAAAATCTGAACACATCTCTTTAGTTTTAGCATTGTTACACTGGCTACCCGTGTCATTCAGAACTGACTTCAAAATACTACTGATACTAATGGCTTACAAAGCCTTAAATAATCTTACTATGCCCCATATTTTGGAAAGCCTTTCCTCCTAATAAAGATGGTGCCTGTGTTTGGTTTTGCGTCTGCCTCAGCTTAAGTGTTTGTATGTTTTATCTGTTTTATTAGTACATTCTTCTCTAATGCTGTCTTTTCTTATGGACATACAATCGGCAGTTGCTACTGGCAATCAAATCTATAATGGATGAGTTCCAGTTTCGGCGAAATCATGTTATTTTTCCACTGCCACTCAAGCACAATATGTTTTTCGGGGTGTACCTCCACTGTTGCCAGTCAAGAGCTTGCCTACACCCGTCAGCGATCCCGCTGGAGGAAGTGTGGTAAAAGGGCCAGATTTCTTGTGCTGCTTCACTGGCTTCAGAGAGATTGTGGGGCTGTGGAATCTCATGAACTCAAGAGTGAGATTGGGGGAAGATCTGGGAGTGTTGTTTTTAGACTGCACCCTAGCAGGGATGCTTAAGACCTGTCTCTCCTTGGCCAAGCACCGCTCCACAATTTGTTCTGCATCCTACTTATAATCTAAATGTGGATGACTACTGCTCATTGAGGTAGGAACATTGATCTGCTTCGTAGCTTATCAGAACTGTCTAATTGCAAATGTCAAATAATTTCTTCAAGCCTTTACAACTCTTCCTTGATGAAGATGACTAAAATTGGACATATTCACCCCATATTGTGTTTTAATATATCATCAACCTGGTTCTGCTACATCTTTTCTCAGGACTTATCTTCCACTATCAGATTAGGTTGGATCATCATAGTTGGGGACTTTAACATTAATACAAGTATTGATGATTCATCTAATAATACTGCCATGGAGTTTCAGAGCATCTTGGAAACTTTTAATTCAAATGAATAATGTATTCTTTTTCATCTTCATATTGTTTTTAAAGCACTACTGATAGAACCATTCAAAATGCAAGACTAATTTGCATTGTGTTGCAACTCAAAAAAACAAAAAAAAAATTATTTTGAGGCGTTCGCTGATTAGTGTTTTACTATTTATTCAACTGTTTCTGTTGTTGCTGACACAAGTCTTTTCAATAAACTTTTGATTTAATATACTTAGGCAAGTGGTTATTTAAACTGTTTTGTATTAGAAAGCAGTCACTGAGTTATTTTTTGCTTTATAGAAATATGTTATAACACATAAAGGAAATACATATAATTTTAATTAATATAGGTTGATTTTGAATAAAAAATTTTATTATGTGATTAATTGCAATTCCAATTTTTATTGAAGTGCAGACCTAAAATACTGTAATTGATTTTGTCAAGTGTTCAGTTATGAAAGAGAATTACGAGACAGTTCAAATGGTTAAAAGACCAAATACAAGCAGTGCTTGGCCTCAGCAGATGTCATCTATAAAATAATACTTTGTTATATACTTTTTTCAAATGTATTAAGAAATTTGTCATTATTTTATTGCAAAGAAACAGAAGTTATAAGTGTTTTATTTCATGAATTAACATGTCTGATTTGTTGCCAATGCATGGAAATTTTAACTATTTACTTTTCCGTATTGTGCTCTCAACCTAGCAGGCACCCTTCTCCTAAATTATAATATACTATTTCAAATGAGAGCGTATCTACTGTATTTATCTCGCTGTATGTACTCTCTGCAGAGGCTCGAGACTTGGTTTATTATTTCTGGAACAGGATGTCTTTTGTGTTGTCTACAAGTTTTTGTATTAACTTGGCTCCTTTCATAGAATTCTCAGATTTTCTTCTGAATTCAAAAGCATTTAGTCAAGACAGCAAGCAACTTTAAAACTGCTTCTGTAAGACCAGGTGTCCAATAGATTTGGGCACAACCATTATTTTATAGACAACTTGAAATGGAACCTCAAAATTATAGTACATTGTTTTACAAAATGTTTGAAGTGAGCAACAGAACAATAATAAGAGGCTGACATTTTACTCTAATATAAATAAGGTAGGTGAATTGTTAATTGCTTTCTTTGCAACTGTGCAGTTACAATATTGTAGCTGAATTATAGTAATCTACAGTCTTCAGCACTGAAGTGCACTATTCTTGATTTACTGTGAGAATATATATTGAACTCAATGGGTGCGGGCAGGTTTCATTTTAACTATTCAGATCATTGCAAGATTGTAATTAAAAGGCAGAGCTGTACTGTATTTGTATAATGGCAACCAGAGACGTTAATGTAGAGGGTATGCATACAACAGAATTGTTTATTTAAATTTTTTTGTTATTGCTTTCTTTAAAACATAGGATTCATTAAAATATGTGGTCCTACAGACAATTTCTATTGAGATCATCTTGAAGCAATCATTTTAAGCACAAATCTTAAATCACCTTTATGCATCTTAAATTTTTATTGATATACTATGCTGATATAAAGTATTCACCATCTCATAAAGTATACACTATTATATAAAATTGAATCGTTGTAGATTTAATTTGACACCGATTAAGAAAAAGACCATTTAATGTCTTTTTAATGCAAAAGAAATCTATGCAAAGTGCTCTAAATTAATCACAAATATAAAGCATAAAATAACAGTTTACACAATTATGCACCTCTTTTAATATGACACACACAAAATCATCACTAGTACAGTCAATTGGATTTAGAAGTTAAATATTTAGCTCAATAGAGATCACCTGCCTGTAGTCAGGGGGTTTCAACTGACTGTAGTCTAAATTCACCTTATCTGTAAGGTCCAACTTGTGGTGAGTCAGCATCATGGTTTAACTTAAACAATGAAGACAAAGGAACACTCCAAGCAAATCTGTGAGAAGGTGATTGCAAGGCACAAGTCAGAGGATGAAAATATTCATGTCATTCAAAAATTCTCACTTTCGGAGACATGGTTATAATGTACAATAAAATGTGCAGTGAAACGTGTGAATAACAGCCTCCTTGACAATCTGCAGCTTAATTTTAACACCTAACACTATCCTAAATTTTTTGTCTGGGCTGTATTTAGCAATAATTTAGCTGGAATATATAACATAACACAAACATATTTCCCCATGTACACTGTTATTGTGTTGTAAGATATGGAGGGCTTAATCGTCAGCCACATTTATTCGCTCAGTACAGGGCACAGCAATTAATTTCTCACCAACTCTGTACATGGTTTGACTGACAGAAAGGAGTCTACTTCTACATAAGCATGACAGAAAGAGAGGAGTCAGAAGCTAGGCTTGTGCTAATTGATTGGTGCTTATGTGATTTGTGTTACCTTTGTATGTATGTGTATACATACACTATATTGTGGCCACTATAGGGTATCTTGGAACAACAAACCATCAACACAACTACACAAAAACACAGATTCACATAACGCACATACAATGCACCAAACGTTTTCGCACCTTCCTCCAGAACTTATCAGGTGAGCTTTGTCCTCGCTCTCTCTTGACTCTCACTCCCACAAGTAAGGTAAAGGAGCTCCTTTCACGCTGGACCTGGGAGTACTTTCCGTGTCATAATACACCAAGGAAGCACTTCAAGGTCAAGCAGACCCCCCCGCCCTAGGAATTGCAAAACGTCTCTGGAATTAGGAACTACAATTTTGTCAATCTTCCCCTGACCTTCCATTTCAAACTTCAGTCTGGTAAAGGGAAACACCATCCATCCTAGTTGAGACATCCATTCGATGCCCTCTATCCACTACATGGGTCCTTCAACTGGGTAAGGAACCATTCATTTTGGTGAGGACGCCAGACCATTTTTGCCATCCTTTATAATATATTTCATTTTTCTCCGTTCTTCTGAGGATACACTTTATTATGTGTTCTATTTATCATTTTATTTATAATGTACCTTTTTATCGGAAATGTTTGGCATGGTTACCTTTTCAATTCATTTGTGGGCCCACTTAAAAGTCCAATTATGGAGTTCTGTGCACATACATATGCATGCATTTGTCACCTCTCACTTTTGTCATTTCACTAAATTCTGCAACACTACAGAGAGACAGTTTTTCTAAGTATATTCTTTAAATATCAGATTCAAGAATGAAAGCCTGATTTTTTATTTGAATTCCTAGATTGAGTGTGTTAAACTCTTTTTACAATTTTTTGCTCTAGGTGAAACATTTTGAGTATTTACTTTAGTCATAAATAAGTTGCATCATACAAAAAATACATTTTGAAATAGTATTTAATAATATAAACTTTCAATTACTTGTCAATTTGAGTTATTTAATTATTCAGTTATTATTTGTGCATCTGAAATGCAGTATAAATGTTGTAAGTTGCCTTCCTAACAGGGGTACCACACAACAAATTAATTTATCTTTTACAGCAACAGCATAAAGAGACAAAGAGGCAGGGGGAAGGTTAAGATTTTAATTTCACTCTGCAGTATCTGACTAAACATTAAAATAAAATACCATTTCATAAAATATGTTCATTGAGAAAATTGGTACTACATAAAAAAACACATCTTGTATGTTAAACACAGATGTAAATCAATGAAAATTTGTGAAAGTGCAGGTTAGGTCCATGCTCCTGCTGCATCCAGGAGTCTCTTGGGAACCTGCTACCATCTGTACCGTAACCAAGATGAGCTGGGCAGGTGAGGAAACAAGCCGCCAGAAAAGGAGTAGGTGAAAAAGTGAATTAAGTGCTTTTATTTTAAAATCAAAAACAAATCAGTATTCAAATAAATAGTGCAGTGCATAAAAGTCCATAAATAAATAATCCTTAAAACCATGTCATCTGTGGAAGTTAAAATCCTGTCAAATAAATATCCATAAAAGCAAGCAGGAATCTGTCCTTTAAAATCCCTGAGCATCCCTTTAAAAAGACGTCTCTCAGGCTTATCCTATTTGGATCTCGCAGCATGGAGAAATGTCAACCATCATGTGCACACAACCTTCATACTTGGTCAAGTCTCCCACCCACCTATCTCATGGTGTTCCTAGGGCACCACCAAGTCTCTATTTCCGTGAGTCCTGCTGCCATCTCTGGCCTTGCAGGGGAGCCCTCCAGAGTAATTGTGTTGGACCTGCTCCCATGCTCAGCTGGAGCAACTGTCAGCCTCCTCAAGCACCAGCCACACACTCCTCTCCCAGGGGTCACATTCCCATCTGCCTGCTTCCTCCCAACGCACAGGATCTCGTTCACTTTTGCCTTTGTCTTCCGTCCTTTAACCTCCACTCTCTCGAACCTCTTCCTTTCATCTGTTTTTTTTTACCTTTTTGTCCCATGCAGGGACCTTTTATCTTCTGCTACTTAACTGGGCAGAGGTGCGAGGAGTCGCCCCCTCCGTGGCATCATTGAGGTACCTGACTGAACCACCCACCTCCATATGTGTATGTGGTGCAGTCGGAGATGTACCCCAATTAACTAAAGAACGAAATGCCACTCACGCACACCTGTGTCCAGTTGGCGCCTGCACGTGCTTTGGGTGTGATTATTTATTTAAAAAGGACCATCTGTTACTGAGCCACGGGCCCACTATGCCACACAAGTAAATTTCCATTCTTGCTTATATAAAGTTTTTTTTTTTTTACAACCAAGCAAAAACTAATTACAAATTAAGTGTGTCGGGCTACTGTTGAAAAGTTGAAGAATTTATTATCAGTCACAAAACTTGTCTATGAGAAATGGATATCTAACTTATTCAAAAGAATAATCACCTAGAGCAATTTATCTTTCCAGTGGAATTAAATTTAAAAAAATAAACAAGGTAACAAGATAAGATTATTTTTTTACTTTCTGAGCAAATGTAACTGAAAGGTCCAACAACAACTTGTCATTAACAATTTATCACCTGAGACAATTCAATAAGAGATAAACAAAACCATAAAATATCAAAAATACACTTCAGTAACTAAGAAAAAGTCATCAAGGTGGCATCTACAGATAATTTTGACTACAGTTGAACAGATATTGTAAGAGAACACAATAGTGAGTATATTTGCAAAGAAATATTTATATAATATAAACACTAGTGATAACAAATAACCATTGCAATATGCAATGTCTAATACATTGTGTATATAGTGTAATAGTGTATATAGTGAAGGATAATGTAATACATTTTTTCCTGAAAATATTTTGTACAATGAAAAGTGCAACCCAACAGTAAGCAATTATTTTTCCTTCTTAATTAATCAAATAACAACAAATTTATTCCAAACATTTCTTTGACATTATTCAATAAATTCAATAAGTTCAGATCTGCTAAAATATTGGTAAATTGGTCTGCATGGTTATATACAATGCAGGATATGTTGGAGAAGACCATTTCTCATCAGGTTTCAGCACAGACCAATGCCATTGCTGGTTTACAATATTACAGATCAGTTGCAGACACTTTGGAGAGTCAAAAGCTGAGAATTGTGATCTGCATCCCGGTGAGAACTTTTCTTCTGAGAGATGGCAAGTGCCACCTTTTGAAACAAACTGCTAAGGGAAAGTTTGGTCAAACTGTCAAAAAATAGGATTAGGAACAGAGACCCCTAAGTTGTAGCTATCCATAACTATAAAGTATCACGTGACATACCTATGCCAGATAAAGTTACAGTAATAGAAACTACTTTTGCATACTATTTAAAATAGTGGCTAACTTGACAAATAGAACATTTCATCTGTTACTAAAAATCCCTACAAATATTTGTACACACAATTTTATAAACAAAACAGTCAGTATTCTTAATTGATTGTGTCAACAATTTAAAAGACTGCATAAACGATAACTATTTGCATTTTAATACAGAAAACACAGAACACATAAGACCTTGATACCTGTTTTACTGAAACACATACAGCTTAGGTGTTACCTTTGATATCAGTCTATCTTTGGGTGCTGGCAAAATAAAACCAGACTTGAAGACATATGCATAAAAATAATTCTAAGTACATGGTGTGGCTGATTTAGCGGCCAAGTATTCCAAATAATGAATTTCAAGGAGGGTCCAATTACGCTTGATCCAGAATTATGAACGAGAGGCTGAATATGACACAACAGGTCATCAAACACAAGGAAGAAATGCATAACATTTGAAATTCATCTGCCCATCATGTAAGTCCCATGTTATGAAGATATCTGTGCCCTGTGGAATTCAGTTTCTCTTCTGATTTGGTAGTCACACTAAGGTGTGACTGTCACAGATCTCCTCACGTTCAAACATCTTTGCATGTCGTTTCTCTTTTGATATAACATATGCTCCATGGAGAATGCTGGCCTGTTTGTCAGTAAACATGCACGCGTAGCCACCTTTCCACTGCTTCCTCACACACAACGATGTGAAGAAGACTGCTTTTGAAGGTTACAGATTTATTACATGCTATTGTTGTTTTAGTGAAGTGCTCTGTGACTGATGGCAGAAAGTAAACTTTGTTAAAAATGGTATTGATATATTCCACTTTGTTAGTTGTTACGTCAGTCATTTTGGCATGTGCACTATATGTTCTGTTACCAATACATTTTTCAACATGAGCTCATTATAAAATTAACATGGGAAATAAGATTTAGGAAAAAATTAATAACAGTAATAATTGTAATTAATAATTTATTACTTGACACAGAAGAACTGTACAAAGACATTTTAAAGGCAAATCGTTAGAATAAATGCACTAACCCACTTTCATGCCATACGTAGTGTCTTTCTCTTAAACATATACTTAAGTTTTTTTTTTTTTCTAGGGAGGAAAAAAACATTTACACAGGAAAGGCTTTGTTGTGGAACTCACATTTCACCCCTGTCATATGAGTGACTGTGAATGAAACAGTTTAAGTTCTATTGAAAAAAAAGTCCTTTGCCTGTCTTGGCCATCCCTTTAAATTAAGGGAGGATCTCATTTTCACCGCAGGTATCATTATCCTATAAAAAACTTTTTCCTGTATATTACATGCACAGTTGATCATGGCAGATTGAAATTGATCAAATTATCAGACAGTCTTCTATTACCTCTACTGTGCCTCTCCATCCCTTCCACCAGAGGGGATACATGATACTCATTTCCACAGCTGAGCCTCTGAAGTAGAAATGCATGCACATGTAAGCTGCTTGCAAAATCAACAATGTATAGATGAAATTATGCATAATGTATTTTAAAAGACTGTAAAAAGTCTTAATGCGCCTCTCCACCTCAAGGTTATTATAGTTTTGCCTTTTTATATTAGTTTTTATTTCTATATTTTTTCTGACCTTACTTGGAAATTCAGTTTAGTTTTTATTTCACAAAGACATTTCTATTTTATTTTTATATCTAGTAGTTTCAGTTTTAGTTTTAATAATTATGGTATGGAGTTCCTACAGAGTTTAGTTTTGTGTCACAATAAGACAGAACTGTACACTTAACAGATTTGGATACAAGTTTAATGTTAGTGGAAGCTTACTACACTACATGGTTTATATTATGTATATTAAGGAACCATCAACAACAAATCAAATTAATAATATATTGAACAATTATTATAAAAGTAAAGTTTAATAAATCGGACTCTGCAGCTGCATAAATAAAAAAAAAAAAAAAAAAATCGAGTATGTGTTCAGGTAAAAGTACAACTTCTGGGTGATGGATTTGGCCCAGTAGTTAATGCAGATCTGTAACTGTGGTGTAACAACCACATGCCGAATTTCATCCATCTATCTACACACATGTATGTGCACGCACACACAATTCCAAAAACTGTATTTTTGGAGTCTGGGAGGTCTATAACATCAAGATTCATCAAAATATTGAGGTTGAATTTTTTCATGATTACTATACTTTCGCTATACTTCGTATATGAGAAAGTAAAAACGATTTCTCCTGTGCGAAGTGGCAGGTGAATTGCTGTCAACAAAAAGCAGTCACCTGAGAAATAAACTGAAATGTTACTTACTCGTGATTTTTCTGTCCATATGGTAAACGTTTTGTTGACCAGCACATACTGATTTGAGCCGTTTGAATTACATCTTGATATACAACAAGCGCAAACAAAGGCGACACGCAAGTCGCTTTCTATTTCTCATGCTTTACGCACCCACACTCCGCTTGCTCGGTCACTGTAAATGCTGTGTGAACACTCGCCCTCCATCACCAGCCGCTGTTCACTGGAGGAATATGTGCGGGCGGCTCGTGGTGGATGACGTTCTGTTTTAGAGTTAAAACTTACAAGGGTTAAAGACTGACGGCAAGAATATTCATTCAAAAACGAAAAGTAAAAATATTTTAGTAAATTATTTTATTTCAGTTAGTCTTTGTTTATTTTATATTCCAGTAAACACTTGAATGATATCGAATCTGTCTCTGCCTCTCTCATGCATAAAACCAATGCATGAAAATGCAATTATTATGTATTTTGAACGTTGTTTTTTTCTGATCTTGCTCAATCTCCACATTATGGTGCATGGTACTGGGAATGGGTGCATAAACCATCAGCATGGCACTGCCAGATCTAAATACTAGCGTGGAGAATTGCACAAGTACTAAAGTGAATTTAGCTGCAGGTGGAAGTTCCTTTCCCACTTTATTGTGCCAAGCAGAGTTGTGTTGTAGTGCTGCAGTTTATTAGCCACTGAAAGTGACGTGAAGAAGTTGTCTCTTGTTACAGTTCTACCTTGGTCCAGCAACGGCTTTATGACCACAGTCTCAGAAAGTCCTTCTCCTATGGGATGACTGGGATCTTTTCTTAAATAAGGAATCTATCATTTTTCACACATTCTGCATTGGTGTCTTTGTTGTCAAAGCACAAAGGCCCCATTATAGTCTGATATTGGTCACTGTATCTTTGATTGCTGGTTCAACAAATAGCTCTGACCAGGCATCAACCACAGCACCAACTTTGGTCATCGCTGCTCTCGTGAAAAGAATGCAGATAAATGCCATCAACTCAGAGTGGGAGAGGCAAGTTCGTTGCACCACATGAATGTGACTGAGAGAATAAAACTGGAAAAAACAAAAACGTTAACTCTTACAAGTAGCAAAAATTTACAGCAGGTGTTACAGATTCAAATCAAATGTATATTTTTATCATATAATAGTAATAATAGCAGCTCACTACTCAAAATGAAAAATGCGGGGAAGACCTGGGATTGAACCCACAACCTCTTAATTTAGAAGCAGCCATTCATACATCTAACCTACCCATGCAATTGATAAATGAGCTTTGGTTTTTACATATTGACAGCAACATGTAAATTGAAAATTTTATATTCTTGAATAAAGCACACTTGTTTTGTTATACTTTTTGTGAAAGTATTTGATATTTGAACTTCATGTGAACATCAAAATTTTATCAATGTGAAAAAAGTTTCTGTTTTAGTTATGTGTTAAACATTTCTTGCCATCCAACATCTACCAGATCGTTGTAGACATGGAACATACCTGTACATGAAATGTATGTATTCCAAATAACAATATATTATTTTACCCTATTCAGGTGCAGGCACCTCACACCCAGATAAACAGACGCTGGAAGAACTTCAGTTGCGTCGGTGGGGGATGGAATAGCAGGCCGCTTGCTGCTTGTGCTGATCAACACATCTGTAAAACAAAGACACTGATGAAGGAATTTAAGGTGGCCTGGCACTACAACTTTTTTTGTAGGCTTCAGGTTTAGTGTTAAGAAATGTAAAGTTGCAGGAGTTTCTGCAGCACGCTGGGCTAGAATCATTTGCTCAGCATAAAAATGTGGTGCTTCAGGATAACATATAGATGCCAGACAGACTGAAAACTAAAAAGCAGGCAAGTCAGTGAATAGTACCAATATAGGCATTACCTTTCAGAATATCCAACTCAAAGGCACAAGTCTCAATAACTTTAGAGATAACCTTAAATTGCATGTTGAGAAAACAGTGGAGGTTACAGTCAAGGAACTGGAAATCTAGTTTGAAAATATGAGGGGTAATCACAGCAAGGAAATCCACACGGATCTGAGATCATTTGTTGCTTCTCAATCTTCTATCATGATTCATGGCCTGATGATTTAACACTTTTGGAGAAAATGAGATTGACACTTTAATTAAATGGTATGAAGGCTGTACAAATAGAATAGAGATTGCTAAGAATTTTGCTTCTCAGACAAGTCTTGTAATAGTTTATGGGAAGAAACAGAGCTTTTATTGTACTGATTTCCACAATATTCTACATTTTGTGGAGATCATGCTCGTTCTGCCTATTTCAGCAGCTCAGTGTGATTGTGGCTTTTCAGTACCAAGCAGAATGAAATCAAAAGTGCAAACCCCACTCAATGTCTTAACCTTGGAGGATTTAGTTAGAATCAGCACAGAAGGCCCAATTCTTGAGCAGTTTGATCCTGAGCCCTGTGTCAAACACTGGCTAATTTCAAACAAGAAGAAAAGAAGACCACATTACACTGGATGGCCCTCTAACACTGAGATTCTGATGGTCAGTGACACAGACACGGAGCCTGAGTAAAATACACAGTTCTTAATGACTATAAATAGTTTGAAAATTAAAATGACATTCAATTACCCAAATCATCAAGACAGACATACAAGCATATGGAAAGGACACACTGCACAGGAGAAAGAAAAGAATGAGGCACACATTACAGTGCATGGAGGATAGGAAGTTAAAGAGATTGAAAGATTAATATTTTACACATTTGATTATTTGGCACCTAAATCAAAACCATTGACCCCTATTTTTTCCTTTTAGGAACCACTGGCTCCTTGAGGTGAATTTTTGCTTGGAACACTGCATATTACAACTTTGTTACTCACTTGCTCTAAAGTAAAACCTTTGCAATCATTATGAACTGCTTACAACTCTTCAACTCTCCTTGCTTATGTTGTACTCTTGGTACCACTGCTGGAATTGCAAAGGAATCTGACACTAAAAAGAGCATCTTTTTTTGTATTTAAAAGAAAAGATTCAATGAATAATATATTGGAAACAATATATTGGAAACTCCATAAAGAAAGAAGTAAGAGAAATGTTCTTGAATATTTTAGAAAAAGGAGAGGTACAATAGAAGGTGAGCAGACGGATATGACACACACAAGTGCCTTCAGATGCTAAAGGAGAGTTTAATCACAACTTCAAACCTATCATAACTACTATTGCATAGCAGTGAACAACTCCTTAACAGACTAATAAAGCGAGAAAATCAAATGTATGTTTTTATTATGATATAGCAATAATAATAATAGCAGCTCACTACTCAAAATGCCGAGTGACCGGTCACGAAACCGGTACCTTTGAGTTATAAGGCAGCAGTTCTTACCTCTGCACTATTCAAAAATACACATCAATTTCCTGTCAATTGACATTTGAGCTTGGGTTTTTAACTCATTGACAACAACATGTAAATCAAAAGCTTTTTTTTCCTTTGGTTATATTCTTGAATAAAAGCGCATATGTTTATTTGATATTTGGACTAAAGTCTTCACACATTATACATTTCATGTCATTATTAGTATAACATGGAAAAAGTTTCTGCTTTAGGTATGTGTTCAGCATTTTTTGCCTCGCATTTCCTTTCATCCGACATCAGAACTTTGTAGACACGTTACTCACATGAAATGCATGTACAGGGAGTCCTCGGGTTACAACGTTTTGACATACAAAGTTTCGAGTTTACAACACTCACTGCCATAAAAACTTTAAAAAATTGAGACATGAGTGTTTTGGCTTATGCCGTTAGCATCGTACTTACAGACTACGTGGGCGAACTAGTTTAGTTGTGCGCAGCGGAAGAATACGCAGTAACGCAGCGTATGAGTGAGGGAGTTGGTGAACTAGTTTTGTTGCGCGCGGAGGAAGTGTTCCATTTGTGTGGCTTTGTTTGGCGACTTTGTGGCTCTTACCATGGATCCTAAACAAAAGTCAAGAGTCTTCAGATGGTAGTGCTTCAAAGAAGAGGAAACCATCATGATGGAAGTGAAATTACACATTGTCAAGAGATCAGAAGGAAAAGGTAAGGAATTTTTTTACACTCATTTTTTGTCATTTCTTCTGTTACTACAGTATAGTGTACAGTACAGTATATTTATGTCCTTTTCCTTTTTCTGTGGCTTAGTTGTGTTTTTATGTTCTAGATTATGATTTTGCAAATGTGATAGGCTACGTAAGTGACTTAGGCTAGGGTGTATTTTGACTTACACCAAAATTCGGGTTACATCACTGTTGTAGGAATGGAGCTGTGTCGTAATCCGAGGACACCCTGTATTCCAAATAATATTGAGCTCCATCAAAGGGGGATAGCAGGCTGTTTGTGTTGATCGACACATTTACAAAACAAAAGACGCTGATAAGACAGGTGTGAAGGAATTTAAGTTGGGCCAGGATTACGAGTTTTTTCGTAGGCTTTAGGGATTCCAGTGTTAAGTAAATTTATTCTGTAGCAATTTATCATAAATCTTTTGAAAAATAACAATCTTGAACTTTGAAGTTCAAATGCTAATTAAGAAGTGGTTTTAGGTGTGAAAATATTTTTGAACAATTGTTCAATAAACTAAAACATACCACCCCACTTCTCATGGGCTACATTTAAACACACCAAGTAACAAAAGGAATGGGTGGGCACAGATCCAAAATCCTGACATGTTAGGTGATAACACTTCAGACTAAAATGCTGCAAGGTAAAACAAAACCAACTAAAATGAATTTAAGGTCATAAAGGCTTTAAAGAACCTTTAATTTCACAGTTTTGTTATAAAACTGATAAATAATTGTAATAGCATCTTACTCCAAATATAGGCTGTTAAAAATAACAAGTATATTTTCAGTTTCAGGAACCAAAACCTGACGCATGGTTACCAAGCTGGGCAAACACTATTTAAAGTTAGTGTTGAGCCACAAACATACTTAATTTAAATTTGTACATACCTTATATTTAATTCCCTATAGACAGTTTTCGAGTCTTTCAACTGATACTTTGTGTCCCCATTGTTTTCGTATAATAAATCCCTAGGTACCATCATACACGTGTTCTGGGAAAGTTCAATGGTCATAGTTTTCTGGTGTGATGTCTCAAAGTTTCTCTCATGTATTCTTTGGTACAAAATCTCTTTCTCCCTTCAAATTTTCCTTCTTTTGGACTTTTCTGCTGTGTCACTTTCTCTTTCTTATAAATGCTACTGTAATCTCTGCAAGCCTAATTTATGCTAAGCTGGCACTAACTTCCTGCTGGAAATCTAGTTTACTATCACTTAATTTATGGCAACCCTCCTCTTTTCTTAATTGTTTGAATAATCTGTGGTATGAACTAAGAAGGTGTTTGGCTTCTATACTTTAACGTCATCTGTGCAACTTGTCCTTAACCATATACAGTAAAGTGGTATATATAGAGTGGTAATCCATGTACTTTTTTTTCCCCCCTTCCTGTTTACATTCAATTTCAGTGTGCCTTCCACTCCACTCATACAAGGTTGGGAGTGGGAGTTAGATGCTGTAGGGGTGGGGGTTTTGTTGTCCTATTATAATGTAATTATTATAGTTTACAATTTCTATTTCATTAATAACACTTTGATAACAATAAATATAAATGTTAAGCGAAGCTGCGGATTTGTGGTTTGGACTTTTAGTCTGTGCACTCCCTGGGGTATTATTCACCCCCCGAGTAGTTTGTTAATAAAGGTACCACTTTTTGTTTATTGTATGGCCTTCTCGATGTTACTGTGAGAACAAAATGCCACTACGAGGGGCCCACCTAATACAATATATAAAACATAACCCACTCTACAATTGTATTTTTCTTCTAAACTACGTGAAATACTAGTAACGTTAGCTTCAGTTCTCAAAGAAGCATCTTTCACAAAAGTGCAGCACCTCAGGTCACTCCGCCGAGGTTGTTTTAATGTATTTCATTGCCAGCCAACACCAGTGAGGCTGTTTTGCTGAAAGACTTTCTGAATGCTTGCGCATCCTTACTTTTCTTGGCAGTCATGTAGTCATGGCAGCACAGGACCCGCTCACCATGCTATTGAGCCAAAGCATAATGACATGGCAGTGTAAGCCTGAATCTAGAATTCTTTAGTCGTGTATGACTTTCTGTTGTACTCAAGAGTGAATGACTTGTGTTTGCAATGAAAATGATTTGTTGGCCTGTGTAATGTGCTTCACTGTGATCAGATGTCACTGCAATTCTTTTCCTGCCAGCAATGCCATGCACCCACGCAGCACTGCTTTTCCTGTCAGCTAAGGTACACAGTTGTGTTGCCAATTGCTGTGAGAAGGACCCAAAGCCCAATTACTTGGGCAAGAAACCTCACACCTCTAATTCTTGGGTCTGTTAAGTAAATCACATCACAAGATCTCAATTACAACCAAGATCAATGTATAATGCCCAGTGATAATGCAAGTTTCAGCATGACAGACTGACAACCCTTAGGCATTTTACGGATAGACGATAGATAGACAGCCTCTATGAATAAAATGATAAACTGTAAAATGCTCTTTTTCTTAGCATTATACAGGAAAAGGTAATGATTAATTTTACAGCTGTATTAGCTGGATAACTACATACCTTTCATGACAGATTTTAAAATGTATGTAATGGCTGAAATTTTAATCCAAACTCAATCCTGTAATTAACAAAAATAAAGAATATTTCTTGCTAACATTTCATTAAAATATTCAGCTCAAACGGTCAACTAAAATTTGCTCCTTGCTCACTCAAAACCCCTTACATCACAACAATATGTATGGTGCCTCAGTCAACAGAAAGGTTGAAAATATTCAACCTAATAATCAATATAAAGAAACAGTATCAAGACATGCTTTCATAATTTCAATATTAGTTTTGCGTGTCATCAGAGCTACTGTATAACCTTAAACCTGAACACAGAAATGAATGATGATAAATTAGTTATACTAACAATAACCAAACAGACATGACATAACAGGTTTGTTTTTTCGCAACCAAAATTCTACAACATGAATGAAGAGTCATCTAATGCAAAATGCTGCATGAATTAAGTTTAATAAATTTACCGAGTGTTGCAAAATGCAAAGTACAACTGCATGGTAAGAAACATAAGATGCAATTAAGCTTCTGAAATAGCACAAAGACAACATATGGCACTGTTATGCTAGAACTGTCAAGGAAAGCAAAATAGTACTACTTTGTATATGCAAAGAAGATTAAACCAATGGTAAAGTACAAGATGCACTGTACACAAATGTGACAAAAAAAGATTTTTGTCTCATGAAAAAGATGTGGGTATAAGCTGACCATTTCAAATAGTCTCTAAAATGACTTTCCAAAGTGTTTATAATGTTAATCAATTTAAAGGATTAACTCTTTCAGCATTGTTAAGGCAGGATATTTTCTAATGTTATTGAGAACACCAATAAAATTATCAATTATATATGTAAAACATATGAAGAATACTATTATATGCGTCAATTTGAAGGTTGCACAGGAAGGCAACTACAATAAAAAAAGCATATTATTTATGCCTATAAGTTCAGTCTATTCCCATTTTTTATTCTGTTTAGGTGTACTATTATTGGTAATTATTTAAGCTGTGTCTTATTTAACAGAAAAAGATTAACATTACAGGGACAAAACTGAGTTCTCATCAACTTCCAAAAACCTAGCAGAACAAAGGAAAAAAATGATTGTCAGGAGACACTACTGTTTTACAGAAATTCAGCTTTTTTCTGTATACAACAGTTCTGTCCACAGACTATTAAAAAAAGCACACACATTATACACCAGTATGCTTAAAACAATTAGAAGAAAAGGAACTGAACCTCCTAACCGATCATCCTATGGTTAAAAATACATACAGCTTTCCAGATGAAACATTGCAAGAAGAATAACAGGAAGCATCTCAGTAACTCTATAGAAATGCAAGTACTCAAAGACTTCCAATTCCAGTTCACTTTTACATTTAAATAACAAATTTGTGCACATTTTCCATTTGGGACACTGTTTATCATTTTATTATTAGCCATACATCTTATTTGTAGGATTTTTTTTTTTTTTGCTCTCAATAACTTTGCATTTTTACTGGGCACTATCAATCACTTTCAAAAGAATTGGGTAAGCAAATATTTTCTTCAAATGCAAAGTATGCTGCAGGTAATTTATTATAAATAAACTCTTTTAATTTTCAGAATCAGAAAAAATATATATATAATTTGAATTATACACTCAATATTATCTTTCCTGATTTTAAACATAGCCAGTCATATGCCCCATTCTCACACTAGATAAAATTCAAAGCAGCAACAACAGAAAAGAACATACAGTGTAAGAACCAAGATTGTTCTGGGATCAAAACAACTTAAGAGATATCCAAAAATAGCAACTATTTTCACTGATTACTAACAATGACATTGATTAGTATTAACCAGTCTAACTAAACCATACTATTGGATATTTTAATGCAACCATCAAATAATATGTGATTTGAGTTTAGATTTAAATTACCGGTAGGTGTTACATACATATAACAAGCTAATTATTTTTTTTCAGTTTTATTTATGATGTATTTTTTTGACTTTACCAGGGTGTGAGCACATGAAAGCCATGAGAAAAAGTGGTCAGTGCAGGAAAGTTCCAAGAAGGTTTTCTTGTGATGACAGCCCTCCAAGACCCAATGCTATACCTCAAAAAAGAAAAAGTATGCTAAAACACATTTTCTCCTCACATGTAACTGAAAATAATTATCTGTGCCACTACCACCAGAAACATAAATGAAACCCACACTAAGTTTGGAAATACTGTGTTGAACAAGTATTTTGGCTTTGTATGATCCTATGACATCAAATTTCCTAGTCTTTTTTGCTCTAGGAGTTATTTTTTAAATACTTAATGTGGATGTTTTAGTCAGTTGTGTTTTCTGAAATAGTTCTTGAAATTTGGGCTAAGGATAATTATTAATTGGATTTAGAAATGTTGATCAATAATGTAAAAGTGAAATCAAATAAGACAGAATGGCAGCATGCACAAATAAATATAAAAAGCATTATTGCAAATTAAAAAAAAATATGTGAAGACATAAACAAAAGCTGGAAATTGGCATTTGGGATGCAAACTTTTGATCATGTCTCACAATCTGTTCTTGAACCATCTTTGATTGAATAATAACTGTTGAAGTTAAAATAAAAAGAAAGGAACACTCTCATTAATAATACAAACAACAAAGTAAGAATAAACCAAAGGTATTATGTATTATGCATGTGAGAGTTTGTCTAATGTTATGTGAAAACGTGTCACAAACTGTCTATTTAGATAAATGAAAAGCAGCTTATGCAGTTTTGTTCACTCACGGGAACACACTGATGTGCTCAGAAGTCAGTCACATGTACAGCCTGTTAACTCTCCAGACTCCAACATACTATAGCAAACATTAAGTGTAAATATAGTTTGGAAACACTGACATACACAACCACAAATAAACTATTGTTATTTGGAAGCACAGGATGATAATGTCAAGAATTCCTTAAAATGTGAAAGAAAAGTGGAAAACAGTAACCTTAATATAGTAAAAATATCAGGGTTTGAAATTCACTTTTGAAATTAGGGCGAAGGGGTCCTTAAATTTAACACAAGAGGGATTTCAGAATCTGTGGTGTGAAAGAGTGGGAATGGGGGTCAAAAACCCACAGTTTAATAAAGCTGGTTGATATTAATATTTCAGGCATTTTTTAACATGTCATAGCTGATTATTTCTGATTTTGGAGTAGTTTATAAAATTTTGAGCATATGTCATTAACTAGTCTTTCAAATAATGTATTATTTCTGCTATTTTAACTTTAAGTAGATGTTTTATTTTGCATGTATAGATTTTCAGTTATATTTAGACTAGCCATGAAAAAATTGCATCAGTGGAATAATACAAAACAATCTACAGAATGTAAAATAAAATATGCTAAAAATCTTAAGGAAGCTATTCTATTTCTTCCAAAATTCTTCAGTTAGGATGGCTGGTTTAACAGAAATTCAAAATATTCTGAACATTCCACAGATTAAGCCGAAAATAGCCAGTGACACTAGATGGCTGTCTCATGACTTTGCAGTACAGTCACTACGACAGTGTATGATGAGTGATCTCTTTGGAGGGCCCAGATCCTGGGGACTTTGATTATGGGAAAGCTGCAGACAACTAGGCCTCTAGGAAGGAAAGAAGAATAAATATTTAACTGAAAACACCTCCTGCATATGCAAGTTGCCTTCGAAGAATATTTTTTCATTTTTCTTCATTAGGTTTCCCATACCTTTTTTCATTGTTTTCACTTTTCTTCCTGACAGCGACAATACTTGTGCCTCTTGGTTTATGTCATAATAATTGTTATTTAAAATTTTTGTTAGGATTGCAGGATCCTGAATTGGATGGATAAATTTAAAAATGTATCCTGTTTTATTTCTTTTGACCTTATGTTATCACTGAAATGTACTTTT
The DNA here is from genome assembly GCA_026402145.1 of Polypterus bichir lapradei. Lineage (NCBI taxonomy): Eukaryota > Metazoa > Chordata > Cladistia > Polypteriformes > Polypteridae > Polypterus > Polypterus bichir. The sequence goes on from JANRMT010027041.1 coordinate 61,823,775, forward strand.
TGAACAAAAAATGCACAAAAATGTTGCAAACACCCATTTCCAATCTCACATCGCGATGTATAAAAACTAAACTTGGTGTAAAGCCACGTGCATTCTCACTTCAGCTCAAACCACTGTATACACAAGTTTTCGGCCCGGTTTTGCAAACTGGTGGCACCCAGCGTCAAAGCAGTGCTACTGTTTCTGTGTGGTTTCCCTTTATTTTTTAGATTCACATCCTTAATGCAGCTTTATCAAATGTACTGAAATTAACCACATATTGTTTATTAGTTTAAGGTATCTGATTGTAATCAACCTGTAACAATATAATGGTCTGCAGAATGGCCAAACTATTCTAAATAAAATAGCTGCTTTAGAGTTGTTACTCTCAGTTCACCACTCTGAGTATTTTAACCCACTGCACCCGAGTGTGGAATCACAGCTCTACAGCAGCTGATTGGAAAGAGGATCATCGGGATATAGCATCTAGCACACGCTGCCTCAGCCATGCGCACAGTCCACTCAAACTTCTCCCATACAGCAAATGCTTCACAGCCTTTCCTTTAGGGATGTCGCGGTTAAGGAACAGTTTCATCACAAGAGCTCTCAACACACTCAATCATTCCATCAAGTGCTCCCGGTGGAACTATTTGTACTTATAAGTAGGGCTGCAACGATCAGTCGACGTAATCGATAAAGTCGACTACAAAAAAATTGTCGACGCATCATAAATAGAACCTTCAATAGAGGCTCCAGTCACAAAGAACCACATTGGTTTTTGCAGCTGCAATGCACTACATGAACGTCTGGGGGCAGTATCATTTGTTATTGTTTGTCAAGACTGCACACAGTCCTACCAATGAAGAATGTCGTCTGAGGAGAAGAAGAATGCAGAGGAAAATAAACGTGGTTGCAATGGCGAGTCAGATAGAGGAGGGGGAAGGAGATGGAAAAAAATGGAGACAGAAACTTTCTAAAGTGTGGGAGCACTTCACCGAAAAAAAGGAAAAAAAGTTGAATGCAGATTATGCAAAGCGGATCTTTCTTTTCACTGCAGCACCACCGGGATGCATGAGCATCTGAAACACAAGCATCCTGGAGCTGTGATGCCACCATCTCTTGAGAGGTAAGTTTTAGCGAGTAAAGTTAGTGTCACGTGTTAACGTTGATGTTTGTACTGTGTATAATAAGGTTTCGACAATGATAGTTAACCCTTAAACCGACACATACTTGGGGGTTAATGCACCTCTGGACACCAAATACTTTTTAGCTGTACTTTTTAAATAAATGTCACAATTCACAAAGAAAATGTGAAGTTTTAATGGAACACGTAATTTTTTTTCATGCAAAGAGCGTCATAATTACTGCAACACTGATCAATTTACACACTGCAAATAAACTGTAAAAACTATAAAAAAAAACTACTGCAACAGTCTATTATTATATGTTCAAGGTGCAACTGAAGCTGAAATTCACTAAATCACCGTGCCAACTGCACTACAACTTGCTGCACACAAATACACAGAGGTAAACGCTGATGATTGCAGGCTCGTCTAGTGCAGCGGCTGAATCCCAGAGACAGTGGTGCTGCAGTTCTGCCAGGGCTGGCATTGCTCATGAGCTGGATGCTCAACAAATATATGGCACTGACTGATCAGCACCGGCGTGCTGCCAAATTGCTCTGTGAAGCAAATATAGCCAATTGCGCGGCTCAATGAATGTACGTCAACGAATATAGTCGCCCCTTGCCTGTTGGCAAATTGCACTGAGACACGACTACAGCCGGTTGCAGCATTCAATGAATATACATCACCAAATATACACGGCTCTGGCGTGCTGGCAAATTGCATTGAGAAACAACTTTAGCCAGTTGAGGAGTTCAATGAGTGTACATCACCGAATGAATGTCACCGCATATATTCAGCTTCGGCGTGCTTCCAAATTGCACTGGAACCGACTGGTTGCGGCGGTTTAAGGGTTACGTGAATATAATTTCAGTTATGTTTGCTAATGTGTTTGGAGCTATAGTAAACGAGTGAATAGGAGTAGCTGAGCCATCCTAGTTTTTTTTCTTCTTTTTTCATATAATATTTGAGTTCATATGAATAGTAAACCATCTCTAACTAACATTAGGTAACTTGTGCTTTGGAGTATATCAGTAATTAGCTTGTTACATATTTTAGTTATTTTTTTATTTTGGCATAATATAGTACACGATGTGATAAACTACAATACTTTTCCTTCAAAGTGTGATGATTAAAATATCTTTCTCTGTCAGCAAAATCATTCTTGTGTATTCCTGCTACCTTTACTCCTTCTGAGCGTCTCTTCTCAGCAGCTGGGAACATTGTCTCAAAAAAAAAGAGCCAGCTTCACACCAGAGCATGTCGAAATGCTCACGTTCCTGCACTGCAATCAGGAATATATGAACTGAATCTTTACTAAACTGTAAATTATTGTTTTATTTTATTTGTATTGAAGCTTTACTTAAACTTTTGGACTTTAAGACACACTAGTGGCCATTTTTGGTTAAGTTGTTATTTTAATTTGATTATTATTAATTTAATCGTGTTAATGCAGAGGCATCAGGGTGACATTCACAAGTGCACAGATGTTAGTAGATGAGGTAAGACATGCACTGGAGCCCAGAACAGGATGTGCAACACAGGTCGCAGGCATCAAAACAGTCATGCATGAAATAATCGTGACTAATCGGGGAAAAAAATCGAACAAAAATCGAACAATTAGTCGACTACCAAAATAATCATTAGTTGCAGCCCTACTTATAAGTATAATTACCTCACTGAAAATTTGAACTACAGTTGTAATATTGCACAACCTGAGCCAATTTTTGAGCCATTTCACTATCTGCACTATATGAACATGTTATGCATATTTTTCATTGTTATTTATCACAGTACTATTATTATTATTATTATTACTACTGTTATTTTATCATTTTATAGGAAAATAATTTTATGGCGGATTTGCATATTTAATCTCATTGTAACATACAATAACAATAAAGGAATTCAAATCAATTCAATAGAAGAAAGTGCATATTTACATATGATAACGACTCACTTCCAAGTCGATTTAGATTTCCAAGCGCTGTCTTCTTGGAGCTCTTAATATAATTTTTAAGATGAAATGCAGTAAAGTATGTATATTACATTATAGAGATAATGTTTTTATTTTATTTAAATAATGTATATCGTTAATAATTAAAGATGTCAGGGTGCAGTGGCTCAGTGGTAGCGATGTTCAGGGATTGTTCCAGTCTTGAGCTGTATGCTTGAGCTGGATGGATTAATAGATGGAATAATTAAGATATTTCAACGTTCCTTAAAAGTTTTGAAGAACTGGCGTTCTAAGAATACAGATTGCTTGACATTTATTGCAAAGCTAATAACAGTTACATGGAGAAAGAAAAGTAAGGCCAGGAATAGGTTAGTGTCCTTGAAAGAGACAGTACTGCTGCAATAAATTATTTAATAGAGGGTCACGCACGGCGCAGCAAGCATCTTGCAGGAGGCAGGAACAATCTCTGAACTGGGCGCCAGCAAATCACTATCACTGCGCCACCATTCCCCCATGTTTAATACATGCTTTAATTCCTATCATCATGAAAATGATTAAGTATACATCTTAGTATTAAAATTGTTCAGAGAGTTGAAATATTATGAATGTAACGTATTCTATGTCCTGTCGGTGTAAGAGAACACCCATTTAAGAAGCACGTAGTGATTCACACACATAGCGTACACAGAAGAACACACAGAACAAGAAGCATTTAACGTGCCACTTTAGTTACAATGGGATCTGAGAAACACTAAAAAATTAAACAGTGATTTTTAGATTAAGTTTACGGCATTATACTTTAATGACAAAATAAACTACGAGACTGAAGTGAACATATGACCTTTTTTCCCCATTGTGTCCCTATTTTTTTTTTCTTTTCTCTGTACCCTAATACACTTTCATATGACGCTCAGAGGGTGGGCAACGACTCACCTTTTTAAGACGACTCTGATATCTGACCACTTCCTTTTTTTTTTATTTCAGGCACTGTGACACTTCTGAACTTGAACTTTCGAGTTTTTCCACACTCTATCACCTGATCGACTTCCTTTTGTTGTTTATACCACTGCTTAAGGCAACAAATAGTATGTTTTTCCTTGCCTCAACTCCGCAATTGCTGAAATTCTTTTTTTCATGTGCTTTTTCATTGTCTTTTAACCGAATACTGAACAGAAAGAGCTATTTATATTGATTTGCAAAATATGCAAAATTCTGGGAGAAGTTGGAGTAGGGGGTTACACACAAGCACGAGCATAACGGTTCATGCTGACTGAGATTTATGTAGCGGAAGTGCGTGGAAGTTGGCTTAAGCACAGTTTTGTGCATCTGAAGTTTTTTGTGCATACACACATTTCCACTTTTGTCTGTACGCCATGTTTTAAATGTGAATTCTACACAGGACCTTATGCATGAGGCCCCCCATCTTGTATACTAATGTGGATGGAAAAACTGAGTTTTTTGAAACACAGATGTATAACTGTCATGTGATCAAGTACCAACTACAGTTTTACCCCTGTAATCTCATCTTTAATGCGAGGTTTCACCTATTCTAAATTTTATGCATATTGAAACACTCAAGTACTTTACTGTATTTGTTATGGAAGGACTCCTAGTGCATATTTTTAAAGGCACTGGAGGGCCTTATACTACTTGTAATCTTTAAAAGCAGTTGTACTTCATTGACTGTCCTCACAAATAAGTCAGATTTATTTATTTACTTATTTCCGGCATTTCACTTTTCTTCCTGTTTGCTCTGTCTTTAGCTCTTTAGGCTAAAAAGTCATGCGTGTCCAATAATAAGGATTTACATGGTTTTTTCATTTCAGTATGGATGATAAACTTT
>JANRMT010027041.1:61835331-61878441 GCA_026402145.1 Polypterus bichir lapradei
TCTCAACATAATCGCCGTCAACTTCGATGCACTTCTTCAGCCTGGGCACCAGCTTTTTTATACCCTCGTCGAATACGCTCCGCTCCAGCTCCGAAAGCCACTTCTCCACTGTCTCCTTCACCTCCTCATCGTTGGAAAAACGTTTCCCACCCAAGAATTCTTTCACAGTTCTTCCACAAGCTGACGATGGATCTCGGCTGCGGATTCGCGATGCAAAGTGAGGAACTTGATGACCGAACGAATCTCGCATCGGCGGTAGGTGGAGCAAACGGCCTCAGCAGAGGTTGACAAACTCGCTTGCTGTGATGACATTTCACAACTGACTGACGCGGTCCCGGGTTTATTTTGACCATTAGGACCCCCCTACACGCAGGTATGCCAACCTTCGAAAAAAAAAAATTCCCTGCACCCTCCAGGGCACTTGTAACCTTTTTTTCTGGATATCCCTCGTATATATACACCCGTTGGGGTGTGAGCAGCTGTTGCTGGGGGTGCCAGAATCCATCGAGGAAGAAAAATGAAAAACATTATTTGTACAAAATCTTAATTTATCTATCCATTCCTAAATAATTAAATGGGCAGGCTATTTCGTATCAGTGCAATACGCTGCTTGTTAAAACGGATGACTCCCGCTCTTACGTGCACTTAGTGCTGCTTGGGTATTATGAACTATTGTATCTGTTCAAGTTCTATTTAAATTTTAAATATAAGTAATTTTTATTTAGTCGACAGAAATATGTTTGGTAGGAATGTAACTTAAATTTAGTCATCATTGCATAAAATTTTCTTCACCATAGAAATTTAAAGACTAAATTCAACTTACATTCCTACCAAAGATATTTCTGTCGACTAAATAGAACCTACTTATATCCAAATAGAACTTGAAAAGATATATTTTTTCTTGACGCGCAACACATTGAGCCCACGTGCTATTGTGCCCTCGCCTGCTTGCCTCAATAAGTCACCGTCGCTTCGCTCTTACTTTTTTACCGTTCATTTAATCATGGCTAGTCCGAAAAAATTAGAAAATGGAAGGAGGATTACACTGAGCATGGCTTTACCAAAACAATTATTGATGGGGAATAAAGTATCCATTATTCATAAAGCTTCAATTGGTGATCTGTTTTTCTGCGTTAACCTCATTTTTTTCATACTTCTTCTCAAACCAAGGGGGTGCGAAATCGGGATCGTCCTTCACAGGGGGTGCGAGGGTAAAATGAATTGGGAAGCGTTTATATGTATGTGTGTGTGTATATATATATATATTGTGGAGGACTGCCGGCTTCTTACTCCGGTCCTCACCCCTAGGCCACCAGGAGGAGCTCTCCCGACAGCAGGATCATGCCCCGAGTTCCAGCAGGGCATCATGGACCTTGCAGAGTTTATACACAGCCCTGCTGGACACCTTGGGGGCCACTGGGAGTCGCTGTAGGGGTGCTCGTGGGCTCATATGTACCCTATAACCCGGGAGTACGTCACGGTCACGTGACAGGAAGAAACGACGTGCTCCCAGGTTGAAGAAAAGGACTGTTTACCCTGACCCGGAAGGAATGAGGAACTGGGGACTGGTTGGGCAGGAACACCTCCAGGTCAGGGTGTATAAAAGGACTCTGGGAAAACCCGGACAGTGAGCTGAGCTGGGAGGTAGAGGGGCGAAGTGTCTGGGCGAGGAGGAGAGAATAGTATTATTGTTTATTGAATTTATGAGCAGTTTGGAGGGTGCTTTGTGCACATTATTGGTATTGAATAAAGAAGTCTTGGACTTTTATCCAGTGTCTGGAGTCGTACCTGAGGGTTGAAGAGGTGGACAAGAGCCTCACTGTCACTATATATATATTATATATATATATATAAATAGTTTTACTGTCAAATAATGCAAAGAGTACGCGACACGTGTTTCGCCCTAATTCTGGGCTCATCAGGCATACACACTCACTGCACTCCCTCTCAGGAATCGAACCTCGGACGTCAGCGCTAGAGGCGAAGCTGGAGAAGGCTGCATGCAGGAAATTTTTCTTGTATTCCCGAAACCTTTGGGGCTCGAGGAGCGTGACAAACATCAGGTTTTCTTGGTCTTGAAATCTGGTCTGTGTCTGGCAAATAATATTGTCCAGAATCCTGCCATGGAGTTGACTGTAGTGCGCGCGAGGATCTTTCGCTCCGAGCGCTTGCGGTGCGTTCAGTGGCCTCGTAGAGTTCCTCATATCGGCTTCTATCCAATCAATGGGTCTGAATACGGTGACATCACCGTACGCCTGCTAGAGGGCCGTACTGACACCAACTCAAAATGTGATTGGTTGAAGCAACAGGTTAATCGACATTTATTCTGTGTTATAGTGCCTGCACAACGGATTGTGAAGGCCTCTCTGCTTGGCAACAAATGATGGCTGAAATATGATTGGTTAAATGCTTGAATACGAAAATACATGCCTGGAAGCAGCACAACCATCGGAAAAGCTATGTAAGGAAGCGGACAGACTATTTGGAATTATTTAATAAGTATTCATGGACAAAATATAATTAACATCAGTTTGTGATTCAGATATTTTTACTTATGAATATGCTAAGCACAGTCCTTCACCTGCGAATATTTACCTTATATGGGCAGGCACTCAATTACGTTGGAGGCGTGATGATGCGAGACGCAACTCCGCCTCCCACGGCCATCGAGCTGCAGTCTATTACAGTATATGGACGAAAATAGGTTCCAGTTATGACCATTACACGTAGAATTTCGAAATGAAACCTGCCCAACTTTTGTAAGTAAGCTGTAAGGAAAGAGCCTGCCAAATTTCAGCCTTCTACCTACACAGGAAGTTGGAGAATTAGTGATGAGTGAGTGAGTGAGTCAGTCAGTCAGTCAGTCAGTTAGGGCTTTGCCTTTTATTAGTATAGATATATAAATATCAGCATTGCTGGTGTTTTCTCTTAGGTGTTTGATATTTTTCAAAACTAGGGGGCTCCGCCCCCCTGCTCGCTTCGCTCGCCCACCCCCGTGTTTGGTTTACTGGATATACAATACAATTTATTTTTTGTATAGCCCAAAATCACACAAGAAGTGCTGCAATGGGCTTTAACAGACCCTGCCTCCTAACAGCTCCCCCAGACTCGACCCTCTAAGAAGATCAGAAAAAACTCCCAAAAAAAAAAAACTCTTGTAGGGAAAAAAAAAAAAAATGGAAGAAACCTTGGGAAAGGCATTTCAAAGAGAGACCCCTTTCCAGGTAGGTTGGGCTTTCAGCGGGTGTCAAAAAGAAGGGGATCAATACAATACAGTACAATACATAGAACAGAATAACTCCTCAATACAGTATAAAAATAAAAATTCTAGAAATACGGAGTAGAATTTCACATTAGATCATATCACATAATATAATATTTGGATTTGTTTTAAGTCCTGGAGACCTCATTCATCAAGCTGCCTCCCCTATTTTGCCATTCCACATCTGAAATAGAGCTAATCCGATTAAAGGACCCCTCTTTCCCACGATTCTTGTGATCCTCCATCAGGGATGATTTTACCTTAGGCAAGCAATATACAATTTAAAGAGATTGTTATTTTCTTGGGAATTGTTACATATGCATTATTTTCACTTTTACTTTAAAAACTTTTATAAAAACAATACTTGTCCTTTATTTTCGGCCCCGTGCGTGGTTACATCTCTTTCTTGCCAGACGTATAATGCTGCTTGTGTTGTGGGGGCGGTTGAACGCACGCTAAGGATATGCCTTTGGATCATTTGCAGTCTTTTTGCTGCTTGCGAGCTGCCTCTTCTGCTTGTCACATGTCATTGTTTTAAAAGCTGGGAGCACATGATGCTTGTCTGCCAAATGCAATCCAACAACTGCTAGGTTAGATGTCTGTGGACTTGTTTTAAATGATGGCTCACTGCCTGGTCTCACGTGACATTGTAAAAACAATACTTGTCCTTTATTTCCGGCCCCAGGCGTAGTTAAATTCTTTCTTGCAAGACGTATAACGCTGCTCGCGTTATCTTGGCGCTACTGTCGCGCTACCCTTCGATCTTTTTAAAGCCTGTACAGCCGCTGTCCTTTTTGCTACTTTGTGTCTCTGCTGCTCGCGTTGTGTTCACTTCTCCGTCATCATAAATATACACCTGACCGAATTGTGTTTTCTTTGAAATTAAACTTGTCGTTGCTTTAACTGTTGCGGGTCCACAGATTCTCATAGCATATGTTCCATTATTGTGTAAATCTACGTTTTGTGCATGGAATGATGCGAATGCGAAAAGACTTTGTTTTCTGATCTTTTCCTTTTATTTCTGACCTCGCTTTGTCCTGCTATTTTTTTCAATTACACCTGGTCCTGATGATTAATTTCCTTTTTTTTTCCACTAATGCGATCTTTTATTCGTCGACGTTTCATTTGTAACGTATTGTCCTTTATATGCTTTATATGCACTGAGACACCTGTATCTGTGTGTGTTGCTTCCCTTTAAACTACGGATTTTTTTTTTTGCCTATTCTCTTTCATCTCACGTTCTTTTATTTGTCTTTCGTGATCTTAACTTGAAGATCACGTATTGTTTCCTAGTCATTCATTCCACAGAATTTTTTTTATAATAGAGAGACATTTTCTACTGTAAATGTAACACTGTTTGTCTGAAGCAAGGGACATAAGAGTTGCTCATGAGAAAACCACTTTGACCAAAGATGTTTGGCTACAAAACATAATTACAGGAAACTACAGCCTTGTGGAAACAAAAGTTTAATTTGATGGAAAGAGTGGAATCTACCAATATAAAAATGAATCCTTCTTTATCTCATTCTGTTAGGACCATGACCACATGTTTGACCCTGGAAAACCCCACCTAACCCCCCGTAAGACAGTCATTGTCCCACTTAACCAAAAAAAATGTACAACACAAATATAAAGATACAGATATGAATACACTACTGGTCAAAAGTTTTACAACACCTCAATTTTTCCAGATTTTCTTCTAATTTAATCAGTTGAAATGCAATGAATAACCTAAAATAGTGAAAAGGTAAGCAGTAAAACACCAAAGGTTTAAATTCAAAGTTTAGGCTTGCAAAATCTGAAAAATGGAAATATCAAAATATTTCAAATGAGATTTCTTCAGGGAACAACTAATAGGTTACAACCTACAAATGCTCTGCAGCAATTAAAATAAATTAGACTTTGCAAGTTGGATCAAACTATTTGCACAGGTGTCACAACTTCTGTTGATTATTTAAAAACCCTCCTTCCGTCTTAAAGCAGAGTTGGAACAGACTGTTACTACACTCCCTGAAGCACTACTTGGACAATATTCCAATGATAATGGCAAGAAAATGGCAATTAATAAATTAAGTGAGAGAGGGCATTATTATCCTTAGAAGTGTAGACCTTTCATTTAGAGAAACTGCGTCAGTGAATATGGTGTCCTACACAATACAAAGGCATTTGGAAACTCGAAGAAACTCTGAAAGGAAGAGATCTGGCAGACCCACAGTCACAACCCAATTAGAAGACAAGTTTCTGTTGGTCACTAGCTTGTGTGATAGGTACCTCACAGCACAATAGCTTCAAGAACAGCTTCAATCATAGCTTAACGGTAATCAAAAAAGCAAGTCTCAGTTTCTACTTTGAAGAGGAAAATTTGCACTGTAACGGCATTTACCCATTTGTGCTTTGCAAACTGCTGCATAGCATCACATCTCAGTCTAACCTCAAAGGCATGCCCCAGGCTCCCGCAATATTGCATAAAATTTACCACCAACAGCCCCTGTTCTCTACCCTGCTCTTTGAAGTATATGTTTATAAGGTCAAGGTCAACAGTCTAATCTTCAATTTGTATGTATTTTATACTGCATTGTTAGGAGGAATAAGAATCTGGAAGGATAGGGAGTACTGCACATACCCAAGGAAGCAACTTGCTAACCACGTATTCTTTGACCTTTGCCAAACTTTCCATTGTTAAATTCACATTGCATTTACCACCAACAGCCCCTGTTCTCTACCCTGTTCTTTGAAGTATATGTTTATAAGGTCAACAGTCTAATCTTCAATTTGTATGTATTTTATACTGCATTGTGAGGAGGAATAAGAAGTTGGCAGGATAGGGAGGCAGGATAGGGAGTACAGTGATCCCTCGCTATATCACGCTTCGACTTTCACGGCTTCACTCTATCGCGGATTTTAAATGTAAGCATATCTAAATATATATCACGGATTTTTCGCTGGTTCGCAGATTTCTGCTGACAATGGGTCTTTTAATTTATGGTACATGCTTCCTCAGTTGGTGTGCCCAGTTGACGCTATTGGCGGATGGCTGAGAAGCTACACAATCAGAGCACGTATTACATATTAAATAAAACTCCTCAATGATATACAATGTGCTTCGCATACTTGAAAGCCAAACAGCGTGTATTGATTTTTGATTGTTTGTTTTTTCTCTCTCTCTCACTCTCTCTGACATTCTCTGCTCCTGACGGAGGGGGTGTGAGCAGAGGGGCTGTTCGGAAACACTGGCCTAGAGGATACGTACGCTCCTCTAAAAAATGCTGAAAGACTACCTTCACACTGCTCCCTTCCTTGCAGCTGATTTCTCCGGCAGTGCTTCGCATACTTAAAAGCCCAAACAGCCCTATTGATTTTTGATTGGTTGCTTTTCGCTCTCTGTCTCTCTCTCTGACATTCTCTGCTCCTGACGCGCACTTCTTTGAAGTGGAAGATATGTTTGCATTCTTTAAATTGTGGGACGGAACTGTCATCTCTGTCTTGTCATGGAGCACAGTTTAAACTTTTGACTAAAGGGTGTTATTTCATGTCTAGAGGGCTTTAATAGTGTTAAGAAACGTATTTAGAAGGTCGTAAACAGATTTTCTATGCTCTAACTGCGAAAATATTCGATTTATAAATAAAGAATCCTACTTTGCGGAAATTCATTTATCGCGGTAGAGTCTTGAACGGATTAACCGCAATAAACGAGGGTTTACTGTACTGCACATACCCAAGGAAGCCACTTGCTAACCACATATTCTTTGACCTTTGCCAAAGTTTCCATTGTTAAATTCACATTGCATTTTCCAAGCAGCTCACCACTTTGTCTCTTTTTCTCTGTGCAGGGCAGCTGTCCTTCTTCCTCCATTCCTCTGGACGGTTACAGCTTAACACTAACAGAAATTTTCATGTTTTTCATTGAAATTCCATTAAACCGATTTAAAATATAACCAAAAATACCATTAAACCGATTTAAAATATAACCAAAAAGTGTTTTCTAATGACTATTCCTGCTTGAAATGATTGATTTATGTTTTTTAACAATTTTTTTTTGACAGCAAAGCCCCATTTATAACATTCATTCCTTTCAGTGTCTTAATTATACACTACCTAAGCTTTTATCAATAGCACCTGATGACCTCGACTCTCTTGGTTCACTGACCCAATGTCTTATTTGTGTTTCTGAGTAGATGAGTAGAGATTTTCTCAAACTAAATAAGGAGAAAACAGAAATCTTGGTGATTGGCAAAAATGGAAATAATGAGGATATTAGAAATAAACTTTATCCATTAGGCTTAAAAGTCAATACAGAGGTGAATAATTTAGAGGTAATTACTGACTCTGACTTAAATTTTAAATCACATATTAATCAGATTACTAGGACAGCATTTTTTTCAATTAAGAAATACAGCAAAAATTAGATCCCTTTATAACTTTTCAAGATGCTGAAAAATTAGTTCATGCTTTTGTTTATAGTCATCTAGATTACTGTAACACATTCCTCTCTGGACTACCCAAAAAAGATTTCAATCGATTGCAATTACTGCAGAATGCAGCTGCCAGAATCTTAACTTGGAAAAGAAAATCCAAGCACATCTCTCCAGTTTTGATGTCACTACACTGGTTACCTTTGCTATTTAGAATTGACTTTAAAATACTGCTTATGGTTTACAAAGCATTAAATAATCTTTCTCCATCCTATATTTAGTAACTAGCAAAATACCCGCGCTTCGTAGCGGCGAAGTACTGCCTTAAAATTTTTATTAAGAAGACAATTAAACCTTTTTAAAACTGAGGGAAAATATACCAATAATTATTTGTTAAGGATCTCTTTGTATGCCACGTTGTCAGTTCGGCCCTCCAGTTGTAATATGACCAAGCTGTAGCTGTGCGCTGAGCTTACTCTTGAGCATACAACGTACAGTTGGCCATGTTAACAGTAATCTTGTCTCAAATCTCACAGCTTGGATTGCTGCTGTCATAATCGGTTTGAGTTTCATGGTTTGTTTCAATTACGACAGTATTTGTAGGACTTGTGTTGAAGAGACATTCGGCATCTGTCAATCGTTGTAAGCATACAACCAGTTTGATTGATAAGTTCACATCCAGCTTTTCAGAGTTTAAACATTTCTAAACATCAAAGTGTCCACTACTGAAATCGTCACCTGTGAATCTAAGATGTTTAAGAGGCATTGGCGGTTGTCCAAAGGTGTAAAATATTTGGCCATTTCAGTACACTTAAGCATTTCACTCTTATAGTGCTCCTGTGTGGTATAATTATCTCCTGTACCGTCATCAGTCCACACCTTGAACCTGTCCCAGTCATTCAATACATAAGACACAATGTTCCTCCGGATATCAAGAGTGAGCCTGATATGGCCGTGCAATATGTAACAAAGAGAATGGAAAAGGCAGGTGCCATCTCCGGGCATGGAAACCACTTGGTAAGTGATAGTTCTTTGATCAATGGTGATCACCTCGATAGACATGTTAATGGGGGTACGGTTGGAATGATAAAGGAAATGGGTACCTGAACAATGTAAAGTAAGTCTAAAATACCTACACAATAACTATAATCATAATAAATGAACAATAAAACAGCGGAGAAGCCGTGGATTAAATAAAAAGGCTGCAGTTATCAGCAGGGAGAGTGAATACCGTGGCGAAGCAAGGAAGGGAATGTAGAGACTGGAGCGACAGACGGCCTTATATAGGCAGGCAGCCAACAACGTGGGAGGCGTTGGGATGGGGGACCCAACACCGCCTCACACGGTGACCGAGCTGCAGGCTATGGACGTATATATGTACGTAAGTAGGATTCAGTTAGCGTTGGGAACCCGTGTACCAAATTTCTTGAAGATGGGCCCATAAGTAACAAAGACCGTTGAAAAGTTCAATATGACGGCCGACAGTGGCATCATATCACTGAAATAAGTACCAAATTTCAGCCTTCTACCTACACGGGAAGTTGGAGAATTAGTGACGTTGGAAAGTTCAATATGGCAGCTGACAATGGCGTCACACCACCGAAATGAGTATGTACATTGGTTTCGGTTAATGCAGGGAAGCCACCTACCAAATTTCGTTAAGATGGGGCCATGAATAAGAAAGTTCAAGATGGCGGACGCTGTTGATTGTTATGACCGTTACGCGTAGAATTTCGAAATGAAACCTGCTTAACTTTTGTAACTAAGCTGTAAGGAATGACCCTGCCAAATTTCAGCCTTCTACTTACACAAGAAGTTGGAGAATTAGTGATGTTTGGAAAATTCAATATGGCGGCCGACAGTGGCGTCATACCACCGAAATAAGTACATACATCGGTTTTGGTTAGCGCAGGGAAGCCGCCTACCAAATTTCGTGAAGATGGGGCCATAAATATGAAAGTTCAACATGGCGGACGTTGTTGACCGTTATCGACTGTTATGACTGTTATGTGTAGAATTTCGAAATGAAACCTGCTTAACTTTTGTAAGTAAGCTGTAAGGAATGAGCCTGCCAAATTTCAGCGTTCTACCTACATGGGAAGTTGGAGAATTAGTGACGTTGTAAAGTTCAGTATGGCGGCTGACAGTGGCATCATACCACTGAAATAAGTATGTACATTGGTTTCGGTTAGCACAGGGGAACCGCCTACCAAATTTCGTGAAGATGGGGCCATGAATAAGAAAGTTCAACATGGCGGACATTGTGAAAATTAGTGACGTTGGAAAGTTCAATATGGCGGCCGACAGTGGCGTCATACCATTGAAATAAGTACATACGTCAGTTTCGGTTAGCGCAGGGAATCCGCCTACCAAATTTCGTGAAGATGGGGCCATAAATAAAGTTCAACATGGCGTACGTTGTCGACCGTTATCGACCGTTATGACCGTTACGTGTAGAATTTCGAAATGAAACCTGCTTAACTTTTGTAAGTAAGCTGTAAGGAATGAGCCTGCCAAATTTCAGCCTTCTACATAGATGGGAAGTTGGAGAATTAGTGACATTGGAAAGTTCAATATGGCGGCTGACAGTGGCATCATACCACCAAAATAAGTATGTACATTGGTTTCGGTTAGCGCAGGGAAGCCACCTACCAAATTTCGTAAAGATGGGGTCAGCCTTCTACCTACACGGGAAGTTGGAAAATTAGTGACGTTGGATAGTTCAATATGGCGGCCGACAGTGGCGTCATACCATCGAAATAAGTACATACATCGGTTTCGGTTAGCGCAGGGAAGCCGCCTACCAAATTTCGTGAAGATGGTGCCATAAATAAGAAAGTTCAACATGGCGGACGTTGTCGAACGTTATCGACCGTTATGACTGTTACGTGTAGAATTTCGAAATGAAACCTGCTTAACTTTTGTAAGTGAGCTGTAAGGAATAAGCCTGCCAAATTTCAGCCTTCTACCTACACGGGAAGTTGGAGAATTAGTGATGAGTCAGTCAGTCAGTCAGTCAGTCAGTCAGTGAGTGAGTGAGTGAGGGCTTTGCCGTTTATTAGTATAGATGACTTTCACCTTACAGTCCTAATTGAAACCTTGGATCTTCAAATGAGTGTCTGCTTATAATTATAAGAGATAAACTTAAGTGGTGAGGCAGCCTTCTGCTGTTATGCACCTAAAATCTGGACTAGCTTACCGATAGAAATTGACCAGGCTAATATGTTGGAGCACTTTTTAAAAAACTGCTAAAAACCCATTATTTTAATATGACTTTCTTATAGCTTCATTTTAGTGTAACCCTTACATTCAGTATATGCATTTAATTATCATTTTTATCATGGTTCCGCAATCTGTACTAACCCCTTCTCTGTTGTTCTTTTTCCGGTTTTCTTTGGTGGTGATCTGTGCCACCACCACCTGATCAAAGCACCATGCAGTTCCTACATTGATGGATCGAAATTCATCCATGTTAAGCCTGAAAACCATAAGGACTGATTTAGATCATTTATGTTAGGTAGAATGCCCAATGGGGGTTGGGCAGTCTCGTGGCCTCAGAACCCCTGCAGATTTTTTTTTCTCCAGCCTTCTAGAGTTTTTTTTTTGTTTGTTTTTTTTTTTCTGTCATCCTGGCCATTGGAACTTACTTTATTCTTTGTTACATAGTACTACCTAATCTTATTTTTATATATTACTTTTTTCTTTCTTCATCTTCTAAAGCACTTTGAGCTACATAATTTGTATGAAAACGTGCTATATAAATAAATGTTGCTGTTGTTATCCTTACTTAGTCATCTATAAATGCTAGTTATTAGAGAAATGATTTGCATTAGCACTGCTGAGATTCGTTATTCTTTTCACTTGGGTTACAAGGTACTGGCATTCCTAAAGTTCTGTGTTCCTAAAATAAAGTTATGTGTTCAAAATGACCGATATGATACAAGTTTCCCCAAGAATTATGTCAATTTTCTGTTTTTCGTTTTTGAGAAGAATGAAGGATATTCCATGCAACTAAACCTAAAGATGTTATACAAAGGTGTCTATTGCTGCCTTGAGAGAAGAGGACAAATTGGATCTAAGTAGGACAAGACAGAAAAAGAAGAGGAAGGCCCAGATGCTCAACTTTAAAAGAAGATAAGGACATCAGAGTCTTTAGTTAGAGGAAACAAATGCCTTACAGGCCCTCTTGGCTTCTTCCTTCAATACCTGCCAAATACCAGTGTCATCTGCAACAGAAAGAACATAATTCTAGGACGCAGACCATAACATATTCTTCCACTTATCTTCTGTTCAGTGTCTGTGTGTTTTGCCAATTTTAACGACATTTCTTTGAAACTGTGCCTCTAAGGCCATTATCCCAAATTTGACTAGTAGTAATTGGACTGGTAATAATATTATTTATTGCCTATAAATGTAATTCAAATGCTCTATAAAAGTTATCGAACAGTTGTTATATGGTCAAATATCTTGACAAAGAAAACCCAGGCTACAATTACTATTACACACTACACTACAATTTTTTTGTTTTATGTTTATATAACCAGTCATTTTTTCCCTTGCCTTAGTTTGCTCTTTTACTGAAGCTCAAGAATGAAGTTGCTTACTTACTTAAGGCTTACTACATGCTAAACCTTAAACCAAAATAGTAATTAAATGGTAACGGATTTCTTCTGCTATCAGGGTCTATTGAAAATTGCTACCATATGGCTGATTTAACCTTCAATGTTAGGAATACTTTTGTTAGCTATCGTTGCATTCACACTGTTTTCACTAGCTTCTAGCATATCCGGCAGTTTTTATTCTCATTGGCAATTATGTTGGCAAAGGTTAACCAAAACAGCAGTCTGTAGTTTAAAATATTAACACAGTTTTATACATCAAATATAACAAATAAACAGTTAAAGTGTTTTAACCCCACATTCCTCAGGCCTCTATGCCCTGCACTGCGAAGAATTACACTGGATTCTGTAAGAAGGCACGTCTCCAATTTATCCCATGTTTCAGTCAGCTAGTTATGGCTGTATGCCTCCATCCATCCATTATCCAACCCATTATATCCTAACTACAGGGTCATATTCTTGTCATTTCATCATTATGCAAACACACACACAGCCAAACAAGAAAAGGACTTATACATTGTACATGATCATGTTGGCCAGCTAGCAACAGAGCAGAAGAGAAGATTAAGTACTATGGCATACAAGGTAATTAGCAGGCAGCCTAATTCACATTCTGGCATTTTCGCACAATGAGCCAGCCAGAAACTCGAAGTGGTAAAGAAATAGCAGTTCAACATAAAAACAAAAATAATCCTGTAGATCTTACTTTAAAATTGTACTTTATAGACATGTGTCACCTCAATTCACAAGTGGCTTCCAAGACATTTTAGGTTAGCTACTCTGAAGATAAAAATTTAAACATAAGGATATCATAACCATTTTGTATTTAGATACGATCTACATTGGATTTTACTTTAATTCAAAGTCATCTTTCTACTGTAGAGAGCATGAAGCATTGGTACTGTTCAGTGCAGTAATTAGTCAATATTATCCAAAATTATGTTTTTTTTCATGTTACTATTTTGGTTGAATCACTCACGCCATTGGAGGATCAAATCACACTTTCCCAGAGTGACTCTCCTGGCCTTACGCACGTGCCTGCACATCTTTTCCAACAGCAGTGTGTTCAGAACATTGTATTCTGCCATAGAGTGAATAGACTGTCAAGTATTTCTAACCAAAAAACGTGTATATAAAAGTTATGTCGCTCCCCATATAAGTGAAAGTTGTTGCCTTGAAGCATGTTAAATGTTTACAAACATATTTGCATTCAAACATTACATTTTTACATTAATGCATATGTTGGCTGTTATAGCAATCACTAAATGTTCTTCAAAATCTAGATTTTCATTTCCTTACTTACAGTCATTTTGTTCAATTTTGATAAATTATTTGGTACTGTATTTCACAATATAATAAAGTTTTTGGCTTCTTCTCGGTTGAGAATACTAATCAAACTTACATCTGAGTATCAGGAAATAAATCCAGTTTTTATCAATATCAAATGATGAAAAATATATTGTGATAACATTTTTGGCCGTATCACCCAGCTCTAACATTTTCATTATTGTGTGACAATGTTACACACCATATAATATCTTTTATATAAGTCTTGCTTAAGATGTTTAATTTTTGTCTTCTGCATTAGCTAGTCTGTACAGAAGACAAAATTACTAACATCTAAAAAATTTAATGTTTACAAAAGTACCTGTAGTTCACTTTTCATATAAAAATTGATTACATTGTAAGCATATTCCCCAGTGCATCAATAAACAAATACAACAATGCATGGCAATGATCAATACAATTTGTAGACTGAACCAAGCTGATTAACATTAACAGGAACAAGTGCAGAAGAGATCAAATTGGTAAACTTACAGCCAAGCTAAATGGTGACCGTGTGGCAAACATAAAGTTTAACCTTTAAATGATCAATTCTTATACAATGGCAGGAGTAAGCATAGCAACATTACACAAGTTGGTCATCCCACATCAGCAAGACCTCTCTCAAGCAGAAGTTTCACGGCAAACAAAATTTCCAAGGTATGCTATGCAATTTAGCATTGATAATCCACCTCACACACAAGTCTTTAAACTGTGGGAGGAAACCCTCAAGGACATAATTGGGGGTCCCAGAACATGAACCCCAGCCTCCTTATTGTGAGGCAGAAGTACTACCACAGTACCACCTGGCCTTTTAGGTGCCACCTGGCAAATCCAAAGGTAATCATTAGTTGTTTTTATACATCCAGACAGTAAGAAACATAATACATAAGAAACGGATAGCAAATAATGAACTAACAAAACAATGCAAGTTAGACAGACCCAGGCTGGTTCTAATTTCTTAAGAGTTGAATGTAGTATAGTCAGTTTAAATTGCAGAATGCAGAAGACTGCAATGGATATAATGGAAATACTACCAACTGTGAAATATCACTGCAGTTTTTTATGATTTCAAGATGAAAATCTTTTTGGTGAGGTTAATTTTTCTGGACCTTATGGACATGAAATTGATACAGCAGTAAACAGTTTTTTTTTTATATATATACACTCACTGCAAATAGCCAAGGATTTTTGTCAGTCAGTCAATGAGTCATTCAGGGACATGTCACCTTTTACATAGAGACTAGCTGTGATACCTGTTGAAATCTACGTAGACCTGAGACAGACACACGGATGCTTTTATTAAGGTAGATATGGGCGTTTGACGGGAAACAACATTACATGAAGGCCAATAAAAAAGGGCTACCATACTTTGAAGTCTAGCAAAACAACATTAGGAACACTGCTATCAGAAATGCACATACAACAGTTTTTTTATTGCTGAAATGTGACATAGTGAATCATGTTGATCATTTAATTTTTATGAAAAATACCTACAGCAGCCAACAGATCAAGTACCAGTTTTGTTTATTATAAACTCTTATGATGACTTAAGTTGGGGATTCTACTTGAGCCTGTTGGCTGAAAAGATGTTTTTTGAAATCATTTGATAGATAGATAGATAGATAGATAGATAGATAGATAGATAGATAGATAGATAGATAGATAGATAGATAGATAGATAGATAGATACTTTATTAATTCAAAGGGATATTCACATAATCCAGCAGCAGCATACTGATACAAAAAACAATATTAAATTAAAGACTAATAAAAATGCGGGTAAAAACAGACAATAACTTTGAATAATGTTAGCGTTTACCCAATCCCCACCCCGGAAATTCGGAAATTAGGAACCATAGGAATTTATTTTGGCTGAAAAGATGATTTTTGAAATCATTTCATTAGGAAAAATCGGAATTTATTATTTAACTTGTTTATGTTTATTTTTAGCATTCCTTTTCATTTGTCTTCAGGATTTCGGAAATTAGGAACCATAGGAATTTATTTTGGCTGAAAAGATGATTTTTGAAATCATTTCATTAGGAAAAATCGAATTTATTATTTAACATGTTTATCTTTATTTTTAGCATTCCTTTTCATTTGTCTTCAGGATTTTATTGGCGTTATGTTACACTCTCTACAATACATCATGGTTTCACACAATAGCAAAGTTCCATATATATATTTCAAAGGCTGTATTTTTCAAACTTTGTCACAAACTAACCCATCCCACTATATCTGATCATATCTCATTGTCTCATTCTACGTGAACTAGTGCCATCTTTCTATGATATCATTATCCTTGTATCATGAGTCAAGCTAATAATTCAAACCCCTAGACTGCACCCGTCAAGAGTAATTTAAACTGATGTCTTTTGTACATTAGTGCATTTTATTTAAAGCACATAACTGGATACTTAAAAACATTTTATCATTGTGTCTATACCTAAATAATACTGAATGAGAAATATGTGATTAACAGTTTCACTTAACAGAAAAGGATTTGGTGTGTAGCTCTTTTTACATGTGTACAAAACAATGGACTTGCATTCCCTGTCCAAGACTACTTACTTTCTTGGTCCTAAAGCTACAGCCATAGGCCCTGGTCTAAGTTGGAAGAGCAAATAAATGAATGGATATCTGTTTTCATAAGGAAGGTCACAAACGGTAAAAATAAAACCAGTCAAATTATCAAATAACCCTCAGTTATTATTGCAAGCAAACAAATAATAGTTTATTAACAGCTGTAGAATCGATATGAGAAATAGAACAGCAAATAAAAAGACTACATCAGCCTAATAAAATAAATAAAATATTTAGGGATATTTAAACATGAAAACTGCTAAAACACAGATACAATTTTTATAACAGGACTTTTCAAAAATGTTCTGAACCTTCATCTGTTTTCAGCAACGATTGTATCTCAAGGAGGAGTCAAAACCCAATCAGTAAGCAGAAAACATCCTGGAGGAGAACCAATTCATTACAGAGCACTTATAAAACATCACTCAACTGAAATCAACAATCAGTTTGTTTTGAACAAATGATAAGTTCAGTGAACCCAGGAATCTTTCCTTAACGATATGTGAAATACTACAGAGGAACCATCCAAACCCAAAGTTAAAAAAAAAAAAAAAAAAAAAAAAAATTAACAGGTTTCAATACCCACTAAACGTAGGGCCACATCACTCCATTTTCACAGCATAGCTTTAAAGCTATCTTTTGTTACACTTTCAATACCTTATTGTATGTTTACTTGGAGGTACAGTACATCAAAATATATTTTTTTTTAACTGTGTAAACCTAAAAGCTAACCATATACTGCAATAACCGTAGATCAGTTGAATAAACAGATATGATTGTCTATTACAAACAAATGTAATAAATGTTGTGTCAGCAATACAAAAGCAACTGTATCATCTTTATACTTTCAACCACTTATTTTTATTTAATGCATTTTTTAATTTGAGGCATCTGAGCCTCTGAGGTAACCTTAGTGTGTCATAGGGTATCTAAATGCTGAGATAAAAGAAAAAATCCATAAGCAAACCAACTGAGAAAACAGAAAATAAGGTAGACACTCTAATTTAAGAATGAGGAAACTTTGATATTTTCTTGTTACAAAAACCATGACAAACTATACTGACAATTTCTACAAAGAGGCAAATTTAAACAAAGAGGCATAGCTGGCCAATACAATGTTTCCCAGTTGATCTATTCCACCTGTTGTGCCATTCTGTTCTCTCCATTTGATAACACCCACAAGTGTGCTTCTGTGAGCATCATAAATTGCAAAATATTTGTTAAAGAATTTCAAAAACTGCCTGCTTAGTAAAAGCATAGCACATGACTAAGAAAACATGCTACTATGATGCATTACTGGAAGGGATTTTCAAACCTTTAGTCTGCAATTTCCTTCAAAGACATGTTCCTGCTTCAAATGCCATACCCACCAGGAGCTCTCTAATTATTAACTCACATTCATGCATAATAAGAAATTCAACTATGCCCCAATACTGGATCCTGTACTATTGTTTCTGATATTTACAGGAGTCAATCTTTGTCATTCTACAATATGCTACACAATGAAAGAAAAAAAAGCTAAAATTTGTAGGTTTCACTAAGCACTTCTTAGTTACATCAAAGTGATGGTACAATCAGACAAGCACTAATGACCAAAAAGCAGAATGTTGGTATTCATTAACATAAAAAAGCAAAGTACTAGAGGAGGCTGAATTAATAGCATGTTAAATTATTTAGGCAGCATCAAGAAAATGGAAACTCTGTTGCCATGCATATTAGACATTACTAACCATAATTCACTTCCTACTCCATTAAATTACCCCATGTTTGTGTGGGTTGTACTACGATAATACACCCTTGTCTTACCAAGTAAGATTTATACCACACCTCCTCAAAGAAAATCCTGTACATATAGGTAGCCAGTTCAAATTCCATTACTGCCCAAAGGGAAGCTACTTTGTTGGGCACTTGAGTAAGGCCCTTAACCTGAAAATTGCTCCGGGGTAGTGTACAATGGCTGACCCTGTGTTCCTCCTAAAGGTCATACGAAAAGACCCTTGGGGAATTAACAGAATATCCAAAAAAAAAAAAAAATTACAATATCCATAAATACTTAGACAGACACAACTGTTTTCTAATTTTGGTTCTGTACATTATCACAATGAATTTTAAATGAAACAACTCAGCTGCAGTTGAAGTGCAGATTTTCAGCTTTAATTCAGTTTGGTGAACAAAACAATTGCATAAAAATGTAAGGCAACTAAACCGTTTTTTAACACAATCCCTTCATTTCAGGGGCTCAAAAGTAATTGGACAATTGACTGAAAGGCTATTTCATGGGCAGGTGTGGGCAAGTCCGTCGTTATATCATTATCAATTAAGCAGATAAAAGGCCTGGAGTTGATTTGAGGTGTGGTGCTTGCATGTCGAAGATTTTGCTGTGAACAGACAACATGCGGTCAAAGGAGCTCGCCATGCAGGTGAAAGAAGCCATCCTTAATCTGCGGAAACAGAAACCCATCCGAGAAATTGCTACAATATTACGAGTAGCAAAATCTACAGTTTGGTACATCCGGAGAAAGAAAGCAAGCACTGGTGAACTCAGCAACGCAAAAAGACCTGGATGTCCACAGAAGTCAATAGTGGTGGATGATCGCAGAATCATTTCCATGGTGAAGAGAAACCCCTTCACAACAGCCAACCAAGTGAACAACATTCTCCAGGGAGTAGGCGTATCGATATCCAAATCTACCATAAAGAGAAGACAGCATGAAAGTAAATACAGAGGGTGCACTGCAAGGTGCAAGCCACTCATAAGCCTCAAGAATAGAAAGGCTGGATTGCACTTTGCTAAAGAACATCTAAAAAAGCCAGCACAGTTCTGGAAAAACATTCTTTGGACAGATGAAACCAAGATCAACCTCTACCAGAAGCAAGAAAAAAGTATGGAGAAGGCATGTAACAGCTCATTTTCCAAAGCATACCACATCATCTGTAAAACACGGTGGAGGCAGTGGGATGGCTTGGGTGTGCATGGCTGCCAGTGGCACTGGGACACTAGTGTTCATTGATGATGTGACACAGGACAGAAGCAGCCGAATGAATTCTGAGGTGTTCAGAGACATACTGTCTGCTCAAATCCAGCTAAATGCAGTCAAATTGATTGGGCGGCGTTTCATGATACAGATGGACAATGACCCAAAACATACAGCCAAAGCAACCCAGGAGTTTATTAAAGCAAAGTTTCATGATACAGATGGACAATGACCCAAAACATACAGCCAAAGCAACCCAGGAGTTTATTAAAGTACAGAAGTAGAAAATTCTTGAATGGCCAAGTCAGTCACCTGATCTTAACCCAATAGAGCCTGTATTTCACTTGCTGAAGACTAAACTTCGGACAGAAAGGCCCACAAACAAACAGCAACTGAAAGCCGCTGCAGTAAAGGCCTGGCAGAGCATTAAAAAGGAGGAAACAAAGCATCTGGTGATGTGCATGAGTTCAACACTTCAGGCTGTCATTGCCAGCAAAGGGTTTTCAACTACGTATTAGAAATGAACATTTTATTTCCAGTTATTTAATTTGTCCAATTACTTTTGAGTCCCTGAAATAAAGGGATTGTGTTAAAAAATACTTTAGTTCCCTCATATTTTTATGCAATCTTTTTGTTCAACCCACTGAATTAAAGCTGAAAGTTTGCACTTCAACTGCATCTGAGTTGTTTCATTTAAAATTCATTATGGTAATGTATAGAGCCAAAATAAGAAAAAAGTTGTCTCTGTCCAAATATTTATGGACCTAAGTGTATGTACACACACTGTATATGTGTGTCTGTATGAGGCCTGGAAAAGTTAACACACTCATTTTTCTGCGATTAATGTGGCCTGTTTAACTCGTTAAAAAAGATTGTGGAATCCAGGGCCAACAACGAGGTAAATGCCTTAGGCAGTCCTTTGGTCAAGGCAGCATTTTCATGGATGGATGGATGGATACTTTATTAATCCCCCAGGGGAAATTCACATACTGCAGCAGCAGCATAATGATAAAAACAATATTAATTAAAGAGCAATAAAAGTGCAGTGCAAGTTAAAAAATGCAAGGTTTGAGAGTGTGAGGCAGGTATAACAGTCTATAATCTTGTGTAGTGTTAACGTTTAAGGGGTGGAATTGAAGAGTCGCAGAGTGTGGGGGAGGAACGATCTCCTCAGTCTGTTAGTGGAGCAGGACAGTAACAGCAATCTATTGCTGAAGCTGCTCCACTGTCTGGTGATGATACTGTTCAGTGGATGCATTGGATTCTTCATGATTGACAGGAGAAAAGCTCAGCGCCGTCGCTCTGCCACCGATGTCAAACTGTCCAGCTCCATGCCTACAATAGAGCCTGCCTTCCTCACCAGTTTGTCCAGACATGAGGTGTCCCTCAATTTTATGATGCCTCCCCAGCACACCGCTGTGTAGAAGAGAGCGCTCGCCACAACCATCTGATAGAACATCTGCAGCATCTTATTGCAGATGTTGAAGGACACCAGCCTTCTAAGAAAGTACAGTCAGCTCTGTCCTCTCTTGCACAGAGCATCAATAATTGGCAGTCCAGTCCAATTTATCATCCAGCTGCACTACATGTATTTTTAGGTCTGTACCCTCTGCTATTATCTCTGATAATCACAGGTTCCGGGAGGGGCCTGGGCCTCCTAAAATCCACCACCAGCTCCTTGGTTTTGCTGGTGTTCAAGGTGTAGGTGGTTTGAGTCGCACCATTTAACAAAGTCCTTGATTAGGTTCCTATACTCCTCCTCCTGCCCACTCCTGATGCAGCCCACAATAGCAGAGTCGTCAGCGAACTTTTGCACGTGGCAGGACTCTGAGTTGTATTGGAAATCCCATGTATATAGGCTGAACAGGACTGGAGAAAGCACAGTCCCCTGAGCCAATCCTGTGCTGCTGACCACAATGTCAGACCTGCAGTTCCCGAGACACACATACTGAGGTCTGTCTGTAAGATAGTCCACGATCCATGCCACCAGGTATGAATCTACTCCCATCTCTGTCAGTTTGTCCCTAAGGAGCAGAGGTTGGATGGTGTTGAAGGCGCTAGAGAAGTGTAGAAACATAATTCTTACAGCACCACTGCCTCTATCCAAGTGGGAGGGGGATCGGTGTAGCATATAGATGATGGCATCCTCCACTCTCACCTTCTCCTGGTATGCGAAGTGCAGAGGGTCGAGGGCGTGGCAGACCTGTGGCCTCAGGTGGTGAAGCAGCAGCCAATCCATGGTCTTCATCACATGTGACGTCAGAGCAACAGGCCGGAAGTCATTCAGCTCACCAGGACATTATACCTTTGGGACTGGGGAGATGAAAGATGTTTTCCAAAGCCTCGGGACTCTCCCCTGTTCCAGGTTCAGGTTGAAGATGCGCTGTAGAGGACTCCCCAGCTCCAACGCACAGGCCTTCACCAGTCGTGGTGATACTCCATCTGGACCCACTGCTTTGCTGGTGTGAAGTCTCTTCAGCTCTCTGCTTACCTGGGATGCTGTAATTGTGGGTGGGGGGAAACTCTCTCCTATGCTGGTATCAGCAGAAGGATGGGTGGAGGATGCAGTACTCTGAGGTGAGAGTGGGTTAGGGTGGTCAAACCTGTTAAAGAAGTTGTTCATTAGGTTTGCTCTCTCTACGTCTCTCTCGATGGTGGCACCCCGCTTCAATCTGCAGCCAGTGATGATCTTCATCCCATCCCACACTTCCTTCATGCTGTTATTCTGATTATACCTCTTAAATGTGTTAGACATTCTGAATGGGCTGAACAAAGGGGTGGCAAAAAAAAACAGCTTGGAGATTGCTTCCTTCATGCTGTTATTCTGCAACTTCTGCTCCAGCTTTCTCCTGTACTGCTCTTTCGCCTCCCTAAGCTGGACTCGGAGTTCCTTCTGCACGCACTTGAGCTCATGCTAATCACTGCTTTTAAAAGCCCTTTTCTTCTGGTTCAAAAGGCCCTTGATGTCACTTGTAATCCATGGCTTGTTGTTAGCATAGCAGCATACTGTTCTTACTGGAACTACAATGTCCATACAGAGGTTGATGTAATCAGTAGTACCGTCAACAACCTCCTCAATGTTCTCACTATATGATCCCTGCAGGATATCCCAGTCCGTAGTTCCAAAGCAGTCCCTCAGAGCCTGCTCAGCCTCAGGGGACCACTTCCTGAATGAGCAAGTGGTTGTAGGTAGCTCCCTCACTCTTGGTTTGTAGTGAGGCTGAAGCAGAACCAGGTTATGATCTGCTTTCCCAAGCGCAGGCAGTGGGGTGACACTGTATGCGTCTTTAACTTTTGCATACAGTAAGTAGGTCAATAGTCCTATTTCCCCAGGTGTTATAATCCACATACTGGGAGAAGGCAGGTAATGTTTTGTCCAGTGTCACATGGTTAAAGTCTCGAGAGATTAGCACAAGCGCCTCGGGGTGCTGTTTTGTAGTTTAGCAACAGCGGTGTGGATGATGTCACCCGCTATCTCCACGTCCGACCGAGGAGGGATGTAAACAGTAACAACAATGACGTGTCCAAACTCTCTGGGCAAGTAGTAGGGACACAGACTTATAGCCAACAGTTCGATGTCCCTGCAGCAAATGGAGATTACATGTCCAGGGTTGCACCACCTTGTGTTCACATAGAGAGTGAGTCCTCCTCCTTTCCGCTTCCTGCAGGTATTTGCGTCTCTGTCCACTCTAACTGTGCTAAACCCGGGTAGCTCCACGTTAGCATCAGGGATGCTAGTTGTTAGCCACGTTGCACAAAAACACAACAAACTGCATTCTCTGTTGGTCCTGACATTTTTCACCAGCGCAGCCAGTTCGTCAATCTTATTTGGTAGTGAGTTTACATTTTCCAGGATCACCGAAGGCTTGTATCGCCACTTCCTCGCTAGCCGCTTAGCTTTAGCTTTGCGCCGGCTCTGCTGCCACAATACCGCCTTTTTACCTTGTCAGGTAAATAGGGAACCACACCGACACGGGCCTTTGTTCTCAGTGCTAGAAGTTGACTACCTGAATAGATGAGTCTTGGTTTTCATGTACCATATTTATATTTTACTTGTAAAAATTAAGTTAAAGATTTAAAATTTCATATTAACTCATTCATAACGATACAAAACATGTCAAAACGTAGCACTGGTGTTCATTTATACATACTGACGTAGGTGCAGGGAAGTGGAAGGAAAAGGGGTGGGGAGGGGGGTTTATAGCAGTCCTGGTGCAATTCTAGAGAAAAGTTGCAGAGGTAAAAATTACGCTTTTTTTTTTTTCATTTCATGTTTCTGTAATAAGATTGATTCAATATTACATCACATCCCATCCATCCATCCATTATCCAACCTGCTATATCCTAACTACAGGGTCACAGGAGTCTGCTGGAGCCAATCCCAGCCAACATAGGGTGCAAGGCAGGAAACAAACCCTGGGCGGGGCACCAGCCCACTGCAGATTATATCACATAAGCGCTCTAAATTAGTTATCTTTGAGTGGCACTGAAACCAAAATAAGTCTCTGGTACCTCTGTATTAACTCATCGGTCTGCCATGTAGCTTACAGTGCTAACTGTCCTAGACAAAACTCTGCAAAATAAATGTGCAATGATTATTCCTACCTATTATTCCAGTTTGCAGTATTTTCTCTAATTTATGCCAGGAATGCAACATAACCATCCAAGTAATGCACAGTGTCAGTTTTTAGGTGAGACAGCAGGTACAGAGATCTTTTTTTCTGTGCCAGGTACAAAGGTGCAGGTGGAGCCATGTACTCCCACCATTTTTCTGTGGTGGCATGTTCTTGTAACACAAAAAATCCCAAGGCTCACCACGATTTCACTAACCACAAAAGCATTAAACCTCTTAGATGTGTTAGACATTCTGAATGGGCTGGACAAAGGGGCAGCCAAAAAAAAACAGCTTGGAGATTGCTGTTTGCAGACACAGTGCTTGTGTAAAGTATTCAAAGTCAACAGTCGTTTCAATTAGTGCTAGGCAGTATGACCAAAATTCTATATCACAGTATTTTTCAAAATTATACCGGTTTCATGGTATTTGATGGTATTTTTTTTCCCATGCATGAGTGGATGCTAACCAGATTTTCCACTGCAATTACTGCAGTAGACTGGCTAAGAAAAATCTATTCCACTGTCATGAGAATTGTAAATTTTAATGTGTATACAATAATATTAATACAGGTTTGCATGGCCCCATAAAGTGAGTTTTCAAGGGGGTTCTAACACTTAAGGATGTGCAATACTTTCTCTGGTATCAGTATACTAAATGTGACAAGCAAAATTGTATGAAGTCTTTTGCAGTATATTGGAACACATACACAAACAGCCAGATTCACTATGCATATGACCAGCATGCTATGCCATATCTGCCACCACCCTGTTTCCAATTGCTCAATAAGAATGACATAGGATGTCATATGAACCATGCATTTTTTGATGAGCTTCATGCAAAGCATCACCAGATCAGGATGAACACTATTAAGAAGTGGGCTGCACAGTCTATTTAAACTACTCAGTAAATGACTCGTCTAACAAGACTAAATGCGGAAAGAGGAGGTGATGCATGTGTACATATGAACATCTATCTGTGTGGCTACATTTACTTAAGAAAATTACACCACCAGAATAAATAAAAATGTTAGACTATGTTTTTCAAGGATGCCATTACTTTAATATTAATTCAACTTCTTCAGCTCACTGCACAATAATCCTTTCTTAAAGTTTTCTTGAAAATCAATAACCTACCAAACAACATTTGAGGGGATGTTTAGAGTTGAAACTACAGCTTATGACCGTTCTTGGACCTAATGAATGGTTGGTTATCTATTCTTTGAATGTTGACTTTAATTCTTGAATATCAAATGTATTACTCAAAAGAATAACTGATCTAACTGACTAATAAAATTCCAAGCAAATCTAGGAAACAGTGAAATAACACAAAAATACAAGTAAACCATGTCATTTGACATTAAACTAACAATTTATATTCACAACAAAGATTTTACAGTTGCTCTGGCAACTCTATGGCCTTCTACTGTGTGTGCCACACAGTCATATTTTTGCATTTGATACAGAGTACAACTCTGACTTTTCAAGGTGCATACATTACATCACTTGAATTTGTGAAGGAATAACAGCAAAGCTATCAAATTAACAAAGAAACATAGGTTAAACGTTGTCAGGTACTATTTGGTAAAGGCCTAAAACCACACAAAAATAGAAATTACAATTAACACTTCCTTTAAAGCTTTCAGAAAGGTCAGTGGCTTCTCGAACACACCATCTTAGTGCCTGATGCAATTTTGATAAGAAAATTATCTAGTCCTTCATTTTCCTTTAGAAATTTACAGGATGAGAGTAGAGAAAACACAACTGACAAAAGGTTAAAAAGATGATTAGTATCACCACCATGCCAAAACAAAACTTATACTTTACAACACTTCCAAGATGGGAAAAAACTAAACATGCCTTTATATTAAAAAGAAAATCATTCACTTAATTTATTCCATTAAATTAAGCACAATACTTGGACCAATCAAGGACAAGACAGCACATGCATGAATATGTACAGATTAATCTGCTCAACAAAAGCCAAAATATGAGACTGGTGTTCCACAAGAACATGTACTGTAACTACCATGTTATTAATTAATAAATTATTGTGTAATGTGTGTTTGAGTCCTATTTTATTTGAATATGCTAGCTAGCTAAGCAAGAAATTGGACCAAGTCTACATAGTTAACAGAAATACAGGTAACGGGACAGATAGTGCAGGCTTTAGATCAGTGGTATCTATCCATATTACGTAGCTTAATGAGCTGTACAATATAGTTCCTCTAGCATATACAGAAAAAAAAATGTTTTTTGATCTTTTAATACACAATAAATAATCCAATAATAAACAAATGCTTTTTTACTAGAGAACACATACAGTTAACACTGATGTACTTGATTGCGGTTTATCAGTAATGGACGAGCATCTATGAAAATGTAGTTGTGCATCCCTGAAGACATAAACCATGTTTAACAATACTGCAGCCCGCTACACATATACGTGCCCAAAGTTTCTCAATATTCACTTGAAGCATACCGCGCAAAAATCATCATGAAAGTGGAAAACACCGAAACAGTAGCGAAAGCCTTGTGTAGGGAGAAAAGAAATGCCTTCCGCGAAGCACACTGTAAACGCCAAACTGATCGCGGAGTTAACTGCATTCCATTCTGTTAAAAAAAAATGCTTCTCTCGATCCCTACGCACAAGCTGCCAAAAATAAAGACAGTCACATCCGTTGTTCCTACTGTTTAACCCAGCCCTTTCGAACGTTATAAAGAGTGGAAAATGAACTTTAGAATTCTAAACGATTGTTTTGTTCTCCAATTGGTGATAACATGATACAAAAAAGAACAGATCAACTGTTTATTTGTAAAGTGCAAAGAGGTTCGAGTTGGATGCCTATTCCTTTCTATCACTCACGTTAAGAGTAAAGCAGTAAAAGAGCTACGATCAACATCTTTACTCACAAGAAAAAAGCAAACCCATCTGGAAAAAAGCAAAGTGACAGCTGTCAAAATACAGGCGTGTGCATCCGACAAGCCCGCCTTTGCCTGCAGCAAAGCCTCCCCCGAGAAAACCATGTGCTGTTTACTAATATTTCAGATGTAAAGACGTTTGTTTTAAGATAAACTGTATAAAAGAGTAGCAGATTGTGAGAATATCAGCCAATTTGCAGGTGCTTGTCAGGAGCAGAAACAACTCACTTAGGGGGAGGGGAAATGTCCCACTTTACTTTAGGGAAACTCGGAAGCCTTAGCTTCCATCTCTAATGCACAGATATGTAAACAAACTACAAAAAATCCACACCTGAAAGAAATTCCAAAAAAAAAATACAAAATTTATCAAGTCAAAGCAAAAATGACGCTGCATTTTACACGTATCTGCCTACTTGCTAAGCACATCCTTTTTTTAAATTGGTTTTGCTTTTTGCGAAGCACCTCTGCCCTCCCATAAGCTGTCTTGCACCCGAAGTTAGTCTATTAAAGCAGCAGCGCCCTTCTAAGAAAGCAAACTTTCAGCATTTGCCGGCTCCGCAGAAAATAAGGGCGATGAGAACCTGCCCTCCGACTTACTAATTACGCACCTGCATAATGCTGAAAAGAAGACTTCGCGCGGATGTCAAAAGAAAGCACGTTCAGACACCTACTCACCAACTTACCGACTACTTTCAGCTGAAGTCGCAAATGGGCTTTTTTTCTCTGTTAGAGATCCACAGAAAACGTACTTGCCCAGGCACCGAGCAGCTCGTCCGCTTAAGAACTTAGGATGTTAATATTTTGAATGCTGAGGTAAAAGTGAACTGTATTATTAACAAATGGCAACTAAATGTCACTACACAACAGTAACGGAAGGACCACAAAAAGTCTTCAACGGAAAAAGTAAATGCAGTGAAGTCGCTTTATTCTTTCCTTCTTGTGTATTGATACTTTATTGCCAACTGGTCTGAATGGAAGTCTTATTATTTCAATAAGCTCTTCGCAACAATACTGGACGTCTTATTCCATGTTAGAAAAGACGAGGCGCCCAGAAAAAGCTCAAGACTATGTTTCTTATTAATGGAACGTTCCAATTTCTTTACACCATAGGGGAATCTGTTTCGGTCGACGTTTCCTTTTCCAGGTCGCTCAAATTTATTGTCTCTTTTGATATTATAAAACAATTCTCTATCTATTTTATAAAACGTTTTGTTTGATGCAGGTTCGATCCTCCGTACCCCTTATGAAATACATTTATCGAATCCCCCCCACAATTTTTTAGTGTATTCCACCGCAAGTATTATGTACATAACCACAGGCGAGAGAGAGAAAGAAGACAAGGAGGCAGGAAGTTGGATGTATCTGTGTGTTCGGCGGCTTGGAAACTGCCATAGATCCTTAAAGCTGTATAAGCCATAAGGAATGATTTGAATTCACTATTTGTTAAGTCACTTTTCGACAGCAGGCACCCGCGGAGCTTGGAAAATTAGAAGTATTCGCGACGGGCAGTGTTACTGGTTTCCAAATGTAAAACGGTTCTCTTTGGCGTATCCACCTCCGATGAGTCATTTCATATGCTATTCAGATACAATAATATTATTTCAGCTATGCTACTGTATTCAAATAACAACCGGGAGGTATTGGAATGTTTTATACGTCCTGGAAAACTAAATACATTTGACCTGCTTTTCTGTTTAAAAGTAAATGTTTCACGAGGGAAATGCAAGTCCACTTGTGTAAAATTATACGTAAAGCCTGGTTTACAGGTCACAAGCCTTGGTTGCAGTATATATTAATGATCGTTTTCTTAACTATTTTATAGTTTTTAGAATTAAATTAATTTGCACATTTACTTATTTTTCTAGATATGAGCTGTAAGCCTCCTGTCAGAATGTGGTACAGTTGGTATGCTTTGAAGTATGACAAGGGTGCTATAGTAGATTGTGGTGTGATTAGGGATATGATTTACTTATGTATATTCATTGGTAGAGTGAAGTTGAGCCCCCCTTATTAGAGGAAGCATTCCTGTCAGCTGCAACTTGTATGTAAGATATTATTACGTGTCAGTTTGACTGAGGGAAGTGAACAGAAAAGCTGGGTAAGGGAGCTACTTATAACAGTAAAGTATGTGTGGGCTTAGCATCTTTCGCAGCAGTATTTCACCTTATTTGAATCATCAAAGAGAAAAAATAACACCCCTTCAAGCACTCAGGATACCCCAGTAATTTAGTGGTATATTCCAAGGGTGAGTGCCTTTGTGAATACAGTAAACCTGGTCAAGAATTCCAGAAAACTCATGGGCAATAAATAAGGTGAGCTCATCTTCATTCAGGCCTAGGAGAAAATGATTAAGCTCACAACTTGTCACCCGAGAAAGCTGTGAATAAACCTGCTCAAGAATTCCAGAAAAGGCATGGGCAGTTTGGTAAGCTCATCTTCATTCAGGGCAAGTAGAAACCGGTTAAGCCCTCATATCACCAGATAAAGATACATGATACAGCTGTACACTTTGGTTACCAATAGCATTTTCCACCATGATCTGGTGACCGTGTAGAAAAGTGAATTTGAGCAAAGCAGGAAATGTAGGTACATCTAATAGAAATCCAATTCAGATCTGTAGATCTGTATAAAATGCAGCACTGTGGTGTTTGTCACCTTGCCTCCTTTTCTGTCAAAAGCATGGATTTCGTATTTTCCACTAGGATGCGTTACACGTCATCATGACTCTAAACAGAAAAAGTGAAAATTGTTACATGGGTCATATTTTGGTGGGTAAAAAGATATAAAAAGCATAACTGCAACTGTGAAATTGCTTTATGGCATTATGTGGCAAATATTTAACAAAGATAATTTTCAGAAAACATACACATTTTTATATTTAAAAAGTAATTACACATAGCAGATGATACAGGGAAGCATTTAAAAAGCTTTTTAATGACCTAAACAGTTGTCTGTGCTTTATCTTCTGATGCAGGCTTCCTTGCTGGTCCAAAGCCTCAGTAAATTTTCATTTAGCTTTATTGCATCAACTCTAACTTTCTGCTATAATACAGGTACATGAAGGTGCTTTGGAATCTGCTCTGAAGTCTTTTGTTCCCTTTTCCCTGGGATGTTATAATGCACCTATTGTATGTTTGCATTTCTTGGTTTTCTTATTTGTAGCTATTTTCCTTTAGATTTTTAATGTGCTGTTCTGGTGTGCTCATTTTTATTATACTTTTTATACAGTAGTGTATCTGCTGTTAGTATGTACTGTGGCGGA
This sequence comes from Polypterus bichir lapradei, assembly GCA_026402145.1. Lineage (NCBI taxonomy): Eukaryota > Metazoa > Chordata > Cladistia > Polypteriformes > Polypteridae > Polypterus > Polypterus bichir. The sequence goes on from JANRMT010027041.1 coordinate 61,865,304, forward strand.
CGCCCCTTCGACATATGTTCCGGGGGAGCAACCATGGGCTGCTCAATACCTCCCCCAGGACAAATGGTGCCAGCCTCCCTGGATGATGGTGGTGCTTCAGCTTTCCGCAGGGCTCCATGGGAGATGGAGGTCTCCACAGCCCTGTTGGGATCTGGGGTGGCCGCCAGGGCATGGGCATAATTATTGGTAATTTTTGGAGACTGATGCATTAACTTGAAATATCTGTCATGTACTCTACATATAACTATATCAGGAATATTGTAGGGTGTGTCAGTATCCCATTAGCACCCAGAAGTTTGTTAAATTATTAAGACATGATCTTACCAAGGTATCCAAAATTTTTAAAAAATATATACTGGCCCATGTAGTTGTTTATCACTGCCCCAAACATCTGTATCCATCTCATTGCTTAGGTGGTTATTTGTAATGATAATTGGTCATTTTTGGAGACCAATGCATTAACTTGAAATATCTGTCATGTACTGTACATAGAACTATATCAGGAATATTTTAGGCCACCTGATTTGCAATAATATTACACTACTTTTATGAAACAATTTGATCAGTGCCACTAAAACCAGATCATGGTGTTACTGCCTGGCAGAAATCAACTATCCATAAGAACTTTTCCTGATAGACTCTTTACTCTGTGCAGGTCAATCTCCTGAGCCACAGAGAGAGAGAGGGAGGGACATACAGACAGACTGAAACATGTGTGCACTTTTCCAATGACACAATATTACTAACTACCCCAGCACCCTAACCTTACTGAAGCAAAGAAGGAGGGAAGCACAAAACATGGTTGAGAGAAAAGTTGGAAAGTAGACCAAGCTGAAACCTAAAAGAAAAAGAATTTAAATCACTCCAACAAAGGACAACAACATATACAAAATTAGTGATTTTTGAACTAGAGAGAGCAACAGGGTAAGGCTGGGTTTATACTTCACGTGACTCAACGCATGCTCCAGCTGACGCTACTGCTATGCAAGTGGTGTACTGTTTATACTTGCACTCGTACTTTACGTAAATCTGGAAGATTCCACCAGGTGGCAGTGTGAGATATTATCATGGTGAGAAAACGTTCAGCTTCCCTGTGTTGTGAATTGCCTGAAACATCCATTAAATTCCGAGGACACCTTGCCAACTTATTTCTGAAAAGGATGTTTAATGATTACATCCATCTATCCAGGGATGCACCCATTCCAGCAAGCAGAAACAATCTCTGGATTCATCGCATGGTTAATACAAGCACACACATACACTAGCGTCATTTTAGCATCTTCAAATCCCCAAACCTTCATGTCCTTGGAAGGAAATGGGAGCACACTGTGGAAACCCAACAAGAAAACATGCAAACTCCAGGCAGGGAACACCAGGGACGTGATTCCCTACTGCGAGGCAGCAGCACTAACGCTCTGCCACTGTGCCACCCCTACATGTGTAATTATTAACAGTATTCATTATATAAATGAAGTTAACAATTTATCTGTAAAATGTAATATACATACTTTAATGCACTTCATCATGAAAGTAATATCAAGTATAAATCTAAGGATTCTAAATGTGCAGAGAGCTGGAATATCATAAATTAAATGTGTTCTGTGTGGCAATTGCTGCTTGCCACTGCTATCAGTTCAGGAGGAAGCCCCAGAAGCAAATAACGATTAACAACTGGGTCGGTTTAAGATGACGTTTACAACGGTCTCCTTTAATGATAAAATAAACAACGGGATTAAAGTGGACATTTTGAGATTAAACCTGGAATTTTCACTTTAATCACAAAATGGACATTTTCACTATGTCCTTAATTTTTTTTTAGTGGCCCAAATATGCCACTGTACACTCTGATGCTGTTGTGAAGGTGCAAAATGATGGCACAGAAGATGGTATGTAAGACTTTTAAAATGTATCGTGTCATTAAGTTGGGAAATATGTGACGGTTGAATATAAAAGCACCGCTAATGCATTTGTAAAATCGTCATTTTGCTTCACCTTATCGAACCATTTATCAAACATCAAAGCATGCACATTGATCCTGTAGGATCCGCAAAGACTCTTTCTGTCACATGTAGATAGTAAATAGAGACACTGACAACATCTTCCGACTTGATCACACTGTCTCCCCCGACTTTTTGCTGGCACTGCGACTCGAGCACGCTTCGCATTAATTTCAGAGGATGCGTCAAATGAACGCTGGGAACATGTGGCAGCCATGATGTGTACATGTACGCATTCTGAGCGTGAAGTATAGACTGGCCCTAACAGTGTGGATGTGGTCTGCTCAGCAACTTACAGTCATATGAAATAGTTTGGGAACCCCTCTTAATTCTTTGGATTTTTGTTTATCATTGGCTGAGCTTTTAAAGTAGCTCCTTTTAATATATGACATGCCTTATGGAAACAGTAGTACTTCAGCAGTGACATTAAGTTTATTGCATTAACAGAAAATATGCATCATAACAAAATTAGATGGGGGCATAAATGTGGGCACCCCAACACAGATATTACATCAATACTTGGTTGAGCCTCCTTTTGCAAATATAACAGCCTCTAGATGCCTCTTATAGCCTTTGATGAGTGTCTGGATTCTAGATGGAGGTATTTATTTTTGACCATTCTTCCATACAAAATCTCTCCAGTTCACCTTCAAATCATCTCATAGATTTTCGATGATATTCAAGTCAGGGGACTGTGATGGCCATTCCAGAGCATTGTACTTCTCCCTCTGCATGAATGCCTTTGTAGATTTTGAACTGGGTCATTGTCTTGTTGGAATATCCAACTCCTGTGTAATTTCAGCTTTTTGACTGATGCTTGAACATTATCCTGATGAATTTGTTGATATTGGGTTGAATTCTTCCAACCCTCGACTTTAACAAGGGCTCCAGTCCCTGAACTAGCCACACAGTCCCACAGCATGATGGAACCTCCACCAAATTTGACAGTTGGTAGCAGGAGTTTTTCTTGGAATGCATCGTTCTTCTTCCACCATGCAAAGCGCTTTTTGTTATGACCAAATAACTCAATTTTTGTCTTATCAGTCCAAAGCACTTTGTTCCAAAATGAATCTGGCTCGTCTAAATGAGCATTTGCTTACAACAAACGACTCTGTTTGTGACGTGAGTGAAGAAAGGGATTCTTTCTCATCACCTTGCCATACAGATGTTCTTTGTGCAAATTGCACTGAATTGTAGAACAATGTACAGATACACCATCTGCAGCAAGATGTTCTTGCAGGTCTTCAGAGGTGATCTGTAGGTTGTCTGTGACCATTCTCACAATCCTGCACATATGCTGCTCCTGTATTTTTCTTGGCCTGCCAGACCTGGGTTTAACAGCAACTGTGCCTGTGGCTTTCCATTTCCTGATTACATTCCTTACAGTTGAAACTGACAGTTTAAACCTCTGAGATAGCTTTTTGTAGCATTCCCCTAAACCATGATACTGAACAATCTTTGTTTTCAGATCTTTTGAGAGTTGCTTTGAGGATCCCATGCTGTCATTCTTCAGAGGAGAGTCAAAGGGAAGCACAACTTGCAAATGACCACCTTAAATACCTTTTCTCATGATTGGACACACCTGTCTATGAAGTTCAAGGCTTATCGAGCTAATCCAACCAATTTGGTGAAGCAAGTAATCAGAATTGAGCAGTTACATGCATTCAAATCAGCAAAATTACAAGGGTATCCAGACAGTTTTTTACATTTGATTTAATTTCATGCAACTAAACACTGCTTCACTAAAAATCTTTGTTCGGAAAACACCCCAGTACTCAGATGTTTCTAGGAAATGAAAGACATACCACTGTTATCTTTTTTGTTGAAAATAGTGTAATTATTATGCAGGCTGAGAGGGGTTCCCAGACTTTTTCATATGACTGTATATTGTGGGATTACTTAGAACTGTGTGCGAGTGAAGACAATTCTTCAGTAAAACTCAAATTAATTGAAATTTTAAATGATTTATTAAGCTGTAACTGCAGTGATGAAGGTTACATTAAAAAATTTGGAACATGGTGTTAACATCCAACATTAAAATAGTACTATAGTTATAATATTTCTCCTTGTTTTTTTTTCTTCCTCAAGTTTAATGGGCCAACGATCTAAACCATTATATATGCTTTACCTGAAAGTGAAGTGGAGTGCAAGCAGTGGAATAAAGTTTATTTAGGACTAAAACCTAACTTTGTACATTTACTCAATTTTTTACCAAGATTCAGTATAATGCTGCATCTGCAGTTGAAAGGGGCATAGGTGATGAGGGGCCGGAGAACTAAACAGCTTCTGAATTATCAGCATTCAGTCAGAGAAAAATGCTGTACCTATGTTTTTGCATCTTTTATTATAATACTTTACTTATAAATTAATAGAGAATGTTACGTGTACAAGCACTGAAGGGGGTGCATGGATGGTTGTCTAGAATTTTATGGTGCACCAATCTGGACAAAGGCTCAGGCACAGTTTTTGATTCCAGTCCACCCCTGACTCTTGGCAAGATAGATCAATGGGTTAATGAAGTTTTTGCCATTTTCTGATCATCCCATCACTGTAAATAAGCAAGAACTGGGATTCATTCGCTTTTGTTTGTGTTATTTAGCCCATTTCAGGCACACATTCTCAAGTACAAGCTGGTTGGGATGCTAGCAGCTATATCCCATTAATAGTAAGGTAAGATGAGCAGTACATTATATTATTCATAATTTTTAACATTTTTTTGTTAATTAGTGGGGAGCTATATCCCATCTTCACCATTGCTCCACACAAGTTGTATCAGTGTTCAGTCAGCCTCTTATCAGCTATAGCCAGGGTGTTTCCTGGTGTTGGATTACTCACAGTACTCTCATGCCACTGTGGCAAGTAACACCCCTGGCAGTTTTGCTGTTCCCGATACAACAGAAGTTGTGCATTCACAGTTCCACATCATAAAGAAAGGGCTATGCAAAAAGTCCATTAAAAAATTCTCCATTTAAAAAAAAAAACTTATTCATCCAAGCATGGAAGACAAAATACCTCATCATTTACATTTGGTAAGCAGATTTTTATGGGCAATTTTTAAATCTCACGAAATTGTGTGCCTTTCAACATACAGTCCCTGCTTTTTGATTTCAGAAGCTAGCTTTAAAAGTGATTTGTTGAAGAAGAATGGCTATCCTGGAAATACACCCTTGATATTGTCCTACTAATAAAACAGACCCAATGATATTAGGTTCCCCATTTGAAACAGGCATAGCTGAGGGGAATACAAGGATTTTACTTAGAGATAAGCTAGAAATTAAAGAGGCTGGTGTAATATAAATGTACTGTGTCAGCAATTACAGACATGAATCCAGTTTATCATTAGTCAAAGCCGGGGAGCTACTGATAATTACTGTACATTTGTATCACAACCATGTTGGGCAGCTTTCAAAGACATTTATGGAAACTATCAAGGACAGAAATTTTCCTTACAAGACTGCCAGATGAAATGGCAAATTAAATCATTTCCTGCCCACATTAGGGAAAGGCATACTGTTAGCATAAAACTTTATTACATATGAAGTTTCAAGTGTTTCTGTTTTTGGACTCGTTATTCATTAGGGAAGCTGACAATACTTTCATTAATGCCATTCAGGAATTTTTATGTAAAATATTACTATTTTAAATCTAAGTGGTAGAGGTTACTTTTTAATTGTGTCTTTTAAAAATATCATGTTTAATTTAGTTATTAGTTACATTCATATAGCAGGATATTTGTATATGGATGAAGGCTCTTGATCAGTGGTCCAGGGGACTCTTTGTGGGATACCAGTGTGGCTGTATGTTTTTATTCCAATTTTTCAATTAGAAGCCACTTGCCTTTAACAAATGGCTTGGACCACACACGTACGTCCAACTTGCCAAAGTCACAATCCTATAAGGGAATAAAAAGCAATATAAAAATAAAACTTCCACCTGGGAACTAGGTACTACTGTTTCCCTAAGGCTTGTTGGGGGTGATACCTTTGCCTGTCACATAGTCTTAATACCACTTTCAATAGATGAGCTTGCAAGGATTAAGCTTTTATTAAAAGAAACATTTCTGTCCACCAGTAAGAACAATGCTCTGATAATCTTCTTCTCTTGACATCAATAAAGTTGTTTTTTGTTTTGTTTTTTTTTTTTTTGGAAACCTGGACTGGACTCCTCCTCTCTGGTGCAAATCTGTGACCTACACATCACAATAGATAAGCTCATTATTGTGTAATGCAGTGCCTTGTAAGTTCAGTCCTGGGATCCCTCTGTATTTTTTGTTCTAATCGATTTCAGGATCAGTGAGTGAGTCATTTTACATCAAATTGAGTTCATTTTTCAGTTAGTACTTTTTTTCTCTTATTTTTTGATAAGAATAGTATGTTAATGTTAGATTTACATTTATAACAAATTAACAAGTATTTGTATTTTTGCCATATCTTTTGATGCTTAACACTGTCATTTTCTTTTTAATTCACTTTTTCTGTGGAGCTTGATCTTCTAATTGTATCTGAATACTAGCATTTAATAACAAGCATAGCAGACACCAGAGCAAGTGGTACTGATTTGTAAAGGGCAGCTATTTCAGTGTTATTTACTTGTGTGCGTATTAGTAAATAATAACATAAATAGCTAGAAAATTAAAAAGAACAAAACACTGAAAACCAAAAAAGAATTCTTATGTACCTATGTTTCTGATTGATTCAGTAAACATTTAGCATGACCGGTTTGTAATTTCTGGATTGAAACAAAAAAGCAGAAAGTAACTGATTGCTTAATTAATGTAGAACTCCAATTAAAAGAAGATGAGGATTAGGATGAAAACCTGCAACCACAGGGATTCTCCAGGGCTGAACCTGAGAAACACTTGTCTAGTGTACAATAAAATTCTTACTTGCATGTACTAAACAACTGCAACACACCACAACTCTCTGACTTCATGATTAGCGGGTATAATCTGTCTTTACCTTAAGACTTATTTTCCTTACAGTTACTAAGAGGAGTGGTGAATTGAGACAGTTCATGCAATATATTATTGTATTTAATTTTCTGCATTAAGGATGCTTAAATTCAGGTAGATAATCCAGACATTTTAAGCCTGTTTTGCATGCTTTAGGTCGTAAGGAGTTGGGTGCCATCTTTATCATAGGTCAGCCCGCCCTTTCCACATAACTGACCACTCAGTCAGTGACAACACCCTACAGTATATGCAGAAAACAGTATTTAAAGGACATGGATAGATGTGTGCAATTTATTTACAATTCAGACAAACTAACAATTTAATTGTGTCTGAATGCACACATAGTATTAAATATCCAACATGCTAGCAGAAGTGTATCAGGAAGTTGGACCAGATATTGTTGGGTTTCAGTTGTACCTGGAACTAAGTCAGCCTTATTCCTCCTGGATCAGATCAGCCTGTTTCAAACTGTTAATGTTGTCCTATATTTTAACCCCTCCAACTCTCTTCCTTCCTGAAGTGTTTTTAATTTTGTTCAAAAATGGATGGTTGGATACATTTCTAATTATATGTCTGTTAAGGTTTAAATTGCTGAAGTATGTTACATTGAAGACACCTTCACTCACTCGCCAACACAATCTATGCAAGTAAATTTTTGCAGATCATCATCACCATTTTCATTGTGCTTATGACCATAGGTGAAGACAGGGATGTTGTTGACTCTACATTACTGAAGACTGCTACAGCTACCACAGTGGATCACAATCACTTCTACCCTAACATTTGAAAAAGACCCAGGGATCCTCTATTTTGGGGCAATTGCTCACCCCTTAACTGAAGAAGACAAAGAAGAGGGTGTTTTTGTGTCTAGAGCTGTGTTCTCTGGGCATGCAGGTTATTGATACTATGACACCTGAGTCACCGTCTTCTACCCAAGAGAAGACAATGAGTCCATAGGCTTCAAGAGAACCACCTTTATTCCAGTCAAAACAGGAACAGTCAGGGTATTTATTCAAACCATTCAATACACCGAGACACAGCAAACAAGCAGTGACAGGGCAAGGTCAGTGGCCAGGTTAAAATGTTTCCTGCATCAACCAAACAGTGACAGACATGTTACGCTGGTAGACTGTGAACTTGCAGTTGCCTTGGTGGTACCGTGAACAACAGACAAGCAACTCTCATAGACACGTCAACCGTGTTTCGGTGTGCAGCACCATTGGGGAGGGTCTCAAAAAAGCTCAAAAATCTCAAATATACAAATACTTTTTAATTATCTCTAGCAGATTGACACTAAGTTTTTACCTAAAACAGTTACACATAATGAATATCAGGCAGGGATCGAGGAGAGACCAGACAAATAATAATTCATTCATTACCCTCATCATAGTTCCTAGACCAGACAAATAATAATTCATACATTACCCTCATCATAGTTCCTAGACCAGACAAATAATAATTCATACATTACCCTCATCATAGTTCCTATTAAGCCTTGTGTAGATAGACATGAGACAATGTCGGCATTGACATGTGCAGCACTGGGGCGGTGGCGAATATCAAAACCAATTGGCTGCAAGCTAATAAACCTCAGAGTGAGCTGGGCATTTGTATCTTTCTGTTTGTAGATCCACTAGAGTGGAGTGTGGTCAGCCACCAGGGTAAACCGCTGACCCCATAAGTAGTAGCAGAGGGTCTCCACCACCCACTTAATAGCAAATCATTCTTTCTCAATGGTTGAGTAGTTGCGCTCTCTCAGGAGCAATGTCCTGCTCAGAAATATGATGGGATGTTCCTCCCAATCGAAACACTGAGAGAGCACTGCCCCCAACCTGAAAGCACTTGCATCTGTCTGTAAAATGAATTCCTGATAAAAGTCTGAATTCCACAGAACCAGGAATGATAACAAAGTGGCCTTTAAGTCAGAGAAAGCCCTCTTTGAATCATCAATCCAGACAATGACACTTTTTTCTGCCCTTCGTCAGATCAGTGAGTGGAGAGGCTCTATGTGCAAAATTCAGAATGAATCTTCTCAAATAACAAGCTGAGGAAACCTCGAACCTGCTTCTACATTCTGAGACATGGATATGTAAGAACCTGACCTGCCTTGTCCAATTGAGGTTTAATCAAACTGTTTCCCATAGAGTACCCCAAATAATGTGTTTCTGACATAACCAATTTACACTTCTTAGGGTTAGCTGTCAACCCAGCCAGCCTCAAGCTGTCAAGCACTGCTTTCAGGCAGTCAAGATGTGACCTCCAATCATTACTGAAAATGACCATATCATCAAGATATGGTCCAGCATACACAGCACTATGGAGGCCAAAAGGAAGGCTGGTGAATTCGAACAGCCCATCAAGCATGACCAATGTGATCTTCTCACAACTGGACTCCTCTAGAGGCACCTGCCAGTACCTCTTTGTGAGATCCAGGGTGGAAATATACAAGGCTTTCTCCAACAAACCATCAATATACGGCATTAGATAGTCATCAAACTTGGACATCTTTTTTAAGTGTCTAAAATCTATACAGAACCAAACTGAGCCATCCGGTTTTGGGAACCACAACAATTGGGCTTCACGACTCATGTTTACTTTCGTGAATTATACCCAGCTCAAGCATCTGCTTCACCTCCCTGCGTATCACCTTCCTCGTTGCCTCTGGAAGACTATATAGGCGCATCTGTATTTTAACATCGGGTTCCATTATGATCTTGCGTTCCACAATGTCCATCTAGCCAGGCACAACTGAAAAGACATCAGAGTTCTTTTCAATTAGTGACCGCAACTGAGTCTTTTTGGTGTCCGTCAAATTATAACCAATAGCAATCTCTGTCTGAGAGGCTGCTGCTGAAGTGGTCAACACCCCCTGGGATTTGTGCCACTCCTTCAAAAGATTTACATTCAAGATTTGTATGGGTTTTTGTCGGCTGGGAATCCTGACCTTATGATTTATGGGAGACATTCGTTCTTCCACTACTGCGGACCCAGCTATTTCGCCTGAAATGTTTGTGGTTCAGATGGGATCAAAATCAGTACTCGATTGCCCTTTTTGAATTCACTAATTTTGCTTTTCTTATCATAATCACATTTTTGCACCTCCTGTTCATGCTGTTGATGCCCTACCACAATAGAGGACAATTTAGAAATCTGTTCTTGGAGCGAAATGAACCAAACCGATGGACAAATCTCCCCCTATGAGTTGCAGTTCCTCCAGAAAAATATCCATCATTGCAGGATCCCACACCTGGTACCATGTGACATGTGACTCACTGTCTTGCACCTAAGAGAAGATGCAGAGTCCAAAGGCTTTGAGAAAACCAACTTTATTCTATTCAAAACAGAAACAGTCAGAATATTTATTCAAATGAGAACTACCACTTCAATACACACAGATATACCAAACAAGCAGTGACGGGGCCAGGTCTGTGGCCAGGTTAGAATGTTCCCCGAATCAACCAATGGGAAACAGACATGTTATGCAGGGAAGCTGCAAAGTTGCAGTTCCCTTGGTGGTGTCGTGAACCACGGTTGCCTCAGCGACAGACAAACAACCCTCGACAGATACAGTATATCATCCACATTTCATTGTGCAGCACCAAGGAGGAGGGGCTTGAAAGAGCTCAAAAATCTCACTTACACAAATACTTTGTTAATTACCTCTAACAGATTGATACTAAGTTTTTCCATAAAACAATTACACAAAATGAGTTTGTGTCTGGGATTAAACTGCTAACTAACCTTGTGGGTACAACTGTACTACCTCAGACATTAGACTACACTAACAGGTGTCCTATGGCAGAGTGACGAGAGACCAGACAAATGATAATTCATAAATTGACCTCATCATAGTTCCTATTAAGTCAAAAAAACCTTGCCTGGAAAAGGAATACCAGCACAATATCAAGGAGCCAGGCTTGCAGTGGTGTTCATGGCCAGGTAACTCATGTAGCCCAGTTGGATTAATTCCAGGAAAGCTCACCACCCTTAAGTTGAAGTTTCTGGGTGAGGTACAGTACTGGTTAGGTAATAGGCACATGTGGAAGTCTGCATTTACAACAATTGGTGCTGATAATGAAGCATTTGCTACGATGGCAACCACATGACACAGTGGTATTTCATAAAATACTTTTACCAGTATGTACATTTTCAATTATCTCTCAGTGTTTGCCTGGGTTTCCTGGTAAGGCTACATTTTCTTTGTCTTAGTAAGGTATACTGCAATAATCACTGACAGATATAAATGATTCATAAATGTGTCTTGTGACTAGCTAATGTCACATGTTCAATAATTCTTGCCTTTCACCAATTGTTCCAAAGATAGGCTTCAAAAAAAAGATACACTGAGAAAAAAGGACAGTAAAGCTTAGTGCTCAAGCTCAGCTATAAACATTGTCAAAGACTGCATAAAATTTTCTGACCAAAGATCAAATGCAAGTCTGAAGTGTTAAGCAACAAAATAAACTTAAACCAAAAACTGCAAGAAAACTGGAACACTGATTTAAGACTAAAACTGGAAGAATTTGTCCCCCAATGACCCTGCAGATTCTTACATTACTGAATCTTACAGATAAAAGAACTTTCACTTGAATGTGCTCACATTGAACGACTTGGTGATAAGTTTATATGAATGACTATTTCTCTACTCTCAATAACTGTCTATACTGTTGTTATACTATATACCGTACTGTATATAGAGCATAGTAAGAGAGTTAAAGTGAAACAAATCAAAGGCCCATTTTCTGCCCTGCAGGATTGCTGGTGATAATTACCAAGGACATTCAATGCACTGGCCTGGTATAGATCGGTAGATTTAAAACTCTCCCGTGCTCCCGAATGTTACATTTCTTGAACGGTTTAAGGTGCTTTGTTATCCACATTGCAGTTTTTTTTTCATCAAGAGTGTGAAATCTCATAGTGTTTATACTTCAGATTGCAAAGTTTAATATTAAACTGCTTTAACCTTTTATTGCTTTTTTAATGAGAAAACAATAACAAATAAAAAATATAATGGTTACATATGACAAATAAAACGTAGACAAAGAATTATAACCAAGGATTCACCAAACAGCACTGGCATTTCTCAGACAAAACAGTACAATAAAATTCTGTATCTTGTCTAATTTTACAACTTATGAAAAGCAAATTAAACGAATAGAGTCTGGATTTTTTCCCTGACGTCATTCATTTCACTTTTCTGACACCTGAGATGAATGAAAGCATTTATCAAATTGCAAGTGAAGCAATCATTCTATTGCTAAAAATACTCCCATTAACCATTCAGCTGCCTTTTAGTCTGCTAAGAGATTAAGAGCTTGAGAACACTGACATCAGTGTTTATGTTTGTTAAATGTTTTCAAATGGTAGCAGTGGATTTGAACATGATTTAAAGGAGGTGAAAATGAAGAACGGAAAAGGCAAGGTTTGTAGAGTTTGCTGTTAACATTTGATACTCATTCAAGTGATGCTCAAAAAAAGTTTTTGGATATTGAAGAACTCAAGCAGAGTTTTGGGGCAGTGAGGAGGATTTCAATGTTAATGATAGTGAACAATTTTTGGAGGTGAAAATCTCTGCTCTATAAATTTTGCTTTTCTATTCTGAGTTGTGTTTATAAGTGTGGACAGTTTTTATGAATTATCAAAAGACTAATTAAAGAAGAATTGCTTTATATTAAAACATGTCTTGTTAAGTACATTTATTTTTAGTAACTTTCTCCTTTCGAAAAAAAGTTTTCAGCCTCTTTTACACTAACAAAATTCTCTTGTGAAATCTTTATAATCTCATTATCAATTGACTTCTGAGTTTTATTTTTACCTTTACAAACCTCAACTAATGATTTGCAATCTTTTGAAAATTAAGAGAAGATTTTTCTAACGTAAATTAAGCCCACCTACACAGTATAGGAAATAAAAATATTCAGGGAAAACCTTGTCATATTTTACACTACTTTCATGTTATTTCAGATAATTGATATGATCTAAAAAATGGTATTGAACTGTAATTTAACATTTTATTTGTTACTAGCAGAATACCCGCGCTTCGCAGCGGAGAAGTAGTGTGTTAAAGAAGGTATGAAAAAGAAAAGGAAAAATTTTAAAAATAACGTAACATGATTGTTAATGTAATTGTTTTGTCATTGATATGAGTGTTGTTCCCATATCTATATCTATATATATATATATATCTATA